>CM070562.1:29515095-30715095 GCA_036346405.1 Phyllostachys edulis
TCAATATGCTAAAAATCCATTGGAGTAACCACACCAAGATGAAGCTACGTGGGAACAAGAAGACCGCCTTAGAGTAGAATTTCCCTCTTTCTTCTCCGAGCCTACCAAATCTCGGGGATGAGATTCTTTGTAAGGGGGTAGGTCTATAACATACCAAAATCTTAAACTTGGGATTAAGTAATGTAAATGCATTAGGAAAGATTTCTTTGAACATTTGCATATAAATTTTGCCATAATAAAAATCTTGTGTTGGATTTAAAGCAAAACTTGAACTACAAACAAATAGGTGCTAAAAATGAAATAGATAAAACAAAGAAAAATTTTCACATGAGAGAATTGTTTCGTGGCTAATTATCCCGAAACTATTCAACAAAAATCCTACATGAAAACTTGTTTAGAAAAATAATTACAAACACATAGAACAGCCCCTTGTTTGAATTTTTTAGAAATTCATGGAATTTTTTAGCCTCTAATAATTTTACTGTAGAAACTAATCTAGCTTATTAGCCTACAAAAAAATTTCATTAATTTTGGACTTCATTTGTTTAGTGAATTAAATCGGCAAATAAATCAGCTGTTAATTCAAAAATCAAAAGCCTGTACTGTTCCTTGGGCTTGAGTCCAAACAGCCTGGTTGAACCAGACCATCCCCATAAGTGGGTCAGAAATGGTGATTCTGAGCCGTTGGATTTGAAATCGATAGTTCGATTGAGTGGAACTTTGGACCATCCGAATAGCTCATTTCATCTAGGCGTTCATTTACGATCCGACCATGGAGATTAGATCAACTTGTACCGTTTCGCTATCTCCCGGACTGGTGGGCTCCATGCGCAAGACTCATCGTCTACCTCGCACTCAGCCACGCCAAGACTGCGCCCACAGGCGAGAGCTTCACTCGCCCTGGTTTTTCCTCGTCGCTTGGCAGCTTTTGCCGCCTCAACCATCGTGTCGCCATCGCTCAATGCCGCGCCCATCCCTACAATCCAACTCCTCCTTGCTGCATAACGCCGAGAGCTTCGCCTGACGCCACCGCCTGAGCTCTCCTCGCCCTACTCCGCTTAGGCTATAAAACTCACCCCGAAGCCAGATTCTCTTTTCCAACTCCGCAGCCACTCACTCCACCTCTCATTCACTCATTCGAGCTCTAGAGCTCGAGAGTGAAAACCCTAAACCGCCATGCGCCATCGCCTTAAATGCGTTGACACCGTGAAGGGTTTGGTGTCGAGTTCTTCGTGTCATATCGTGTTCCATAACACCTTGAGTCTTTCCTCACCCAATTTAGCCTTTGATCCACAGGAGCTCCCGATTTGGCCCTTCTTCTTCTTTCTCCGGCGAACGCCCGCTCAAGCCTCGCTGGTGATTCACCGCACCTCGGCGATTCACCCTACCGAAGCATTGCGAGAGTCACTAAAGCTTTCCCGACCATTGACTTCAAGCTCCTCCACCCCATCTCTTCTCCGTGCATGACCAACCTCGTTAACGCACCTCGCCTCCTCCGGCCCTTCCCAGATGACCCCGTAGTCCAGAGAAGCTGCTATGCTGCGTTACATTGTCACGGCGTAGCTCGCTTGCCTTGTCGCCCATTCTTTGTAGTAGCTCCTCGCTGCGCCGTCGCCGCCACCACATGGAGCCACCCCAGAGCCGCGCCTTGCGGTCAAGTAGTGTGCAATAGTATGTAGATCCCATTTTGAGCACCCACTTGGCTCGCCGAGCCCCACATCGCCGGCGAGTAGCGGGCATGAGCGCCACCACGGCACCGTGGTGATGAGCACTATGGTTCGTCATCGGCGTGCCTAATGATGCCATTAGGGATAACTAACCATTTAACTGTTTAGTTAATGCTAATGAGTCACTCACGTGTGGGACCGGGCCATTAAGTTAACTCAAACGTTAACTTCTTTGAGTGTATGACATGTGGATCCCACGGCTTTAGTGCACAAGAAAACTCCTCAGTGGACCTGTCTTATTCTATGACGTAGACTTCGGTCTACATGCCGTGCTCGTGGACCATCTCATCGACAAGAGGCCCTACTGTTAGTTTTAACCGAAAATCCAATGGAAAATAGAAAATACGCTTTCGGTTCTAGCTAAAATTCATTTTCCTTTTGTGAAGGCATACACTCTAAATAACAGACGAGAATACACTTTCTCCGTTAGAAAACATATTTTCCAATTTTTTCTCGGATTTATCAAACTGATTGGAGTAAAACCTTAATAACTTTTGCTACACAACCCAAATTAAGTAAAATTGGTCTATAGATTCGTCGAAAATATACCAATATGTAAAAATATTTATTTTTTGGTTATTGCTTATTTTGGTTGGTTGCTATTTAATTCTTTTCCCTTTTTTAGACATTGATTATTCGGTTATTCTTATGATTTATCAATTGAACATATCTCCGTAACACCAAGAGCAAGGCAAGCACCCCTTTGATCATATTGATCCTAGTATTTTACTTATTGTACTTTTTTTGCAAATCCTATTATGCATGCGCAGTATTTCTCGTATGAAAATGCTACTATTGGGAAATTGGTAGTGTAAATCATACTTGCTGCATTTGTCTCCTTGGATTATTGATCTCTTACTATTGTAACCTTTAGAATATGGGTTAGACAATAGATAATGTCAAATGGGAATTTTGAGTACGATTGTCATATAAATTGCGTAGAGTAATAGAATTTCCGAAAATCGATTAAAGGACAATATGTTAATTCGTGAGTTTGGGATTATTTTGAAAATGTCCAGAGAGGTTACCTCTATTATTTGTATGAAAATGACATGAAAACTATAGTCTTTAAGACACAGTGAGTTATATTGTATTCTTGAAGAGTGAGGATTGTGACTCACTAGTAGATAGGGTGGAGATCTCTCCCGTAGTCGACATGGACTAAAGCCAAAGAAATCCGTGACTAAGACCTAATCGCATAAACCATATGTGCTATTATGGGATGGTCATAGCTAACAAAGTTATCGAAATCTTAGCCTTGCATGATAGTAGGTAGAAGTAGTGCACGATTGTCAAGGATTGGCATGCCGATTAATCTGCGGATGCCTCACTTCGACGGCTTCTATCCGGCGAAGTGAGGGACTCACTCAACGGGTTTCTATCCGAGTGAGTAAGGCTCCTCATTCGATGTGTTACCTTGTTACCATCAAGAGCATTATATCATGCATTATCCCGGCGAATGAGGATAAAGATTCGCAGGGCTAATGCAGGGTTATGACTAGATAATGTAAAGATTGCGTTGCGAACTCTAGGTTGCTTACCTTCGGCAGTGAGCGGCAATATAGAGATATTCTAGGCAACTTGAATACCGCGTACTATGGGTAAAGTTGTACACCTTTGCAGAGTGATAAACTATTCGAATAGCCGTACTCGCGGTCATGAGCATGCTTAGTGCGTTTGGTATGGCGGTAGCTTTGTTTTCTAAACTGTTTTGTCACAAAAGATTGGGGTAATGACATGGGTTTTTTATTTGTTGAGTTAACTGCCATTTCTATGGCTTTGTTGCTATGTCTATAGCGGATTGTCATTTCTATGACTGGTTTGCTATTTCTATAGCAGGAATGCCATTTCTATGGTTGAACATGAACTTGTTAGTGCCATTTCTATGGCAAAACCTGATTATATATTTGCTTACAACCGAGTAGGGTTGTGAGTGTTTGTTGTTACTTGTTCAGTTACTTTACTTACTGTCCTGTACTTACTCTTTCATAAGCTGCTCTTTCAAATTCCATTGCAAATTATTACTTATGATTATTGGAAATAAACTTGGCTTTGAGCAAAAAAACTTGTAGAGTAGAGCCATACATTTGGTAGCCTTGCATCTAATATGTTTTTGTGATACACTACAAGTCTTGTTGAGTACACAAGTACTCAATCTTGCTATTGTTGTTGGTTTAAAATTTGCAGATGAGCCAACTCCTAATGACGAGTTCTTTGCACCTAGCAGGAGGGGTTCGATGATCGTCTACCAAGGCCTTGTTTCCTTGTCGGTTGCACGAGGATCGAGATGGGCATCTTGTTGGACTTTTGCTACTACTACTACTATGTTTTCCGCTGTGACTTTACTTACTTTGATGACTGCTTTTATTTGGCCGGTCGGCCGTGGTTTGTAATAACTATTGTAATAACTTAAGTTGATTGTCCCTTTTGCTTTACTTTAGATTATGAATGTGATGCCAAATGTTGTGAATGTGTGTGCTAGCCTTTATTCACTCGGACTAGCACTGTATCACGATAAGATCTTGGTATTCCACGCCTGTGGGTCAGCAGAGATCGAGGGGAGGGTTGCGGCGCCCGATTACCTCGGCGGCCTTACCTACCTATAAATAGCCGACCGCCTTGGTTGCAGAAATATGATTTTCTATCACTACTCATTAAAATTACAGTACATGTTGTCTAGGACTTTTTGTAGTATTGCACATTAAATGTTTCTTAGGGTTTGTAACATCCTAAAAATTTGGTTTTGAAAAAAATCTTTTGAGTAGTTTTTGTCCTTGAAAATTTTCACCCATCTTCCATGAATTTAAAAAGCTTAATTGGGAATTTCCAAAATTTAAACCATTTAATTTGACTAATGTAAACATCAATTAAATGAAAAACAGTGTTAGCTGGGTTCCTTGTGTTCCAGGGAATTTTCCTGTATTTTCTTGGTTTTTTCCTAATTCATTTGCTATTTATTTTGCCTCTTTTGAATTTCAGCCTTTTCTTAAATTCAGAAATCAATTCCTTTTCCTATTTCCTTCGTGGGCTGAATCCTTTGGCCTATTCCTTTTCTCCGCCGCCCATCTCCTCCTTTGCAATTTCTCCATCTGGCCTAGCCGCATCCCTAGCCGCCTTCCCGCACCCTTTACCCGATAAGCGCCCTCTGCTATGCGTGTTGCGATAGACTCTACACGCCGCCACCCTTGGCGTCCGTGTCGCACTACGCCTTCCAAGGCCATAAATAGCACAACCCATAAACATTGCATGTCTCCGTCGTCGCCGCCTCTCGGTGCCCTAGCACGCTGTCCGAGGAGCCGTGAAGAGCCACAGCCCCAAGGTTCTTCTCCGGCGCGACGCATACGTCTTCCTCGTCGATTCTCCGCCGACAAGGTTCCTCAAGCCCTCCCGCCTATGTCATCAGCTCCGCCTTGACCTCTTCCGCCGTTTACGCCCCATCACCAAGGTCCCAGAGCACACAGCCACCGTTGCCAACCTCATCTTCATCATCTCCGATCGTGTTCACGATGCCAAAACACTATCTTCGCGTTCCCCATTTCCTCGGTGAGTTCCTCACTGTAGGACCGGAAAAGGCGACTAGAGGGGGTGAATAGGAGCACATAAACTTTTTCGCAAAGAATGGATTCAACTTGTAAATCACTCCAATAGCTATGAGAGCTATGAAGATCAAAGATTAAGCCTGAGAGGAAGTCTTATGTTGAATCCTCCTCACCCCCACACAGCTCGACAAACAAAATCGGGAAGTTACGAAGAAACTTCGAAATCGGAACAACCGCGAAGCAAGCGGCGGTCGTTCAAGCGATCTTGGTACAACCGTAGTGTTACGGCGGTCGTTCCGATTGTCTGGAAGCGAGCAGTAAAATCAGCTCGGGTTTCAAAACGAAAATCGATCAAACTTTTGAACTCTGGCGGCCAAACTTGACCAAAATTGAACCACACCTTCACGAAGATATTAGGAACCTATTCCAAGCAACGATTTCAGAGATCCATGCCAAGGTTCCTATCCTTTTGCATTTGAGCGAAGGTGGGTTCAAAAGCGGGCAAAAATCAAAACTTGATCTAACGACTTGCTCGTGGGTGGATGATGATCTAGATGACCTTAGATAGGTTCCCACATGTCCCAACAAGCAAGATCAAGAGGAAGAACCAAGCAAAAACTCCGGATTGAAGAAAGCCCCAAAAATCACAAAAAAGGAGAGCGAAGAACAGAGAGCACGAATAGAAGAAAACTTGATTTCCATTCATTGAATCAAGAAGCGAAATACAAAGAGATACATCCCCATACGCATGGACATTAGAACAAGAGGAATGATTACAAGTTCATCAATCCATCCTCTCCCTCTCCCTAAGCCAAGAACTCACATTGGAGAGCTACTGAAGGGACAAGCGAGGAGCACCAAACCGCCTCCACCAACAACCCTCAACCACTAAAGCCTAAAGCAAAAACAGCCACTAAAGACTCTTTTGACTCTAGCAAACCCTAATTCCTTTTCAAGTGCTCAAGAGGGCATGCAGCCCTCCAATCCTTTATATAGCCTTGGCTAACGGGTCTCCTCCCGTTCGCCCGCTAAGTCCAACGGAGCCGCCCGCTTGTGCACCTTGCGAATTTCGATTAGCCCCATACGCACCTTCCGGAAGCTTCCGCTCCTTGTCTCAAGACGCCTGCAACCACCTCGAGTCCACGTCGTCTTCGACACATCGACCGTTCGACCTCGGCGCCACTGCGCCTAGTCCGATCCACGTGTCTCGCCACGACTCGCTCGGCGTCCTGCGACCACCACGAGACAAGAAACACGAAGCAGGAACAAGTTCTTCACAACTTGACCTAACGTTAGCTCAAACATGCAATATGCAACACATATGCATGAACACACTTGGATATGACCTATCCAAAAACTCAAAACACCAAAATGGCGAAACTCACAATACAATCGGTACAACCGCCATGTTACCGGCGGATCAACCGCACTCGGTCAATCTGCGCTCAATACTGCGGTCGTTCGATTTCCAATGAAGACCGAACTCGAAAAACAACTTCTCTGGAATTCTTCAACCGCCATTTACCAATCGGTATAACAGCCTGCTGATCGTACCACCCATAACACGCCGGACGTTCCGATTATCCTGACAGCCCTGATTGACTTCACGAAAACGCGTGAACCGCGTAACGACATGGTCCGACCACACAAACCAAACTCGACTGACCTAAAACCTTTGTCAATTACTCATCACTTTCATGGAGACACGACCACATGGTCTCTCAATCTCCCCCTTGATGAGAATATTGACAAACTCAGAAAAAGCTTTTAAGAAGAGTTTGAGTTTGAAGAAACCAACATGGTCCAAGAAATGAAAAGAAGCTAATGACCATGTCGATAGGAAGAACGCTAGAGCAACAAGCTGAAAGAGCAAATTGATCTCCAAAGCTCTAAACTGTTCCCAATGAGACTTTTCTTCTCTATTCTCCCCTTTTTGGCAATAAGCGCATCAAGATGCAATAGAGAGAATATGACATGTTAATGGATGAAAATGGTGAAGTTTGTTTATTTAAGCATTTTGAGCCATGAGAATTATCCATAATGACCAACATGTAATACACCAAGCCATAACTTAATAAAAGGCTATCTAGATCATGCCAAGATATGTATAAGCTAGCTAGAACACATAGATGACAATCTGAAAATGAGGTACATTATGTGAGCAAGTCAAGTCATCAATGAGCAAAGTCTCGCTAGAGATATCCAAGGATGATCTGAGGCCATGTCAATAAGCTAAGCGGAACTAAGAAGCTTAAATTGAGACCAAATAGAGTGCTATGCTCAAGATTGAAACATTGGTTAAAGTACATGATACTTTTTGTGGCTTTAAGCACATTGAACACATGAAACATATTTTCTTTTGAAATTCATGGTGGTTTCCAACCAGATTTTTGTTTTATCATGTGCTAGGTCTCAAGCCTTATCGACTACTCCAAGCGAGAAGCTTGAGAAGATAGTCTAGGTCACCCAAAACTCCCCTAAGTTCATGCCAAGTGCAATGGCAAGCCGTCTCATAGGAGAGAATTGGTGAGATCGGTTTTTTACACAAAAGAGATCTTTTGCCTTTTAACAAGTTGTACTAACTCATGCATCACCAAGAGACTAAAACAGCTCTTTCTAAGGCTCAATATAGATTCATCACTCTACCCGACCTATTTGACATGGCATGAATCATAAAAGGATAGCTCAAGAAAGACTAATCTCGAGTGCTAACATGACAAGTTTTAGTTTAAGTTGAGCAATTTTAATTAACTTATCATGGCAAGAGCTAGGCTACACATATGAAGTCATGATAAATCTAGCAAATAAGCACAAGTCATGGCAAGGTGTAAAGCATTGTAAACATGTCATAGCGGGATAATAATCAAGGCTCAATGTAGTTATATTACAATGCGAATGCTAAAAATCACGAAAGATCCAGCTCCCTCAACATTAGATGCAACTTTTAGTTCAAGTTGAATTAACTCAATATTAAGCTCGAAGCTCCCAAATGAACTCCCTTGAACCAAAACAATAAATCGAGAAGTCGCAAAGAAAACATAAAGCAATGGGTCCTTAAAGCATAGATAAGATATAGAGAATACTATGGCTCAGATGACTCTCATCTACCCCATATGACTCTAGGACTATCAACGCCCACTTAACACACCTAGGAGCAAACACGTTGTCTGCAGGGTGGCCCAACCCTCGCTAGAACCTACAAGAAGTGAGTGAGCTCAACCTAGTGAGATAAGTAACTGACTAATAAGCGACATCCTAGAATCACAAGATAAGAGCAAAATCTAAACAACTAGACAAAAGAAGCACTCTAATCTATGCTAGGAGGACTAATCCCAAATGCACCCAAAATGCAATGCAACGACAAGGAGCAAGAGCATAAATAATATAGAAGAACAATAAAACCCAAAGCTCCCCTCACTCAAAGTCCATAAGGACAAATCACCCCAAGCTCTCCCATGAGTGAAAACCTCGAACTATCCAAAGGCTTGGTGAAAATGTCGATAGCCGGTGGTCACTCTCCTGGCCGAGCACTATATCGCCCTTCTCTACATGGTCTCTAAGGAAGTGGAAGCGAATATCGATGTGCTTGGTCCGGGAATCTTTGCCGGGTTCTTGGCAATGTTAATCGCGAAGTGTTATCACAAAAGAGTGGAACAACATCGATAACTAACCCAAAGTCCCGCAGGTCGAAGCCATCGAGCACTTGACTCTGACAATGCTCGGCTGCACAACGTACTCGGCCTCTGCGGTGGGTATGCAACACCGCATCGCTTCCTTGAAGACCGAGAAACAAGAGAAGTGCCAAGAAATTGGCGGTGCGAGTGCTCTTCCTATCTATCCTCTGACCAAATAAGTCGCGCATCGAAAAAGGCTCTCAAGGAAAGACAGATGAGGAAGAGTACCGGATACCATAGTCAATGGTAGCTCGCGGTACGAAAGATGCGCTTCACCTGGCGGTGAAAGCGAGGAGAAGCACAGCGAGCGCACAAGCACACGGAAAAATGTATGTCGGTCTCGGCGGTGAGGTACAAGAGGGAGCCAATCATCTTCTGAAACTCCTTTTGATCAAGCGGCTCGCCATCCTCATCTGGATCAAGATAAATTTGTAGAAGCCATGGGAGTCGACCACAGCTTCCCATCACTCATGTCGGCGTCTCGGAGGTCACGAGTGTACTTTCCTTGATGAAGAAATGTACCCTCCCGAGTGCTTGATTTGGAAACCAAGGAAGAAGGTCAACTCACCCATCATACTCATCTCAAACTCGGTGCTCATGACATCCGAGAACCGGAAAAACAGTATGGAAAGAGCCGCCAAAGATAATGTCATCGACATAGATCTGACGACGGCGAAGGTCGATGCCATCTTGGCGGATGAACAAGGTCTTGTCAACTTTACCCATCTCAAAACCATGACTTATCAAGTAGGACTTAAGCCTCTCATACCAAGCTCGGGAGCTGCTTAAGTCCATACTGTTTTGGAAAGCTTGAAGACATGGTTAGGGTATTTGGGGTTCTCGAAACACGGAGGTCAGTCGGACGTAGACTTCCTCCTCAATAAGGCCATTGAGGAAGGCACTCTTCACGTCCATCTGGTAAAGCTTGAAACCCTTAGAAGTCAAAGGCAAGCGAGATTCTAATGGCTTCAAGTCGAGCTCTGAGGGCAAAGGTCTCCTCAAAGTCTAGACCCTCAACACAGGAAAACCCCGAGCTACCAATCTCGCCTTGTTTGGGATGATTACCCCATCCTCACTCTGCTTGTTCTTGAACACCCACTTGGTTCCAATGATATTGTGGCCTCGTGGGGCTCAACAAGCGACTGACCTTGTTCCTCTCGAAATTTTCTAGCTCCTCATGCATGGCATTGACCCATGACTCATCGGATAAAGCATGAGAAACATCTTTGGGCTCAAAAGAGGCAATGAAGGCGAATGGAGACAGAATTGAGATAAGCGGATTTTGAGCGGGTAACACGCTCGAAAAGATCTCAATGATCTGCTCTGAAGGATGAACTTCTGGATGTGTCTAGGAGGTCTGGGAGAGATGAAGAAGTGGCCTCTACCTCATAAGCCGACGAGGTAGGAGCAGAGCCACTAGCTCGGAGGAAGCGAAGGCAGGGTGATCTCCTCGAGGTGCGGTGGAAGACGGCACCTCAAGAAGTGGATGAGAGGCGAGGATCGGGTAGACAACCGTCATCTCCATCGTCCTCATCATCCACAAAGATGGTCTCGGATCGCTCTAAAGAACACGAGATATCTGGCCTAGTCCCGGTGGCCTCGTCAAAAGTCACCTCAGAGTCTCTACCATTTTGCTAGACTCGCAGCCTCAGCACCCTATAAGCCCTTGAAGAAGTCGAGTAGCCTAGAAAGATACCGCCACAGAGGCGTGACTCGAACTTATCTAGGTTCCCGGACTTCAAAATAAAGCACTTGCAACCAAACACACGAAAATGAGAGGCGCTGGGCTTTAGCCAGTATCTCGACTCATAAGAAGTGCGGTGTAGGAGTGCAGAAGAAAAACTCGATTGAAACATGGCACGCGATGCAATGGCCTCGACCCAAAACTTCCTCGGTGTAGAGTACTCATCAAGCATCGTCTGGCCATCTCGACCAAGGTGCGGTTCTTCCTCTCCTAACGCCATTCTTGCCGAGGGCGTATGGAGAAGAGCGGTGCTCTACACTGTCTCACCTGAAACTCTCAAAGTAGGAATTCTTGAACTCCGTGCCATTGTCACTACTGGATCGCTCGTAAGGCACCCGGAGCTCAACAGAAAGCCTACTAAAAGACCTCGAAAATGTGAAAACGTCTCATCCTTGAGGCTAAGAAAACACCCAAGAATACCTCGAGAAGTCATCGACCACGACAAGCACATACCACTTCCCTCCTGCTTGTTGCACTCATTTGGTCCCATCAGTATCCATGTGGAGCAAATTGTCCAGTGCATCGGTCATAATGCTTGTGGGAGGGATGAGAAGCGGCAACCATCTTGCCGTCTTGGCATGGAGAGCAAACAAGATCTTTGACCATCTTGAGTTTGGCGGACCACGAATGAGATCGTGGCCGCTAACTTTCGGGTCAAATGGTCAAATCAATATGACCAAGTCTCCTATGCGAGAAAAGAGAGTCGCGGGACTCGAAGCAACTAAACACCGAGAGGATCGCGGAAGACTCGAGAAAAATCAGCACGAAAGATCCTCCCATAACGAGAAATCCATAAACCGGACTACCAAGAGTCAAGAATTTTGCAAGCGTTTTTCTTAAAGCTCACCTCGAAACCGTCATCGGTATGGTGAGAAGCGGAAAGCAAATTGTCTGCGACTTACTAACCAAGGCAACATCCTTAAGAATAAAAAAGCATTAATCGCCACAGTACCTTTGGCGATGACGCGCCCAGACGAAGCGTCTCGAAGGTGATCGTCTCATCACGGAAGCGCGGGCTAGGGAAGAGAACCAACGGAGTCTCCGGTCATATGACGAGAACAACCGAGTCTACAAGCCAAACCTTCTCCTTCCCTACGGCGAACTGAGTCAAGCAGAGTAAAGTCTCGATCTTGGGATAAATCAACAATGATTTTGGCACCCAATCTTGAGTAACACGTCGGCGTGATGAAGTAGTCAAGCCCGACCGACCTCTATCTACTCTCGCTCTCTGTCACTCACGGCGAAGGTCTAAGAGCGACCCGAAGTCATTCTTTGAGTCCGCCCTCTGAAGGCGAGCGAGTCGAACACCTGCAACAGATCGAACACGCCATGGATAGCTATCTCGATGGGGAAAACGAGATCTACCCTCGGGGCGGCGGAAGTCACGATGAAAGCGACATGAGGGCGAAAACCGAAAACTTCGGAAAAGCCAAGTCCTCGATCTTTGCACAAACCCATCGGAAGAAACAAGCCTAGACCTCGTGTTGGTCTTAGGTGCACTCAAGGTCCAGGGCCGACCACGAATGCGCCTAAGAGACTCAACATGGTCTCTGTGCGATCTTGGCGCTGAAGCATCGATCGATTGTGTGTCCATCCTTCCGGCGAAAGGTGCGGTGATACTTCACCTTCCGAGAGGTAGAAGCGACATGTGAAATTACCTTCTTGTCGAAATCCTCGGACATAGCCCGCCGACTTGAAATGGACTTTCTCGGTCTGGGCTCGATCTCGATCACACACAGTGCTATGGGTGCGAGCACGGCGGTGGATGCTTCCTCATGTCCTCAAAGAAGTCATATCCTAGACCTGATTAAATCTGCGAGATCTTAGATTGGTCTAGAATAAGATTGAGCTTCTTCTTGCCTCCTACAAATCTCTCGAGAGTGTTCATAAAGTCTTGACACTCTCGAAAGAGAGAGGTGCAAGAAGCGAGGGGAAGAAGAGATGCAATGAGAAGGTAAGGGAGCAAAAGAAGAACCAAAGCGAGAGGGAAGAATGGCTTGTGCACGCACGGTAGACTCTGAAGGGACAGATCCCTCTCGCTAGCCGGTTGGTTCACGTCGCTAAGCGTCTCAACCTTACCTGAGGGCTTCTCCCCTTCTCCACAATCATATTACAAGCACAATGTGGCTTCTCTAGAAGGTCCTTAGTTAGCTTCACACATTTCTCATCCAAAGCAATCAAGTCGATTTTAGTTTGTTACACTTAATGCATGGTGAGCTAACGGGGTCCTTAGAAGCAAACTTAGCCATTTTCCTTTCATGATCAATCATATCTTGAAACTGTTTGGAGACGACCTCAAGTTCAATGATTAACTTAGGGCAGTTCAAGCATGAAACAATCGGCTCAAGTAAAGAAGCTTGTAGTTCACAATTTTATGATCTGCCTGCTTTAAGTTCATCTTCAAGTTATTGCAATTTTCACAAGACTCGAGGCAGATCAAGAAGCATGGCATAAGATCCTCTAGCGATAATGTCCTTACCCTCACATGAGGTGGGAGAAGTAGTCTCATCGAATAAGTAGGGTAAATGACCATCCTACTCAACTCTAACTCGGCAAGCAAACTAACATTCTCCACCTTAACACTATCAAGTTTGGAGGACACACTATCATGTGAGGTCCTTAACTTCTCCATATCAACTTGACAAAGCGAGCATGTATCACAATCATCACTAGAAGGAGCGGATGTAAGAGCAATAATCTCTAGTGACAGTCTATCTATTTCCTTCTCTAACTCCGCACACCTAGCCTTAGCTTTAGCATGAAAACCTCCTAGCTTAAGAAAAGCATGATTGAGCTGTTCGTAGGTGGGATCTACCTCGTCCGAGTCGGAGTCAGCTCGCTGTCGCTGAGTTCGCCCTCGAGGGCCATGAAGCACATCTTGAGAAGTCGTCGCGCTATGCTTGGGCTCTTGGTCACCCGTCCGTCATCGTCGCTCCATCCCTCCACCTCGCCGAGGTCGAGGTCGTCGAAAGGCGGTGAGGGCGCTGGAAGAGCTTCTTGGCTTTGCCGGTTGCGGAACTTCTTCTTCTTTGGGCGTCTGGTGGAGGCTTCTTGTTGCAGTTCTTGTCGGTGTAGTCGTTCTTGCCCGAACCGCCGTAGTCGTTCTTGCCCTTCTCCGGCTTAGGGCGGTTGCGAATGTGGTTGGGGCCACCACACTCGAAGCAAATCACGGGTCCTCCTCTCTTCTGTCCCTCCTCCTTTGTAAGCGTGGGAGAATCTCGAGCAAGGAGGGCAAGCTTGCTCATCATAAGTCGCTCTAGCGATCATCGGTTATGTCACAGAGAGCGACAAGGAGAAATTGCAAGAGGACTCGGTTGAAGGCGGGATCGGTGACCAAGGCCATCGGTGTGACTTCGACCTCGAGACAACATCAATCTCGTGAGTCTTGAGGCGTGAGTACAGCGCATCAAGAGTCAAGGTCGAGAGGTCTGTCGTGTCTTTGATGGTGGTCACTTTCATCTCCCAAACACGCAGTCGAGTCTTGTGAGCATCGGCGAGCATTGTCCGAGTCGGGGTATGTGAGACCGACCGCTCGGAGGTTGCTCAAGATCTTGTGAAAGCGTCTGAAGCACTCATCTAGGGACTCACCACAAGCATCTCAAATTTGTTGTATTCTCGTTTGAACCGGTCTGTCGAACCGTCTTGATCTGGTGGTGCCCTCATGGTATCGTCGAGGTCACCCAGATATCGTGGCGGACGGCGACGGTGAGATATGCGGATCAAACTCACTCGACTCAAACCACGGATGATGATGTTCCTTGCCTTTGCATTTGCCTCAACATCGGCCATGTTCCGACATTGATGTTCTCATCGGCGAGAACAATGAATCGAACCTTGACCTTTCGCGGATGGCATACCCACGGCTGGATGTATGTCTCCATTCGGCTCTTCGGAAGGGTGTCGATGCCATCGAAAACGGCGACTTGGTCGAGTACTTGTCCATCGCCACGGCTCTTGAGACCGGTTAAGATCTATTGAAAAGAGCTAACCCGCTCGATACCAATTGTAGGACCGAAAGGCGACTAGAGGGGGTGAATAGGAGCACATAAACTTTTTCGCAAAGAATGGATTCAACTTGTAAATCACTCCAATAGCTATGAGAGCTATGAAGATCAAAGATTAAGCACGAGAGAAGTCTTATGTTGAATCCACTCCTCACCCCCACAACTCGACAAACAAAATCGGGAAGTTACGAAGAAACTTCGGAAATCGGAACAACCGCAGAGCAAGCGGCGGTCGTTCATGATCGGATACAACCGTAGTGTTACGGCGGTCGTTCGATTGTCTGGAGCGAGTAAAATCAGCTCGGGTTTCAAAACGAAAATCGATCAAACTTTTGAACTCTGGCGCCAAACTTGACCAAAATTGAACCACACCTTCCTGAAGATATTAGGAACCTATTCCAAGCAACGATTTCAGAGATCCATGCCAAGGTTCCTATCCTTTTGCATTTGAGCGAAGGTGGGTTCAAAAGCGGGCAAAAATCAAAACTTGATCTAACGACTTGCTCGTGGGTGGATGATGATCTAGATGACCTTAGATAGGTTCCCACATGTCCCAGCAAGCAAGATCAAGAGGAAGAACCAAGCAAAAACTCCCGGATTGAAGAAAGCCCCAAAAATCACAAAAAAAGGAGAGCGAAGAACAGAGAGCACGAATAGAAGAAAACTTGATTTCCATTCATTGAATCAAGAGCGAAATACAAAGAGATACATCCCCATACGCATGGACATTAGAACAAGAGGAATGATTACAAGTTCATCAATCCATCCTCTCCCTCTCCCTAAGCCAAGAACTCACATTGGAGAGCTACTGAAGGGACAAGCGAGGAGCACCAAAGCGCCTCCACCAACAACCCTCAACCACTAAAGCCTAAAGCAAAAACAGCCACTAAAGACTCTTTTGACTCTAGCAAACCCTAATTCCTTTTCAAGTGCTCAAGAGGGCATGCAGCCCCTCCAATCCTTTATATAGCCTTGGCTAACGGGTCTCCTCCCCGTTACGCCCGCTTGTGCAGCCTTGCGAATTTCCCGATTCGCCCCTTCTGCACCTTCCGGGAAGCTTCAGCGCTCCTTGTCTCGCACGCCTCGCAACCACCTCGAGTCCACGTCGTCTTGACACATCGACCGTTCGACCTCGGCGCCTGCGCGCCTAGTCCATCCAATCGTGTCTCGCCACGACTCCGCTCGGCGTCCTGCAGCCACACAGACAAGAAACACGAAACCGGGAACAAGTTCTTCACAACTTGACCCAACGTTAGCTCAAACATGCAATATGCAACACATATGCACGAACACACTTGGATATGACCTATCCAAAAACTCAAAACACCAAAATGGCCGAAACTCACAATACAATCGGTACAACCGCCATGTTACCAGCGGATCAACCGCACTCGGTCGTCGTCGCTCAATACTGCGGTCGTTCCGATTTCCAATGAAGACCGAACTCGAAAAACAACTTCTCGGAATTCTTCAACCGCCATTTACCAATCGGTATAACCGCCCTGCGGTCGTACCACCCATAACACGCCGGACGTTCCGATTATCCTGACAGCCCTGATTGACTTCACGAAAACGCGTGAACCGCGCAACGACATGGTCCGACCACACAAACCAAACTCGACTGACCTAAAACCTTTGTCAATTACTCATCACTTTCATGGAGACACGACCACATGGTCTCTCACTCACCAATCCTTCCATGTCACTATGAGTTCTAACTCCAGATCTATCTTTTCCCCAACTTGATTCTAAGTTTTGTCCATCGTCAGCCGAGATCTCCTCTTTCTCTTTCTTCTTCGGCCGCCACATTTCATCGCCCCGTTCCTTTGCCACCGGTGAGCTCCGCCACTCATCAACTCCACCTTCACCTTCGCCGCTCCGTGTTCTACACGGTGCTCACCTTCTTTTTGGCCAAAGCCCTTTCCCTCGCTGTCGTCATCATGGCCGAGCTAGTGCTACCGCTTGGAGCTTGCCGCCGACCAACTCCGTTGACCTCTGGTCTCTGCGCTCACTTCATCGAGATCTCCTTCACCCCTATTTCCATTTTGCCACCTCTTTGTCGCTGTTGTGAACCCTAGCTTTGGCGAGCCTTGGAGCCCATGCGCTGCCATGTCACCTGCCACCTCGCGGCCACGTTATCCTTTTTGTCCTCAGTGTCTGCCACGCCAGCACCATGTTGCCACCCCGTCAGCACGTCTGCCACCTCACCTGCTTCGCCATGTCCTTGCTGTGACATGCCACGTGGAATCCATCTCAACGCCATCTCAACACCCGAGCACATGTGGCATGCCTCCTCATCGACCACGTGGCACATCTAACTCTAACCCATACCCGTGTAGACTTGGTCCACCATAGACCTTGTCATTGACACGTGGACCCCATCTTGCCAAGCACTATTCCATGAACTCGGTTCGCCGTGGACTGTTGATCTTGCCTCGTGGACTTGGTCCATAGACGAGTGGCCCACATGTCATCCTCTTTGTCCCTTTTCTGGAATTATTTTAATTCTGAAAAATCCATAAATCTCAGTGGGTCCCGCATGTCATACTCTTGGCTATTTTCTAAATTTCTGAAAATAAATATTCTCAAGAATATTCCATGGTCCCCACCTATCAGTCTCACATGTTCTCTTCCCCCTTTTCCTTTCTCAGCATTTTCCTTCCGATCAAACTTCCAAGAGCTCGTTCTTCCTCATATGAACTCCGATTGAACCCATTCAAGTTTCTAAATTCATATAAATTCAAGATCTACCTTCCAGTACCATTCAATTTCAATTTGGAGTTTATTTGATCTATCTTTTGAATTTTTTGTTTTGCGCTTTATTTCTCATTAGACGTTGAAGTCCTAGAATCGTTCGGAGGAGCTAAAGGTCAATGAAGCAGAAGATTGAAGATAAAATAAGAACATCATTGCTATAGTAAGGAAAGTTGTACCTTTGACCATGTTGAACCCAGTTTCCCAAAATTTCCTTGATTCAAATTATTGCATTTTACTTTAAGTATTTATTTAAATGTTTTGGGGTTAGCTACACACCAATTTGATTATATCCACTTTGCTCATTGTATTACCATGATCCTTTGTCACCCTAGCTTGGTTAATAATTAGTTGGTATTATCATAGCACCAATGTGGGTTGGTTAGACACGAATAGTTTGCTTAGCCATGCAGCGGGTCATTGATATCATTTTGAGTTGCAAGATATAAACTTGACTAAATGAATATGGAATATGTTAGGAAAAGATTGTGTACTGTATGTTGTTACTCGTTGATGGCATGTGATGCACTTAACCAACAGGGTGGGAAAAATATTTGGATTGAGGTGAGTGGAAGGAATTGGTGATATGATGGATGCGTAATTGGGAAACATGAATGATGATTAATTAGTTAGAATTTGGCAGTCTCGCCTTGGTCAATTAAGAACTTAACTTTGTGCGCCGTTGAACTGAGCCACAACTGTACAACCACATGCTTGATGGGATGGGCCTAACTTAGAAAGAGGTAGAGTTTTGACATTGACTACTCGGGTTGTAGGTTTAGTGATGGGTGGTGGTGTGGACTATTATGAAAGTCACATCTATGGACGGTTCACCGTCTCCAGGTCCAACGGTGTGCGTCAGACCACCGAGTTAGGTTGAGGTCGACTGTATTGCACATCGGGAGATACAATTGTTGAAATAAAACTTTTGGAAGGTTTTGTTGTGATCAGCTTCGTACAAGTTGATTGCATCTTGTGGGTAAAGTGTATAACCTCTACAGAGTGTTAATCAATCTATTCGAATAGCCATGTTCACAGTCATGGACATGCTCGGGGATTTCACACGAGGGGTAGGTTTTTATAAAAATAATTTGGAAGAGACAGCTGTGTGGGGAAATTTATGCAGTTGTGTGAAAGAAACTGATTAGGTTATGTGAGTTTTGTGAAAAGAATTGTTAAACTATTATCGTTTATTTTTTTTAAATTACGTTTTTAATCTATTATTCATATTCAACTGCAATTGTTGCTTTTATGCAAAAGAACCATAGATGCCATATCCTTTGGAATAAGCCATCATCTATAATTGCATTCTGTGGTGCAACTTGCTGCGTACTCTATGCACTCATTCTTGCTATAAACAATGTTGTTCAGTTAAAGAAGGCTACATCGGTTCATCGTTGGTAAACAAGGTCTACTTTAAGGATCGTGGAGAACTAGGTCGCGTTTCCCCAGTCGATTGCCTGTGGGCATATGGATGGGCTTCACTGAAGTTATTCCGTTACCTTCTGCTGTAGTTTTTTTTTTGAGTTATTCGCCTTTGAGGCGTTAATTGTAAGCTTTCACATTAAGGTTGTCACTCTAATAATTATTGTTATTTGCCCATTTCTTAGTTATCTTTGCATGTGGAATGATATTTCATCGATGTTTCCACTGTGTGCACTAATGTGATCCTGGACTAGTGCAGTATACACAGAGGGTCCAGATTTGCTTATTTGGGTCTCGACAGGTTTGAATAGAAATGACATAATGCCTCACAAAGAATAGTCTTTTTTTACTGTTAGAAGCATATAGTTTGTATTCTTGCCTTTTGTCACATCCTCTTATATATTATGTTTTTGCTTTTTGTTGCATCCTCTTCGAGCTACATAGGGTATTCTTGACTCTTGGGAACATTGGGATAGTTGCAAAAATATGTTTTTTTTTCATTATTACTTAATAAAATTGCAGTAAGTGTTGTGTATGCCATTTTGGAGTATTCCACTTAAAAAGTTTCTTGGGTTTGAACAGAAATTGGTTGATGCCTTAGAAAGAATAGCCTTTTTATGGATAGAAACATATATCTTGTATTTTTGCCTTTGATTGCATCCTCTTTGAGTTAAGTAGGGTATTCTTGACTCTTGAGAACATCGTGGTGGTTGTAGAAATATGATTTCCCGTTACTACTCACTAAAATTGTAGTACATGTTGTCTAGGCCTTTTGTAGTATTGCACTTAAAATGTTTGTTGGGTTTGAATAGAAGTGACATAGCACCTTGGAAAGAATAATCTTTTTTTACTATAAGAAACTTATAGTTTGAATTCTTGCCTTTTGTCACATCCACTTATATATTATGTTTTTGCTTTTTGTTGCATCCTCTTTGAGCTACATAGGGTATTATCGACTCTTGGGAACATTGGGGTAGCTGCAAAAACATTTTTTTTCCATATTAATTAAAATTGCGATAAGTGTTGTGTATGCCATTTTGGAGTATTCCACTTAAAAGTTTCTTGGGTTTGAACAGAAATAGGTTGATCCCTTAGAAAGAATAGCCTTTTTTATGGATAGAAACATATATCTTGTTTTTTTTTTTGCATCCTCTTTGAGCTATATAGGCCATTCTTGACTCTTGAGAACATCGCGGTGGTTGCGAAAATATGATTGTTCGTTACTACTCATTAAAATTGTAGTAAATGTTGTCTAGGCCTTTTGTAGTATTGCACTTAAATTTTTCTTAGGTTTGAATAGAAATGACAATGCCTCGGAAAGAATAGCCTTTTTTACTGTTTGAAACCTATAGTTTGCATTCTTGCCTTTTCTCACATCTTCTTGACGCAGACCCACCTTGTTTTGGTATGCTTGGTTAAACATCGACACTAGGCATACCACCTTTTGTTTTTATTGTTTGACAAAAATCTTAAAACCTGAAGTGCCTTGCATTCAAAATGTGATGGTTTGTTCATATGTGATTTTTTTATATCATAACAACAGTTGGTTCTTAATTTTGTGTTTGAGGTTAAACCCTTGAAATGTAATGCTGTTGTAAGGTATTTTTCAAGAACATCGTGGTAGTTGGAAAAAAAATGTGTTCATGTTACTACTCATTCAAACTTTAGTAGATGTCGTGTTTGGTTATTTTAGTATTGAATTTCTTGGATTTGACTAGAAAATGCAATACCACATTAGAAAAAGTTTCCCTTTTAAAAATGGAAAATGCTACCAAACGCTATAGCGTTTGGAGCCAGAAAATGGTACAGGCGACCGCCGTCAAATGTATACCAAATCAATGCTTCAGATTTTCCTTATTTCCCACATTATCTATTCGTTCCCCATCCATCTCCATCAGTTTCGTTCCGCGTACTCTCTCTCTCAGCATCACTCTATCCAATCGCCAAAGGCGGCGGGCGATTTAAGTGGCGGAGGCGGTGGGGAGGAGCCGCATGACGAAGGAGGCGGGGAGGAGCCGACAATGATCTGATTGTAGTCAGAGGAGGCGGCGAGAATGGTTTGTGGCCAGGCGTAGGAGGAGTAGAGAGGAAGAGGAGCTGAGGTGAGGCGTCATGCAAGAGTCGGTAGAGGAGCACTGCGTGGTGAGTTTTTTGATTTTTTTGAGGTGAATTTTTTTGATTTAAAGCATATGACACCGGGGTTTGGGAGACTGACCAAGCTCTGTTTGAGCAATCTTTCGCCCCAAGATCAAAGAACTCATGTTTCTGATTGTCGAGGGCAGTGTTGTTATTATACATTGTATCGGATAAAGGACCTCGGCTCATGTCTTTGTTGTATTGACCCATCAGTGTTTGAGATTATAGATGGAAGCCAAAAGATCAAAGATAATTCCCCAATGCATTTGTGTGCCTGTAGTTGTGGGTTACTCAAATGCAGGTCTTCCTAGTCGGTTCCATCAGCTCAAGAGGCTTGTTGTTGCAAATGTGTCTGTGGAGTGGGATTTTTGGATTGTCCTTCTATTTGACACCGATTGCCGTTATGTATGGATGGATTGTCCTTTTGCTGACACTGATTTCGTGTGTTGTTGCAGTCAAAGGAGGCAGTGGGATTTAGTGGCTTTGGGTTGAGGCCATTTGTGCAGCCGTGTCTTGTCACTGGGCGGAGGAGGAGTAGACAGTAAGAGGAGCTGAGGTGAGGTTGTGCGTAAGAGCTAAGCTAAGTTTTTGTGGACAGTCTAAAGTTGATTTGATCATTTTTTTGTAGTGTGTTTGTAGGCATTTGATCAGGAAGGAGTAGATAGTCTAAAGTTGATTTGATCATTTTTTTCTGCAGTGTGTTTGTATGCATGGATTGTCCTTCCGTTGACACTGATTTCGTGTGTGATCCACACAAAAATGAGAGGTGAATAAGGCTTTCATGATACTTGCGATTTTAGTGTGTTTAAACTATATGATACATTGTGATAACAGTAAAAAAAAACTCACTATGATTTTTTATGTAGTGTGTTTGTAGGCAAGGACTCTTCTTCTGACGACACTGATTTCGTACCTATTCCTCCCAAAAAGAAGTGGTGTTCACCTCGATTGAAAACCAATGACTCAGTGCTCCAAGACAATCACGTACAGAGCCGAAGCATATACATGTCCTCAAGCCTGCATCGGCTACTTGCGGAAAGAAGCACAAATAGCCCGAGAGCATTCAGAAGGTACAATATGGAATATACAAATGTCTGAAAACTGTCTATTTGAAATTATTCCTTATCCTTAGATAGTTTTTGATATTTTTATGAATGCAGGTTCAAATTGTAGGGTACAGATGCGCTCCGCATCAAGTACCCCCTATAGTGAAATCCCTTTCCTCCCTCCATAAGAGTTATGTCAACAAAATGGGGTTTCAAAGCCTCCTATCGATGGCAGAGTGCGAACTACCCAAGGGGTTGACAGTATGGCTGATAAAGAATGTGAATTGTGACAAGGGTACACTAGAGGTCGGTGGCAAGTCCATACCAACCAAGCAGTTGACAAAGAAGCTTCTCAGGGTTCCTTGTGGTACCATGCAAGTACCGGCGCCGATGGATGTGGAGGGTACATTGAAAGATAGATTCTCGAACGGAGGGAGGGGAAAGTCTGCGAATGTGGCTATACTTGAGATGATTAGCGAAACAGACAAGGAGACATTTTCCAAATATTTCATGCTCTTCATGTTTTGTCTATATTTAGCACCCAACACAAGTCACTATATCAATAGATCTTCATTGAGCACAATCAACAATATAAAGAACATAAAGGAGATGAATTGGTACGACTTCATCAGTGATTATTTGCTTCAAGGCATCAGGGACTACAAAGCATCCCAAGCATCTAATGTGCAAGTGCGTGAGTGCATCCATATTCTTGATGTAAGTTACATTTTCTATTGGTTATTTGTGTTTTGAAGCATGTATAATATGTGTGTGTTGTACTAACACAACCTTTTCTCTTTTTTTTTTTGTTTATTGCTTTCCTTTTTTATGTGCAGTTGATATATGTCAACTTTGTATATGCACCGAGCATATTGATTCTGCGAGGCATTCTACGTCTGGAACATATTACGACTGCACATCTCAAGTCTTTGAGCTCATTTGATGTCAAGTCTTCAACGAGGAACCACACAGAGACTTAGTATAGTCGCTTGAATGTGCAGAATTTATTTGAAACCTTGTATGCTGCATCAAATGGGGATGAAACACACGGGGTTGTTGGTGATACGTATAATGAAACCTCAGTCAGTAAAGACGTTAGTAGTTTGTTTTATTTTTCATAAATTTGTTTTATTCTTTTTGTCCATGAGCAAAATCATGATTCATTTTTTTGCTCTTATTTTGTGTGTGTTTTTCCATCTATGCACCAGAATTTGTCTGAGCCTTCTCAAAATGATGTGCATAGTTAGAGTCATGGTGATGGACTTGGCGTCAATGGTGATGCTGAGACTAGAAAGACGGGCGATGAGGTTAGTCATTTGTGTGTATGTTTCCATCTTAAATTTTATTAAACATGTTGATTTTTTTAGTGATTGTGGTTTAACCTTTCCTTTCTGATGTCTTTTTCTCATGTCAAACATACGGATGCTTTGACCAAGTTGATCGATAAGTTCAATATGAAGCTTCAGTCTAGACGCTCTCAACTTGTCAAAGACGCCATTCAATATTTTGAGTCACGAATTGCGTCATCTGACGCGAAAATCATTGCTGAGTTCCATGATGAGGTAAGGAATAGTTTCGGTGCTCAGGCCCAAGATAAAGATGCTGCTAAGGTTAATGAAGATTATCATGTACCTGCTGATCAAGATTATCATGTACCTGCTGATCAAGATGATCATGTACCCACCGAGGCTAATGAAGAGGATTCTGTACCTGCCAAGGATAATGAAGAGGATCTTGCAATTGCCAAGTATATTGATGAGGATCATGGATTTGCCAAGGCTAACGAAGAGGATCATGCAGGAGGTGCAACCAAGATTGATGAATTTCAACTGGTTGCCGAGAGTCGTCTATAACATTAGTGAGACCCATCGATCTGAGTTGCAAGTGAAATGGACTAGCTAAGAATTGAGCTTACCCTAGTAAGTAGCTATCCATTCTAAATTTTTTCTTGCCAAGTATCACTAGTGACATTATGTGCCATTGATTTTATCCATATTTTTTTGTATAGAAAGTTTTATAATGTTTCATGCAGTTTCATTAAGTTTAATGAAGTTCAATTCCAAATAACTGGGCAAAACTAATTCATATGTGTTTCATCAAGTTTCATATGAAAGTATTTGAAGTTTCATCATACACTGATATCTAGTTTCATCAAATATGATATCTAGTTTCATGTAGTTTCATCTAGTTTCATCAAATACTGACATCTAGTTTCATCAAGTGTCATCTAGTTTCATCAAATACTAACATCAAGTTTCATCAAATACTGACATCAAGTTTCAGTTAGTTTCATCAAATACTGACATCTAGTTGCATTTTTACAAAGACATCCGATGTAATAACTTGCTTGATGAGGTGGTCAAAATCGGCGCTATTGCTGCCCAAGAGGCAACTGGCATCGGTGCTCAGGTCCAACATGAAGATGCTGCTAAGGTTGTTGAAGATGATCATGTACCTGCCAAGGCTAATGAAGAGGATTCTGTACCTGCCAAGGCTACTGAAGAGGTTATTGCACCTGCCAAGTATATTGATGAGGATCATGGATTCTCCAAGGCTAACGAAGAGGATCATGCACATGGGGGTGTAGTCGAGATTGATGAATTTCAATCGGTTGCAAACGCGTCGTCTCCAACATTAGCGAGCCCCACTACTACAAAGCTGCAAGCTGAAATGGACCAGCTGAGAATTGAGCTCACCCCTAGCAAGTAGCTATCCATTCTAATTTTTTTTACTGCCAAGTATCACTAGTGACATTGTGTGCCATTGATTTATCCATATTTTTTTTTGTATAGCAAGTTTTACAATGTTTCATGTAGTTTCATTAAGTTTAATGAAGTTCAATTCCAAATAACTGTTTATTTGGAAAGTATTTGAAGTTTTCATCATATACTGACATCTAGTTTCATGAAGTTTCTTCAAATACTGACATCTAGTTTCATGTTGTTCCATCAAGTTCTATCAAATAATGACATCTAGTAAGTGTCATCTAGTTTCATCAAATACTGATATATAGTTTCATCTAGTTTCATCAAATGCTGACATCAAGTTTCATCAAATACTGACATCAAGTTTCATCAAGTTTCAACTAGTTTCATCAAATACTGACATCACGTTACATTAGTTTCATCTAGTTTCATCAAGTTTCATCTAACAATGACATCAAGTTTCATCAAGTTTCAACTAGTTTCATCAAATACTGACATCTAGTTTCATCAAGTTTCATCTAACACTGACATCAAGTTTCATCTAACACTGATATCAAGTTTCATCAAATACTGACATCTAGTTTCATCAAGTGTCATCTAGTTTAATCAAATACTGACATCAAGTTTCGACTAGTTTTATCAAATACTGACATCTAGTTTCATCAAGTTTCATCAATTACTGGCATCAAATTTCATCAAGTTTCATCTAGTTTCATGTAGTTTCATCCAGTTATTTGGGGAAACTTTCATTAAATTTTACTGAGTATCATTGTTTCTCCATAATTTGTCGACAAATTTAATTTAGTTTCACAATGTATCATTGTTTCTTGATTGTTTTTTGTTGACAAGTTTCATTTCTTTTTTAGGAGGCAAGTTTCATGTAACCTCACCCAGTTTCATTCAAGTTTTACATAGTTTTCATCCTAGCTTACCTAATCTAATACAAGTGTTAAATGAAAATACAAGACAGTTTTCATGAAGTCTCATGAAGACTCACACAAGGGTTTCATTATTTTTAGCTTTTCTTTTCTTAAAACTACCCCTGATGAAACATGGTCATAGTCTCATTTTTCATAAATCCTTTTAATGAAATATTTGAAAGTTATGCCTATATCTGAATTTTTTCTGTTTTAAATGTCTTTATGTATTCATGATGTGCACCTTGTAGCATTATTCAACTACCCACACCAATAGAAATTGGTGACACATAGAGGGCCCCCGACCTTAAGATGCCTAGAATATTAGCCTTGATTGAGCCAATACTGGCGGGAGCATTTCCACGATCCTAGAAGCGTGCGGTTGACACAAAATAGAGATAAAAAGGTACAAAAAACTATGGACAAAGTCGAGGCTTTAGGGCGGTTGGTGAAAAGCAAGAGCTTTGTCAAGCCAATTGTTGCACAAACATTCAAAGAGCATGTTATGTGTGGAGTCATTGAAAAACCTAAAAAACAAAAGTGATCATTGGAAGAGCTCATGTCACGGAAAGGAGTTTTCAAATGCTTTGTGGCCCAGAAAGGCGAAGTGTGCAACAATTTTATGTGGCTATGTTGCAAAGCATTGATGCTTGATTGGGATTCCAAAAAGAAGATCATTGTAGATCCAATAGCCACTGTGAGTACCAAACGCATTCCTTTTTTTTGGAATGCACACATGACACACATTTGAATGTTTTTGTATCTTTTTTCCCCTGGTTTTGTGTAGGCTCAGTTGATGATATCATACCTGCAGTCTGCTGATGCAAAGATTGCAGCTGGACTTTCCAAGGTTCCAATCGAAGAACTCGAAGGAGTATGTGTTTGTTATTTTCTTATTCCATTTTCCATTGCACACAAATGTTTTTTGCACACATATAAGTATCATCGCAGTCACTATACACAATTCATAAAAATAATCCATCATCCTTTTTTTTTAATTTCACTAAGTTTCACATAGTTTCATCCATACCAAGTTTCATGCAGATTTGTATCAGTTTGAATATACACAAATACATTTTTTTGTGGAACAAATGTAGATATACATTCCAATTCTATTGGACCAACACTAGAGTTTAATTTTTGTCGATCTGCTTAAAGAGACTGCTGAGATCTATGATACTATGTAGAGCCCAAAGCAATGCAAAAAGTTTCACCATACATTGTAGCACAACGTGGTGAGTAGTCGTCCCAATCTTATATAGTTTTTGTGGTTTTTAGTTTTTTTAATGCATGTGACAAGTATATACATTGTGGTGAGTAGTTGTCGCAATTATCGTACCCTTTTTTTTAGGGTATCAACCTACAGCAGGCCTTGACAAGGTTACGAGGGCAACCCATTGGGGTATATGATATGTTCAATGTCCAGCACCCTCAGATTCCATTGCAAACCACCATGTTTGTCACTTCAACTCCTTTTTGTTTCCTTTATTTCTACTGATCATCTTTTTTTTAATTATTGTTTTGTATTAACTTTTTACTATCATTTTTTTTTATGTTTTTGTCTTTTTGTGAAAAAAGTCATGACTGCGGATTTTGTTTACTAAGGATGCTTGAATGTCACAATGGCAGGAGTCTCATTGGTTACAACATGGTACATAAAGAATTTTTTATTTTTCTGTCTTTTTTTTGTTCGAAGTTTGAAGCGTGACTGAGATTCAACACTGTCTTCACATTTTGCAACTGCCAATGTTAATCTCAGTGGGCACAAATTATAGACTTATTTGCTACAGATTTTCAGTTATGGCTATGTTTTGCGTTCCACATTTCTTGTGATGTAGGCCAACATCGAAGATTACAAGAAGGAACTTGCTTACAGGCTCATATACCACCGTTTCAATGATCTAAACCCTAATCGGATCTCCAACTGAAACTGCACAAGACGATCTCCCCCCCCTCCTTGTTAGATGGTTTCATTTAGTTCACTTTTGTATTAGCTTACAAGCTCTGGATTAGTTTTACAGGTTCACACTTTTTGTAGTGTCTTGCAGTGTTTCATCTCTTGAAAATGTATAGGATGTCACACTATTTTGACGGTCTTTCTAGTTTTCTTTTTGAACCATTCGAGCAATGTTGAATGTGTTTCACACTGTTATAAATCATGGTTATAGAAACACTGTTATCCTTTTTTTTTTCACTTGTATTAATGCAAACTCAGTTTCAGTTGGGACCATGGTTTCAGCTATCATCTTTGTATCTAGTCTAATACAAGTTCGACAAGTGACATCAGAATTTAAGACAGATTCATCAAAAAAACATGAAATATTGTGTTTCATGCAGTCTCATGCAATCATATACAGTTTCATCAAGTTTCACCCAGTCTCATGCAGCTTTGCTAGGGGTTTTTGCTCAGATTCATCCTAATTTTTGAAGTGTTTCATGCAACTTTTTTTTCTCTAGGACAAGTTTTTCAACAGTGGCATCGTGTTTCATGTAGTTACACATAATTCACATGTGTTTTCATGAGTTTCATGAAGTTTCATCCCAAGTCTCATGGAGTTTCATCAAGTCTCATGGAGTTTCATCATGTTTCATCAAGTTTCATTTGTTTTCATATGAGGCAAGTATCATGAAGTTTCAATTTTTTTTTGTCTAGCACAAGTTTTTCAAGTCATTCACACTCTCATGCAACTTTTTTTTTGTCTAGGACAAGTTTTTCAACAGCGACATAGTGTTTCATAAAGTTACAAATAATTCACATGTGTTTTCCAGATGAGTTTCACCCAAGTCTCGTGGAGTTTCATCATATTTCATGAAGTTTCATATAGTTCCATCACAAAGTACCATTATTTCATTCCAAGTCTCATAGAGTTTCATCGTGTTTCATCAAGTCTCATAAAGTTTCATCAAGTTTTATATGTTTTCATATGAGGCAAGTATCATGAAGTTTCAACTATTTTTTTGTCTACCACAAGTTTTTAAACAGTGACATCGTGTTTCATAAAGTGTCAAATATTTTCACATGTGTTTTTAATGAGTTTCATGAAGTTTCATCCCAAGTCTTATGGAGTTTCATCGTGTTTCATCAAGTTTCATATAGTATCATCACAAGTTTACTCAGTACCAATGTTTTTCCATATTTTTATAACAAGTTTCATTAAGTTTCATGAAGTTTCACAAAGTACCATTGTTTATCCATATTTTGTTAACAAGTATAATTCATTTTTAGGAGGCAAGTTTCATCTAGTTTCACTCAGTTTCATGTAGTTTTATTCAGTTTCAACTAGTTCAATACATTTATTTTGGGACATGTTTCATTAAGTTTCATCCTGTATCATTGTTTCTCCATACTTTGTAGATCAAGTTTTCATCAAGTTTTTCATATGAGTTTCATCCCAGGTCTCATGAAGTGTCATCGTGTTTCATCAAGTTTCCTATAGTTTCATCACAAAGTACCATTGTTTCATCCCAAGTCTCATAGAGTATCATCGTGTTTTATCAAGTCTCATAAAGTTTCGTTGTGTTTCATCAAGTTTCACTTGGATTCATGCTAATTTTTGAAGTGTTTCATGAATTTTAAATAGTGATATCGTGCATCATCAAGTTTCTACTAGTTTCATCCAGTTATTTTTTGGGACATGTTTCATTAAGTTTCATCATGTATCATAGTTTTTCCATATTTTGTAGAGCAAGTTTCACCCAGTTTCATGATGTTTCATTAAGTTTTATCCCAAGTATCATGAAGTTTCATAAAGTTTCAACTTTTTTTTGTCTAGGACAAGTTTCATAAAGTTTCATCCAAAGTCTCATGGAGTTTCATCGTGTTTCATCACAAACTACCATTGTTTCATCCCAAGTCTCATGGAGTTTCATCGTGTTTCACCAAGTCTCATGGAGTTTCACCGTGTTTCATCAAGTTTCATATATTTTCATATGAGGCACGTATCATGAAGTTTCAACTTTTTTTTTGTCTAGCACAAGTTTTTCAACAGTGACATCGTATTTCATGAAGTTTCAAATATTTTCACATGTGTTTTTAATGAGTTTCATGAAATTTCATCCCAAGTTTGATAAAGTTTCACAAAGTATCATTGTTTATCCATATTTTGTTAACAATTATAATTCATGTTTTAGGGGGGAAGTTTCATCTAGTTTCACTCAGTTTCAACTAGTTCACACAGTTATTTTGGGACATGTTTCATTAAGTTTCATCTAGTATTATTGTTTCTCCATACTTTGTAGAGAAAGTTTTCACCCAGTTTCATGCTGTTTCATCAAGGTTTATCCCAACTATCATGAAGTTTCATAAAGTTTCACAAAGTATCATTTTTATCCATATTTTGTTAACAAGTATATTTAAGTTTAATGAAATTTCACAAAGTATCATTGTTTATCCATATTTTGTTAACATGTATAATTCATGTTTTTTTTTTTGGGGGGGGGGGGGTTTCATCTAGTTTCACTTAGTTTCAACTAGTTTCATACAGTTATTTTGAGACATGTTTCATTAAATTTCATCCAATATCATTGTTTCTTGATACTTTGTAGAGAAAGTTTTCACCCAGTTTCATATTGTTTCATCAAGGTTTATCCCAAGTATCACGATGTTTCATAAAGTTTCAAAAAGTTATTCAACAGCGACATCGTGTTCCATGAAGTTTTCAATATAATTCACATGTGTTTTTCATATGAGTTTATAAAATTGTCATCACAAGTCTCATGGAGTTTCATCGTGTTTCATCACAAGGTTCACTGATCGATAGCATACAACATGAAAAAAACATCACAAAGTAGGCAAGTTTCATCAATAGCAGAAAGATCACAAAAAACATCATAAAAGTTCCTTGCTAGGATTCTTTTTGTTTTTGGTTGGAGTCTTGAATTGACTGCTTCATCATTTTCTTTGATTTCTTTTTCAGCTATGTTTTTTCATTGTCAAAGGTGGAAGACCATATTCTTGTTGAGTTTTTTGGACAGCCTCTAGGAATTTTTTTTGCAAGATCTCCAAATGCTAGCGTGTTACTCTCACCCACAGATATGTCCTTCCCAGTGTTGTACCTGTTTGTTCAGGAGGCGGTTATTGAGATAGCTTAACAACGGCTAGCTGATCAGTTAAATCATCAATGATTGAAGGGCAAGCCTGTACCCGTACTCTGTTTTACATGCCTCAGTAGCCATACAAACCGACTTTTTGCAAGCACGAGCATATTTCAGCCTTCTACTTGTAACTTCATTGACATCCATGTACACAAGTTGTTTTCTAGAACTTTCTGAACCTTTCAGTGCCCATCTCTCAAGGATTAGATTGACATTTAGTTGTGTCATTACCTTAAGGATGTACTAAAAAACAGCCTGTCTATTCCAAATTTATTGCACACACAGTTGAATGCTTGATCCTCCAAACTAGCATTAACCAAGTATATTTTGTTCAATCCTCCCCCAACACATTTTGGACATAATAAGAATCACGAGCTTCACCATTGACAACATTGTACATTGTGGTATTCATGAGCTGCTCCTGAAACTTGGCAAATATAGCACGGGTGTAGAAGGTGGAAGCCTGCTTTTCTATCTGATACCTTGACCACAATGTTGCATAAGTTTAAATAGTAACATACCGTTGGTTGTCATCCCTGTCCAAACAAGACTGTATGAGCTTCTCATATTGTGTGATGAAGTTTCTTATCGAGTCACCTGAATGGACAAAATCTTTAAACAATGCATTCATGGCCTCACTTCGCTGTGTGGTGCTCATGAATGGAAAAAAAAGCTTCCATAAAGTAGCAAGGCACCCATTTCTTTCTAATTCTGTACATGTGATGCATGTACTTGTAGTCTGATAGATCATAGTGGTCAACCAACTCAGTCCATGTTCCTTCAAATTCCTCAACAGACAAGGAGTCATTAATGCATGATCTGAGGTAATCTTCAAAACCTTCCAACTTTGACAGCAAACCCCCCAGCTTGAACTTTGCTTTTTTGTACATGTGCCATACGCAGCGCCTATGGACGGTGTTCGACAGTACATTTGCGATTGTGATCTCCATTGCTTTGTCTCAAACAACCATTCAAAGGTCTCTATCGTTTCATCCTTGAGAAAAGCATAGCCAAACAACACAGTCTGACTGTGGTTGCTAACACCAATAATGGGAGCAAACGGGAGCTGATACTTGTTTGTGAAGTACGTTGTGTCGAACACAACACAATCACTAAATCTCTTGTATGCTTCCTTCGAATATCCATCAACCCAAAAGAGACTGCTAACTGTGTTACCACTATCCAACTCCATACTATAAAAGAATAGTGGGTCTTCTGCTGGTAGCTCCTGAAAGTACTTAATTGTTGCTGCCATGTCAGTGTCTTCACTCTTGCATGTCATAGCTGACCAGAGGTTACTCACGTCTTTCTTCGTGAAAGGGATGTTTCTCATGTTTTCGTACAGATCGGACAGGATAGACATCACCCTTCTTGTAGGGATATTGTTTGTGTGGAGCAACTCTACGAGGGCATAGTCATCATCTGTGACATGCCTGTGTGACCTCGAAAAGCAAAGTGTTGAGGGGATCAAAGGGGGGTGATTGTGGTCCAGCTCAACAATGGTAACCACCCATTTCTCATTCCTCTTAACAACCACCATTCTTGCCTTGCAGTGAGACTTGCGCAGCTTGTTACTCTTTCCCGAGTCGCGGCTAGCACTTGCTCCTGTTTTATCATTTTTCCGCGACGTTCAAAGAAGCAGGCGAACTCATAGATGTTGTACTCTCTTGTAGCATGGCTCTTGGTACAGCTTGAAACCTTTGTGCGGAAGCCACAACTAAGCGCATAATCATTGTAATATTTCTTTGCTTCTTCTTTGGTGAAAAATTCCAAGGCAACACATGGTTTTGCAGGTTATGAATTGATACAATTTGTATCCTCATCTTGCGCAAGCATTTCTTCGGTGAAAATATCCTAGCCAACACATTGGTTTCCATCCTTCTACCAATTACTTGCGGCAAAAAAAGCTTCAGCAAAGGCGACCTCCAGTCCATCGTCTTGTGCAGGAGTAGTATCGGCCAATTCCATATTAGCCTATTTTTGGGGGACAGAATGAAACAAGACATTTAAGCATCTGAGTCAGGTGGAGGCTGGCAGGTGCGCGGAGGAGGAATGAACGGGGGAAGCCGGTGGCAAGCTAGGGTGCGCGATCTCATGCGTGGAGCAGCAACAAAAGGGGGGACGATGGGCGAAGTTGGCGGGTGCGCTGCTGCATGCGCAGAGGAGGAAGAAGGTGGGATGATGGGGAAGCCTGTGGGTGCACTGCCCCGTGCGCAGAGGTGGAAGAAGGGGGGCCGACGGGGGAAGTCGGCGGGTGCACTACCGCGCGCACGGAGGAGGAAGAAGGGGGAAGCGCATGGGGAGCTAGCGAGCGCGCTGTAGCACACACGAAGGATGATGGGGGCAAGGACGGGAGAAGCCGGGGGCGAGCTGGCATGCGCGCTCCTACGCATGCGGAGGAGGAGGAAGAGGGGAGGACGGGGACAGCCGACGGGTGCGCTCCCGCGTGCACGAATGAGAATGACGGGGGAAAGGGAATGCTACGCGACGATTAGAATAGGGAAATCCTATGGTTGGATCCTATATCGTTGGTTTGAGGACCCAATAGTATAGCGTGCTATAGCAGCCCCTTCAAAAATTGAAACTTATAGCTTGTATTCTTGCCTTTTGCCACTCCCTCGTTGAGCCGTTCAACCTGCAGTCTTTTTGTTCACTTGGGTAGTTTTCATTACTAGGCATACCATTTCTTGTATTTGTTGTTTTGATAAAAAGCTTAAAAAGGAGTGTGGTTCACATTCAAAATGTGCCTAGTTGTTTATCTGAAACACGGGCAACGACACATGCACATTTTATTTCCCCCCAAGCATACTGAAAAACCTAGAGTTACTAAAACATTTTCCCCCTATGACTTACAAGTGTACCCTTGGCTAGTTGATTGCATTGACAAATCACAATGATTAGAATAAGAAGGTACTCCTCAAAAGCCAGAACCCCTCCTCAAATCTTCTAGTGCTCCTTTGCACGCTCTCCCCGAGATATTCCATCCAATCCAATGACAACCCTGTCCAGGATTATTATGTCATCTCCACATGCCCAAATCACACACAAACACGCATGCATGCAGGCCAAGTTGACTCTGATCCTATACTAGTAGTAGGATTGCAAAGCAAATGGTAGAGAGCAATAGTGCCATGGCATTGCGACGATTTGAGCCAGAATAGATCAACTGCTACAGTGTTTCACTACAGTACATTGCCTCACACGCTCTTGGCCTCTGCTTTTTGATCCAATGGCTACGAACCAATGTTTTGGCTCTGTAGCACGTGATATTACCGTGCAATGTTAGAGGATGCGTTGTAACATCCCAATTTTCTGAGCGTTAAAAATCTTTTTATTAGTTAGTAGTTGGAAAATTCACCCTTGAAGTTTATTTAAATTTAAATAAAGCTTAAACATGGACTTTCAGTATCAAAACAATTTAATATGATTAATGTCAACATCAACTATTGTCAAAACTATTTTATTTGGATTCTATGTGCTTGGATATATTTTCTAGAATTTTTTTGAGTTCTTTTACTATTTTCTAATTGCTATTTGAATTTACTGTATTTTCTAGAAAGGAAAATCTATTTAAATCACAAAAATTTAATGTGGCCGAATCTTTCCGGCCAACCTTCTTTCTATGCGCGTGGCCCACGTAGCAGCCCAATCGCGTGCTCTTGCGTAGCCCAGCTCGCCCGCGCGCACGTTCACGCTCAATCCTGCTGCCGGGTGGGCCCCGCGTGCGTCATTGTCTCCACAGCATCGTCAACCTCGCACTGAGCCGTGTTCGCCATTGCCATCTTCTAGAAACCGCCCGACAAATCAAAGTTTCCAACTAACATGATCCCGGGAAATCATGTCGAACTTGATCTTTATCTCTCCCGCATCTTTTCGGTTAAAAATCGTATCTCAATTTCGTTTCTATCTCTAAGAACCGGTGAGTTCGAAATAACTTCATTTTGGGGGTTTCCAAATTCAGCACGCTCGGCCGCTATAAATAATGCCCTTGGGTGCACGTTGGCCCGCTCATCCCGAATTCCACCTCCATTGTGCCCCAAGAACTCTAGAGCCACCGTAATCCAAGCTTTAGGGTTTTCGGCTGAAGTTGGTTTTCTTCGAATTCCGCCACTGCCAGTAGCGCTTTGTCTTCGTGGGCCGCACCGTCGTCATCTCCGTCGTCAGAGCTTCCACGAGCACCTCTTCGCATCGTCAAGGCGCCACTAGAGCTCATCGCCAACAACACCGACCTTCGTCCTTCGCTCCGGCTGCAATTCCGGTCGACTCCGTTGCTCTCTAGCACCAACTTGAGTGTCTCCAGGTGCGCAATAGCGAGGGCTATCCAATGCGAGCACTCACCATCACCGGCGAGCCACCGTTCACCATTGTCGGACAAACCCGTGCCTTACTGTCATTCGTCTACATGGATGTCCATGTGTGCAGCCACCTCATCACCTCTATCGACGTGTCACTTGCGTGTCGACTGAGTCAATGTCGTGTCAGCACTTGCATGTCAACTTAGCCTGAACCCCAGATCCAAAAGTCCCACATGGCAGCCTCAGCCTTTTTCTCTTGATTTGTTTTAATTCCAAAAATCCCAGGGCTGACGTCATGCTGATGTCATATTCCGATTTTCTAGTAGGAAAATAATTCAAAAATTCCAGTAAATTCCTTTTAGGTTATTTTCTCTAGGTTTTGATCTTCCAAAGGCCATATCTTCTTCATCCGAACTCTGTTTGAGCCCATTCAAATTTCTAAATTCATCTAAATTTGAGCTCTATTTATCTAATATTTTTATTTAATTTTTGGAGTTTGTTTTCTCTCTGTTATTTATTTATTTTATTTATTTGCTTCATTTGGGAGTAGACGTTAATTCTTCGGAGAATTTTGAAAAGGAAGGAGTGCACCAAGATCAAGATCAGTACCAGGATCTATTCCAAGGCAAGTTGTACCTTTGATCATATTGAACCTAGTTTTCAAAAGTTTTTTTGATTCAAACTATTGCATTTACTTTAAGTATTTATTTAAATGCTTTTGGGTTTAGTTATGTCATAATCTTTTGTCACCCTAGATTGGTTATTATTTTAGTTGGTATTATTATTGCAGAAACGTGGGTTGGTTAGACACGATTAGATTGCTTAGCCAAGCTACGAGTCATCATTTCATGTAAGTTGCAAATACGAATCTGACTAAGTAAATATAAAACTTTGTGATAAAACTGTGTACTGTGTGTCATTACTCATTGGTGGCATGTATTGCACTTAATCAACAAGGTGGGAAAGGATTTAGACTGAGGCACGTGGTGGATACTGTGTGACACGGTGGAGCTTGGTGAATGGGAACGATAATCTTTGTGGCATAGTTAGAAATTGGAAGTCTTACCTTAGTTAATTAAGAACATAACTTTGTGCGTCATTGAACTGAGCCACAACTGTACGACCATATGTCTGGTGTGGGACGGGCTTTACTTAGTAAGTTATGGAGTCTCGACATTGACTACTTAGGTTGTAGGTTAGGTGCTCAGTGATGGGTGGAGGTGTGGACTACCAGGTAGATCACATCGCGGGATGGTTCACTGCTTCCCTGTCCAACGGTGTGCGATGGACTAATTTCCTTAGTGGGGCGTTAGTACTATCAGTAAAACAATTCGGGAGTGTTAATGCTTGAGATAAAGTTTCTGAAAGGTTTTGTTATGATTAGTGCTTGCAACACTGATTATATCGTGTGGGTAAAGTGTACAACCTATGCAGAGTGTTAAAAAATCTATTTGAATAGCCGCGTCCGCGGTCATGGACATGCTCAGGGATTTCATATGAGGGTTAGATTTTCATAAAACATTTGTGAAGGGAACTATGTGATTTAAGTCATATGGCTGTGTGAATAATTTGATTAGACTTTGTGTTCTTTGTGAAACCAATTGTTAAATTAATATTGTTTATTTGTTTTGAATTATGTTTTAATATATTATTCATATTCAGTTGCAAATGTTGCATTTCTGTAAAAGAACCAGAGAAGCCATTCCTTTGGAATAAGCCATCATGTATACATTCCATTCTGTGGTATAACTTGCGAGTACGATTGTGTACTCATGCTTGCTATAATCAATCAACAGAAGTGGAGAAGTCTTCGCCCGCTTTTGAGGAGGATTTCTACGAAGGTTCTGATTGCTAGGTCTTGATTCCAGTCGGTTGCCTGTGGCGAATTGATGGGATTTCGCTGAAGTTTAATTTGTTCCGCTGCCGCTTATTTTGTTATTGCCAGCCCTGCGAGGCTTAATAAATGTAAACTCGACCATAAGATCAAAATGATTATTTGTTATTCAAATTACCTGTTTATTCTATTATTTCATCTTGTGTGGATCCATATTCACCTGTGTTGACACTGTGTGCACTAGCGTGACCCTTAACTAGTGCATTATACATAGAGGATCTAGAATTGCATTTTTGGGTCCTGACATGCACGTTCCTGGTAGTAATACCCCTATGCTAAGGGCATCTCCAATAGTATATTTATTTTCATCTCTTAGCTATGCCACATCAACAAAATCCTATGTGGAGGAGAGAGGGGAAGGAGAGAGAACACATGTCGTCTCTTCCTGAAGAGACTATCGTGCATGCAAAACAAGACATGATACATTAATATACTCTAGTTGACATGTAGGCCCATTTCAAAGAAAAATTATAAAATATAAATGTTGGAGAGTGTGTTAGAGACTATCTATTGGAGATGTTGTCTCTAAGGATGATGTAGCATATGTTAGAGACAAGGTTATCTCTAACTATTGGAGATGCCCTAACCAAATGAGCATGCATATGGCCACAAACCCCAAGGCTCCATCGTTGGCCAAAGCCTATAATGCCTTTTCCATGCATTGCACAGACATTGGGAATATAACACCTTGTTTCTAAAGTCATAAGTGCAAATTTCTCTTCTTTTTTTGGCCATTGTTGAGCTAGAGCAAAGCCTGGATCCCAAGCATCTTGGTTTGGTTGAATGGAGCAGTAGAGGATCCTGAGTTTATCTGGACCGTTCATTTTGTAATCGACGTCTGAATGGCCAAAAGGAGCCTTGATCGGTAACAAGGGTGGTTCCAGTTTGCCCATCATGGATGGCCGGACATTCCAAATGCTTGCAAGCAGAAATGCTTCATTTGAACCAAACTGAATGGAGATGACCATTGCAATACACTCTGAGCTTCTTTTGAAGCTGATTGTTCACCCACCAATCCACCATACATAGGTTATAATTTGATCTGTCTCGAAGTCGGAAACTCAGAAATATAAATATCTAAACACTACCAGGAAACGGGTATTCCCTTACGGTTCAAAACCGTTAGTAAAATAGGAAAAACCGTCAGGTTTTAATTTCCTAACGGTTAACCGTCAGGCAAAACCACTCAGCACTAGCTGGAAAGGAAAATTAAATTTGGCTGACGGTTACCCGCCAGGGAAATTAAACTTGACGATTTTGCCCGTCAGTAAAAACATGCATTTTCTTGATGGGTTAAACCGTGAGGAAAATTAATTGCGCTGACGGTTATGTCACCGTCAATAAAATTAGCGATTTCATTAACTGTTCTTCTGGTACCGTCAAGAAAATGTATTTCACTGACGGTTAATATCATCGTCAATAAAATTAACGATTTCATTGACTGTTCTTCTGTAACTGTCAAGAAACTTCATTTCCTGACGGTTAATGTCACCGTCAAGAAAATTAATACTGACGGTTTGCGCCTGCCAGGAAAACTATTTCCAGAATGGTAGAAAATATGGTATGACGGTTTTCCTCGTTAGTAAAATTGATTTCCAGTGGCAGAATACTGGCAATACTGGCATGTTACAGCCGATTTACAAGCAGACTATTAAATGGATATCCGAATCATATAATCAAATCACAACACCATCCTTGCATCAATCAAGAAACATATAATTAATGAACAAACATATAAAAAGTTTAGCTTTCATAAACAGTCCCTAGCCAATAGATTCATGTTCACTAGCAAGCATACCAACATTCATAAACTTCACCTCCAGATTGGTTCGTCCATCCAAAAGACATCTAAAGTGAAGAACCACATACAAAAGTCACGAAAGTCCCCATTTCCATTACATTCAAGTTCAGCTAGTCAAAAGAACTACAAGAGATCACTGAAAGTCACAGAATGGCAACATAGTTGTTGTCGCCATCAATGTCACCACTGTTGTTGTCCCTGTCATTTACATTAGCATTACCATCGACAACACCATCATCCGGTTGTGAGCCCACATGGGAGGATCGGTCGATCCCTTCTTTGCAAGGTGAAAACATTATGTCAACTTGAGTTGAAGAAACCGTAATGGCTTGTAATGTTGTTTGAATTATCACAGTCCTATATTAAATGCCCATCCCACAATATCATGTCTTTTGGAACTAAAATGTGCACCCCACCCCTAGATCTTCCAATACAAAATGTGCACCCCTAAATCTACTAAGTTAACAAATCATGGCAACTACTCAAAAATATGTAAGCTTAAAATAGTCATCTTAAGAACATGTGACGCTTGGCATATACTCAAAATTTGTTTAGCCTCGTAAACAACTCACAAGTATGGGTGTACTAACTAGTAGAAAAGTCATTTGCCACCTTACCATCAACTATAAGTAAATGAGATTCAGGTTATGCCCATGTTTAGAACATTCAACATGAGTCCACTAAGCTCCTTTCTTTGTCTTTGCTTGTTGTGATCGACACACCAAAAATATTAGTTATCTTTGTCAAATGGTCCTCCATATGACAAAGGTCACGGATGGAAAGTACCACTTGAAGTTGAACTATGCAACAAGGCAAAATAATAGTTCGTAGAGAATTTTGTTTGTACACAAGGCAATAATTGTAGGTATTAAATGATATTACCTGTGCTTGTGTAGGTGTGCCACGGCGCAACATCTCTAGTGGTAGTTGTTCGCCCATTTTCTCATGCACATTTACTTAGCAAAAAAAATGTTTTGTATCAATACATTTACTTTGCTACTGGATGCACTCATCCAATTAAGCAAATCGAAGCAATCTCTATGAAAATTGTACATTCTCGAGAAGGCACATTAGCTGAGCTTAAATTTCACCAATTAATGAATAACCTACTATCCTAAATTACATATATAGCCATGGTACTTATAGAAACAATATCTTACAGAAGTACTATATGCAAATATATTGAAGATATGCTTTCCCATGCAGAAATACTATATGCAAATGGCATCTTAATACGCTAGTCCATGTGTTTAGCAAAAAAATCATACAAAAATTCAAAATACGGAAACTACCCCCTCTTAGCCCTCTCCAAGAATTTATAGTAAATTAGCCTGCACATTAACAGTAGACTATCAATAAACTGACAACAAACTAGGTATATAACCATTCCCATAAGCAACCAACAAGGACATCTTGACAAGAACCTATGTATATATCAGAGTGATAATTGTATACCAGTTTTCCCTAAATAACCAACAAACAACACCAGGACATTCTGGTTTGATTGCAAGTAACAATTTGGAGTTATCTAGCTGCTGACTTGCATTGTGCCTGTTAAAATATTGCAAGTAAAACTTTGTCTCTTCTATTTAAGAAAGAAATCAAGGGTTCATGCATTCAGCCTTTCACTCAGCATGAGTGTTGTGTCATCGAAAAAATTCATCAAGTTCTAAATATTAAGCAAAAGAAGGATTCAACAATCCCAGCTAAAAGCCCCCAAACTAATAAAAAATGCATATAGTAATCTTCAAAGTATACATCTAAGTGATCGAACATGATTTTAGAATGTATCTTGCCAAGGAAAAGCATAAGCAAAAGCGTTATTATGAATTATGATCTTGTAGTCGAAAAACTTAGCTACGGTAGAATTAGTATAATCTTGTTTATGTCATATCATGTGAAATCTTATAGAAACATCATTAATGGTCTTGAATTACAATCAACTTTCACACGACACATTCTATTGACTCTATGCAATGAGCATAAAGATATGTAAAATTTGGAGTACTTCACATTTATGGTCAAGTTAATTAAGGTCAAGTTAACATTAGTTTGTCCATTCTTGAGACAAGAAGCTTTCTAGGAAAACAAGCTATATATATATATATATATATATATATATATATATATATATATATATATATATATATATATATATATATATATATATATATATATATATATATATATATATATATATATATATATATACTAGTAAACATAGCATTAATTACATAGCATGATTAGGAATTTGGAAGTTCGAGTTCATTATTAGCTAAATGAAGTCATTTGGTGTTCAAATTAATTAAAGCTAGATATATATACTGATACGCTCTTGTAACGACCGGTTTTTAGTTGACTACTAACGGTGTTCTCTTATTTCTCCTAAAAGCCTTACCAAGAGACTAGCAACGATAGTTGATAATGTGACTAAATCCCATAAAAGTAAGTTCTATTTGATAAATAGATGCATGCACGAGATCATTCTTTATAATGGACTTGTGAAGTATAAGATGCATGAACATTATTACCAAGATCATCTGGCGGTGAACTTCTTGTGTCTGGAGTAGTTCTTGATTATGTCGAACCACATTTCAATAAGAGGTGGAATTGGATGGCCTGATGTTTCTTGATTTGGCAGTTGCTAGAACAGCATTCTTCTTGATAGCACCATTCCCTATTGGTACATGGCCATAGGGCATGCCACCATTGATGTTGTACAATATGCTTCCATCGAGTGGTCGCTGCTCCCAATCATCTTTGTATTGAGCCATAGCAGCAGCAGAGTAATCACCCTAGAAGCAACATTTAAGCATCTTTCCTGAAAGCTAAGTTCACTTGTAAGAATACAAACAAGGGAGCACTTACAATGTATTTACGTGCTTTACATTCTTTGGACCACTACTACCACTACTATCCATATTTTTCATGCCTAACTTCATTCTGACATATGTGTTTAGCCAAGTGTATACATGGTCCATATTTGTGTTCCTACAACATGGTAAAACTCAGTTATAATACGAATAGTGTTATAAGTTGTAATGCGACATGTTTTGTTAATTGTCGTGGTCTGAAGAGCTTGATTCATACCAGGTTTTGTTTGCTCTCCACGTATGGTCGCGAACCTCCTCGATTTTGAGCAACATCGTCAGATTTCAACCGTGCTTCCTGGCCTTTCTTTCGTTTTGTCTTGAATTGCTCGGTGCACCAAGGACGACAAAGATGTGGCCATACTATGTCATTGCACCACCAAATCTTACCATCCAAGTATTACTCATACTAGAGTTCTCTTGGACGTGCCAACGTGTCGTCAATATCCTCTCCTTGTTTTCTATAGTACTCCTTGACTGCATGAACACGAGCTTGATACATCATATGCTTCACACGGTCCATAGCATAATTTTCAAACACAAGATCTGCTTCTTCCTTGTCGTTTGTGCTGACTTCGAACAAATGCTACATAGAGGACAAGGGTAGTTACTAGTTAGTAGTCGACTAAAGTATTTATGTATATGAACTAACAAGTAAATATTAGTTACCCAAAACTCTCGCTTTACTCGATCTGTAGCGGTTATCCCCTCATCGTCTTCGTTGACATAATAATAATCCCATGTCAATGCAGGACGGGTATTGAAGATAGTACCATGCTCATCCTTGTCGTCCACAACACCTGGGTACTAATGTTTGATAATAACTCCAAGCTGTGCTTGAGAAGGTGTACGCTGCCAGGAGGGTGCAAGTCACGATCCCAACGTAGGTGATCTTCTCTCACTTGGCCGTCTCATCTGCGAGAGAAGATCAAAGGCAAAATCCAAAACCAAATCAAGAACCGATGGGGGATCCAAATCAAAAACTTGGGGAGGAGGGGTGGAGCTGGGGCTTTGGGATGGCGGGCGGACCACAGTGCGTCGGGCGGCGAGGATGCAGGCGACTGAGATGGTAGGGGACCTGAGGTTGCAGGAGATGAGAGCGAGGGGATGGGGCGCAGGAGGTGGGCGAGGGGATGGGGTGGAGGAGGTGGGCGATGGGAGGAAGCAGATCGATGGGTGCGGCGGCTGCTGCTATGTTCATTTGGGGAGAATATTGGGACTTAGGGTTTTAGGGTCCCGTGGCGCGCTACAAGAATTCAGCGGGCGGGCTGGAGGGAAATTTTGCAATTTTCTTGTCGGTGCTGACAAGCGGGACCCACCCATCAACGACCCAATGAAAATCAGACGGTCCACAAGGTTTCGCGTTTGAAGAACTAGGCGCGCTAGGGTTAGGTTCGAAATTAGTTTTGACCGAACAAGGAAGGTTTGACTGGGCTGTTTTAAATAGAAATAAATTTCTAAAAATTCTAAAATTTTTTGTGGGTGCTCTCAGGTTCAAATAGGACTTAAGAAAAATCAAAACTCCACTGTTGGTTTTCCATTTGGCTAAAATAAATTCGTTTTGAAATCAGCCTTTTTGATTTGGTTAGAATTTTGATGGGGTCAAAATAATTATGAAAAATTCCAAAAATATATAATAATCTATGATATAAAATGTAGTATTTTATAAAATTATTTCAGAGATTTTGATACACAAATGTTTCTAAAATTAAATAGAATCTTGGTTTCAAGTCAAAAATTGAATTTCTAGACCAAAGTTTTCAACCCAAGTGCAAACTTATGAATTTCAACAAACATTTTTGAAACTCTCATACTTTTATACATTTGAAACACAAACCAAAGTTCAGGATGTTCTGATTGGGCGGGATGGGGTGGGCTGTGGCGTGGGGTGGGGAGGGCGGTGGGGCGACCTAAAGGGTGGGGAGGGCGGTGGGAGGCTGGGAGGCGAGGCTGGCGGACATGGGGAGGCGGGGTGGACTGGGGGAGGCGGGGCGGAGCCACTACAACACGAATATGGATTCTAGGGCGTTTAACTAAACCTGGCGTTTAGCTTAAGTGCCACCGAATAACAATTTCATGGCGTTTATCTTAATTTATGGAATTATTATTCGGTGGCACTTAATCTAAACGCCAGGTTTAGTTAAACGCCCTAGAATCCATATCCGTGTTGTAGTGGCTCCAGCTCGCCTCCCTAGGTCCACCCTGCCACCCCGCCTCCCCAGGTCCGCCGCGCAGCCACGCCTCCCCAACTCCCACCGTCCTCCCCCACACCTTTAGGTCGCCTCCACCCCCGATGTGGCCAGCGATGGCGTGGAAGCGGCGGGGGTGGCCGGCGATGGCATGGAAGCAGCGAGGGCGGCAGGCGCGGCTGGAGTTGGCATGGAGGCGGCGCGCAGTTTGGGGATTAGCTTTCTAGGTATTTTGATGGGAGAGGAAGGACTTTGATCGCACTAGGCGGTGGGCACAGGCACGCGATGGAAATTTTGTTCACGCACACAGGCGCGCGATGGAAATTTTGTTCGTGCGCACAGGCTGGGTCTATTTGGTTGACTAGAACCAAAATCAAACTTTAAAAGTTTGACCGGAAAGTTAAAAATATCAAATAAATTTATAAAGATAAAAAATTTCTTAGAGAAGCTACTGGGATGATATAGACCCCAAATAAAATTTGAAAACTCACTAATCGTATTTTAAAATGCTTAAATAAATTCTTTAACCGAAAATGATTAATTAAAGAACAAGGATTTTCTTAAGGTCAAATTGATCTCGAAAATTTTGATAAAAATTATTTTTATTCAAGATAATTTATCTAGTATTTGAGTAAATTAATTACTAGAGTTGTTTACTATGAGAACACAGAGTTGACTTTGGCGGCGAGGACCCTCATCCACTTTGTCGCCGGTCCAAGCACCTATCGCCAGTTCAAGTGGCGACAGGAAACTGAATAGTCTTCCTCTTTCTACGACTTAAGGGTTTAAGGGTTTACAATTTAGGTTAAGGGTTTAGGGTTTTAGGGCATGCTGGGTGTACTCCTTCATACAATGCATGTTTGTTCAATGCATATAGATGCCTATAGCTTAATGCATGCGACACATCGATGCAACAGTCAACTCGACAAAAGGCATCCGCAATGACGTGTCCACCATTTAGTTACATGCTTTATGAGATTGAACATAATTGCATACAGAAGGAGAGACTACCGAGGTACAAGCTTCTCCGCTGGTGCCTAATGGTAGAAGGTGCCTCCTATTACCCACATAGAGTGTTCTACAGGGGGGCGCTTCGGACGTGGCAGGTCGTCGTTGTAGTGGCACACACATATGCAGCTAGGGTTCGCGCAGTAGCATGTGGGATCATAGGAACTTCCTATGTTCACGACCTCCTCGTTGCCCCTCTCGTGCTGCATCTGTTGGCGGAGGTCATCATTTTGCTCGTTGAGATTATCAATCCGCGCCTCCAACTCAAAGATTCGGTCCCACAATCTATCAACGTACATCACAACATGTCGTTCATGGGGAGGATTGATCCAGCGGACAAAGTCACATTTCACCATCTGCTACAAGGGACGGTTAGCATAGAGGATGTATTAGTAGTAACATGAACAAAACTATTTGCTAATTGTACCTCAGAGTGTGGGCATCAGAAAAAACGTCGTCCGCCATCGAAAGGGCTATCCGTGACCTGCATGACAGCGTCCTCTCTGTGTCCACACTTCGGCCATATCGGTTGAGCACGCTTGTTCGGCATCAACCGGTAGTTAGGGCCGAAGTCCTCCCTCCTTTCGAGGGGAAGGTCTTGCTTCAGTGACCCCGGTTGGACTGGTCCCTTGGCGTCTGCCATAGTATGTTACTGTAATAGTATGTTACTATACGACGAAGAAGGTTCTTCTTCCTACGGTTTCAAGGGTCCAGTGGTCGTATTTTTTAGCCCACAGGGGGAGGCTGACAAAGCAGGTAATGTGTTAGCTTGCAGATGACATGTAACATCCCAAATCTCATAAGTGAGATTAAAGGAACAAAAATGAAAATTTAATAGAGATAGAAAGGAAAAATTCAGATTTTAGGTGAAGTGTTAGAATCTGGGTCTTTGGCCCATTTGGAAACAAGCTCAAAGGAATGAAACCAAACCCTAGCTTTTATTTTTGTTCCCCCAAATCACTACCCTCTCTACCGCCGCCCCAATGGTTCTTCCCCCATGCTCCGACTCAGAGCGCCAGTGGCCTGCCGTCGTCGAGACAGTCCCGCGCCCACGCCTCCTCCCGCGCCTTCTCCCGCGCTTGCCGCTTCATCGCCTCCCCTAGTGTCGCCGTCGTGGGCACGGCCTCACGCCCGGCCGGTTCTAGCTTTCCCCTTCCTCCCGTGGAGCCGCGTCACCTCCTCCCGCCCGGCGGTCGGTATTGCTCTCGGCTCGGCCGCCTCGACTCCGCCGGATCCTGCCGCCTCCGTCGCCCCAGCTTGCGCCGACTTCCCGCTCGGCCTTGACAGCCACCCCAGCTCCACCGGCCCGCGCCTCGCCACCGTCGCCGGCCTTGTTTCCCGGCGCTGGCCCGGCCCGGCTCGGTCCGGTCCCTACTCCCGTCGCGCATGTGCTCCACGCTTCGCGCCGCCGCGATCCTCTCCTCACCGCGGTATCGCATTCATCTGCGACATGTATGTCGGGGCGTCTTGATCAAGATGTGCTAGGGCGCCTCCTCGAGTTATGCGAGGTGTTGACGGAATGGCGGCGAGGCTGCGTCTAGTGGGATCGTTGACCACGAGGCGATGTGCTGATGAGCATGTTATTTTGGTTGAGAATGTAGAGGCTGAGGGCCATGACTACTACAACATCAGTGAGCTAAGTAAAGCAGGTAAAATCATGAGTTCTATTTACCACATTGAGGACTTATCCCACAAGCATGGGTTCTTGCAACTGCAATTTGGTGTTGTGGCACGTGATTCCAATCCTGACCAAGATTAGAGTCTATTATGTTGAATTGTGGTATTTGATAACTCATTCTAACAATACTAACTTAGGTAGCATTGCAACAGAAGTTGCAACCCTGATTAGCAAACCTACTCTGCGTTCTTGCTATTATTCATGTGAATCGATTCTTGCAGTACTTTAGTCTGTGGTGAAGCTGTTCTTTCTAGATGAAAGACAAATGCTAGTTAACCAGTTATGGAAATCCGATATCCAAATTCAAGCGGTCATGGTTTTGTATGTCATTCCATCTACCTGCTAGTGCTCTCTGCAGCTACTACACTCTGTTGTGCTTGACTAGGACAACTGGTGCTTAAGTGTGGGATAACATTGTTTCATGGTCTGATGGTAGTGTGGTTGCACAAGTTACCATTGAAGGCCACGTCCTGGTTACTATCTTGTATTAGATTATTAGGTAAGACATTAGATGACAGCATATATGATCTTTTGTAAGCTTGTCTTTGATAATTTCATGCTTGTTTGATGCACATGTTTGATGGTGGTGGCACATGGGTTGCTATTTGCTTACGCATGAGGGGGAAGATAGGGGTGATTCGGCTGTGGCTAACGCTGAGGTGGTGGTGAACCCCGGTGCTAGAGCGTTCTGCCTTTGGTCTTCTATCTCACGGTTGAGGCAAGTACAATTGATCTGTCTTGTTTGTTGTTTGTTTCACTTGATTGATGAATACAAAATGGGTAATTTTCGGTACTCCTTGTTTCCCTTCATTGTCGTTATACCCTGATTCTTCGATAATGTGTTTACGTTCAACATATACATTCGCTCTTTCTTTCGTGTTCATCACTGAAATGGGTAGTGAAATCTCGCCATTCCAACATGGGCAAATCTTGTGATGTTCTTAAAATTGTGAAGGATTGAATGCTTGATGTTCATATTGTGTTTTCTATGATTCATGATGGTATTCAATTATTATGTTCCTTTCATATGTGATATTTCTATGGTTAGAGATGATGCGTTCATTGTTCATATTTCATACCATGCATTCATCATTCATGTTACATCCACGGGGTGGATTAAAAGACCCATCAATTCGGGATGGGCACGTAAGACCCACCATTCAATGTGGGCCCCACTATTCAATGTGGGCGTTTTGGGACACCGTATGAAATGTTCTTCATACGGGACTTGGATCCGTATTTTTGTTAAGATGCGGGCTTAAGTGAACACCGACGGGTGTGCCACTAGCAATACCGGTATTTGCATGTGTGTAGTCCATTCATTTCATTCAATCCATTCATTCAAATATCCGTTCTGTACTTATTTCATTTCCTTCACTGATGTTATCACGATTATGGTTGTTGTATGTACCATTTATTTCTTGTACTTCTTTGAGTCTCGGACTCACCCTTGCGTTGTTTGTTTATTTTAGGTGATCGCTGACGATGGCCCTATTGGGAGGGAGTAGACACTCACATTCGTTCACTTCACCATACTCCAATTTCAGTAATAGAGATTGATTCTACCATTCATTCGATAATTAATGAACTGTAAAATATAAAGTTGGTACGTGGTGATAACTTCTTCCCGTTAAGATTGATGGAGTCTTGCGGGTGATCTTGATCATCTTTTGATTTAAATGCTTGAATCATGATTATATTCTGTGATGTTCATGTTACTTAGTGATTCATTTATTGACTTGTTATTAATATGCATTGGAACCTCGGTATAGCTAACTATCTGAGGAGGTTCTACAAAATTGGAATTTTATCTTACGCTTTAGTTGTGTTAACTTGTTAGTTAGTAGCATTTGAGGCCCTTGTCGGATTTGAGGTGTTACATGACAAGACAGAGATGGGGTTGGTTTGCTTTGCGAAGACAAGACCAAGCGGAATGACTTTTTATGATGACAAGACCACATGGGGCAGCTTTGTGTAGTGACAAGACCACACGGGGCAGCTCTGCACAGTGATAGAGGAAACCAACAAGCTTGAGTTTGCTCAAATTGGAGTTACAGAGAAATACTTATGTATTTTTAAAATTAAAGCAATTTTTAGTGCAACAATAACACTAAACCTAAAGTAATTCTACTAACAACATTTTCTGGAATAGCAACAAGATTCAAACCAATTTTAGATTCAAGTATATTTAAAATAGAAACCAACAAAATTTGAAATCATCCAAAAAGGTGTTAAAATCAGTTTGACCTTATGAAGTTTGTATGTCCGTATTTAAACCTTGTCGGTTTAAATATTTTAAATTAAGTATTTGAATCATGAACAGTAAGTTTTCAAAATTTATATGGCATCTATATCATCCCAGTAGCTTCTTCTCTGAAAAATTTCATATTTTTATAATTTTATTTGCTATTTTAACTCCTATTCAATCTGAATCATCGAGTTCTTGTAAGTTTAGATTTGAATCGAGTATCCGGATCGATTGGGCGTTCGAACCGTCCAAACAACTTACTCAATCTAGACCGTCGAATCGCGATCGGACGGTCCAAAATAGAATAACTTCAAAACTGCATAACTAATTCAAAGTAACTTCAAATCAAGTGGAACTAATTTTGATAATTTTCTTTACTTTAATTTGGAATAGGTTTCAAACTTATCTCTATCCCAGAAATTATAGTTTTTGAAATTAATTCAAAACCGAATATTTTTATACTACAAAATGCTTTTAGTATTGCAAATTCATAACTAATTCATGTGAACTCCAATTGAGGTGAACCAAGTTATTCTGATCTTGTAATTTTATTTTCTATTTATCTTTGTCATCCTTATCTCCACCACTGTTTAGTTTGACCTTATGGAATTTGTATGTCCTTATTTAAATCTTGTCGGTTTAAATATTTTAAATTAAGTATTTGAATCATGAACAGTAAGTTTTCAAATTTTATATGGGATCTACATCATCCCAGCAGCTTCTCTGAAACATTTCATATTTTTATAATTTTATTTGCTATTTTTAACTCCCTAGTGAAATCTGAATCATCTGAGTTCTTGTAGTTGTTAGATTTGTTTGATTTGTCGGATTGATTGGGTCGTTCAGACCGTCCGAACAGCTCAATCAATCTGAACCGTCAAATTGCGATCGGACGATCCAAAATAGAATAACTTCAAAACTGCATAACTAATTCAAAGTAACCTCAAATCAAGTGAAACCAATTTTGATAATTTTCTTTACTTTAAATTCATGTGAACTCCAATTGAGGTGAACCAACTTATTCTGGTCTTGTAATTTTATTTTCTATTTATCTGTGTCATCCTTATCTCCACCACTGTTCAGTTTGACTTTATGAAATTTGTATGTCTTTATTTAAACCTTGTCGGTTTAAATATTTTAAATTAAGTATTTGAATCATTAACGATGAAGTTTTTAAAATTTATATGGGATCTACATCATTCCGGTAGCTTCACTGAAAAATTTAATATTTTATAATTTATTTGCTATTTTTAACTCCCAAGTGAAACACGAAATCAATTTAAACTTAAGAAAAACATATGTTCCTATTTAAACCTTTGCGGTTAAGGATTTTAAAATAAGTATTTAAACCTTGAATAGTGAGTTTTAAAATTTATATGGGATCTATATCATCGATAGTTTCTCTGAAAAATTTCATATTTTTATAATTTTATTTGCTATTTTTAACTCCTAGAGGTGGCGAGTGGGCCACATTTGTTAGTCTCGTGACACAAAAGGTTGGCTCAAGCGAATGTGGATGGTCCGATCATAAGCGAGCGGCCCAGTTGAGTGGGGCATTTGAATGTCCGAATGGCCCAACTCATAATGACCGTCGATCAAAATTCAATGGTCACGGAAAGTCGCGCTTTAGTTTCAAGCGAATGAAAAAGTGGCGCGCTGATTTGGATTCAGCGGTCAAGATCAGCGGGCTGTTAAATGCGGTCGAGCGGCCCACTTGATCTGGGCGGTCGATCTAGATCAACGGTCCAAAAGCAAAGCGTTCGGACGGTTCGAATGGCCCCATTGATCTTGGTGGTTGATTTTAAATCTAATAGCTTCATGGCGTGGGCTTTACCATTTGGAAAATGGCATGGCCAGATTAAAATGTGGATGGTCCGACTGAAAATCGATGGCCCAGATTGCATGGAGCATTCGGATGGTCCGAACGTCAGAACTGATCTGGTCCATTCGTTTCAAATCGAACGGTGGAGATCGCGTGGGCCAAAAAGATATGAGTGGTTCATTTCAAATCGAACGGCTCACGCGCAACCTGGAGGTTAAGCTGAGTATTTTGAACGTGGCTCGGGTCGGTCCGATTGGCAAGGTTGGGTCTAACCAAGTCGCTAGGGTTTGAGTCGCTACAATGCCAAGAGGCTCGGGCTGGGTCTAGGGTCAACTAGAACTAAAATCAAACTTCAAAAGTTTGACCGGAGGGTTAAAAATAACAAATAAATTTATAAAAATAAAAAAAAATTTCATAGAAGCTATTGGGATGATATATGTCCCATATAAATTTTGAAAACTCATATTCAAGGTTTAAATACTTATTTTAAAATCCTTAGCAGGAAAGGTTTAAATAGGAACATAGGTTTTTCTTAAGTTCAAACTAATTTAAAAATTTGACAAAAATCATATTAATTTGTGAAAAATAATCTAGTATTTGATAAAAATACTTCGAGGCTTCAATACAAGCATTAACTTGTATTTTTATTTGAAGCTTCAGGACAAGTTCGAAATTAGGGTTTGGAAATGAGGTTTTAAAAAGTAACAACTTGTGCACATGCTCTTAAAAATGACAAATATGATATGAAATGCATATTATTACTGTTCAATAACTTGAGACTATTACACATCCAAACTCTACCCAAATTTTTTCGCGCGAACACGCGAAGTGCAAGAATTTCCAAACAATTAACTTGGCGGTTTTAACCATCAGGAAAATATATTACATTGACGGTTTTATTATAACCGTCAGGAAATTTGGAATTTTGCTGAGGGAGTTACTATTCCTGTGACCAAAATAGTATAACTTGACAGTTGTTGCGGGCCCATCAGCATAATTTGGGTAAACGTGACGGTCGGAGCGGGCCCGTCAGCGTAATTCGTGGCCCTCAGGTTTGCTCTATTTTCTAGTAGTGAAATAATTTATGAAACATTAGGCTTACTAGATAAAAGGAGCTAATGATTTTGTGGATTCATCCAATTATTTTTATTTTTATTTTTGCCATGCATGCATGTACATCATCACGTGCCAACAAGTAGTGATGGATGAGAATTACTTTACACAACATTTAATCAGTGCTCAACAAATTAAGAAGAAAAATATCTAGACAAACAAATTAGTAAGAGGAAAAGGTAGATCTAGGTGGCTGAATGTTAGTATTATTCTAGCGGTTTTGCTAAACAACATTTGACTGTTTTCTTTTGTTAAAATAGTCGAATTTTTATCCATCCGACATGCTTTGAGATTTGCACTTTTTCCAATCTGATGAATTGAGTTCGAATTTATTATGATTTTTTTCCAGAACATAACAGGTTCACTACATTGTCATATTTTATTGGTATATAATTTTATTTTTTTTGTCTTTGTTTTTTGCTTAACCTCTCAAAGTACATGTTAGATTTTGAATCATTTGATGGAAATATGAGTTATTAAGACTTTCAAGAATAATTACAGTGACCAAGAAAAAAATTACATAAATAATTTACTGTAATTTATATACAATAAAGTTATAAATGAATTAAAATTTGCTTATTTTGGACTGAGAAAACAGTCAAATCGGGCCCATATTCTAGGCTTCTAACACAAGAGCCCTCACCTTTTCTTTTTGTGTGTCTGTGTCCGTGGTGTACGAAAATTCAGATCACGCACACACAACAAAAAAACATCAAGATAAATTAAGATGTGGCTTCATAACTTGAGCTTGTCCCCCACAGTCCATGCATGCACGCAGGATCACATTTATGAGATGCTAGAGTCCTTGCTGCATGCAGATCCTATCCTATCGACCATCTTAAAATAAAGGCCTACATCAAGGGGTGCTAATGGATGAGAACCCAATCCAAATCCAATCTAAACCATACAAGAAAATAAAGAAAACCCAACCCCTCACAAATCAACCCAATCCAACCCAAACAATACTTCCACCCAAACCCACCAAACCCAAATCACAGAAATGGGTTGAACCCATATTCCAACCCATTTCCAAACCATTTCTAGGATATGAGTCTTAGATAAATCCACAAAAATTCTGAAAATTTCCACCGAGCTGTTCGATCGCCTCCTCAGGCAAAAAGGTTGAGCAGCACCGGCAAGTTCTCGCCGCCGATCGTGGTCACCAGACTCGTCCAGAAACTCATGGACGGCGTCGAGTGCTGTGCCGCCCTCCTCTCCCCCGCCGCCGGCGATGACCGAGCTCATGCATAGCCGAGATCGCCTGACAGGGGTTGGCTCCTGGCCTTCCTCACCCTTTGCCGTGGAGAAGGTCGACCACTACCGATCGCTTGGCGGTGCCATAGAGGTCTCACCGCGCCGCCAGCCGCAAAACTCGGCGATGGGGCGATGGCACCTCCGCCTTTACGGTCCCGGCGGCGGCTTTGGCGAGTGCTAGTTCCCGTCGAGCAGCCCCACCACGCCGTGCACCGAGTTGATGGTGCGCCTGCGCCTCGTCTGCCGGCCCGGAACAACGCTGCAAGCGCATCCCAATCAACACACACATAGTTAGCTAAAGATTGCTTATGTATGTAGAGCTAGAGCTAGGTCAGATGATCGATTACAGAAAAATCGATCATCAGACTTATTCTTGGTGTTCTTCTCCTTGAACTCCATGTGGAACTCCTCCCTAACCGAAACAAGATCAAACCAAGGCCTAAAAAGCCCCCTCCCCCCCAACAAAAAAAAGCATGGGAAAAAAAATCCAAGGAAACAAGGAGGATCTCACATGAAGACGAAGAAGGCGCTAGGAGCCCTCTTGGGCTTGTTGGGGTCCTTCGGCCTTCCCTTCACGCCTTGGCGGCAGGCTTCTCCGCTCCCTTGCTTTTCACCGCCAACCTGCGGAAGAAAACCACGTCTCAGCGCATCAAAATCGAATCTATCACGGACCAAACAACAGATCTACCGCAAGAAGAGCGAATAACAATTAACAGGGCAAAGGAGGATGAGATTCTTACTTGGCGTCGGCCTTGGCGGCGCCCCTGGATTTTGCCCCTACGTGGAACAGGTCAGATCCGCGTGAGGAGAAGCGAAAGCCGCGCCGAATCGAGGCGAATTGGGGAGAGGAGGTAGCTCACCTCAGCTAGAGCAACACGAGGAGAGTTTGGGTGGGGAAGGAAGGGGAAAGGAGGAGAGTGATGGAGGCTTTCTCTGCTCACGGAAGGGGATCAGAAGATGGAGATGGTGGAGACGCTGCTGCAGGCGGAGGTGCACCCGTGGAGCAACGACAAGGAGAGGAGGATGGAGTCGAGACGCGGTCAAGCGGCAGGCCGGCAGCACGCCCATCCCATTCCAACCCACAGGCCTAAACCGTGGTTTCAAACCATACGAACCCGAAAATTATTAGTCTAAACCAAACCAAACAAAACCAATTTTGGTGTAAACCCAATCCAAACTAAACCATTAGCTGTCTCAAACCATTTCTATCCATCCAAAGCCAATCCAAATTGAAACCCAACCCATTTCACCCGTTTCAATTCAACCCATTACCAAGCTTACCTAAATGCATGCGTTCGATCGATCCCAACCAAACCACTAAATATCATCGGTAGCGCCTGCAATTGCGCCCGCAATAGCGCTAGCGGGGTGCAAAGGCTACCAGGTCAAACTAGTGTTCAAAAATAGCGGATTAGGGCATGTGCAATGGTACAGACAGCTGCTATCTATACTAACTCTCTATGTCACCTGTAGATAGCACTAAAGACAGCTCATACAATGGTACAGATAGCTACTGTCTTTTTAGTTGTCTTTATAGAACACACAATCTTTTAATGATTTTCTTATTTCTTGTGCTATAGTCGGCTACAAGATTGTAGACATCATCTTTCTCTCTCTTTATTCACTTTCTTTCATGTCAGCAAAAATCCTACGTAGCAATGATTATAGACGGCTGACATAAGCCCATTGTACATACTCTTAGAACTTTGCAGCCAATATAACGCTTGTCAGACTGCTATTTACAGCCTGTTGCCAGTGTAGTGTTCCGATGCTATTGGAATTTAAAATATGTACAAGTCATTAGACCAACGTGTAAATAAGTAAGAAATCTTAGCCAAATTAGTTGTCCTTGCCTATGAGATACAATTGTTTTGGGCGTCACCACCATTCCCCTCTTGCTCGATGATGGCTAGTGCTCGTTCTCCACGGCTTCACCTCGACTGTCGCGATACAGTTGCATTTTTGTCATGCTAGTAAGTCATGACATATACACAACTAACTCGAAATTATGAGTAATTTTTATATTCCAATATTGGAATATAACGTCCGCAATATCTTACACTACCCGCTATCCGCTACACCGATGCCAATCCGCTACGATCCACTATCCGCTATATATTTAGTATCTTGATCCCAACACAGCACATTGCGCTGCTGCACGCGTTGCCTGGCGATATAGATCTCCATGCTTGCTGCAGCAACAATACCAGTTGCTACAGCTGCTACATTGAACACAGAAATACTGGTGCAAGTATATATATGGATGCTACAGTGTTAGTTCCATGCATCCATACATACTGATACATGCACAGCCTGTGGCATCTCTCTGTCTCATACTGTTGGCTGTGATTGTCCACACCTAGCAAGCTACTACAGGTAGCTAGATATATATATATATATATATATATATATATATATATATATATATATATATATATATATATATATATATATATATATATATATATATATATATATATATATATATATATATATATATATCTAGCCATGCAGGCATGTACATGTAGCACCCAACCAGAAATTGTTTTTATTAATTAATCCTTTTTAAATTTATTTTCATTGTTAACCCTCGTAAACTTTATTTCTAATTCTGACCCTTTAGTCACGTCATCACCGTAACATGATAAAACAACATTGTTACACCAGCCTGTGTCTTGTCAAGCTCTTGTCATGTCATCACTAGTGGCATGACAGTATTGTTTGGTCATGCTACCACCAGTGGTGTGACAAAAAGTGTTATTTAGTGGATTTATTCTATGACGTGACAATGTTATTTTGTTATACCATGGGTGATGTCGTGACCAAAAGGATTAGAATTATAAATAAAGTTTGTGGAGGTTAACAATAAAAATAAATTAAAAAGGGTTAATTAATAAAAAAAAGTTCCACCCAACAAGGCCAAAAATGAAAAGGAAAAAAAAAGGACAGATCTGGGATAAATATATGTAACAATAAGAAACCAATGGAAATACCAATGGTTCGGATTAGGCGCTAATTAACCGACGCCTACATGTGCAAGAAAAGAATATATAGTCATAGTAATTATGGTTTAGTCGAGGCAACCGTACGGAAACATCGGTTGAAATATTAAGGCGGAAAACTTTTCAATAATCAGTTATGTTGAGCCCTATATCCTACGAGTTACGATGGTTAATTTTACGAAATTTCATAATTTGTGCAATTGACTTTCGTGTGAGTTAGTTTTACAAATTTTAATTATCTTAAAAAAACGCTCTTGTGCATCTATAAATGTCCATACATTTTTCTGGATTAAGGACATTGCTTTCACGAGTGAAGGAGATGATAGGGAATAGTCAAATCGGCCGATTGATCCATAGCAAAACAAGAAACACGTGACCGCGACGACCTTCCTTAAATTCATGGGGTATATTGACAGGTTCGTTTAGTCTAACTCAAGGCAATAATAACCTTTTTCAAGGCAATAATAACCTTTTAAGTCTCACAGTTCATGACCCTGTACTATGGAGCCAGCTCTTCTAGCTTCATCTGATTTGACGATGCAATACTAGTGAGATCAAGCTGTTGACCTGGACTCATCGACATTAGCTGGAAAGGAAGATGGATCAATTCTACTTGATTGTCTCTTTCATCCCAAGATCCATCAAACCTGTACGCTGATGACATTTTTGTCATGGAATTAACCAGAATCAGTCGCCCAGGAAACAGCGCCTTTTATTTAAGGAAATCTGTTTAAGAATCCTCATCAATTCTTTTTTCAACGGATGTTTTTTGGACGTGACCAGTGCTCTGACGTATGTTCCGAGCGTCAACGCCGTACGCCACGTTTTGCCTTCTGATCTGGCGCCATGGTGCTCAGCTGTCCGATCTCGGTACGTTTTTCCTTCCTCCCGAAATGAACCCTAACGACTCATCGCCGTTTTGGCCACCCCCGTGCACTATAAAAGGACACCCTGGGTGCGCCTCTACCTCCTCATCTCATTCTCTCAACTCTCGTAGCCTCCTGCCACTTCTAGCCGCCGGAATTCGTGGTTTAGTTTGCCGGCCGCCGAAGCTCTAACCGCCGATTGCCTCACCATCGACGGCGCCCCTCCACTAATGACCACGCCATTGTCATCGCCGTGCCACACTCTACCTCAGGCGCTCCTCTATGCCACCAAAAGACCACCGGAGCAACGTTGCCGCTGAAACCTGATCTTCTTCGCCGCCACAAAACCTCTCGCCGCCAGCCACTCCGTTGTGCTCTGTCACCACAAGGTAACGCATAAGGTTCAATGTCATCTCCCCTTCTTTTTGCGTACCTTCGCGTAGCTCGCCGTGGCGTGTAGCGCCAACGACCATGGGTACCCAGGCCCCTCCTGTAGTCGAAACTCCTTTCGACCAGGTAGTTGAACTCCTTCCGACCAGGTAGTCGAAACTCCTTTCGACCAGGTAGTCGAACCCCTTCCGATCAGGTGGTCGAAACCTCTTTCTAGGGGCACGTTCTCCTTCATACGAGCTCCGATTTAGATGATTCAAATTTCTAAAATTATCTAAAATCATGATCTAGCTAACTAAGCCAAAATTATTTAATTTAGAGTTTATTTGGCTTTTATTTGAATGTTGTTTGAATTTGGATTATTTTCGCGTATAGATTTTGACGACTCTGGAGACCTTGACCCTTCTGGAGAGTTAGATTATCAGGAACTTGAGCAAGGCAAGTTACACTATTTGATCATATTTGAGCCCATTATTTAAAGTTATTTAAATTCTGTTTCAAAGTATTGCATGCTTATTTATAGTTTAATATTTTAAATCCCGGTTTTAAATTACTAGTTACTCTATTTCCTTTGTACGGCCAAAATTGATGTTTGGATTGTCATTTCCTTGTCACCTTAGTAAAATAAATTAGAAAATTATCCTTAATCGTTGCTTATATCAAAATGTTAATTTTGGGGAATTTAGCCAAACTACAAAGTTGATTGAAAAATTCAGACTATGGTATTGTCTTTACCATAGAATGTTTGGAAAATATTTTGCATGAAAAATAAATAAAATTGGTTTAGACTTGGGTGAAATGGACCGTTGGTGGGCGTAAGTTTCTGCACGGGCTTAAAACAATGAATGTTTGAGGCCTAGGGATTTTTTTGTAAGTCGCCTAGTCATGTAAGGATCGGTCTGCGAGCTGCGGATTGTTAAGCCAATCTCGTACCACCACAAGTCTGGAGTGGGACAGACTTGACCAATTAAACTATATTATTTTACCATAATTATATCATAAAAATGTGTGGGTGTCGTGAAGACTTATTGTTAATACTCACATGGCGCAAGAGGGGGTTATCGTTTGGTGTGAAGCCAACGATTACGAAACCTTAGCGGGCATAATTATGTTGAAATAATGTAGGGTAAAGGCATCATGATAGTTGCTTAGTTGCCTTATTTATCGGACCGGGATTAACACCCCAAATCCTCTGTGCATTTACGAACTAGTCCCATGATCGGTAGCTAGTTCACGATGTGAGATATGGTAACATCCATAAATCGCATAATTATATTAATAATCAGCGAGTTTATTACAAGAAAGGCTTACAAGCCAGCGATAAAGAACAATGGGAAGACGAAGAAGACGTGGTAGAGTCCAGCTGATCTGCCATAGGCAATCGACTGGGGTAGCAGTTGAGTCGTTAAGGTCCACACCGGTAGCGATGTCCGTTTTCTCTGAAATTTGTTTGCGTAAAGCAAGTATGAGCACAACTACCGTGCTCGCAAGTTACACCCGTCAAATAACAGAATGACATGCATACATGGATATCTCAAAGGAAGGCTTAATATGGTTGATTTGCATAAAGCCAAGTTTCTTTCAAATACAAATACTAAGTTCCATAGTAGTTATTTTATAACTAAAATTCATTTTATAAATGGTGAAGGATACACTCCTATCACATGGCTTCCTACATAATTCTCATTTGGATAGAAATCATTTGACAAATCATTTTGAAATCAAAACCAAAGTCTAACTTTGAGTGGCTTTGCCAAGCATATCCATGACCGTGGACACGGCTATTCGAATAGTTTTACACTCTGCAGAGGTTGTACAGCTTTACCCACATGAAATGAATTTTCTAGTTTGTTTGGCACCCATCGATACCACCGCTCACTATCTTAGGTAAGCGATCTAGAAACGCGTGTCAAGGCTTTTACAATCGTCATTCCATGATTCCCCTACGCTAACGTTTAGCATCCCCTTTGGATAGAAATCCACGGTTAAGTAGAGCCCCCTCTTGCGCCAGGTGGGAATGTATAAAAGTAGGTCGTGAGAGACACCCACACATCCGGATGGAACAACCAAGGTGGAACATTGCAAATTAGTCAGCCAGGTCCTGCCCATACAGGACATGTGGTAGTACGATGTGGCTTAGCAAAAGTGGCTCTCAGGCTGGTCCTTAACTGACTTGCGCGACTTCCAATAAAAACCCTAGGCCTCAACCCTGTCCAGGTTGAACCCGTGCATAAACTTGCACCCACCAACCACCCATTTCGCCCAAGTACAAACCAATTTTTCCTTTTACTTTTCAAAATCATTTGCAAAAATCTTCCATGACAAACCAATGCCATAGATTTTTAAACGACATTTGATTTTTGGCTGAAATTTCCCCAAATCAAATATTTTTGGTCTAAGCATGGCTAAGCATCAATTTTTCCAAAGTATTCTAGTTCATACTATTGCATAAACAAGATTTTTATTTAGGGTGTCAAGGTAGGTTTGTTTCAATGTCAAAATTGGCACTATAAAGGAATTAGGAATAACTATAAATTTAAAACAGGAATTTAAATTAACTTGAGTATAAATAAGCATGCAATAATAATTTAAAAAAGAAATTAAATAATTTTAAATAATGGGCTCAAATATGATCAAAGGTATAACTTGCCTTGCTCAATTAGTTGCTCTCAAATGGCGTCGAAATTTGACTATCCGAAGTCGTCGAAATCTATACACGAAAATAAGCCAAATTCAAATAAAGATTCAAATGAACTCCAAATTAAATAATTTTAGTTTAGTTAGCTAGATCTTGAATTTATATGAATTTAAAAATTTGAATCGACGAAATTGGAGTTCGTATGAAGGAGAACGAACCCCGGGAAGTTTGGAAATCACATGAAATGATGAATAATTGGAATTTCAGAATTTGGAATTATTTTTCTGAAGACAATTCGATTTATGACGCCAGCGGCTGGTTTCCTCCACGGGTGAACAGATATGCCATGTGGACGACACGCAAGCGGTGACGGGGCAGCCACATGGGCGGATTTGGTGACGTGGTGATGAGGTGGCGCATATGTGGCGCGGCCACATCATCTTGGCATCGGCGGTGGATCGGCCGTGAGCTCACCTGCGAACGGCAGCATGGCGACGGCCGGTGAGGGCATCAATGGGTAGAGGAGATCGTGAGGATCGTGATGCTTACCATAGTGGCGCTCGGGCACGAAGAAATCGCCAGCGACGAGGACCTTGGCGGCGGCGCGGTTCGGCTCGTGGTGGCGCGGGGCTTCGGGCGATGCTCCGGCGAAAGCGGCGCGAGCACAGGGTTGGCGGGGCTGCGGCAATTCTGTTGGTGTGGTCCACGGCGTTGATTAGTCCTTGTGGCCGCCGGAATCGAGGGAGGACCGAGCTTCGCGTGGCGAGGCAAAACTCCAAAATCCGGCGAAATGAGACGAGGAGTGGAGGGGTTTGGATGAGTGAAGCATTACGCACCCGGTGCTCCCTTTTATAGGGCCGGAGGGGCACAAGAGAGGGAGATCATGGGGCGGTGTCGGTTTCTTGCCGGTGTTAATGGCGGCGGTGAAATGGGGAATAAAGAAGGGGGAAACGACCGGAGTGAAGACCTCGGGGTTAGGGAGATTAAATGCGCTTGAATGCGCGAGTTAAGGGGGAAGAAAATGCGGCATTGGTGAGGTTTAAGCTTGCGGCCATGGCGGCGTCGGGCACGGTCCGCGCGAGGAAGAAGAGGGCAAGGTAGAAGACGGGCGTGGGCTAGCCCACCTCTGAGAGAGAGAGAAGGATCTGTTGCCGCTGATCGCGATCCGACGACGCCTTGAAAGCCTATCTTGAGGAGGAGGTAAATGTTGTACTGGTGGAGATGGGCGTCTTGAGCGTGAAAGAAATGGGCTGAATGAAAGTTTCGGCCCAAAGAGGTCTTTGGATTTTTGATGACTTTCCAATTTAAATAAACCGATTAAATAAAAAGGGCTTTAGAAAATAGCAAATAAAATCCAAAAAATTCTAGAAAAATTCATAGAAATTCCTAGAGTTATTTTGGACTTAATAAAATTATTTCCAACTTAAAGTTAGGTTTTAATTTTGTAAATAAATCATTTTGGCTTTAAAATATTTAGGAAAAGCTTTTAAAAATTCTAGAAAATTCAGAAATTAATTAAGTTTTTATTTTTCAAATTAAATCTAAGCAAACTCAAAAACTTCAATAAATTTTATTTTTGACTTTAGAAATTCAAGAGAAGCAATAAAACTCTTTCTAATTTCAGAAAATATAATAAGATAATAACTTTATTAATTTTTATTTTGGTATGACACTTTGGGATGTTACACATATCAGCGTGTTTTGGCCGACATGTTAAGCAACTGTCTCTTGTGGGTAAAGCTGTACCAACTCTGCAGAGTAATAATCTATTCAAATAGTTGTGTCTGCGGTCATGGACATGCTGAGTAAAACCTTTCGTGGATTAGACTTGGTATTATTTTTAAAATAATTTCAAACTCAGAAGTTTTTGGACATTCAACCCAAATGGAAAAAAATTGATGAATCAAAATAAAATTTTGATTTTAACTAAATATTAAAATTGCCTTCAAACTTAGTAATGATATTTAAAACTTGAAAATATCACTTTATGCAAAATAACCATATGAACCTTCCTTGACATTATCCTGCATACATTATATCTGTTATTGGGTGTAACTTGCGGAGCACAGTTGTTTGTGCTCACCCTTGCTTAATAACTCTTCTTCAGGAGAAGAGTTCTATCCAAACGGTGAGGACATGGAGTACTAGGCGCGCCCAGGGCGATTACTGCGGCGGATCTGTAACACCACAGCTATTTGGAAGCCAAGATGTCACCTAAATACACTAACATACAACCACATTGCGGAAGAACTCGAATAAGATATCATATAAAGGCATAAATAAAACATCTAAAACATAGAGAAGGTATCCTTCCTTCACCATTTAATTTTATTTATTACAGTTCATCATTAATCTAGATTCTGGCGAGCGTAATAAATCAACGGTATCATGGAGAAGGTATCCTTCCTTCCTATCTAGATTTATTTATTACAGTTCATCAATAATGAATGAAAGATAGAACTAATTTATAATCTTGAACTTGAATAGGATGATGTGAATGAGTAGTGTGTGTCTACTCCTCCCAAGTGAGTCAACATCAATGATTACCTAAAAAAACAAACAACGCAAGAAATGAGTCCAAGACTCGGCAAAGTACAGTGAATAAATGGAACATACCACAAACATTAACAAGTCAACATCATTGAACAATATGGCGAAATCACGAGCAGTATTTGAATGAATGGAATGAATGGAGTGAATGGAATGGAGGGACTACACACATGCATATACTGGTATATAGTGACACACCGTCGGTGTTCACTTAAGCCGCATTTAACAAAAGGCGGGGATCCAAGCCCGTATGAAGAACATTTCATATGGGTGTCCCAAACTGCCCACATTGGAATGGTGGGGCCCACATTGGAATGGTGGGTCTTACATGCCCATCCTAGAATTGATGGGTCTTTTTAATCTACTCCCGTGGATGGAACATGGAAAATGAATGCATGGAATGAAATATGTATATTGAAAAGACATGCTCTCTAATCATGGAGATAACACACATGTGGAAGGAACATGAACTTAAACATTATCATGGATCGTAGAAAAAAACACAGGGTCAACATCAAGCATTCAACATTTCCCAAATATCAGAACATCAAGGTACTTGCCTTCCGCGATGCGATGCGTTATGAGGCAAAGGTGATACTCCTAAACCCGAAGCTTCATCGCCTAAATAAGTAAATAACTGAAATAAAGATACGATGAACACGACATTACTGAATAACGTCCTACAATGCTTCCCTGGCGATTCAATATTTAACTAGAAACTCTAAACTGAAAACCAGCGCATTCTGCCCTAAACCGCCTCTGGACAGCAGCACGGTAATTAACATATCTCATGATCTGTAACTCAAAAAGAGGTGAGCCTAGTTTCTGTGGATTCTTAACTGACCAATCTACAATACTCTAGTTGACGAGATAAACCAATTCGGCCAATAAAGTATGCTAACAGAAGGTTGAACTTTCAGAACAGAAACTGCCTAAAAGAACAAACAGCAGTATTAAAACGATCATAACTTTTAATCTATAACTCCGAATTGATCGTTATTTAACAATCTGGAAAGGTTATCAAATTCTCTACAAAAGTCTAGTTGGGTGAAAACCCATATTCTCCCAATTACATTTTCATATGTTACGAAATAGCAAAACAGATTAATCGCGTCAGAAATCTGGACAGCAGATACTAAATCTATCATATCTTCTGACTCGAATATCGGAATCAAGTGAACTCGGTGGCCACAAAAAGTTAAGAACAACCTCTAGATATCTCAAGGATATCAAAACTATTGGTTCGGCTTCTAAGACGTCGAAACAGCCCACGCAACATACTGGACAGATTTGATCTACAGCAGGACGAACTCGATCCAATCAAACTAATCTAATTTCGCATCTAAACAACATCAAAACAGCGGGGAAACGAATTGATACCCTTGGAGATGCGTGAAACGCTAAACAAAAACCCACGAAGATGATCTTCTTCTTCTCCCTTCTTCTCCTTCTACCATGGCCGGCGGCACCTCGGAGCTTCTTCCTCATCTTGGTAGAGCAGTAGGGAGGGGGGATGCTACAGTACCGCGTGCTACAGTGCAGCGTGGTACTGTAGCAGAGGTTAGGGTTTTGGGGAAGGGCACCCCCCTTCTTGACTCCACTACAAGGCCGGCCCACTTGGCTAGAACGCCTTGGGCCGAAAGCCTAAGGTCCAATCCTTCCTCAAATCTTGAATTTTCTTTTAATTTTCCTCTAAACTTTAGTGCATTCAAATTTGAATAAATTTCTCTTCCGAATAATATGTTCTCTCTATTTGATATTCGGGGTATTACAAGATCGTGTGGCCAACCTTTTATTTACAGTTTTCCACTGTATCTTTTATTTGGCATCAGGCCCGCTTGTAATAAACTCAGTTAATTATTCAATAAATGTGTGATATGAATTTACTATCATTTTTGTTTGACTGTGTACACTAGCTGTTCCTGGACTAGTGTATGAAACACAGAGAATTGGCAAAGCCTTTAAGGGTTATTTTCAAAATTAAAAAAATGGTGGTCTTTCTAGAGTCTTACTCACCCTTTCTCTCTCAAAAGATTTCAAATTCTTGACTCGTTCAAAATTTGTAGATGTGTGAGTCCCCGAAAGCCATCTCCCACGGAGTATATGCTGGGCAATGGGCAACTGCTCTCTGGAAGATGATGCAGCACCTGCATTTCAAGCAAAGGCTGATGTACCAAGGATACACTTACATGGTGGGGCCGCAAGAACGTTGGAGAGTGGAGGTGATACTCTACTCCAACATACGGCCCGACACCGCCTTCCGCATATTTGACGCCTCGGTGTAGCGCGACTCCTTCCTCGCCGGCATCCAAGACACTGCACGAGAAGCCGTATGAAGACTTCGATACATCTACGATCATAGATTCGACAACACCGCTTTCCACTACTAGCCTATCCATGTTCCCACTACACTTGGCAGCACCTTCCGCTCTACTCAGGACGAGGATTTTCTGGACTTGACGCACCAGGTGCACCTGACAACCACGATGGATCACGCTTACAACATGGCTCTAGATGATCTACGCACCATTCATACGCGATTGGAGAAAGCCGAGGAGGAATTAGCCTGCCTCAAGGAAGGCCACACCACTTCCAATACTCTAGTGGAACCTTCTGAGCTTGCGCCAAAGAAGCGTAAGACGGGTAAGAAGGAGGAGTACCTCAAATAGTTCCAGATTAAGGATTACACCCCTAGTACTCCTTAGATTCTCTTATTAGCGCTATAGTTTAGACGCAAGATTGTGAGTTGCTAATTCCTTTTGTGGCAGCCACAATAGTTTAATAAAATAAATAAAGTGAGATTTATTTTGAAAAAGTTGCATGTTTTTCCTCGTGTTTATTTGGTTCTTGGGTTGTTCTAGAAATATCCCTCTTAGTTTTCCCTCTCTCTTTCCTAAGTCATTGAACTTCTAGTAGATGATGACTACTCGTACCGGAAGCGGCAGTGCCAGCGGACAGGGAAACGAGAACACTAACTACCAAGAGAGTCTTGTTTAGCAGCCACCACCCCCTCCGACCGAAGCACCTGATTGGCACCAGATGATGCCAACCAGTCTCATCTAATTGATTTATTAGCCCAGTCTCTCAACAACAACCAGAATGTTCAAGTAGTAGCAGTAGTGGCATCTCATGCTCCTCCACCACATTCGCAACCTCAAAGGGCCAGCTTGCTCGAGTTTTTGAGGATGCATCCACCAACCTTTTCAGGCAGCACAGAGCCTATGGATGCCGATGATTGGCTCTGGGCTATTGGTAAGAAACTGGACATTACTCAGTGCACTGACTGCGAAAGGGTGCTGTTCGCCTCTCATCAGCTCTCAGGTCCAGCATCTGAATGGTGGGACAACTACAGCCTAGCTAACGATGACGACCAATCCATCACTTGTGCTGAGTTTGTGCGAGCCTTTCGACGCGCACACATTCCTACGTGCACTATGACCCTTAAGAAGAAAGAATTTCGCTCGCTTCGCTAGGGTAACTGCTCGGTGAGCGAGTATCTGTACAAGTTTAATCAGCTTGCTTGCTATGCACCGAAAGATGTGGCCAAGGATGAAGATAAGCAGGAACGATTCCTGGAAGGATTGAATGATGAACTCTCTGTCCGTCTGATCTCTCAAGACTACACCGACTTTCAGCAGTTGGTAAACAAAGCTATCTGTCAGGAGGGCAAACATTAGGAGATGGAGAACCGCAAGCGGAGGATGGCAGCTAAGAAATTCAACTCTGGAGGTCTCCCGAAGCCCCGCACTGCTTCATCTCAGCCACCGCAGTGCGACAGATTCTAGTCTTCTTCCTCTTCAAGGATGCCTACCTCTGCACCTTGCTAGGAGTTTCGCAAATCGCCTGTAGGAGGCCAGATTCAAAAGGACTTGTCAGCAGTCACTTGCTATCATTGTCAGGAGAAGGGGCACTTCGCTAATAAATGTCCTAAGAAGCATCTTCCAGCTACACCCAAGATAGGAGTCCAAACTACTAGCAACACCTTTGTTGCTAATTAAGAAGCCGAATCAATTCGTGAAGGGCAGAGTAAACCACATCGCCGCCGAAGAAGCCTAGTCTGCACTAGATGTTGTTCTTGGTATGTTCTCGTCGATTCAATACCATCATCAGTTTTGTTTGATTCAGGAGCTTCGCATTCTTTCGTTTCGAGCAAATTTGTGGGAAAATACAGGTTATCTACTTCTCACTTAGCTAACCCTATATTAATCGATTCCCCTGGCTCGGAAATGACGACTAGTTCTCTATGCCCAAACCTCACCTTGGAGATATTTGGAGTATCTTTCTTAGCCGACTTAATAGTCTTACATTTCCAAGGATTAGATGTGATCCTCAGAATGGATTGGCTAGCCAAGAATCGAGGACAGATAGATTGCGCCAATAGGTCTATCACCCTCACCAATGACCAAGGGATTAAAGTGGAATTCAAGCCTAAGATTCCTATCGGAGGAAGTTCTATCCTTACCAGTCTTAAGGAAGTAAAGCTAGAAGAAATTCCAGTAGTACAAGAATACCTGGATGTGTTTCTATAGGAATTACCCGGCATGCCTCCAGATCAGGACATTATGTTTCTAATTGACCTAGTCATAGGAACGACATCCATTTCAAAAAGACCCTATAGAAATGCCTGCTAACGAGTTAGCAGAATTGAAAAAACAAATCGAAGAACTGCAAAACAAGGGATACATTCAGCCCAGTTCGTCACTGTGGGGAGCTCCAGTACTCTTTCTCAAAAAGAAAGATAATAGTATGAGGATGTGTGTAGATTACATATCGCTCAATGAGGTCACAACGAAGAACAAGTATCCGTTTTCCAGGATAGACAATCTCTTTGATCAGCTAAAAGGAGCAAGTGTCTTCTCGAATATCAATATGAGATCCGGTTATCATCAGTTGAAGATCAGACTAGAAGATATTCCCAAGACAGTGTTCACCACTAGATATGGACTGTATGAGTTTACAGTGATGTCATTTGGATTGATAAATGCCCCGGCTTATTTCATGAATATGATGAATAAAGTGTTCATGGAATTCTTGGATAAATTTGTGGTAGTTTTCATCGACGACAATCTCATCTATTCAAAGGATGAGTTAGAGCATGAGAAGCATCTCAAGAAAGTGCTAGAGAAGCTCAGAGAACATCAGCTTTATGCCAAGTTCAGCGAGAGTGAATTTTGGCTAAGCTAAGTGGCTTTCCTTGGGCATATTGTGTTAGCCGGAGGAGTTGCAGTGGATCCTACCAAGGTTGAAGCCGTAATAGATTGGAAGCATCCCAAATCCGTCACGGAAGTGAGAAGTTTTCTTAGATTAGCTGGATATTACCACAGATTCATCGAAGGTTTCTCCAAGATAACTAGACCTATGACACAGCTTCTGAAGAAAGAAAACAAGTTTGAATGGACATATGCTTGTGAGTGAAACTTTCAAGAATTGAAGCAAAGACTAGTTTTTGCCCTAGTTCTAGTTCTGCCTGACATTCATAAGGACTTCAAGGTTTTCTGTGATGCCTCTCGTCAAGGCCTTGGATGTGTGTTCATGCAAGAAGGCAAGGTCATAGCCTATGCATCCTGACAGTTGAGACCACATGAAGGAAATTACCCAACGCCCGATTTGGAGTTAGCAGCAATTGTGCATGCACTGAAAATCTAGCGACATTGCCTCATTGGTAATCGCTGTGAGATTTTCACGGACCATAAGAGTTTGAAATATATCTTTACCCAGTTAGAACTCAATTTAACACAAAGAAGATGGTTGAAGTTGATAAAAGATTATGACCTTGGAATCCATTATCATCCCGGAAAGGCAAACATAGTGGTAGATGCCCTAAGAAGAAAAGGGTATTGCAATATTATGTTGGTGCAGGAAAGTCAGCCAAAATTATACGAAGAGTTGAAGCATCTGAACTTAGATATTGTCAGTCAAGGCTATGTGAACTCTCTAGAGGTTCAACTGACCATTCAAGCCCAGATCAGGGAAAATCAGAAAGAAGTCGAAGACATCGAGGAAATCAAGAAGAATATGCGAAGAGGCAAAGCACCAGGATTTTCTAAAGATGAACAGGTACAGCTTGGTTTGGGAACCGTATTTGTGTACCTGACCATCAGGAGACAAAACAGTTGATTCTGCAAGAAGCCCACGTATATCCGTACTCCATTCATCCTGGAAGTACCAAAATGTACCAGGATTTGAAGGAAAAGTATTGGTGGGTCCGCATGAAGCGATAAATTTATGAGTTTGTAGCACGTTGTGATGTATGCCAAAGAGTTAAGGCAGAACATCAGAGATCCGCTGGATTGTTGCAACCATTGCCAGTTCTAGAATGGAAATGGGAGGAAATCGGCATGGATTTTATCACCAGACTTAATAACCATGTGTGTGTGTGTGTATGCCTAAGGGTAGAATAGCTTATTCTAAACCGCGCACGCCCCACACAAACTTTTACTACAGCAACACAAGATATTTACTGCAACCTCAGCAAGGTCAGGAGACTCAAGCATGGCGCAGAATGGATAAAGGTGACCGAACGGGCAGTTCGGTATGACGGGTTGGATCAAGCGGCACGAGGGTCGGTGCAAGTGCCATGGTAGTTTTAGAGGGAGTCGGACGGGAGAGACTTGCCGACACGATGAGAGCCGTTGATCAACCTACACGTGGTGAAGCAGGCGAGTGCTTCACCAAGATTGGACTTGGTCTTCGGAGAAAGATCAAGAAGGGGTATTTTGGTAATTTCACCAAATACCGCCTTTGTGACCTTGGACTAAACCGCGGCACAAGACGGTGCGTGGAGAAGTGGTTTAGGTCAAGAGAAGATGAAGACGGCGCTTTAAGATGCGTGCGCGTGTCCCGTTTGTGTTGGGCCTTAACGGGAGCCCATTAGGGTTAACTCTTCTAGAAGCTAAGCCTCACTATAAATAGGAAGGGGTGCTGTCATTCAGCCCCCAGGCACTTCATTTGCAAAACCCTAGTTTGTCTTAGGGCTTAGAGAGGAAAGGAGAGGCTTACGGTTTTAGAGAGTTGGATTGATCTGAGTGCTTATGTTCTGAGCTTTGTCCTCCTCGAGGGAGTCGCTGTAAACCAGCAACCACCATGAATCTATCTATTCAAGATTTCTCAAGATGAGTTTCTATTTGTTCTTACTCTCTATTTCTTGATTTTGGGTGTTTCTTTGATCCGATAGGTTTCTAGTTGGTTCTTGCCCTCATCTACCTTGCTGTGACATGTGGGAATACATCTAGAATCATCTTGATCATCAATCTCCCACGAGCAGGTTTTGGATCAAGTTTTTCGTTTTTGCTCGGTTTTGAACCTTCCTTCGGTAAAATGGAAAAAGGTCAAAACTTTGACGTGGATCTACTCAATCGCTGCTTGGAATAGGTTCCTAATATCCTTAGGAAGGTGTGTTCCACATTTGGTCAACTTTGGCCGTGTAGATCAAAAGTTAGACCGATTTTCGTTTTGGTTTTTGAGTTGTAGGCACTATTTCTGGTCAGGTCCGGTCAAACCGCTCCTTTGCCGCCGGTCAGACCGCACCCGGTCTGACCGCTCAATGAATGTCGGTCTGACCGCCCGAAGAAGCTTGAGCCCATTTTTGTTCTTTACTTTGGGGATTTGGGTTTGGATTCAACACAAGTCTTCTACTGTTCTTGTATGTTGATCTTCATAGTTCTCATAGCTATTAAAGTAAACCTGGTGTTGAATCTGAACAAGGTGAAAAATTAGGCGAGCTCCTATTCAACCCCCTCTAGTCGTCTTTCCGGTCCTACAAGTGGTATCAGAGCCCGGTTGGCTCTTTTCATAGATCTTAACCGGTCTTTGGAGCCATGTCGACTGACAAGTATTCAACCAAACCACCTGTTTTTGATGGAGTTGATTTTGCTTAATGGAAGGCACGCATGCATGCCTACATCGAGGCTCAAGGGCACGCTATTTGGCTTAAGGTCAAAAATCCATATGTCGTGCCAGCCAATGATGATGTGATCACTCCAGATGTTGAGGCAAATAGCAAACTCAAAATTTTCTGATCCAAGACCTTAGTCGATATGAGTTTGAGCGTGTTGCTCATTTGAGGTCTGCTCATGAGATCTGGAGGACTCTTTGTGATTACCACGAGGGCTCTACTGCGATCAAGGAAGTGAGACAGAACCAGCTCAAGAAAGAATACTTAAAGATCGAGTAAAGGCCTGGTGAGTCTTTAGATAAGCTGTGGGGGAGGTTCTCAAAGATCCTTCATGATTTATGTGCTGTTGATCTTGTATTCACTGAATCTGAAAATGCACGTTAGCTTTTGGGTGCTCTTGATGTGAAGGTCTGGGGGATGAAGATCACATCCATCAATGACAACACTGTTATGAGTGAGCTTACCATGGATAAGCTCTACTCGAGGTTGAAGACACATGAGATTGACTTCATTTTGCGTCTCCCCAAAACAGAGTCGATGGCTTTAGTGGTCGACCCATCTAAGGGTAGTTCTTCTGATTCATTGGATTTTGGCTCATCTGGTTTTTGTTTGTCCGCTTTGCATTCTTGGAGTGATGAGCAGCTAGAGAAACTACCTGAGGATGACTTAGCCCTCTTATCCACAAAATTCTCCAGAGTGTACAACAAGGTGAGGAACAAAAGGAGGGGTGGCCCTATCACTTGCTTTGAGTGTGGTGAGCCGAACCACATTCGCTCCAAGTGCCCCAAGCTAAAGGGCAAAATGGAGAAGGACTCTCGGAGGCGTCCTCAAGCCAAGGATGCGAAAGCCAAGAAGCCCAACTATCGCAAGTTCATCAGTCGGGTTCTTGCCGCTCTTGAGAGTGTTGATATGAGCGATGTGGACGAGGATGACAAGAAGAAGGCTCAAGATTTCACTAGCATGTGCTTCATGGCCAGGGACAGCCACAACGTCGACTCCTCCAACGACGACGACCCTTTCAGTGATCCCGATGAGTATGTCCCTCACTTGCTGATATGAAACGTGCTTTGGTCGTTGCAGAACAAAAATTGAAGAAGCAAGCTAAAATGATTAAGAGACAGGACACCATGATTGATAACTTGAACCTAGAAGTTGTTAGGCTCAAATCCATTAATCATGTTGACATTTGTGATGCTTGCTCTAGCTTGAATAATGAATTGACTAATTTGAAATCTGCTCATTCCTCTATTGCGAATCAACTAAAAGATGCTCTTGATGAACTAGAATCTCTCAAGTCTAGTCCTGGTTGCATGCATGCCATTGCTTTAGATGTGACTGCTATAGATGCTATCCCTTTGCCTTGCTCAAATTGTGCTTTGCTTGAATTAAAATTGGATAGCGCTACAAAAGAATTGATGAAATTTGATGCTAGTCACACTTGCTCTCATTGTGAGAATAATAAGATAAAAATGAAACAAATGACTGAAATGGTCCTTCACTCTAAATCTGCATCATGTGGAAATTGTCTTAACTCACAATTGAAAATGAAGCTCTAAACAAGATACTAGAAGAGAAAGCTAAAATTGAAAAATCTATGTCCATGATTGCTTCCAAGAAAGTAGTTGACTCTAGCTCTTGTGCATTTTGCATTGAAGTTGGACAAAATTTAGATGAGATACAAGAGGCGTTTAGAGTTAAATTCAAGGAGCAAGTGGTTAAGATTAAGAATACTTCTTGTGTGTCATGTGAGTCTTTGAAAGTTGAGCTAGCTCTTCTTAAGAAGAGATATAATAAGGTAATCGATTCAAATAAGTGTGCATCATGTAAGGATCTAGCCAAAGAGAATGATTACCTCAAAAAGACTCTTGAGAGATTTTCTAGTGGGAAGAAGAACCTCAACTTGATCCTCGACAAATCTAAGGTGAGTGTGAAGAATAGTGGCCTAGGTTTTAATCCCCTAGAGCATTCCAAGAACCATCCACCTAAGATTACGAGAGTTGTTAAGAGTGGCATGTTTGAGGTAGAACCCCCTGAGCCAGCTAAGATTGTCTTTAGATCTGCAGGTTTTGCCCAAAGTCTTTCTAGCAAAACAGATGCTTCTACTTTAACAGGTTAGACCCCTCAAAAGGTCAAGTACCATTGCACCTTCTACAAGAAGGATGGCCACATTGTTGAGTTTTGCTTCTGTAGAGCCAAGATTGAGAGGAAGGAGAGGATGAGTGCTTTGAGAACCATTAGAGGAGTTCCTTCACCTGCTGTAGTCTCTAGAGCCAAGCAGCCTGTCTTTCCCACTAGACATAGGCCAAGGTTTGTAGATGACTTTTTTGACACTTTTGGTGGCTCTAGGCAGCATTTTGGGTTAGGATATCGTGAGGAGATACCACGGGTAGCATCTAGACAGGGGGAGTACCGACCTTTTGGTAGGCCGATTCGGAGAGGTCTAGGTGGTTCTTGTGTGCATTCTTATGTTTATTCCTCTAACCATTTTATTGCTGCTTCTACTGCTTTGCCTAAACATCGTGTGACTCAGTACTGGGTTTCCAAGTCTCTTATCACTAACCCCAGTACTGAGGCACAGATATTTCCAGTTCGTGCTCTGTAGGTCCATCGTGCGAGGAAGGAGGACATATGGTTTGTTGACTTCGGGTGTTCTCGACACATGACTGGGGATTCTAGATGGTTCTCCTCCCTCACACGTGCGTCCAGCAATGAATTGATCACATTTGGGGATACTTCTACTGGGACCGTGACAGCCAAGGGCACAGTGCGTGTCACAACAAGTTCATACTTAAGGACGTCGCTTTGGTAAGTAAGCTGAGGTATAATTTGCTATTTGTTTCTCAGCTTCTTGATGAAGGTCTGGAGGTGAGGTTTAAGGGTGGTGAGTGTAGAGTTCTAGACTCCTCGGGTGAGCATGTCTTTGGGATCTCCAGATTTGAGAGGATCTTTTGTGCTGATTTCAGTGTCTCTTCTGCTTCCAGTCCTAGATGTCTTGTAACCGACTCTCATGATCTAGTTTTGTGGCATCGTGAGACTTGGACACATAGGTTTTGACCACTTGACTAGAGTCGGTTGCAAGGATTTGATTAGAGGTTTGCCTAGGTCAAGGTCGTTAGAGACCTTGTGTGCACACCCTGTAGACATGGTAAGATGGTTTCTGCTTCTCATCCACCTCTTACTTTAGTGATGACTGATGGACCGGGTCAGCTCTTGCACTTAGACACAGTTGGCCCTTCTAGAGTCCAGTCTGCTGGTGGGAAATGGTATGTGCTTGTGATTGTGGATGATTTCTCCAAGTATTCATGGGTTTATTTTCTAGTTTCTAAGGATGAGGCTTTTGGTTATTTTAGAGAATTGGTCCTTAGACAAGCTGTTGATCTTTCTAGAGCTTTGAGAGCCATTAGGAGTGACAATGGGACAGAATTCAAGAACTCTTCCTTTGCCACTTTCTGCACTTATAGGGGAATTGAGCACCAGTTCTCTTCACCTAGAGTTCCTCAGCAGAATGGTGTTGTAGAGAGGAAGAATAGGACCCTTGTAGAGATGGCCAGGACCATGCTAGATGAGCATAGTACATGCTTGCTGCGCCACCAGAGCGCAGGAACGTGCCTGCTGCACCACCGTACCACAGAAGCAAGCTGCTGTGCCCCCATGCCATAGCAGCAAGGTGCTGCGGTCCCCTAACGCAGCAGCTCGTAGCACTGTATCATCTTTTCCCAAAAATCCATTTAAGTATATTTTTTTGAGGAATTTCCAAATATAGAAAATAAGCTCAAAAAATTGTGAATTTTTTTGTGCAACCTCCCGACATAGTGTACTTGATTGTGTAATTTTTTTTATAATTTATCCATTCTGATTTTTTTCTCAAAAATTCAGTTAAGTATACAGTTTGTAGGAATTTTCTAATATAGAAAATGAGGTCCAAATATTATTATTTTTTTCCAGGCTCCTTATACAGTATGCTTGATTGTGTAATTTTTCATAATTTTATATGTTCTAAAATTGTCTCGATAAATTAAGGGTTTAGGTCTGGAAAATTTGGACGTAATGTTTCGGAAATTAGGGTTTCATGATTTCGTGTGACTTGGAATATATTTGAGATTTACTGATGTGTCAAAGGAGGCCTGCTTGTATGTAAACATCCTTGGTTACATTTTGGTGATATACATGTCTTGACAGCAAGGTATATTAGCGGCCTAAAGGAGGTTGTGGGATATTCCAAATATGCTATACTTTTTCCTACTTCTAGAAAACTACCTGTTAGACTGGCAATAACATTTTGTGATCGTCATGTGTTGTTGTCGTGCGATATATTTCTGAGGAATTTTGTGAGGACGATAGAGGTAGCAATGATTTGTAAGTACGAAGGTAGGTGATATTGTGATGCGCCAAATTCATACACGGTGGAGAACTTCAGAGAAATGGTGCAACAATAACAACATGACAGTTGATCCGACAAGGGGGTTACATGGCACGCAGGCTAACAAACCAAGGACGGTACACGCATGCCTTTAGGGAATTAGAAATACATGGGACATATGGACGAAGAGGGTCGGACTACTGCGTGGACCAAGGCAATTTGCCCTTCCTTGCGACCTCGTCGTTGTACTCCTCGCCGGCCGCCATGGCCTCAGCCGCCATGGACCAAGTCAGGGTCACTATTTGTAGTGGAACAACGTCGCCCTGGTGAGGAAGTCATGTCCTGCACCTCCCTCTATGATGACGATGGCTGAAGCAGAGTGTTGCCCCCTCGCAAGTGCCGTAAGAACAAATAGTAGTGTCAGATACGTTCAAAAGGAGTGCATGGACAAATACTGACGACAACAACCTGTTGTCCGAGGCGTGTCGAGGCTGAGCGACCATAGCTACGATGACTCCTGGGGTGCGACGGACGTGCGGAGGGCGGTGCTGAGGGGGGTGCCAAGGGAGGTGCCGAAGACGGTGGGGGTGGAGGGTGACCTCGGTGTCCGCGATGCTGTACGTGAACGTCGTTATGACGACCACAAGTTATGGTCCTCATTGCAGCCCTCGCATCATTGGTCATGGCGCGGACCGCACATAGGAGTCGATCAAAGGTGTTATTGTTCCCACGGCGTATAGCTTCAGCACCCTCACGCTGGATACGATCAAGGCGGTAGTACTGCAAGGAAACCGACAGTTAGTTAGAAACGTGTTGCAGAATGAAAATTCTACAAAGAATGTTTTACCGTCTCGTCGTGGCATGCCGCCCGATGAAGGTTGGGACCTGCTAGTACAATGTCATCGTGCATGACCTCCATTGGACGTTGTGGCACCAGCCCAGTAAGCTTGCACCGGGTGCACAGAACGTACCACCCCAAGTATACAACATACGTCTAGATGTTGTAGCCTCGTAACTCATGCACCATGCCCATCATCGCCCTCAAAGCCCATAGCGTCGTCCACGGCTACTGTGTCTGCCTCCAGTCATCGCTTTTCTAGCCTTTCCTCGTTTGCATGCAATTGAATTCAGATGTTAGAAAATCAAAGCCAAACATGTGGCTAATAGGTAGAGCGATGATACCGAAGAACGACATACCCGTGGGCCTTCGCTAGAAGCGGTCACCTCGGGATCAGTGGCACCTGTTGGTAAAGGCCAAACTGTCTCATGACCCGCTGGGGGTTGTACAGCTTGACCATGTGGGAGAAGACCAGGCGGCAGGTCATCAACCAGTGTGTCTCGTCTTGAGTGCACTGCGAGGACAATCCATAGGGGGCCGTGTCTGCAAGGAACTGTGCAATCCATGGCCACTAGATGACCTCGTCCTCGTGCAGAGTTTCGAAAAGGTTATGGAACTCAAGGTACACACGCCTCGGTCTCTCCCTAAACCACCCTGGCGTACCACATGTCCAACGCGTAACCATTGTAGGCCCGTCGATGGGGTTGTCGCCTCCACCATGACCGTAAAGCTCGGCGCTCAACTAGAAAGGGTGCACAGTGCTCCGGAAATACAGCCGGCCAACTGGGAAGTGCTCCCACGACCATAGCTGCAGCAGGGTGTTGCATACCGCAAGGACTGGCTCCCTGCCCGTACTGCGCTGAGAGGCATCGCACAACCCTCGGTAAGTGGTGCAAAGCACCGCGGAGCTCCAACTGTACTGTGGCACCTCGTCGGGCCAGGCGTCCACCAAAGACTCTGCAAGATGGATGTAGCTACGGTACACGTAGTCTCCCTGAGTTGTAGGAAACAAGATCCATCTGAACAGGAATAAAAGGTATACGAGTAAGTGTGTCTTCACTGCCTCCTCAGTCACATGGACGGGGCAGGTCATGCACTCGCGTAGCCATGAATGTGGCACACCCGAAATGTTGTCAGGGATCGGGTGACCGAATCTGTTAGCCATACGCACCTTCCAGTCTAGTCGCCTAGGACGTGGCACTACTGGAAGACCGCGTAGCGGACCTATAATCATAGCTATGTCCTCCAAATTTACGGTCATCTCCCCCACTGGAAGTGGAAGGTGTGAGTCTTGGTCTCCAATGGTCCACGAGCACAGATAGGAGTGCTATGTCAAACTAGAACGCATGCGGTATGTCCAACATGCCCAAGACTACAGGACGCCGCTCCCCTGACAGGCTCATCTTCCCTGAGGATTAGCTACGCCATCGGGGCAAGCAACGGGAGGATGTACCATAAGTAATGTCATGTTCGTATAATGCATGTTATGTAATGTTATTGTGCATTGTGTGCCAATGTGATTTATGTAATGTCATTGTGCATTATGACATTGTGATTTATCGATACAAAATGTTCTCCGAAATAGTGAGTACAAATGACAACTGTACCTCCCGATTTTAATGTACTAAACCGAAAAGACTGACGACGAACGCCGCACACTATTCCTCCTCGGGGCCCTTTGCCTGCATGGACGCCTTAATTTTCTTCAACCCAATTACAATTCAGCTACTGGGTATATATGGATGTGTTGGTTACCATTCACCTCACTCTTCACTTCCTCTTCTCCTTTCTTCCAGTCTTTAACGGGATGTCTTTGGCCTCATCTAACTTTCGAGTGAGCAGACAATTAGAATCACTGCGGCAGCACATGGTTTGCCCTCGTTTCAGGGATCCAGTGAATGTGTTCACCTTGCATACGCCAACGAATCCATCCCGAGTGTTCATGAAGTGTTCAATTCTTACGGTAACTTGTGCCTAATCATCCCGAATGAATTCCATTTGAAACAGCATGTTGTTTTTTTCACTTGAAGCTGCAATTCTTTTTCAGAGTACAACATGTCGATTTTGGTGGTGGGCTGATGAAGTTGTCCCAGTTGTTCAACATATCGCAATGCAAATTGCTGCCTTGCAAGATGACTCTCGTGGTGTTACTGTATTTCGTCTAGTGGCTCGACGCTCTGATCTACCAACACAAAATGAAGAGAATAGACTTAAAAGACTAAATGAAAGGACAGAAAGAGTTGAGAAAATACTTCAGAAATTAGTTAAGATAGTTAGTTTTGCGGTCTTTCTTCTATTATTTCTTGTTCTTGCCAAGTAGAAATTCAGTTGTAATGAGATTGTAATGTCCACTCTTTATCTATGCATCGCAGTCCGTCATAAATGAGAATAAACCACTAACATTATCAATCGTAGTCCTTTGCGACATTGTTGTACTCCTCTGTATCATGCATGCCTCTGTCTAATTCCGTTATGAATACTTTGTGTGGGAATTAATGAAACCCTAATTTTTGAAACCTAAAATCCAAATTTTAGAGACATAAATCTTTAATGTTTGAGACAATTTTAGAACACTTACTTTTCAGAATGACAAGGCCACGCGACTTCTCTCTACAAAGCAGGACGTGACCACTCTATACAAAGTAAGACGTGACAACACTCTGCCTCGCCTGCTTTTCAGACCAGAAAGATGGGACTCTGCAAAGCAGGACATGACCACTCTTTGCAAAGTAGGACGTGACAACACTCTGCCTCGCCAGCTTTCCAGATCGACATGACAGCACTCTGCCTCGCCAGCAACTTTTCCAAACAACAAGACCACACGATTTAGAGAGAAATGACAACTCTACCCCCCTAGCTTTTCAGGACGACGTGACCTGACGAGGCTGCTTCCCGCAGTGACGTGATGAAGAATCTAGACCCGTCATTATGAGTTAATGGAGTATTTTGGTGATTAATGACAAATCTATATGTAAGACTAACACTTCTATTGATATACCTATTGTGTAGTCTTACTTGGATGAAAAGGTGCAAATCATGGAGGTATGCACTCAACATCATTTCTCATATTTTGTTGCATTCCTTGGATCCAAAATATAGGCTGAACTCCACTAAAAGTTTAACTTGAATATGTGCATATGTTTTCATTACACATTCTTGTATACACATATTTAGAGGGAGTTCACTCTATGTTTTGTGGTTTCATTAGTATTGATCCATATTTTTTTATCCACATGTATTAGGAATCTCTACTTTGAAATATATCCTTTGAGTATATAAAACTTGTGTAGTTCATATATACTCATATTGCTTTATTTTCAATTGTGATGGTTGTCATCAATTACCAAAGAGAGAAAGATTGGAGTATCTTGACCCACCATTATGAGTTAATGGTATGTTATGGTAATTAATGACAATCACGTTATGTGACTAATATTTTCCAAAAGTTGGGTAAATAGGTTATGTTCCATGATGATGAAGACTTTGGATGGCATCATGAGTTGATTGTCATCAAGTCAAGGTTTAAGAAGAGGAGATGATCATGAGTTGGCCATCAAGTCAAGAGAAGACCCATCATGTGTTGATGGAGGGCAAGTGAAGAAGATCATCATGTGTTGATGATATTGAAGTAAAGAGCTTGGAGTAGAGGATGCATCATGTGCTGATGCACATCATGATCTCGAAGAACTGATGATCATGAGTTGATCATCAAATCAAGAAAAGATCCATCATTTGTTGATGAAGGTCAAGTAAAGGATGCATCATGTGTTGATGCATATCAAGACAATGACCTGGACTTGAAGTAAAGATGTCTGTCATCAAGCTTCGAGAGGAAGCTCAAGGCAAAGGTATGACTAGCTAGGGCTAAGGATGTGTTCCTAGTCTTTTACCGGTTTTGGTATTTGGTTGGAGACTGGATTGCTTGTATAGGTTGTTGTACTATTAAGAGGGGTCTTGACTAGTAGCTTGAGTGTGCCATGTGTTGATAGCTCATCTTGCTTGCTTTAGCTCTCGTTTGCTTGTTGCCAATATTTACGAATGTGTTTTGCAAATGTTCGTGGCTCATCCTTGTAGCATGTGACTTTAGTTTGTGAATGTGTTTTGCAAATGGTTTAAGCCCATGTACCATATTCCTTGTGGTGTTGATTCTAAAAGTCAGCAAATGTGTTTTGCAACTTGTTGAGAATCTTGCCTTTAACCCTTGTTTGCATTTGTTTTTGCTTTTGGAAATTTGTTTTAAAAATCGGTATGACTGCAAGTATTGAGCAATATTACCATAGGTCGGTAATATCGAAGATTACATGGCGGTATGAGTTTTCCAGAGAAATTTTTTTGGAGTTTCTTGAAATCTTGAAAATGGTATGACTGCAAGTGGGAAGCAGTACTACCGCAGGTCGGCTGACCAATCGGACGGTCTGATCGTACGGTCCGAACTTGTGGTCCGAACGTTTAAGCTGATCTTGTCGGACCACGTGGACGATCGAACCACGTGGATGGTCCAAACGTTTTAAGTGTTTTTGATTCTCTGTGGAAATCAAAACGACCGTATTTGAACTGTGGTACTACCGCAGGTCGGTAGTAGCGATATCTATATGGCGGTACGTAAATAACAGAGAGTGTGTGTTTGGGAGTTTTTATCTCCCTTGCAAATCGGTATATAACCGCATGTTTTGAGCGGTACTACCGGAGTGTGGTAGTACCGTTATTTTAATGGTGGTACGTTATTTCCAGAGAAGGTGTTTTTCTTTGTTTCTCGAACCTCTGGAAATCAGTAGTACCACATCTGAGAAACGGTACTACCAGAGAGAGGTATTACCGAATTATAGTTGGCGGTAATACCGCAACTTTTTTGCGTAACGGCTAGTTTAGAGCATTAAATGCGACTGTTCCAACCGTTATTCTTGAAATCGGTAATACCGGGTTTGAATGGCAGTATTACCGCAAATCCTGATTTTTTTTAGGAAGATGGTTCCAACAGCTAGTTTTTCTTGTGTGGGTATAAATGCCCCTTGTGGCCGGTTGGAGAGAATGTTGCTGGGTTGCTAAGGCTGCTAGTGTCATATTCATTTCTCTTGAGCTAAGAGCAAACCCTCTCATCTCTTATGTGCATGTATTGCACTTAGTAAGCTTAGAGAGCAAACCCTAAATGCGTGTGTTTCATTAGGTAGTGGATTGTGTATACACTTGAGTTTAGACACTTGATTCGTTCAAGTGAGCAACTTTGACTTGTTACTGTTGGTGTTTGCCGACACCTAGACGGCTTGGATAAGTTGCATCAGTGATCTTCTCAAAGAACGTTGTGAGAAGGCCCGAGTGGTTGGGAGTGGTTTGGTGCTCACCATCTCCGGAGTGGAGGAAGATCAACCTCGAGTAGATCAAGGTGTTGGTTCAAAGTGTTGAGCCGGCCCAAGTGGTTGGACTTACCTCAAAGGTGTTTGGTTTAATTCGTGAAACCTATCCAATTAGTTTGGGCTCACCTCAACGTGGATTAGGGAAGACCGGCAAGTCTCCGAACACTACAGTAAAACATCATTGTGTCTTTGTGATTTGTTCTCTTGTGTTTTACTTTGTTCAATTTACATTCTTTGTTTTAAATTGCTTACATATCTTTGTATGATTGCTAATTATCAATAGTCTTTGATTGTTGGTGCACTTAGTCGAAACTAGTTGATTTAGGTTTTAATTGGGGAAAACCGAATTGATTTACTATTCCACATAAAACTCGGTTTTAGCTAAAAGGTTTTTAAAACCGCCTATTCGCCCCCCTCTAGTCGGCCTCCTCGATCTTACACGTGACCCAACGGGTCTACTTCCAGCAAAGACGTGACGCAGTGCTGCCACATGATTCCTCCTCAAGTCTGCTTCCTGTGCATCATTTCCCAATGAGTTAGCTTTGCGCAGCAACGTGACCCGACGAGTTAGCTTTGCGCAGTGACGTGACCCAACGAGTCTCCGCAGGTCCGCTGCCTCGCGGACGTGAATTTCCTTCAACTGAATTACAATTTAGTCACGTACGCAGCGCCGGCTTGGCATATAAGTACTACCCCTTCCACGTCGGGTTTTTCTGCATCCAGACTTCAACGCAATCTCGCTCAGATGGAGAAGCACTTGGAGGAGATCTGCAAACTGCAAAGGGAGTATGCGGCCCAGGAGGAACAAAGGGAGTGTGCCAGGAGGCCACCTCCCCGCAATGACGCCGCCCCCCGTAGCAGCAACCCCTACTAGAACATTCCAACTGAGCATTCGCCGCAACACCCGTCCGAGGGGGAGACGCCGTCCCTCTATTGGTGCAGGGACAGATGCAAGTTTTTCAAGTCCAAGCACCGGCTCAGCTTGGGCATGCATTACTGGGGTTGCGCGAACTACTCCTACGACTATTCCGACCGCCGTTGGGACACAAGCCGCTATCGGCGGATGGTAAGGACAGGTTACAGTATATTCCCCCTACCATTTCTCTTTCAAAGTCCGCACTAACAACTTCTCCCGTCTACCCGTAGTCCCTGGATCCGCTATGTGGCTACCGCAAGTGGATCGACCTAGAGATCCACCCACACAACCAGTTGTAACATCCTAATTTTCCGAGCTATAAAAATCTTCTGAATAGTTAGTAGGAGAAAATTCACCATTTGGTTTTATTTGAATTTAATTCAAAAGCTTAAACATAGACTTTGTTCATCAAAACAATTTAATATAACTAAAGTCAACATCAACAATGGTCAAAACTATTTTATTTGGGTTCTTTGTGCTTGGATATATTTTCTAGAATTTTTTAGAATTTTTTTCAAGTTCATTTGCTATTTTCTATTGCTTATTTGGATTTCTGGTATTTTCTAAAAAGGAAAATGTATTTAAAATCTCAGTTTCCTGTTCGGGCCGAAACCCATTCTTATTCCAAATCCGACTCAACTCCTGTGCGGCCCAACCTCCGTCTTGGCAGCACAGCCATCACACGACAGATGGCCCCATCCGTCCCCTCTATCTCTCTCCTCGTGCGTGAGCCATCTGATCAGTTTTGGACGGTCCGATGGAGTTTGGCTACTCGGGTGGTCCGAATGACATGGCAGTTTGAGCCGTCTGATCAAAGTTGAACGCTCGAATCAGTATCCCCTTCAACGCCCATGTTCCCGTCTCGCTGCCAGGTGGACCCGCTTTCACGTTGTCGTCCCTGAGCTGGTTTCTTCTCCACGCAGCTCCTGTCACGGCCGCCATTGGAGCTCTTCTAGAAGCTCAATCCAGCAACGGGATTTCTTCACTAAAACCTCTAGGATTTTGCTGCCAAACCCTATCTCTTCTCTCCCCACACCTGTTTCTATTGGAATCTTATCCCGAAGCGTATCAAATCTCCAAATTCGTTCGTGACCGAAGCGAACTCGAATTGGGCGTTTCTTTATCCGTGCCGCCCCGGCCCTATAAATAGGACCACCGGGTTCGCCAGCGCCTCCTGATCCCAGAGCCGCCACCCTCATCCACTCTAAAGCCCAAGCGCCACCGTAATCCAAGAATTAGGGTTTTCGGTCGAGCTTCTTCTTTTGTCGATTCCGCAGCCGCCGTCGCCGCCGCGTCATCGTGGAGCACGCCACCGGGACCGCCGTCACCTAATCTACCTCTAGAGACCTTCCCCAACGCCAATACCCCACCAGAGCCGTCGTCTAACAATAACAGATCCGCTCCACCACTTGAGCCTCGCCGTCGGCCACCTCAGTCCATCTCAACCACCCGGAGTTGCACCCAGAGGTTCGCAATAGCCTTAGCTTCACTCCCGTACCATCCGCCGTCGGTGAGTCGCTGTTGTTCGCCGTTGCCGTTGATTTCTGAGCACCGCCGCCCACGCCGTCATCCATGTCAGCCTACCACATTGACATGTGCGCGTGCGTGTCGTCCAGCGTCAGCACTAGATCGGCTGCCACGTGCGCAGGTGTGCCACCTAAGCCAATTCCCGGATTCCGTGGCTCGGTAGGCTAAGTCTACCGTGAGCCGTGTGACCGACATGTGGGTCCCTCATGTCAATAATTCTTTTTAATTCTTTTATTCCGAGCGCTGACGTCATCATTGCGCAATAATCCGATTTTTCTTTAGAGAAATAATTCGGATAATTCAATAATTCTTGTTTTAGGGTTTTCTTTAGATTTCCATCTTCCCATGCTCATATCTTTTGCATCCGAACTCCGTTTGAGCCCATTCAAATTTCTAAATTCATCTAAATTCAAGATCTATTTATTTGAGATTTTTATTTAATTTTTGGAGTTTGTTTTGCCTCTGTTATTTATTTATTTTGTTTATTTGCTTTCGTTTGCGAGTAGACGTCGATACTTCGGGAAGATTTGAAGAAGAAGAAACACCTCAAGAGCAAGATCAGTACTTAGACCTATTTCAAGGCAAGTTATACCTTTGATCATATTGATCCCAGTTTTCAAAATACTTTGATTCAAAGTATTGCATTTACTTTAATTATTTATTTCAATGTTTTTGGGATTAGTTAATATCCAATTTGTTATGACCTCCTTGTCTAAATGTTATGCCATAATGTTTTGTCACCCTAGTTTGGTTCATTTAGTTGGTGCTATTGTATTACCAACATGGGTTGGTTAGATACAATTAGATTACTTAGCCATGCTACGAGTCATCATCTCATGTAAGTTGCAAATATAAACTTGACTAAGTGACTATGGAACTATGTGATAAAAACTGTGTGTACTATGTGCTATTACTCGTTGATGGCATATGTTGCACTTAACCAATAGGGTGGGAAAGGATTTAGACTAGGGCAAGTGGTGGATATTGTGTGCTACTTTTGGTGGATCTGGGTGCATGGGCTTAATAACCTGTGTGCGTAGGGATTCGTAGTACATTGGAAGTCTTGCTTTGGTCAATTAAGGACTTAACTTTGTGCGCCATTGAACTGAGCCTCTCGTACAACCACATGCCTGATGGGACGAGCCTAACTTGGTAAGTTATGGAGTCTTGACATTGATTACTCAGGTAGTAGGTTAGGCTGTGTTGCATGGGCGGAGGTGTGTTACTGCTGTGGTTGGGTGCACATCACGAGGCGGTTCGCTGTTTCCCTGTCCAACGTTGTGGGTTATGCCAAGCACTATGGAAGGGTTGGTGTAGCATAAAGCACACTGGGAGTGTCAATGTTGAGATGAAGTTTCTGAAAAGTTTTGTTATAATCAGTGTAGGCCACGCTGGTTATATCTTGTGGGTAAAGTGTATAAACTCTGCAGATTGTTAAATCATTCTATTCGAATAGCCGCATCCACGGTCATGGACATGCTCGGGGATTTCACACGACGGGTAGATTTTCATAAAAACCTTGGGAAGAGAGCTGTGTGACCTAAATCATATGGCTGTGTGAATAACCTGTTTAGGCTATGTGTGTTTGTGAAAACAACTGATAAACTATTATTGTCTATTTGTTTTGAATTATGCTTTCAATCTATTATTTGTATTCAAATTGGAAATGTTGCATTTCTGCAAAAGTACCACAAAAGCCATTCCTTTGGAATAAGCCATGATGTATAATTGCATTTCTGTGGTATGACTTGCGAGTACGGTTGTGTACTCATGCTTGCTTTAATAAATCAAGCAGAAGTGGAGGAATCGTCAGTCAACAAGGTCTACTTCAAGGATCGTGGAGAACTAGGTCGCGCAACCCAGCCGATTGCCTGTGGGCATATGAATGGGCTTCACTGAAGTTATTCTGTTTCGTTCCGCTACAGCTTCATTAATCTATTTGCCCTCTGAAGCATTAATTGTAAGCTTGACCTTAAGGTCTTTACTCTGTTGTTTATTGTTATTTGCCTATTTATTAGCTATCTTTGTATATGAAAATGATATTTCACTGATGTTGCCGCTGTATGTACTAGTGTGATCCTAGACTAGTGCAGTATACACAGAGGGTCCAGAATTGCATATTTTGGGTCCCGACAGAGGTGGTATCAGAGCCATATCGACTGTAGGTCGTGACCTTAGTTAGAATGGCCGTTTTAAGGAAAACTTCAAAACCTATTTTACAAATGGAAAATCTCAATGATGTGCTAATCTCATCTTGTCTAACTTCTATACTCTTCTATTCTATTCATTTCTCATCTATATTCTTCCTCACTATTTTGAGTATCAAATTGGACTCCCTCTTCCCATAACTTCTATAGTTTGTCACGATTTGTGCCAAATGTCTTGGTGGATGCCCAGGAGCTGTTTTCAACAACTCTTTGAATACCATGCAACCAGCAACAACGTATCAATATCTCCCCAAGTGTTCAAGACAAGTTCGTCGCAAGAATTGAAGACCAAGAAGAAGTTGTACGTCGCCCCTTCCTTCTCCAATCTTCGCCTACAAAGGATTGCAAGCAGTCAACGTTTGATGAAGACCGTGACTAGTTTGAGTTTTCTTCAGACCAGCCATATAGGATAAATCAGTGTTGGCTCCTCTCATGTGTTGAGCTAAGTCACCCAGTTAAGTTAGAGTTTAATCGATTAGACGATTAGATTTTCATCTTCTTTCTCTTGTGTGTAGTTTTTCTGTGAGTTTTATGCTTCTTAATAGTTTTTCGGCTATTTGTGTGTTTCTTGGTGTTCTTTGGGTTAAACCTGCTCCCCTTAGTAGATTGTCTTCCCTTACCTTATGCTCTTCCCTCTCATCTATTAACCCCAGTCAACCAGCAGATGAAGAGTTCCAGTGAAGCCAAGCTAGTTAGTAATCTTGAGACAAATCAGTGTCACCAGATCTTATCAACCCCAGAGAAGCGATTGCGATGATCGAGTGGCGAGATCCAAATATGGAACAATTCCTGGTAGCTCAGACTCATTTCATGAACACGATGATACAGAACATGAAGAACATGATGACACAGCAGAATCAGACCAAAGCTACTTTAATCAATTTGATGAATCAGAATAATCAAGCAAGCCGTCGTACTGTCACTAGTGTCAGTACTAGAACAGATGATAACCAACAACTATCTCCAGTGTCAGTACTAGAACAGATGATAACCAACAACTATCATCAGAACCCGAGTCAGCTTCCTGCCACCCAGAATCAACTCATGCAAGCGACGATTCAATCGTTAGACAGTGGTAATGTTTGAAAGGATGCACAACTCGTTGCCATTCCAAAGGCATGCCCTCAGATCAAGTTTGTGAAATTCATGATGACCAAGCCACCCGTCTTTGAAGGATCAACCATACTCAAGGATGCAAAATCTTGGATTCGCACCATAGAAGAAAAGCTAACTGTTGTGCAATGCAACGATAATGAGAAAGTTCTCTTTGTTGCTCATCAATTGGAAGGAGTTGCATTAGATTAGTGGGAAAAATTTCGCGCCACCCATCAGGACGAGCAAATATCACATGGTCAGAGTTCACCGCTGCTTTTCATCAGCAGCATGCGACATCAAGCAAGAGTGATCAAGAGGAACCTGCTATTCTGATATCCTACAGCAAAACTAGTCGTTGTCACTTAAAGTGCTGCCAGCTAGATAAATCAGAAGATTGTGCATGTATCTGTTGTGGAGAAATAGGCCATAGTGCTGATGAGCATAATATCAATTGTTCTAGTTGCGAAGGAAACCATTCCGTTGGAGAATGTCCAGTGAACAAAATCACATGTTTCTTATGTGAAGGTAGTGATCATTGTCCGGGTCAGTGCCCCATGTATTCAATGTTGACTTCAGCAATACAACGTCAGCGAGAAAATTTCCAAGCCGCTGTCAGAGCATTAGCAAAAAGAGACAAACCTTTGTCAGTACAAGATATGTCAGCTAAAGGATCACCAAAGTATAATGTTGACTTGGCAACCAGCCACCGAAGAAAAGCAAGCCAATCTCATCAAGAGTGTGTTTCAAGTGTGGTAAGCAAGGCCATATTGCCAAGAAATGCCCTACAAAGCGAGAAGCTTCAACCTTCAAGAAGGATAGTCATTCTGCCATAGTCTCGTCAGAAAAGTCGCAAGGCTTGACACGTGTATGCTACCATTGTCATAGGAAAGGTCACTACATCAGCCAGTGTCCGCAGCAGAACTAGTCACTCACTCCAGATGCAAGAATGCCAGAAGTTGTGTCAGTTAAGATCGTAACTCCCAGAGCAGGTGGTAATGCAGCAGGATCCGTGTGTCCAACGAAGCAATCAAAGGAGAGACGTTTGGATCATGATGTTATCAAGGAAGCATAGATTGGTGATGTCATATTACGCAATGTCATGCCTTTGTTAGCAGCAATATATAAAGTCTGAAAATAGTTGTAATCTTTTCTTTTGTTTGAGAGCTAAAAGGTGGACATCTTTGTATTCAAGTTATGAATAAAAGGAATTGTTGGGTATTAAACATGGGATACCTTTCTCAGCATTTGCCTATGCATGTTGATTAATCAAGTTCTGAGTCTTGGTAATCGAAGGCCATAGAGCCGTAATTATAGGAGATCATGTTGAAGTCTAAGCCACTACCTTGCATAGCAGTGAGGCAACAACAAATGGTTAAAGAATTTAACAATGTGATAATGTCCATATCCGCAAGAGAATATGCCTTGATCATTGCAAGTGATCTATACAACACACAACTGTATCAGAAATCAAGTTGTCTTTGACTTGGTACCCCTAATCATCCTATGTCAGAAGGAATTATGTCAGAGATGATATATGCAAAAGTTGCCAATGAGTTCGCAGAAATGATAGAATAGATCAAAGGATTCCCTCAGGTAAAGCCAGTGTCAAATCAATTCGTCTGTTTGGCAAGCATCAATGCTGTTTGTATGATAAATTGTTAGCACAAGGATGTGCGAGAATTTTAATTTATCCAAGAGCTAATCTTCAGAACCTCAGAGTCAGCTTGTTGAGTTTTGAGTAAGAATTTCAGTTTTCCCCATGATCATCTGTGAACAAGATAATGTCAGCTGAAGATCAGTAAAGTAGTCGTTCAAGATAGCCAAGACCCCTCACTCGTTGTGAAAGGACAAGTTCATCCAAGTCGTTAGAAGTGAACTGAGTTGTGAGAATTTCAGAAGAGATTAGTCACAACTCTAGTGTTCATACTGCCATATATCATAAAGAACCTTGTTAGCTTTTATCATGGAACATCCAAGAATCAGTGTGTTAAGAAGTTTCGCCAGCACGTCCTATTAACTAAAGTTTTAAGCAGTGAATTATCCTAGTCATAATTCAAAGTTTGTTGTCGTGAAGAAGCAAAGAATGGTTTTATTGGATTGAGAACCATGAGGTCAAGTCCTTTCCCTCAGGACAGATTAGTATAGTGGCAGATGTTTTGAATCGGAAGAGCTACCGCAGGAATCTATTGTTCAGTCAGCTAAAGTTACTTGTGAAAGTCAAAGGTTGAGTCTTGAGTCAGTTTCAAGAGGATATTTGTTGAACCCTAGAGTTCAAACAGATGTTAGACATCAGTGTCAACAAGAGAGTGAGATGACAGTTATGTCAAGAGCATCAGTCCTCACGTGAGGCAAGGTTTACCCTTGGAACCCATTGAAGGCTAACAAATGATCCGTGAAACATTGAGTATGTCTGCGTATCTAATCACAGGAAACTCAAGTATTTGAGGCTCGAACCAACATCTATGTGCAAGCCTTCCGTTTTCTCTAAAAAGTACAATGGTGTACAAAAAGCTCGAAGTTGAATTGTGATGATCCAACTTAAAAGCGAAATATCACGGAATGGGTTACCCTGAGTTTGGTATGTTAGAAAGCCAGCCAACAAGTCAGAGGCCAGTCAGAGTACCTCTAGCTTTGAGAATTCAGACATGGGATTTCCCAGGACCCAATCGGGATATAAATTCTTGAAAAGTGAATGTTAATCGGTTGTCAGAAAGATTTGCCACTTCATTCCTATTAATGTCACCAAATTTGGAGACCGCTTAGCGGAGTGGTATATAACAGAGGTTGTATACGATAGAGATGGTATTTCCTGAATTGGTATAATGTCAAATCGACAGAGAAGTTAGTGTTGGACCAAGGATACCAGTTTACCTTGTGTCAGCCTCAGAGTATCTATAAAACCTTGGATAGTTGTTTAAATGTAAGTATTGTGTATCACCCTCAATCAGTGGACAGGTTAAAGGATAAATGAGTTGTGCCTTACTCATGGTACCAGGTTGAGCAAGTAAGTGCTCTGTGTAGAGTTTCCCTATAGCATAATCTATCAGCCAGTTCACAGTAGTCACCCTCTAAAGTTTACAATGGTTGATCATGTTAGCCATTACTCAGCGAGGAGCAGATCATATCACCAAGTATGAAGATTTTGCGTGAATCATGAAGCAAAAGGCCAAGTGTCTTTAATCCTAAAAGGGATGGATACCTGTTGAAGATATGTGTTAAGGATTGTATGACAAACGTGACAGAGATGTATCAGTTAGTTCAAATTTTGAAGCTCAGAAGAAGATAGTGTCAGATCGAGGATCTCAGTTTACCTCTCGTTTCTGGTAGAGTCTGCATGAAGCCTTAGGGACTCATCTGAATTTTAATACTGCATACCATCCCCAGACAGATGGACAGACTGAAAGAGTTAATCAGATATTGGAGGATATGTTGAGAGCTTGTGCATTAGCTAATGCCACCAGTTCAGACAAAAGTTTGCCATATGCAGAATCCTCGTACAACAACAGTTATCAAGCTAGTCTGCAAATGTCACCATTTGAAGCCTTGTATGGTCGTGCCTACAGAACCCCTTTGAATTGGTCAGAAACAGCTGAACGTTTAGCATTTGGACTAGATATTATTCAAGAAGCCGAAGAACAAGTGACTATGATCAGAGAAAGATTAAAGATAGCCCAATCAAGGCAAAAGAGTTATGCTGATAATCATCGTCATGATCTCAGCATCGAACCAGAAGATTTTGCATATCTTCAAGTTATGCCACTCGAAGGAGTAAAAAGATTTCAAGCCAAAGGGAAGCTTGCCCCTAGGTATGTTGGTTCGTTCAAGATTGTGGATCATCGTGTAGGAGTTGTTTTCCAGTTAGAGCTATCATAGTCGTTAGTAGGAGTACATGATGTCTTCATGTCTCTCAATTGAAGAAGTGTCTTCGTGTGCCAGAAAAACAAGCCCCGTTGGAGCCATTTGAGCTGAAAGAAGATCTCACTTACAAAGAGCAGCCAGTCAAGATTTTGGATGTTGTAGAGCATCCTACCAGAAGCAAGACCGTTCATTTTTGCAGAGTTCAGTGGAGCAACCACTCGGAAGGAGAAGCAACAGGGGAGCGTGAAGAATAGCTAAAAGCCGAGTTTCCTATCCTTTTTCCCTAGCTAGCCTGAATCTCGGGATCGAGATTCCTTTAAGGGGGGGGGAGGTTTGTAACATTCCAATTTTCTGAGCTTTAAAAATATTTTGAATAGTTAGTAGGAGAAAATTCACCATTTGGTTTTATTTGAATTTAATTTAAAAGCTTAAACATGGATTTTGTACATCAAAACAATTTAATATGACTAAAGTCAACATCAACAATGGTCAAAACTATTTTATTTGGGTTCTTTGTGCTTGGATATATTTTCTAGAATTTTTCCAAGTTCATTTGCTATTTTCTATTGCTTATTTGGATTTCTGGTATTTTCTAAAAAGGAAAATGTATTTAAAATCTCAGTTTCATCTTTGGGCCCAAACCCATTCTTATTCCAAATCCGGCCCAACTCCTGTGTGACCCAACCTCCGTCTGGCGCGTCAGGCATTAACACGATGAGATGGCCCCATCCGGTCCCTCTATCTCTCTCCTTGCGCGTGAGCCATCTGATCAGTTTTGGATGGTCCGATGAAGTTTGGCTACTCAGGCGGTCCGAACGACACCGGCAGTTTGAGCCGTCCGATCAAAGTTGAACGCTCGGATCAGTATCCCCTTCAACGCCCGTGTTCCCGTCTCGCTGCCAGGTGGACCCGCTTTCACGTTGTCGTCCCCGAGCCGGTTTCTTCTCCGCGGAGCTCCCATCGCGGCCGCCATTGGAGCTCTTCTAGAAGCTCAATCCGACAACGAGATTTCTTCACTAAAACCTCTAGGATTTTGCTTCCAAATCCTATCTCTTCTCTCCCTGCACCCATTTCTGTTGGAATCTTATCCCGAAGCATATCAAATCTCCAAATTCGTTCGTGACCGAAGCGAACTCAAATTGGGCGTTTCCTTATCCGTGCCGCCCCCGGCCCTATAAATAGGACCACCGGGTTCGCCAGCACCTCCTAATCCTAGAGCCGCCTCCCTCATCCACCCTAAAGCCCAAGCGCCGCCATAATCCAAGATTTAGGGTTTTCGGCTGAGCTTCTTCTTTTGTCGATTCCACAGCTGCCGTCGCCGCCGCGTCATCGTGGAGCACGCCACCGGGACCGCCGTCACCTGATCTACCTCCAGAGACCTTCCTCAACGCCAATACCCCGCCAGAGCCGTCGTCTGATAATATCAGATCCGCTCCACTGCTTGAGCCTCGCCGTCGGCCACCTCAGTCCATCTCAACATGCCGGAGTTGCACCCAGAGGTTCGCAATAGCCTTAGCTTCACTCCCGTACCATCCGCCGCCGGTGAGTCACCGCCGTTCGCCGTTGCCGTTGATTTCTGAGCGCTGCCGCCCTCGCTGTCATCCATGTCAGCCTGCCACATCGACGTGTGCGCGTGCGTGTCGTCCCACGTCAACACCAGATCGGCTGCCACGTGCGCGGGTGTGCCACCTAAGCCAATTCCCAGATTCCGTGGCTCGGTAGGCTAAGTCTACCGTGAGCCGTCTGACCGACATGTGGGTCCCTCATGTCACTAATTCTTTTTAATTCTTTTATTTCGAGCGCTGACGTCATTGTTGCGCAATAATCCGATTTTTCTTTAGAGAAATAATTCGGATAATTCAATAATTCTTTTTTTAGGGTTTTCTTTAGATTTCCAACTTCCCAAGCTCATATCTTTTGCATCCGAACTTCGTTTGAACCCATTCAAATTTATAAATTCATCTAAATTCAAGATCTATTTATATGAGATTTTTATTTAATTTTTGGAGTTTTTTTTGCCTTTGTTATTTATTTGTTTTGTTTATTTGCTTTCGTTTGCGAGTAGACGTCGATACTTTGGGAAGATTTGAAGAAGAAGAAACACCTCAAGAGCAAGATCAGTACTTAGACCTATTTCAAGGCAAGTTATACCTTTGATCATATTGATCCCACTTTTCAAAATACTTTGATTCAAAGTATTGCATTTACTTTAATTATTTATTTCAATATTTTTATGATTAGTTAATATCCAATTTGTTATGACCTCCTTGTCTAATTGTATGCTATAATCTTTTGTCACCCTAGTTTGGTTCATTTAGTTGAGCTATTGTATTACCAATGTGGGTTGGTTAGATACGATTAGATTGCTTAGCCATGCTACGAGTCATCATCTCATGTAAGTTGCAAATATAAACTTGACTAAGTGGCTATGGAACTATGTGATAAAAACTGTGTGTACTATGTGCTATTACTCGTTGATGGCATATGTTGCACTTAACCAACAAGGTAGGAAAGGATTTAGACTAGGGCAAGTGGTGGATACTGTGTGCTACTTTTTGTGGATCTGTGTGCATGGGCTTAATAACCTATGTGCGTAGGGATTCCTAGTACATTGGAAGTCTTGACTTGGTCAATTAAGGACTTAACTTTGTGCGCCATTGAACTGAGCCTCTTGTACAACCACATGTCTGATGGGACGGGTCTAACTTGGTAAGTTATGGAGTCTTGACATTGATTACTCAGGTAGTAGGTTAGGCTGTATTGCATGGGCGGAGGTGTGTTACCGCTATGGTTGGGTGCACATCACAGGGCGGTTCGCCGTGTCCCTGTCCAACGGTGTGTGTTATGCCAAGCGCTATGGAAGGGTTGGCATAGCATAAAGCACACTAGGAGTGTCAATATTGAGATGAAGTTTCTGAAAAGTTTTGTTATAATCAGTGCAGGCCACACTGGTTATATCTTGTGGGTAAAGTGTACAAACTTTGTAGAGTGTTAAATCAATCTATTCGAATAGTCGCGTCCGCGGTCATAGACATGGTTGGGGATTTCACACGAGGGGTAGATTTTCAAAAAACCTTGGGAAGGGAGCTGTGTGACCTAAGTCATATGGCTCTGTGAATAACCTGTTTAGGCTATGTGTGTTTGTGAAAACAACTAATAAACTATTATTGTCTATTTGTTTTGAATTATGCTTTAAATCTATTATTTGTATTCAAATTGCAAATGTTGCATTTCTACAAAAGAACCACATAAGCCATTCCTTTGGAATAAGCCATCATGTATAATTGCATTTTTGTGGTATGACTTGCGAGTACGGTTGTGTACTCATGCTTGCTTTAATAAATCAAGCAGAAGTGGAGGAGTCGTCAGTCAACAAGGTCTACTTCATGGATCGTGGAGAACTAGGTCGCGTACCCCAGCCGATTGCCTGTGGGCATATGGATGGGCTTCACTGAAGTTATTTTGTTTCGTTCCGCTGCAGCTTCATTGAGCTATTTGCTCTCTGAAGCATTAATTGTAAGCTTGACCTTAAGGTCTTTACTCTGATGTTTATTGTTATTTGCCTATTTATTAGCTATCTTTGTATATAGAGATGATATTTCACTGATGTTGCCACTATGTGCACTAGCGTGATCCTGGACTAGTACAGTATACACAGAGGGTCCAGAATTATATATTTTGGGTCCCGACACCAGTGCACTATCAACTATGAGGAGTGGGATGCCAACAGGGACAGCGAGAGGAGGGTGGAGCGCCACACCGAAGAGCACAACCAGCGTATCCGGTGAGAGACGCAGACCCATCTCGAGGCGTGCAGGCGCAGGGAGCACGAGGCTTGCGAAAGGGAGCGTGAGAAAAAGAGGGAAATGGTAGCCGAGGCCATGGCGGCCGGCGAGGAGTACAACACCGAGCTCGCAAGGAAGGGCAAATGGCCCCGGTTCACGCAGTAGTCCAACTCTCTTTGTCCATATGTCCCATGTATTTCTAATTCCCTAAAGGCATGTGTGTACCGTCCTTGGTTCGTTAGCCGACGTGCCATGTAACCCCCTTGTCGGATCAACTATCATGTTGTTATCGTTGTGCCATTTCTCCAAAGTTCTCCACCGTGTTTGAATTTTCGGGCGCATCGCAATAACCTTCGTACTTACGGATCATTGCTACCTCTATCGTCCTCACAAAATTCTTCAGAAATTTATCGCACGACAACAACATACGACGATCACAAAATATTATTGCCAGTCTAACAGATAGTTTTCTAGAAGTAGAGAAAATATAGCATATTTGGAATAGCCCATAACCTCCTCTAGACCGCTAATATACCTTTCTCTCAAGACATGTATATCCCCAAAATATCACCCACGATGTTTACATACAAGCAGGCCTCCTTTGAAACATCAGCAAATCTCAAATACATTCCAAGTCACATGAAATCATGAAACCCTAATTTCCGAAACCTTTCGTCCTAATTTTCGAGACCTAACCCCTTAATTTTTCGAGATAATTTCAGAACATATAAAATTATGAAAAAATTACACAATCAAGTACACTATATAAAGAGCCTGGAAAAAATTCATAATGTTTGGACCTCATTTTCTATATTAGAAAATTCCTACAAATAGTATATTTAAAAGAATTTTCGAGAAAAAATCAGAATGGGTAAAATTCTAATAAATTTACACAAGCAAGTACACTGTGCTGGAAGTCTCCACAAAAAATTCACAATTTTTTGAGCTTATTTTCTATATTTAGAATTTCCTCAAAAAATATACTTAAATGGATTTTTAGGAAAAGATGTTACAGAGCTACGAGCTCATCATGTAGAAGCAGCAGACTTGTCACACACGGTATGGTAGCCTTGAAGAGCACGTTCTTGCTCTTGGTGCAAAGAAAGTGCTCCGTGTGGCTAAAAATGGAATTTCGAGGGTAAGAGAGCTAGATATGGAATTACGGTAGTCTAGGAGGCCAATAGTGTCCAAAATTCCACTTGCTTGAAATTGTTACAAGTACATGCTATGCCTACATGTGTACGTATGTGCGTACTACCTCTAGCATTTAAGATGGAAATAAACCTTGGTAAAGTCCTGAGTGACTAAAAAGTAGTACTTGGAGTTCATGGAGCTCAATTCTGATTAACCTACTTTTATAAATTAAAGAACAATTGAAGTTATTTTCATATCAGAGTCTGTTGATATTTTACAAATCTACCTACCTGTCATCATTTTTTCTATACAAATTTCCATACCAATTTGATGCCCGAATCGGTGTCGTTGTATACTTTGCCTAAGCAAATTGCTACTTGCACAATGTATTCCCCCTTTTATCTTCATACAAAGTGCTTTACATTTTGACAGCTCTAGACTTTATTTTTTTTAGGAGACCAGTACACTTTGTGTGTACACCATAGACATGAGTGGTGTGATCTTAGCAAGAATAGCAGCACAAACATAAGTAGACCAAGATATATGGTTATTTTGGACAGCTGGTAAGTTTGTACTCGCAGCAAGATGGCCATTAAGAATGCCCCCTAATGGATGCATCACATCCATGTTTTGCCCCCACAGACCATTTTGGTGCAATATGTAGGGGTGGAGCCAGTGATGGGCCATGCCCCAGGCTGGGCCTTCTATCCCTTCAATTTTTTAGCAATTTCTTAAAGGGGCTTCCATGGATTTTCGGCCCTAGACCTCGGGCTATAACCTATCGAGCCCGATGTGTAACATCCCAAAATCTGGGGTTGTTTCCAAATAGGTAAAAATGTGAAGTTCTTAAAACTTTTGATGTGTTTTATTGTTATTTGATTTATCAGGATTTCCATTCAAAGTTTTATTGGATTTTCAAAAACCTAAAGCATAAATTTTGGAAAGCACAAAGCAATGAGTAAATAAAATAAATTAAAACAAAATATGATAAATAAAATCCAAAATTAGTGAATTTATGCTGGTAATAAAATAGGAAAGTAATTAAAGCATGTATTACAAAATTCCCCACATCAAATAATAAAGTACATACAAGGAGGACCTTAAATGAATTTTAGGGAAATATACAAAGAGCATAAAATTCTGAAAACAATTACATATAAATCTACATTATGTCATAACCCTCCCCTAAATTTTTCATAAATATTGGACTTATATTTCTATATCTATTAATCACCTTATGCTTCAGCCTTTTATCTGAAAATTCTATAGAAAGCTCTCATCTAACCGAATAGTGCCCCCCCATTTCAGCCATTCTTCTCCAAAAACCGACAATCAAATGCTAACAAGTTTTATGGGCGTTATTTAGGTATTCAGTCCAAATATTGGTAACTAGGATTAACCACTACTAGAGGATTAAAATTTGCAAGACACATGTTAATACCTAAGTCCACAAGCGAATATGTTTGACAATACTTAGTAGCTTTAACAGCCAACTGATTAGAGAGGGTGGTCTAAAAATAAACAGATATGACAATAGGCTAGTGACACTCTAATACAAGTAGTTAGAAAAATTGTTGATTCGATTAGCTAAGAGTACTGTGATGACTAATTGATCTTTCAAAGATTTGTTTAACAATTGGGGAATTGATCTAGTAAGAAGTACAATCAGCAGCCACTTGGAAGAATGTCCAAAGAAGGTGACTACATGAAAAATTGCTATCACAATGATTCCTTTAGCCAATTTGAAAGGAATTCAGTTAGTGAGAAGCTTAGTTAAACAATACCCCCACTAGGCAAATTCTTCTCTTTGTCCAGAAAATCTGAACCTGAACAGTAAGGTGATCTAAGGATTACTAGAATTATTAGTTAGACTAACGACTTTGCTGAAACAAGTAGTTAACAATTCTAATTGATCCATTTATCCTTGGGTAGTAAGCTAATAGAGACAAGCCAACTAGTGCTAAAACTCTTGACTATTATTTAGGTCACTCAAATATATTAACAAATTTGGAGTTTATTTAACTAGCAGCACTACAATACAGAAAGGGTTCCTTTTTGCAAATATATGAATAGGGCAGACCAACTAAGAACTATTAGAGGTGATAGTAGGCAAATAACATGTGCTAATACAAGTAGTTGAAAATCTCAATAATTCAAACAGCCATATAACCTTTATCTAACAACAGCAAACCACTTGAAAAACAAGCATGAATAAGGATGTTCAAAATAAACAGTAAACTACCATCTGGTCAAAGAAAAGGTTTAGTGAACTAAGTAATCAAAGAGAGCTTTGCTTAAGCAAAGAATTAAGAGGATAAGAAGAATGTGAGAACAGCAAGTAACCTACTAATGAAAGCGTAAAATTCAGAAAATAAACTCTCAGCATCACTTCTCAAGATTTAAGAAACTAATACAAATCAAAACGCTAATAACTTTAACATGCGAACTCGGAATCAAATGAATCTTTTTGCTAAATTCATATAAAATCATTCTATGTAAGAATATGAAAAAATATTTGGATTCTCTTGCTGTTGGATTTATTTTTCCATTTGTGCTTTGTTTTTGGTTCTTTCGAATAGACGTCAGAATACGCGAGCATGATTATCGACGATCAAGCGACCTCACTCTCTGAACAATATAAGCAAGGCAAGCACCCCCTTTGATCATATTGATCCTAGTATTTTAATTAATGTACTTTGTTTTGCAACTGTATGTATGCATGCTATTTTGGAAATTATGTTCATGGGTAGAAGTAGTTAAATTCCTAATTGTTGCATTTCCTTCCTTGAATGTTGATATCCCATTATTCCTTTGTTACTTAGGATATATGTATGTATGGGAAATTTTCTATTGTAAGATAGATCGATGCTTAGCCATGCTAGTTGTTGTAGGTGAAAATGGTTGATGGAGCTAGTCCATCGACCGAAGAAAATTGAATTATGTTGAAACTTGAGGAATGTGTTAATCGAATTATGTCGTAAATGACTAATGTGTTAAATCGAATTTGGTTAAACTTGATGATTGTGTTCAGATCTTGAATCTAGTTGTTGCGAACTTGTTGGGTTGTGGGTATTGTGGGTTGGACATGGACGGGTGATAGGTTGATGAAGGGAGACTGTCCCGGATTCGTGTAGCCCCGTCTGGTTAATTAAGGACCGGTCTGTGATGTGATGCATCAAGTCTTACGTGCAACCACACGCCGGGACTTATGGCGAAGGCTTGGCTGAATAATTTATTGTGTTCTTTCTACCAAACCACTAATTGTCGTACCTATTGATGTTATTACAAGGGTCACCCGTGGTTCAGTTGCGAACGATAGCCTACCACGTGGTGTTTCCCAGGGTCACCCATGGTTCAATTGCGAACGATAGCCTGCCATGTGGTGTTTCGCATTGATACGAGGGTCACCTATGGTTCAGTTGCGAACGATGGCCTGCCATGGGGTGTTTCCTCAGGTGGTTTGATAGTTAGGACATGGCATTGTAAAGGCCTCGTTATGATATTTTAGTCACACTCCTACGAAAGAGTGCACGGAGACACTATAAGGTATTCATATCGTGTGTGTAAAGCTGTACAAACTCTGCAGAGTTATAAATCTATTCGAATAGCCGTGTCCCCGGTCATGGACATTTAGAATCTGATATTTGGGTTTGGGAGCATTTGGGAAGGGTATGAGTTTGTGATCATTGATTAATGTGAGAACTATTGAAATTGTTACTTTATGGTTATGAGATTGTGATCATGGATTGATGTAAGGACTATTGAACTGTTACGATACTGTTATTTAAATTGTGATCATGGATTGATGTGAGGATTCTGAAATGTTACCATGCTATTATTTAAGTATTTAAAATGTTTTACTCGCTGCCATTTGAATCTAAATATGATATCTTGCTGAAAATTATCGCTTTATGCTGAAAATTGCCTAGTGTAGTAGCATCTACCTTTGATAGCCTTGCATCTAATATAATATTTGTGATACACTACAAGTCTTGCTAAGTACACAAGTACTCAATCTTGCTTATGTTGTTGTTTAGAGTTTGAAGATGATTCGACGCCAGGCGACGTTTTCTTCGCACCCGGAACCAGAGGGTTCGGTGATGGGACTATCTAGGATTTGTTTCTTGTCAGTTGCCTTTGGGTATGGATAGGTACACCGTTGGAATTTGTTTACTTTCACCGCTTTTAATCTTCCGCTGCTATTTTTGTTACTCTGTTACTTCTGGTACTTAAGTCTCTTTTGGCCGGTCGGCCTTTGTAATATGAATATTGTAATCGCTTAAGTTAAGTACCATTTTGCTTTAACTTGTATATTTGAATGTATGGTTGTGAATGCCAAATGTTGTGAATATATGTGCTAGCCATTAATCCTAAGACTAGCACGGTATACACATAAGGTCTTTGGGTATTCCACGTCCGGAGGTTTGACACGATACCTAGATCCGCCCTTGCTTTCCACGCATGAGAGCACAACTCTTAAAGCAGCTATTCGCCTTTCTTCCCCAGAATTCCTCCGTCCGCAACTTAATTAATAATTGATTTTTTGACGTCGACATTATCACATTACATATTACAGCAATTGCAGTGGTAGAATGCCCCCACACCGAGAGGATGAGATCATGCTTGCACGCACGCAGCAGCTGGGAAGGGAAGGAAGACGCAGCCAATCGTGTGGCATCTTCCAAAACCGTACCGGGACGTACCACTGAGATGCTGCCACGTGTGGCTCAGCGACACGCACGCACGCACGGTGGTAAATAATTGGGCAATGATGCCGCTGTGATTCATGCACATAAAAATGGTCAAAGCCTTGGGATCTGGTAAAAGAAGAAGTTACCGCTACTAACAGAGTAGTAAAATAAAAAGAATCTGACAATCCTATCTTGGAAGAAGGAGAAGAAGAATGAAATGTGCGTGGATGGAAGCAAGAGTCCCGGGGGCCTCACGTGAGAGGGAGAAGTCGTCACGTAACCCTGGCTTCACGGAGTAAAGTGAGACCATATGAGTACTTTGTACTGGTACTAGTAGTACTTGGTCTAAGCCTCACCCTTGTTAATTAATTAACTGGATTCTGATTAATTGGGTGGGATTAGTTAATTAGCAGCCCTATGACCTCACCATTAGTTTTATCCGACCAAGACATTCGCAGGCAGCCGCATCAAGGGAAGCTTGTTTAACTAGCACTCAAAATATTATTCTTGTTTGCTAATGTCAAAAGGCAGATATTGTAATATACTACTACTTCCATTTCGCTATATTTGTCCACAATCTACCATGTGCGCACACGAAAAAATAAGTAAATCTAACAAATACTTAATGAGAAATGACCATACATATCCTTATTAAATAACATACAACAACTAATTAACTTCTTCCAAAATATTTAAGTAGAGGTAGAGAGAGCACAAATTACAATAACTACACTCTAGATTTTTCTTAATGGACAAATATATTAAAAACGGATACTCCGAGACCAATGACAAATATAGCGAAACGGACAGAAGGAGTATATGCATCACAAAGAAAAATATATATACACAAATGCACCTGCAAAACATAGCTGCAGTGCAGCATATGCTTGTAATCACTCTGCTGAAGCCTGAACGCTGACACGGGCTTATTTGACGAATCCATTTTAAGGGCGTATTTCCAAATTAATGGAGTTGTGTGTTTTTTTCATACTAGTAAATATGCATGTCAATTGAAAGCTAGTGTCTTCTTTTTTCCATCATGAACTTCTATGTCTTGAGATGCATGCAAGAACGACATGAGAGGGTGAGAGTAGTAGATCGAAGATTCGAGGTAAGAGTAACCATGATGGGAGTACAAATATAAGCAATGAGTTTACTTCGATCCTATGCTTGCAAAACATGACGAAGTCAATGACAGCTTATAGCCAACAAAAACCATACTTTCAGGAACATTTCGGAGAATGGAATGCTCCGTAGATTCTGCACAATTCCCTTTGACTTGCACTCTGCCTCCTCCTCTCTCTCTCTCTCTAACATTCTTAAGGTGGGCCCAGGGAAAACATCTCATTTTGGCTGATTTGGCATACTTTTGATCCGTAATAGCAAAAATAGCTCTACTCGCACAAAATTACAAAAATGGCACCGCGGAAAGCTAGCCAGGCGCCACGTATAACCTGTAGTGCTCTCAGACCGCAGCAGAATAGTAGCAACGCGGCGGGACGAGAGAGGCCACGTATCGCACTTTGGGAGGGAAGTGCGGGAGTAGCTAGCCCAAGCACAAGCAGCCTCACAAGCTTCCTGCCGTGGTCCGAGAGCGGGGCATCTCCGCTAGTTGCCGCGGCACCATCGTCCTGCCGCGGTTCAGGAGCATTGTAGGTGACACGTCGTACTTATCTAACCTTCCACGGTGCCTCTTTTTTTTTTTGCATTTTCATAGGAACAAAGGCTAATTTTTTCTATACGAATAAAAAAGCGGCCAAATCAACCAAAGATTCCAGGGATGGCTAGCTCAAGCCACCAAATTTCTGAGGGGGTTTTGTTTTGTCCCTCGTGGGAAGGGTTGCCATGTGCGGATGTACCTCCGATACTCCACTGTCTCTGCCTCCAATGTGAGAAATTAGTAGTAGTAGTACAACAATTCAGGTTGGATTGTTTCTAAGATCAGAGGCAAATCCATCTCATTAACATAGTTACTAGATTCGGTACCCTTGTTTTAGCCTTTTTATGATAGATGTGTCTACTTGTTCTCCAGTTAAGTTGGTTTACCGTTTTCTTTTTTTTTTCCTTTTTGAAGAAAATAGGTAGGAGGACTGCTTATTGCATTAATAGAGAAGAAACAAAACAACACGCGAGGTCGAAGACCTCGCCCAAAGGTTTTATTTTAAATTACTAGGAACGCGAGGGACCAGGCTCTGCTTTCCTCTTTGATCTTTGCGAGTAGGTCCAGGTGAGTGGATGACCTATGTTGGAAAATTCCCACGTTGTGTTCCTTTCAGATCTCTCAGGTGGTTAGGATGACCATTGTAGCCGCTGCCCTTCTTTTGATCAGTGCGGAACTGTTTGTTTGAGACCACCAGTCGCCGATGCTGTAACTGGCAGTCCAGTGTGTTGGTATGAGTGGTGCGCATCCGAGCCAGTCGGCCATTGAGTTCCACAGTCTGCAAGTGTATCAGCAGCGGGCGAAAAGATGCAAGGCCGATTCCGGAGCCTGTCTACAAAGGGGGCAGATGACTAGGTTTGGCCAACCCCTCGTTTGTAATATGTCAGAAGTCCAAAGGCGGTTATGAATGGCCAGCCAGGTGAACAGTTTCCATTTTGGGGGAGCTGAGGTTTTCCAGATTAATTTTTTGAAATATGTTACTGTTGAGCTAAGGAAGTACATCTCGTAAGCTAATTTTGCCATGTAATTGCCTTGCGGGTGAGCTTCCAGGTGATCTCATCTGCAACGGTTGGGTTTAAGGTGATTTGGTTTAATATGCCCCATAGACCCAAGAACTGATGGACCAGCTAGGCTATTATTTCCCCTGGAGTGTTGATATCCTAAATCCAGCGACTGTCCCGAAGCGCATTGTGTACTGTTCTATTTTTCCTTCTGGACCAAAGGTAGATTGTCGGGGCTAGCTCTCTCGGGATTATGCCATCTAGCCACTGAGAGATCCAAAAGGTGGCACTATTTTCGTCACCCAAGGTGATTTTAGTAGTTGCCGCGAAAAGACGCCGATCAGCCTCATCACACGGATCTCCATGCTAGCCCAAGGTTTATTTTGAGCCTTCCATTCTTCCCATAGCTATCAGAGTCTTAGGGCCATTGCGAATGGTTCAAGGCTTATAATGCTGAGACCACTCAGGTTGGTTGGATGACAGACCTTTGGCCAGCTGACTTTGCACTTCCCACCTGTTAACGCATCCGTGCCTCTCTAGAGGAAACATCGCCTAGAGCGGTCTAGCGCATGGAGGATGAATTTTGGTACTTTAAGGGTTGTGAGTTAGTAGATCGGGAGCGAGGTTAGAACCGATTTGACCAGGGTCATCCGGTCGGCTATCATGAGTAGTCTGGCTTGCCAACTGGTGAGTCTGTGGCCTAATTTATCTAGGATCGGCTGGAAATGGACTCTTCTTAGTCTTTTGTAGCTTAGCGGTAGGCCCAAGTATTTGATGGGAAAATTTGATCTTATCACAGGGAAATCTTGGAGGACCACTTGAAGGTCGATTTGGTCACAGCTTATAGGTAGAATTGTGCTCTTGTGAAAATTGGTGTGGAGCCCCGAGACATTTCCAAAGCTTTGTAGAATTTGGGTCATTGCTGTAATGTCTGTGTCTGTTGGGGGAGATGAAGATGACCGCATCGTCAGCGTACAGGGAAGTCCTTAGCCTATCAAAATGGTCGCATCAGCGTTCCAAGTGTTCTAGGTCTATTGCCCTTTGGAATAGGCGTTGGAGTGGGTCGATCGCCATAATGAAGAGGAAAGGGGATAGCGGGTCTCCTTGCTGCAAACCCCTACCATGGGCCATGGTGCCACCAGGGATGCTGTTTAGGAGAACTCTAGAGGTTGATGTCGAGAGGAGGGCTGCTATCCAGTCTCTCCATCTGGGAGGGAGGAACCCAGTCGTTGTAGCAGGTCTAGGAGGTAATCCTAGTGAACCATGTCGAAAGTTTTTGCTATGTCCAACTTGAGAAGGCGCGTTGGGGTATTTGACCTATGGAGCCATGATGTGAGGTTTTTGATGTACAAGAAATTATCATGGATGCTTCTTGTCTTGACAAAAGCACTCTGGTTTACCGACACTAGGTTGTTTAAGTGTGGCACCAATATTAGAGCGAGCATCTTGGAGATCCATTTCCCCACTCCATGGATGAGACTGATTGGTCTGTAGTCAACAGCTCTATCTGCTCCATCTTTTTTTGTAATGAGCGCAATACTTGCGGTGTTGAGGAGGTGGAGGTTTGCCGTATGGAGGTTGTGGAAGCTCTGAAAAACTGCCAGGATATCAACTTTAATGATGGTCCAACGGGACTTGAAAAAATTAATCGTGAACCCGTCCAGACCTGGTGCCTTGTCCCCTGGCATCTTTGCTAATGCCTCGGCTATTTCCTGCTTCGAGAAAGGTTCCTCCAACATGTTGAGGTTGAGCGGGGTGGTGTTTAATATCTCCCAATTCAGGTCCGCAGATCTTGCATTTGGTGAGGCCATTAAACTCTGAAAGTGTTGTTGAACCACCTCTTGCTTCTCATGGTGAGAAACAGCCCATCCATGCTCGGTTTGCAGTCATTGGATGTGACTTTTGCGGTGCCTAGCATTGACTTTTAGGTGGAAAAATTTGTGTTGGCGTCCCCCTCTCTGATGTTAACGATGCGGGAGTTCTGTCTGTTTCTAGAGCGCTCAATCACTGCAAGGACCAGAATTATTCATTCGAGGCTGGCTGTGAGCTCGCATTCCTAAGGTGAGAGTTGTCTAGTTTCCCGAGCCACGTCAAGATGCAGGATGAGTTCTGTGGCCATGAGGAGTTGAAGTTTGTTTTGGGAGAATAGTGTTTTATTCCATGCCCTGAGCCTCAGGCCATGGTGGCAAGCTTGCAGTTGAGACGATGGAAGGGTTCCATGTGGTGGTTGGCATTTTGCCAGGCATTTTCGATGACATCCGTGAATCCCAACATCCTGGTCCAGAAGTTTTCGAAACAGAAGGATCTAGGTCTGCGTGGCCCGCTGCTGGTAGAGAGTAATAGGGGGCAGTGGCAAAAAAGCGAAGTGGAAAGGGTGTGCATGATGTGACTTTTAAAATGTATATCCTATGCCTCGTTGCAGAACACTCTATCTAGTTTGACGAGTGTTGGGTTTTCTCGCTCGTTGCTCCACTTGAACATTCTGTTTTGGAGGTGGATCTCTTATAGTTTGCATTCGTTTAGAGTCCGGCAAAATTGTCCCATCCGAGTGTGGTTTAAGTTGTTGTTGTTTTTGCCACACGCCCTGTTGATTAGGTTGAAATCACCTAGGATAAGCCACTGAAGTCCAAGTGTGGCTTGAGGGAGACTAGTTCTTCCAGGAAAGCCATTTTGTTTGAGCCACGAGACGGACCATAGACGGTCGTAAGAAGACAAACCGTGCTGCATTCCTTTATTGTGATTGTTACTAATATGTTATACGCCTCGACCCGGATGGCTTCGACTTCGTTGAAGTTTTCATTCCATAGGAAGAGTATGCCACCCCGCAAACCGACTGTCGGTCTTTACGCGAATTGACGGAGTCTGTGGCCACCTAAGAAATATGCAAGTGCCTGGTCCACCAATTCGAGCTTGGTTTCCTATGAACACACGATGTGACCAGTTGTGGACGATAAGGTCTCGTGCACCATCGTTCTGTGAGCCAGGGAGTTCAGGCCTCTGATGCTTCAGCGGATAACGTTTAAGTTAGGTCTAGACATTTTTTATTCTGATTCTAAACCACTAACAACCGGGTGTGCTGGGTTGCGTCCCCGTGTTGTGTTATGAAGCCGTATCGGTGATAGGCAAGCGACTAGAGTGTAGACGTTGGGAAGCAGGGGTTGAGCAGCAGTAGAAATGCACGGTTCGGATTAGAGAATGTTGAAAATGCGAACATGCGACTAGAAGCGTAAGGAACCAAAGAAAAGACGACAATTGGGCAAAAGCGGTAATGTCGGCGACTATGCTGATCATGGGCGGTGGTCGTCATCTTGTTTGGCCTGGGAGGGTGTCCCGGCTAGGCGGCCACGACAAGGGTTGACGCTCCCACCTGGCCAATAGCCGAAGGTGTGGTCATCGTTGTGATGTCCGCTAGGTCCAACTCGTCATGGCCCATCAGGTCGAGGAGTGCGCCGTCGGCCTGTGCTATGAGCTGACAATCTAGCTTGAGGAGACGAGAGAGTGCCGCAATGGCTACTTGTGGCAAAGGGCCATCGAACGCATGGAGGTAGTCCTTGAGGAAGTCGTCTGTTAGTGTCCCCAGCTTATGGGCGAGCGTCTCTTGCGCCTTGTGTAGCATAGTGCCCATCCACCTTTTCTGCGCTAGACGTAGACTACGACGAACCTTTGAAAGGACTACATGCCTGGTCCGGCGTTGCTTTATCGTGGCGACAGGCACCGACGTGGTAAGGATCGACAGCGGTTGCTCGGCGAAAAGGGCCTGCACCAATTTGAGGGGCGACATGGTGGGGGGCGATGTCTGAGTGGCCTTGCTTGGCATGTTGGCCTAGGCTATCCATCAAGGGGTGTTGAGCCAAAGAAGTGGCCGCCATGCAAAGACCAACAGGCTCGAAGATGGGTCCGACGGAGTCGACAAAAGCAGTTGTGTCGGGGGTCGTGGGTGCCTTGTGGGGGTGCTCGCTTCCTTGGTCTGCCCTGCAAGGGGGCAATGCTGCTTAGCTCAACGGTCGGTCGACAGTTGAACGGCGACCCAGGTGGCTTGGGAGAGCTCACTGTGTGCAGCGCCAGGATGGACGTCTGTCCCTTTGGTGCCTGAGGCCGGCGGAGGCTTGACAAGGAACAGTTGAGACATGGCCAGGCTAGCCCCGTCCGTCACCAGCCGAGTCTGAGTGGCGGATGGTGGCATCCGTGGCGGTGAGGAGTCGGACACCTTTCCCGCAACCTGTAAGTAGGCTTCTGCCTAACGCAGCCATTCGACGTGTGCCTCTTCAAAGGGAAGCGGAGCTGGAGGAGAAACCATGGGTGCCTGGTTGGAGCTGCTGCCGAGCATCTCATGGAGAGCCTCCCTGAGTCATTTTTGCATAAGGGGCGAAGAGCTCTTGCAGAGCTTTGTCGGTCTTGAGCTTTAATTCTTCCGTAGTGGTTCGGGGGTGTGGTGGCACTTCCCACCAAAGCCGAGCATCAGTGGTCGTCATCTCTGTGATAGCTGTCATTTTGAGCCCGATGGGGGTGAGCGCTCGCGCTCGTGGCCCAAGCCCAGCTGAGGCTTGTTGGTGGCAAGCTGCCTATTTCCTTGGTGGCTCTCTTGTTTTCGATGTCCGCCTTCATGGTCATCTCCGTCGTCTTTGCGCCTATAGACGAAGCTCGACGGGTGGTCATCATCTACCAGGCGTCATTGTGGTTGGTGGCACTTGCGTTCGACGACACGATCTTCTTCCCTACGCTTGTTAGCTTCTTCTTCCTAGCCTTTGCTCCCATGATTTGGTGGGGGGTGGCACGTGCATTGGCCCCTTTTTTGACTCGGGGCTGCCGTCGACCGTCCCCAATGTTAGGATCCAAAAATACAATTATGGACCCTCTGTGTATAATGCACTAGCCCAGGATCATGCTAGTGTACAGTGTCAACATAGGTGAATATTGATCCACACAAGACGAATAATATAATAAACGAGTAATTTGAATAACAAATAACTATTGTGACATTATGGCTGAGTTTACATTTATTTAGCCTCGCAGGGCTGGCAATAAGGAAATAACCAACGGAACAAATAAACTTCAGCGGAAACCCATCGATTCGCCACAAGCAACCGACTGGGATCAAGACCTAGTGATCAGCTCATTCATAGAACTCCTCCTCAAAAGCGGGCGAAGACTCCTCCACTTCTGTTGATTGGTTATAGCAAGCATGAGTGCACAACCATACTCGCAAGTCATACCACGGAATGCAATGTATATATGATGGCTTATTCCAAAAGAATGGCTTCTGTAGTTCTTTTGCATAAATACAACATTTGCAATTGAATATGAATAACAGATTAAAACATGATTCAAAACAAATAAACAATATTAATTTATTAGTTGTTTGCGCAAAGAACACAAAGCCTAAATAAATTATTCACACAGCCTTATGACTTATATCACACAGATCCCTTCCCAAATGTTTTATGAAAAACTAACACTCGTGTGAAATCCCTGAGCATGTCCTTGACCGCGAACGCGGCTATTCAAATAGATTATTTAACACTCTGTAGAGATTGTACACTTTACCCACACGATATAACCAGTGTAGCTAGCACTAATCATAACAAAAATTTTCGGAAACTTCATCTCAAACATTAACACTCCCGATGTGTTTTACTGTCGGTACTAACGCCTACGGAGGAAATTAGCCTGACGCACATCGTTGGACCTGGAAACGGCGAACCGACCATTGATGTGAGTCAACACGGAGACAGAAACACACCTCCACCCTGGCACAGAGCTTGACCTACTACCTGAGTAGTCAATGTCGAGACTGCATAACTTACTAAGTTAGGCCCGTCCCATCAGGCATGTGGTTGTATGAAAGGCCCAGTTCAATGGTGCACAAAGTTAAGTCCTTAATTGACCAAGGTGACACTGCCAATTTCTAACTAAGTAACCACAATTCATATATCCCAAGCACGGAGCTCCATCATATCACAGAATTTCCACCACTCACCTCAGTCTAAATCCTTTCCCACCCTGTTGGTTAAGTGCAACACATGCCATCAATGAGTAATAGCACACAGCGCACACAGTTTTATCACAAAGTTCCATAATCACTTAGTCAGATTCATATTTGCAACTGACATGAAAATGATGACTCATGGCATGGCTAAGTAATCTACTCAGATCTAACCAACCCATGTTGGTGCTACGATAATACCAACTAAATAACAAACCAATCCAGGGTGATAAAAGATCATAACATAACAATAGACAAGGTGGATATAAATAAGTTGGATTAATAACTAAACCCAAAAACATTTAAATAAATTCTTCAAGTAAATGCATTAATTTGAATCAAAGTAATTTTAAAAACTGGGTTCTATATGATCAAAGATACAACTTGCATTGGAATAGATCCCGGTACTGGTCTTGGTCTTGGTGAACTCCTTCTTCTTCAAAATTCCCCGAAGTATCCATGTCTACTCACAAACGAAGCAAATTAACAAAATAAATAAAAACAGAGAGGGAAAAAAAAACTCAAAAAATTAAATAAAAATCTCAGTAAAATAGAGCTCGAATTTGTTTGAATTTATAAATTTGAATGGGCTCAATCGGAGTTCGGATGAAGAAGATATGGCTTCTGGAAGATCTAATCTAAAGTAAATACTCAAAAAGGAATTTCTAGATTATCCCGAATTATTCTTCTACTGGAAAATTGGAATATGACGCAAGCATATCATCATCCCTGGAAAATCAAAATTAAAATAAATCTTGGAAAAAGGCTAAGTGGCTGACAGTAGGCCCAGGGTCTATAGACCCGGTCCACGAAACCAATCTATTAGTCCACGGGTTTACGAGTATATAGAATAGTCAACTGACATGTGGGACCCACATAGCATAGACTTGGTGTATGGTGGAATAGATCTATTTGGTTTGGATCTGGTACGGGGTTAGGTTATGCCACGCACGCAGTGACGTGGCCGTGACTGGGTAGACACGTGCGTACATGAGCTGATGTGGTGGCCTACGTGGACGAACACGTCATCGGATGATGTCGTCTTTGCGGTGAACCTACGGCTCCAGTGACAACGGCGCACGGCGGTGTCTCATCGGTGTCGAAGGTGCACAATGGGTCGGGAGGTTATTGTGGACCTAGTGGTACTAGTCTCAGCTCGAAGGGACGACGGTGATCACCGGAATTAGCAACAGAGTGGCGGAGAGGGTCGGGCGTTGTCAGCGACGAGCTCCGGTGGCGCGTTGATGATGCGAAGAGGTGGTCGTGGTAGCTCTGGCCACGGAGATGACGATGGTGTGGTCCACGGAGGAGGAACGCTACTGGCGGCGGCGGGATTTGAGTTTCCCCTCTTCGGTTCCAAAACCCTAAAACCTCAATTGTGGCAGCACTACTGTTCTTAGGGCGTAAAGGAGGTGGGATTCGAGATGAGCAAGGGATTGCGCACCCGAGGGTGCTATTTATAGCATGCGAGCATGCCGAATTTGGGAAACTCTAGATTGAGTTCGTTTCGGACTCGGTGGTTCTTAGAGATAGAAAGCGATTTAAGATAAGGTTTTAGCAGATACGGATGTGGAAAAGGAAAGGATATAGTTTGACGCGAAAATCTGGGGTGGTTTAGTTGGAAATTAGCTTTTGCCGGATAGAGATCAATAAGCTAGCAATGGCGGTATCGAGCGCAGCTCACGTGGAAGTGATGACCCAAGGAGGACGACGACCTCGCGGGCCCACCGATCGAGGAGCACAAGAAGCGGTGGCGGAGAAGAGAGGCCAAGCGGGCTGGGCCGAACCGAAAAGGAAATGGGTTGAAGGAATTGGATTTCGGCCCAAAGCTAATTCTAAGATTTTAAATAGGTTTTCTATTTTATAAATAACAGAAAATGCAAATGGCAATTAGAAAATAGCAAATGAACTTGAAAAAATTCTAGAAAATATATCCAAGCACATAGAATCCAAATAAAATAGTTTTGATAATAGTTTATGTTGACATTAATTATATTAAATAGTTTTGATATTGAAAGTCCATATTAAGTTTAATCAAATTCAGATAAAATCTCTTGTGTGAATTTTCCAACTACTAACTATTCAAAAGATTTTTAAAGCTTAGAAAATTGGGATGTTACAAACCTCTCCCCCCCCCTAAAGGAATCTCGACCCCGAGATTCAGGCTAGCTAGAGAAAAGGATAGAGAACTTGGCTTTCAACTCTTCTTCACGCTTCCATGTGGCTTTTGATTCTGAGTGGTTGCTCCACTAAACCTTACAAAAACAAACGGTCTTGCTTCTGGTCCGACGCTCTGCGACATCCAAAATTTTGACCCGTTGCTCTTTATAAGTGAGGTCTTCTTTCAACTCAATTGAATCCAAAGGAGTTTGTTCTGTCGGCACACGGAGACACTTCTTCAACTGAGAGACATGGATCATACATCATGCACTCCTACTAATGACTACGTCAGTTCAAGCTAATAAGCAACTTCTCCTTGGTGTTCCACACTCCTGAACGGACCAACACACCTAGGGGCAAGCTTCCCTTTGGCATTAAACCTTTTGACACCTCTCAACGGAGTAACTCGAAGATAAACTAAATCATCTGGTTCAAAGATGAGATCACGACGATGGTTATCAACAAAACTCTTTTGCCTTGACTAAGCCATCTTTAATATTTCTCTGATCATAAACACTTGTTCTTCTGCTTCTTAAATAATATCTGGCCTGAATACTAAACATTCAACTATTTCTAACCAATTCAAAGGGGTTCTGCATGCACAACCATACAAAACTTTAAATAGTGACATTTGCAAACTAGCTTGATAATTGTTGTTGTACGAGAATTCTGCATACGGCAAACTTTTATCCCAACTAATAGCATTGGCTAGAGCACAAGCTCTCAACATATCCTCCAATATTTGATTTACTTTTTAAGTTTGCCCATCCGTCTGAGGGTGATACGCAGTACTGAAATTTAGGTGAGTCCCCAATGCTTCATGCAGACTTTGCCAAAAATGAGGTGTGAACTAAGATCCTCGATCTGACACTATCTTCTTAGGCACACCATGCAGGCTGACAATTCTTGATATATACAACTCTGCAAGGTAGTCTCCTGAGTAGGTGGTTTTGACTAGCAAGAAATTGGCAACTTTAGTCAAACGGTCTACTATTACCCAAATAGAATCGTAACCCGACTGAGTCCTGGGTAAACCGGTAATGAAATACATTCCGATTTCTTCCCATTTCCACTCTAGAATATTCAGAGGTCGCAACAAACCTACCGGTCTCTGATGCTATGCCTTTACTTTCTAACATATGTCACACAAGGCAATAAACTCTGCGACTTCTCGCTTCAAATTTGGCCACCAAAATTTATTCTTGACGTCCTGGTACATCTTAGTACTCCCAAGGTGAATAGAAAACTTTGAGGCATGAGCTTCCTTTAAGATTAGCTGTCTCAAACCATCGATGTCTGGCACACAAACATGTAAATTGATCCAAAGTACATCTTGATCGTCCTTGGTAAAGTCCTTGAATTTTTCTTCTGCCATTTTGAGCTTGATGTCTGCAATCACGGGATCCTTTGGTTGGGCAGCTCGAATCTGCTTTTCCAAGGTAGACTATACTTCTAGGCTGGCCACACATCCTTCGGGTACCACCTCTAGGTTCAGCTTCTGAAACTCCTCATGAAGTTCTAGGAAATTCTCTTTTACTTCCAAGGTATTGCAGTAGCTCTTATGACTTAAAGCATCTGCAACGATATTGGCCTTACCGGGGTGGTAGTAGATTCCGAGATTATAATCCTTTATTAATTCTAGCCATCTTCTTTGTCTCATGTTCAGATCAGACTGAGTGAAAATGTACTTCAAACTTTTGTGAACTGTGTATACCTCACAGCGGTTACCAATGAGGTAATGACGCCAAATCGTTAACGCATGAACTACGACAGCTAGTTTCAGATCATCGGTAGGATAATTCTCCTCATGAAGTCTTAATTATCTTGACGCATAAGCGACATCCCTTCCTTCTTGCATCAGGATGCATCCTAATCCTTAACATGAAGCATCACAGTAGATATCAAAATCTTTCCAGATATCTAGCAGAGTTAACACTGGGGCTGAAGTCAAACGCTTCTTCCATTCTTGAAAACTTTCTTCACAAGCTGGGGTCCAAGTGAACTTTTTCTCCTTCTTCTACAATTGCGTAAGAGGTTTAGCAATTGTTGAGAATCTTTCGATGAAGCGGTAATAATATCCCGCCATTCCCAAGAAACTACGAATCTGAGTTATTGTCTTAGGTTGCTCCCAATGCAGTACTGCTTTAACTTTGCCGGGCTCAACTGCTACTCCTTCGGCTATCATCACATAACCAAGAAAATCGACTTCCTTTTTCCAGAAATCACACTTGTTGAACTTAGCATACAATTGATGCTCTCTAAGTTTCTCTAGGATTAACCTCAGGTGCTCAGCATGTTCTTCTCCTATCTTGGAATAAACCAAAATATCATCAATGAACACTACCACAAACTTGTCCAAACATTCCATGAATACTTTATTCATCAAGTTCATGAAATATGCGGGGGCATTAGTCTGACCAAAGAACATGACTAAGAACTCATAATGTCCATACCAGGTAGAGAAAGTGGTCTTCGGTATATCCTTCGGACAAATCTTCAACTGATGGTAACCTAATCACAGATCAATCTTGGAAAACACTTTGGCTCCTTTCATCTAATCAAACAAATCATCGATTTAGGGCAATGGATACTTGTTCTTGATGGTGACTTCATTAAGAGCACGATAATCAATGCATATTCTCAAGCTTCCATCCTTCTTCTTGATAAACAAAACTGGCGCTCTCCATAGCGACGAACTAGGTCTCACGAAACCCTTCTCAAGAAGTTCTTCAATCTGCTTCTTTATTTTTACTAACTCTTCGGCTGGCATTCGATAGGGTCTCTTAGATATCTATGATGTCCCGGGACTAGCTCGATGAAGAACTCAATGTCACGGTCTGGTGGTATTCCTGGTAAATCTTCTAGAAACAACTCTGGCTATTCCCCAACAATATGTACATCTTCCAAAGCAACGGTCTTCAGGCTGTTGATCAACAGATGTCCATCACGCACTGAGGTGGCTAGAAACTCTAGCTTCTTCCCATTGGTATCCTCAATTGTTACGGCTCTTCGGCCACAATCTAGTATAGCTTTGTGCTTTGCTAGCCAATCCATGACAAGGATCACATCTAAGGTTTGGGTGTCCAAGATAATGAGGTTGGCTAGAAACACAACTCCAGCTATGAGTAACTTAGCCCCTAAATACCCCACTTTAGAACTTAACTCTGCTCTAGGCGACTAGACTAACAGAGTATGTGTAAGACGCATAACTTCCAAATTATTTTTGGTTCCAAAAACTCGAGACACAAATGAATGCGAAGCTCCAAAATCAAACAAAACTGATGCAGGTACTGAGTTAACCAGAAACTTACTCAGTACAACGTCGGGTGCTTCTTGGGCTCCTTCCAGAGTGACGTGGTTGACACGGCCTCTGACCACAAACTACGGCACTCCTCCGGATTGATTGGCAACTTGAGAGGCTCCTTGGTTGATGCTTGGTGCTGGCGTCTTGGTTGGTGTAGCTCCAAGGTTGAAGCATACTGGAGCCACTGTTCCCTTCTGAGGACAATGGTTGGCGAAGTGTCCTGGCTGACGATAGGTATAGCAAACTCTAGCTCCATTTTGCTGATTGCCCCCAGGATTGGGGTTGACTGTCGCAGGGTTGCGAAAGTTCTGAGTAGCTGGATGAGGTGCTGAGGCAGGTGCAGGCGTCCTAAAAGAGTTCTGTGGTAGAAAATGAGTGAACTGTTGGGAAACTGTTCTCGCTTTTTGTTGAGCTTGATGACTCCCTTGCTGAGCCATTCTGCGCTTGCGGTTGTCCTCCAACTCCTTGCGCTTATCCTCAAGGATCAAGGCTTTGTTGACCAGCTCTTGAAAATCTGGAAAGGTACGAGCGATCAAACTGACTTGCAATCCAGTATTTAATCCCTTCAGAAAATGACTCTGATGAGCCCTATCAGTCGCGACAACTTTTGCGGCATAGCGGGCAAGCTGAGAGAATTTGTTGAGGTAGTCGGTCACTAACATGCCTCCTTGTTTGTGGGCACGAAATTCATCCTTCTTCAGATCAATAATTCCTTCTGCCACATGATACTGGTGAAAAGCTGTTGAAAACGATTCCCTGATAATGTTTTGTGGCATCTCATGTGCGGCACAGAAGTTTTTCCACCATTTGGCGGTGATCTCCTCCATCTAGTGAGTGGCATATAGGACCTTCTCACGATCATTGCATTGGGTGATCAATAGCTTCCTCTCTATGACACAAAGTCAATCATTGGCTTCTACTGGTGAGACACTCCCGGAGAAAGTTGGTGGACGGATCCTCATGAACTCTGCCAGCTTGGTTGGTCTATGATGACTTTGGGTGATTGGTGTTGCGTTGCTGTTGTTCTTATTATTTTTTATATTTTGCATCTGGTTCATCATCGTGTACATCATCAGTGTCTAAGCTGCCATAAACGCCCCACAATTCTACAAATCAATTGGGGTGCTTGCGGCAGAATTGCTCCTGCTGGTGTCTACTCATTTTCTTCTAACCCAGGGGTTTCGGATCCACTGGCAGCAACGTGACGAGTCTGAACCATCTGGCGAATGCTCCATGGGTTAGATAAGGTAGCAAGCATAAGATAACTTAAGAACTAATCGAGAGGGTAGATTAAACCCAACAACACAGCTTCATGAAATCAAAGGAAGTACTTATATTAATATGGGTCTTAGCATGGCTGCAACAAATGCATAAGGGCCTTTGCAGCTCATACTCGCACACAAGAAAAACAAACGAACCTAACATACAAACTACCGCCTAAAGGACGACACTCCTAATCTTAAACTGATGCGGCTCGAACACACTGAGCCTCGACTGACTTAACCTAAACCTGAGTGAACTTAGTCGCTAAGGTAACCTCCACAGCCACGATGGCGCTCCCGCTTGCTGTAGACATGAAACTGTGCGGGCATCCTTGCAAACTGGTTTTGGTGCCCCAGGACTGGTGCAGCAGGAACAGACATCCCTAGTGCAGGCACGATAGGCTCCTCTGGTGCTTCGGGATCTGCTAGCTCCTCGGCCTCTTCTTGATCTTCCTCTGGATCTTCTTTAGGGTCTTCTTCTTCATGGTCTTCCTCGTGCTCATGCTGGCTGTAGAGAGCTTCTTCTAATGTTGTGATCCTTTCTTCTGCCATCTGTAGGGTCTCGTAGACACACTCCAACTATGTGGCGACCAACTCCAGGAATTCCTCCTAAGCAGTAGCAAACTGGGCAAGATGCACCACGATGGCGTTGCACTCTCCATCTATAGACAGTATCGTGCAGGAAGGTCCACTACGGAGGCACAGGGATGATAGCGAAAGACTGTGTCCTGAAGCTCGCGAGCGTAGATGTTGCAGATCTTCGAGATAGCAAGGTGCGAGGACTCCTGGATTCCTTCTGAAAAGACCATCCTCCGAATAGAGATGTTCAGATGACGGCTAGATTTAGTGTCCCTCCGAGCATAGATGGTTAAACAATAAAGTACTCCACGGCTCTGGCCGTTCACCACCCAGTCGGTACCCTTGTACATCTGTCGGTCGAATCCTCCGAGCTCTTACAAAAGCTTCCATAGTTCTGCAGCAAGTCCTCCCTTACGCTCACCATAGTTTTAGAAATGAGGCATCTGCTAAGACAGACAAGAGGACAAGAGCCAAATTAAAACAGCGAGGAGAAGAAAATTTCAGAAATAGTTGAGTCAAGAGAGACGCAAGAGAATTTAAGCAGTTCAATTAATCTTGCAAGTTAATTTTGCTTTAGAAAATAGTTTCGACACTCTAAAGGTGGCCGATCTAACTAAGGTCAAGACCTACAGTCAGTATGGCTCTGATACCACCTCTATCGGGACCCCAAAATACAATTCTAAACCCTCTGGGTATAATGCACTAGTCTAGGATTACGCTAGTGCACATAGTGTCAACACATGTGAATATTGATCCACACAAGACGAATAATATAATAAATGAGTAATTTGAATAATAAATAATTGTTGCGACCTTATGGTCGAGTTTACATTTATTTAGCCTCGCAGGGCTAGCAATAAGGAAATAAGCAGCAGAACAAATAAACTTCAACGGAAACCCATCAATTTCCTATAGGCAACTGACTGGGATCAAGACCTAGAGATCAGCACCTTCATAGAACTCCTCCTCAAAAGCCGACGAAGACTCCTCCTCTTTTGTTGATTGATTATAGCAAGCATGAGTATACAACTGTACTCGCAAGTCATACCACAGAATGCAATGTATATATGATGGTGTATTCCAAAGGAATGGCTTCTGTAGTTCTTTTGGATAAATGCAACATTTGCAATTGAATATGAATAATAGATTAAAACATAATTCAAAACAAATAAACCATATTAATTTATCAGTTGTTTGCACAAAGAACACAAAGCCTAAACAAATTATTCACATAGCCATATGACTTAGATCACAGAGCTTCCTTCCCAAATATTTTATGAAACGCTAACCCTCGTGTGAAATCCCCAAGCATGACCATAACCACGGACGTGGCTATTCGAATAGATTGTGTAACACTCTGCAGAGTTTGTACACTTTACCCATACGAAATAACCAGTGTAGCTAGTACTAATCATAACAAAACCTTTCGAAAACTTCATCTCAATTGACACTCCCGATGTGTTTTACTGCCAGTATTAACGCCCACGGAGGAAATTAGTCTAGCGCATATCGTTGGACCTAGAAATGGTGAACCGACCATTGATGTGAGTCACCACGAAGATAGAAACACACCTCCACCCGGGCACAGAGCTTAACCTACTACCTAAGTAGTCAATGTCGAGACTCCATAACTTGCTAAGTTAGGCCTGTCCCATCAGGCATGTGGCTGTACGAAAGGCCCAGTTCAATGGCGCATAAAGTCAAGTCCTTAATTGACCAAGGCAAGACTGCCAATTTCTAACTAAGTAACCACATTGCATATATCCCAAGCATGGAGCTCCACCATATCACAGAGTTTCCACCACTCACCTCAGTCTAAATCCTTTCCCATCCTATTGGTTAAGTGCAACGCATGCCATCAACGAGTAATAGCACACAGCGCACACAGTTTTATCACAAAATTCCATAATCACTTAGTCAGATTCATATTTGCAACTCACATGAAATGATGACTCGTGGCATGCCTAAGCAATCTACTCGCATCTAACTCACCCACGTTGGTGCTACGATAATACCAACTAAATAATGAACCAATCTTGGGTGACAAAAGATCATGACATAATAATAGACAATGTGAATATAAACAAATTGGATTAATAACTAAACCCAAAAGCATTTAAATAAATTCTTAAAGTAAATGCATTAATTTGAATCAAAGTAATTTGTAAAACTGGGTTCAATATGATCAAAGATACAACTTGCGTTGGAATAGATCCTGGTACTGGTCATGGTCTTGGTGAACTCCTTCAAAATTCCCCAAAGTATCCACGTCTACTCGTAAACGAAGTAAATTAACAAACTAAATAAAAAAAGAGGAAAAAACTCAAAACAAATTAAATAAAAATCTCAATAAAATAGAGCTCGAATTTATATGAATTTAGAAATTTGAATGGGCTCAATCGGAGTTCGGATGAAGAATATATGGCTTCTGGAAGATCTAATCTAAATGAAATACTCAAAAAGGAATTTCTGGATTATCTCGAATTATTCTTCTACTGGAAAATCGGAATATGATGCAAGCATGACATCAGCCCTGGAAAATCGGAATTAAAATAAATCCTAGGAAAAGTCCATATTAAGCTTTAATCAAATTCAGATAAAATCTCTTGGGTGAATTTTCCAACTACTAACTATTCAAAAGATTTTCAAAGCTTAGAAAATTGGATGTTACACCCAAGCTCCAAGGGAGGCTGGTGGTGATGGGCTCGTAAGGCACCGTGTCGGCCGTAGTGACGAAGTCGTCGAGAGGGGCCATCATGTGGTCTTCAATACAATCCAAGTGGACGATCACCCTCTAGGTGAGACATCGCTTCCATTTGTCTGGGAGACAGGAGCTAACCTCTGGCAGGGGGGCCGGGCATCATCAGCGCGGTTTGCGAAGGTGATCCAGACCACCTTAGCGATGGTGCTCGGGTTTGCCGTCCATGCCCAGAGGTTGCGCGTTCTGGTATCCTCCCTGCTCGCGGAACCACCTTCAAGACACTGCATGGAGCACTTCCAGCCGATGATGTGCTCGACGAGGTCCGGACACAAAGCATGCATCGGAACACCTTCAAGGAAAAGTCGAACCCTGGAAAACATGGTCGCCCGAATGTGTGATTGACGGAGCACCACGAGTGGACATGGAGCTCTAGGCCATCGTGGCGGAACTTCCAAGCCTCCAGGACTATGTCGCAGTGTGTCTTGCGGTCAAATTTGACGAGGAACTCCTCCGAATGATGATGGGACAAGGACATCTCAGTGCGCCGAAAGCCGAAACATCGATGAAAGGCGTCGGCAACGGCTTTGTCATTGGCATCAGCCCTGCCTACCAAAACCCACGCCACCAGGGCAGTTGCCTCCCAGTCATCGCGGTCGTGGTCGAGATGGAAGGAGTTGTTAACGATGCAGTAGTCCTCTTCTGGCCGGGTGTCAGGTGCGCCAAGGAAGGCCATGACCAAGGGATGGGCGGCGACTGGGCCCCTAGACTTGAGAGGACACTTCGGTGGCCAACTTCCTGGTGTAGCGTGGTGGGGGTAGGGGCGTGAGCTCTTGCACGAGTTGGCCCGATGGCCACTCCTGAGGTAGAAGAAGCACCTCACCAGGTCACAACATTGGAAGGAGCGGTGATCTCGGGCGAGGCAATTGAAACACCGCCGCTTCATGTTGGAGAGTAGCAAGGGGTGGGTGGAGGTCTTCAGAGCCTAGCACGGTGTTGATGGGGGCGTGGTGATGCGCCCTTCCCGACTCCACCAGTGGTGCCTCTTGACTGGTGTCCAGCCACCCCCTTCTCCACACTCAATGGTCTTCTGGTGCCATCTTGTCGTAGCCATGGCGGGGGGCTCGGCGGCATGGTGAAGTGACGGGCACCGAGCTATGGAGTGTACCTGCGAGAGGGCGGCAGGTGGTAGGGTGCCTAGTCCCCTTTTGGTAACGTCAACAAAGGTTCACGGCATGGTGATGGTTGATTTAAGCCGAGGTAGGGGGCAGTGCCCGCATTGAAGGGTGGTGGTTGGGGGCGCTGCAGGATGCCGGGGGGGGGTAAAGGGCGACTTGAAAGCTGGTGGTTGGGGCCACATGGGTGGGGGCGTCGGGCCGGGGTTGAAGAGTCACAGGGGCGGTGGAGGCGACCTCAGACGAGGACCCGCGAGCCCCTAGCAACTTGCAGGCGGATCCACGACAACCTCTTCCTCGTGGTGGAGGCCGCAGTCGTCGAGGAGGGCCGGCCGGTGCAGAGACAGGGAAAGCGTGACGTCCTGCAGCCCAGGGGGGCTTCCCCTAGCGGCTAAGCGGTGTCTCAGGTACCTCCTCTACCTCGAGTGGGTGATCGCCGTCGTCGAGGTGGCCAACGCCACACCAAGGCGGGGGGGGGTGGCGCAGGGCCTCCACCAGATGGGGTAGATCCGGATCTAGTGGGGGGCGGTTCTGGGATGGGGGTTTTGGCGAGGTGGGGCTGGGTGGGTAGGGCGGGGTTGGCAGGTGGGGGTGGGTTGGGGGAGGGGAGTAATTGAGGGGGGCGGCGGCGGGTGGGTGGAGCAGGGGAAGGGGAAGGGCGGTGGCGGAGCGGGACGGAGTGTTGCCATTTTGGAGCACTCCCTATATGATTTTTCTGGTTTACCGTTTTCAGCTCTCGCGGAAGAGGCAAGGAGAGGTTTGTCTCCGTGTTTTCACAAATTAAATGGAGTAATTGGATAAGAGTTCTAGCAAAATAAGGGAAGTAATTGAAAGCTCTCTGAATTAGTTTGGTTTAATTTGTGCCTCTCTACCCATCACCACCTCATCTACTTGCACATTTAGTGGCTACGATGCATCAGGCATCTGATATATACAGGACAATTTTTGCAGCAGTTTTACGAAACAGTACCTCAGTCTTGTAAAATCACTGTCGTTTTTATATCAGAGAAAATTAGCTCACCAGTACCATCACAAAGATTTACAAATTTTGAAGGGGAAAAAACAACAATCACCCCTCAAGAAGAAAGAGCTTAATTATCTGCACTATATATGATATTCAGAATCCCCCTATTTTCAAACAGAAAATTAAGGTATGGAATCATAGAATGATGCCCGGTGTGCACATGTTTTCATTTTGCTTGGCACATCCATGTGTGCAATCGAGAGGAGTGACCACATCCATAAAGAAGCCATAAAGCCAGCGTACAGGGCGGTGGGGAGAGGGGAAAAAGGATGAACAGTGGACATAATCCATAAATGGCGGCAGGCAGGCAGCCGGTGGCAGTCATCACTTAACTCCGGCAAGGCCGGCACATCCTCCCCTCTCAACATGCAACCAAAATTTATTCATGGATGATGGCCAGAACCATTCATTCACTTTGCTTCTGGTCCATGCGCATGAACATCACAAACCCTAGAAATCTATCTCTGCCTACACATATGCTACGCTCGCTCGGTTCAGACAAACTGTTGCGTTTCATCTGCTGGTCTACCACGTGGTTGTGAATTCAATACCGGCCATGGATGGATGACTGACTGACTGAATGAATGCTACTCCTACTTTGATTTATGAGTAATATGCACACAAGAACCGGTGAAGATGGCTGTAGTAGTACTACTAGTACAGCATGCATCATTCATTATCCCCCCTATACAATAACAACATGTAAATTTCAATGTGTTGTCGGTAAAACAATAGAAAAGGAATTGCTCCGCAGGTGAATACCTGCGAAATCCTTCCAATGAATCGCTGACAAGTAGAACCCGCGACATGCTTGCACCGATAGCACCCACAGGCCAACTTCCACGGACCGGAAGAATTTCATAGCTGTTGTCAGGACCTCGGTTATGCAACGTAGGAACTCTCTGTATATTCTAAACTAGTCTTAGATCAGTAGTTAGCTCACACAGTAGCAATATTGATGTAATCATATCTATACAACAAAACAGCTAATGAAGCAGACAAATTAATATTACTTTGTGGCAAAAGGATCTTATAGTCAAGTCTTACAGAGTTGCCATGCGGGGCTTAATAGTAAAAGACAAACTTGCAGCGGAAACCAAACATCTCGTGCTAGCCAACCGACATGTCCACAGGCAATCGAGTGGAGGGTGCGACCTAGTTCGCATAGTCTTCGAAGTAGTCTTCCTTGTAGAACTCGGTGTTTCCTAGTTCTTCAGCGGTGACTGATCGACAAATGGCGCAAAGTCGTGAGTACTTAAAGTACTCAGCAAGTCGTAGAGAAATGTATGCAAATAGTATTCATGCAAGCCTTTAACAAGGATAGTTTTATGGCTTTTTTTTGCAGAAAGCAATATTGACAGTAAATATAGTAAGTAGATTGTAAAGCACAATTTAAAAGATTAATATATAAGTAATCAAGTTCTTTGAAACAGCCAGTGAACACCCCGTTCGGTTCCCAACCATCAACCAAATCCAACTACTCAGCTCTATCCAAACTATTCCAATATTTTTGAGAAAATCTACCCCTTGTGTGAAATCACCAGGTATTGTCCATAACCAGGGACACGGCTATTCAAATAGTTTTAAACACTCTGGAGATGCTGTACAGCTTGACCTACAAGAGATAATCAATTTATAATGTTGGCCATGACACGCTTCCGAAGGCCTACGACTAAAATGATTATCACAAGGCTTTTATGAAGCTCTATTTTAACTCAGTTCTGCTCACTAAGTATTCGTCGTCCCGGCCCCCTCTTGCACCAAGTGTGAATGTCGAACCCAGGGTTCACACTTCCACCAAAATAGAACTGAATCAAAGCATTGCAAATTAGTTAGCTAGATCCACCCCATAAATAGACTTGTGGTTTTACGGTATGGCCCAGATCAACGACACACAAAGTTAAGTCCTTAGAGACTACTCAGGCGAGGCAACCACATCCCAAAATCATCCCCTTTACTGCACGATCAATCGCCTGAGTATGAAATCATTTATGGTTCAACCCGACCAAATAGCAACCCTTGACATGGCACAATAACTTTTAATAACACTAGCTGCGCCATAATTCTATATTTTATTAAGTCAAATTTAATCATATGAGCATGTCATCAGGAATCCTATCGTACGACTACAGCTTGGCTAAGCATATATGATACCCAAGTTGGTACTAAAATATGTCCAACTAAAATTAACCCAACCTATGGTGTCCAAGGGTACATGTCATTCACAATTATTCAAGGAGGCACAATGGCAATTAGGTAATTAACTTTTCCCGAAACCATTTTTATACAACTAGCAATGCACGCTAATATAAAGCAATATAATTTTATAAAATGAGTACGACATGATCAAAGATATATGACTTGCCTTCGTTGAAGATTTGAAAAGCTTTGGTCGTCGGGTCCAAGAATTCTTCGGAAACACTAGAATCTATATGTGCGAAAAGAACAAAATGAATAAAATAATTCCAAATAAAATCCAAAAAATACCAAATTAGAACCAAAATAAAGGTACTGAATTTAGATGAATTTAGAAATTTGAATCACTCGAATCGAAGCTCGAACGAAGGAGAACAGGCTCTCGGAAGTTTGAAAACACATAAAATGAAGAAATCAGGATTTTCAGAATTTTTCAAATTATTTTTCTATAGGAAAATCACTTTATTGCGTCATGCTGACGTTAGCCACAAGATTTTGATTTTCGGTCGAATTATTTTCAAACGGGAAAAGAGATGAGTCTCTGGCAGGTGGATCCCACGGCCATGGACTGGGTCCACAGGCGGTCAAAGGTCAACCGTAGACCCAGCTCGTGGAATAGGGTGGCTTGCCACGCAAGCGCTTACGCTGGTGGTGACGAGGCAACCACATCAGGGAAGGAGACGACGTGGACGCCCATGTCAGCGAAGGAACCGACGACGGTTCGGGCGATGGTGCTCGCCGGCGCTTCGTGCCACAGCGAGCGAAGCGAGTGCACACAAAAGGGGGTGAGGCGTTACCGGACCTGGTGCGCTAAGTCGTGGCGGCAGAGCACTACGAGGTTGCCAACGGCAAGTCGATGAGATGTGGCGAGATGCGGGCGAAGGCGGTGCTGAGGCTCCGACATGTCTTGGAGGGAGATGGTGCGTGTACGAGGGAGAACACGGCGAGGCGGTGCCGGGGGTCACTACTACAGAAATGCTAATAATGGATGCCTGATCACAGACGGTTCATCGAAACCGTCTGTATTAAACACAATCTCAGATGGTTTTTGTTTACCCACCGTCTGTGTTATTCTGTGCGCTAAAAACCGTTTGTGAAGAGGTCATATCACAGACGGTTTTTTGTCAGAACCGTCTGTGATACTTCACAGACGGTTTTAAACATGAACCGTCTATGATATGACCTCTTCACAGACGGTTTTTGTTAAAAACTGTCCATGATAATTAACTCATCACAGACGGTGCGGTATACATATATAGCTCCCCAACAAAGTCTTCTTGTTCTCCATCTCTGGTGCTACAGTAACCGCGGGAGATCTCCAAGCCCGGTGAGTCCATCGCCACTCCGTGCCCGGTTTGAGTATCGCCTCACCTCACTGAGCCCGCTCGTGTGGTCCATTTCAGCTATTGTCGCCGAGGAGCTTGCCGTTGTCGCCTCTGTTCACCGATTGACGACTAGCCGCCTTGGACCTTCCCCGACTTCATTGACACCTTCCTCGTGATCGAGGTGAGCTACTGGAGCATAAGCATCCTTTAATTTGAGTAGTTCCAGGTGTTTACGCCGAAATCGCTAGTGAAGCCCATGGCGCCGCCACGGGACATCACCGTCGGTTCGCCTCAAGTGACCTTAGGGCCCCGAGCCACGACTATTAGCAATGCGATGTCACCCTAAGCCCAATTTGAGCTTCAAATCCTACTGTTTTTAATCATTTAGTTAATAAACTAACGAGTCTATGACATGTGGGACCGCCATAGATTTTATAAATAAAATCATGAAATAAAAAATGACTCACTGACAAGTAGGGCCCACATGTAAGTTAATAAAATTCGGAAAAATGAAAAAAAATCACCTTTAGTTCAGAGAAAAATACGCTTCTTTGTTGGAAAGCGTAATTAAGCCTTAGAAAATACGCTTTCGAAGTCACCCTTTTTTTTCCAGGGTTTTCAATACGAACCGTGTGATGGACCAAAGCTGGATGTACGCTGAGAACCGTGTGAGTGAAGAGTACATTACTGGCGTGTGTGCTTTTACAAGAGCTGCCGAGGATATGTTGAATAAGGCTAAATATATGTATTGTCTATGCATTGATCGCGAGAATCAAGATGTTTAAGAACCGAGCGAGAACGGCTAACACTTGATTCAAGGGGTTTCAAAAGGGTTATACACGTTGGACCACCACGGTGAAGAGCATATTATACAGAAGTCAACGATATCAATATGCCACGGATGATGTCGATTGTGGTTCCGATTCGGATAGGCCGCACGATGACAATCTAGATCGATGCTTCATGATGCGTAGGAACCGTGATGAGAGGAGTATGTTCAATTCGGGGCTTGATGGAGGACTTGGAGAAACCTTTGTTCTCGGTACGCAAACCGTAATACATTAAGGTTGTCATCCGTGCTTGAACTGTTGAAATTGAAGTCAAGCAACGGTTGGTCCAACAAGAGTTTCACGGGGCTGTTAGGTCTCTTAGCCGACATGCTTCCGGAGGGAAATGAGTTGCCCAAAACCACCTACAAAGCCAAGAAGGTTATTTATCCATTGGGAATGGAAGTAGAAAGAATACATGCATGTCCGAACGACTGTATCCTCTACCGTAACGAGTATACAAACATGCATGTATGTCCGGTATGCAACGCATCCCGATACAAGCGTAAGAATCAATCAGATGACGACGAGGGAATCGAGGTGAAGAAAGGACCTCCTGCTAAAGTGGCATGGTATCTTCCTGTAATTCCCCGTTTGAAGCGGTTTTTTGCAAACCCAAAGAATGCAAAACTGCTGCATTGGCATTCAGAGGAGCGTAAGAATGACGGAAAACTAAGATACCCTGCTGATTCTGCCCAGTGGAGAAACATCGATAGGAGGTTTGCGAGACAAAAGGAACCGAGGAATATAAGGTTTGGATTGAGTACAGATGGAATGAATCCTTTCGGTAACATGAGCAAATGACATAGCACTTGGCCCGTGATGCTCAGATTCACAACCTTCCTCCTTGGTTGTGTATGAAGCGGAAGTATATTTTGTTTGTCGATACTTATCCAAGGGCAAGCAACATGGGAATGATATTGATGTGTACCTAGCACCATTGATGGAAGATCTAAAAATACTGTGGATTGAAGGGTGCAGTATGGGATGCGTACAAATGAGAGAACTTCACTTTACGCTCATTGTTGTTATGCACCATAAATGATTATCCCGCCCTTGCTAACTGTCGGGCGAGTACAAAAGGGCCAAAGCCCATACTTCTTCGCTTAGATGATACCAAGAGTGTGTGGTTGAATCACTCGTGCAAAACCGTGTACATGCGTCATCGTAGGTTCCTTCGGAGGGCTCACTCATACCGCAGGATGAAGAAACAATTCGACGGAGAGAAGGAAGACAGTTCAGCTCTAAGGCATTTAAGCGAAAAAGAGGTCTATGATATGGTTAAGGATTTAGATGTTGTGCTCGAAAAGGGATGTAAATCGAGGACCAGTAAGAAGAACATGTGGAAGAAGAGATCAATATTTTAGGACTTACCTTATTGGGAGCACCTAGAAGTTCGCCACTGCATCGACATCATGCACGTAGAGAAGAATGTCTGTGACAGCTTGATTGGTCTCTTACTGAATATTCGTGATAAAACAAAGGATGTTGTCAATGCACGGCTTGACTTGGTTGATATGGACATCAGACCTGAGTTAGCACCAACAAAGACCGATAAAGGACAAACGTACCTTCCCCATGCTTGTTACACTCTGTCCAAGGCCGAGAAAACTGAACTATACCGGTGCTTGCATGGTGTGAAAATTCCGTCCGGTTACTCCGCCAACATGAAAAAAACTTGTTTCGATGGAAGATTTAAAGTTAATTGGCATTAAGTCTCATGATTGTCATGTGCTGATGACACAAATGCTCCCTGTTGTAATTAGAAGTATTTTGCCGATCCAGGTCCGAGAGACAATCATGAGGCTGAGTTATTTCTTTAACACAATTGCTCAGAAGGTCATCGATCCCGAAGGACTAGATGCTTTGTAGGGCGAGGTGGTGACGACTCTATGTGATCTTGAGATGTATTTCCCTCCGTCGTTTTTCGATATCATGGTCCATCTCATTATTCACATTGTGAGGGAGATAAAGATGTGCGGGCCCATGTTCCTACATAGCATGTACCCGTTCGAGAGGTTCATGTGAATTCTCAAGTCCTATGTACGGAATCGATCTCGGCCGGAGGCGATGTCGCCGCTTATGCAACCGAAGAGGTCATTGAGTTCTGCGTCGATTACATGGCTCAGGTCGAACCGATAGGTGTGCCTCGATCTCGCCATGAGGGGAGGCTCGAGGGTATCGGGACCATCGGAAGGAAAGCAATCACTCCGGATATGGATGCGTATGCTCAAGCCCATTTCACGGTCTTGCAACACATGACCAAGTGTCCTCAGATATCGACCAAAGACAAGGACGTGCTTGACAATGAATCCGGGCGTCCGGATGTTTGGATCACGAGACAACACACAATAGACGGTTCAACCAATGGTTGAAAGAGCGACTCGCTAGGAGCTCGTCAAGTGATATGCTGATATGGTTGTCAAAAGGGCCAACATTTACAGTTGTGACATGGCGAGGATACGACATAAATGGGTACACATTCTATACGCAGCTCGTGGATATAAAGAGCACTAACGTAACAAATGATGTCCACATAGATGCATTCAGTATCGATGGGCTGAGGAGCTCCTACTATGGGCAAATAGAGGAGATATGGGAGCTCGACTACGTGCTTTTCAAGATCCTCCTATTTCGGTGCCGTTGGGTCCATCTCCCACAGGTAAAGGTCGACAAGTATGGCGTCACTACAGTGGACCTCGAACGTGTCGGATACAAAGACGAACCATTCGTACTGGCTAACCAAGTTGTTCAAGTCTTCTATGTAACTGACCCGGCAAATAAGAAGCACCATGTAGTTCTTCATGGAAAAAGGAGGATTGTAGGAGTTGAGAATGTAGTGGACGAGGAAGAATACAATCAATTTGATGAGTTGCCTCCTTCCGGAAATGGCATAAGGGTCGAGGAAGAAGAACATGACGAAACTAGCTACATACGCGTCAATCATCATGAAGGGCTAATTTTTAAAGATTAATTGAACAATGTGTGTATATGTACGTTCTGATGAATGGTTAATTTTAGTTAATTGATTTGACTGTGAAATGGATGTGACTGTTTCTGAAATGAATGTGAATTAGATGTATATACATGTACTTGTTGTGTTTTCTACTCATTTCAAAGGGCATGGCTAGCATTTCCTAAGGCTAGCCAATAAACAGAACTAGATTAACCAATACAAAATAATATCACATACGGTTTATAGATCAACACGTCTGTGATTCTATATCACAGACGGTTCCTTGGTAAAAACCGTCTGTGATACAATATATCACAGACGGTTGTTGCTCAGAACCGTCTGTGATACATCACATATCACAGGCGGTTGTTGGTCAGAACTGTCTATGATACATCACATATCACAGACGGTTTTACTTTAAACCATCTGTGATGTCCATCCCTATTTATATTCGGACTCTAGGGTTTGCCCATGCGCACTGAAACGATTAAGTTTCTCAACTCCTCGCTCCCTCCTCCCCCGAGCCCGGCGCGACTCCTCCCAGAGCCTGCTGACGCCTCCTCCTCGAGCGAGCAGACGATTTCTCCCCGAGTCTGCCGATGCCGTCCTCGACGCCTCCTCCTCCAAATGGCGCCTCCTTCCCGAGCCCGCCAAGGCCTCCTCCCCCAAGCCCGCCAGGCCTCCTCTCCCGAGCTCGCCTCCTCCTCCTCTCCCAGAGCCCGACGCCTCCTTCCGACGACGCCACTACTCGGTACTACTCCTCGTCGTCCTTCTCCTCGATGCCCAAAGGTAATCAATGCCGAAGTTGTTGACCACAGCGCCTTTCCCTCACTCTTTCACAATAATCATCATGTTGTTTTAGGAATTTGTATTTGTTCTAGTCAGTTATTCATATGGTATTTGTTTTGATTGATACTGCTACTGGAATATATTGCAATGTGGTGTGGTGGGCTTGAGATGAATGCTCTGTGATGTCATAATATTCTTGTACTAAAATTGTTTTGATAATCAGGTTTGAACTTGAGCTCTAATTGGAATGCTTACTCTACATCTGATAGCAATATCAAAATGATAAATCTTAGCTTTATACTGATTTCATTTGTTCACATGATGTTTGTGTTGAGCATATTATTCCTTGTGAAGATGTCTTCCGCTCATTCTTCATCATCGCCGCCTCATGTGTCTGATGATGCACCATCATCTGGAATATGCAACCGCGGTAGAAGAAGAGGAATATCGAAAAGGCCCGCGGGCCGATATACCATCACGGAGGTTGATCAGTTTGGGACCCCTATCAATCCTCGCCGAGCAGCGTCCATATTCCGGAGAATGGTCGGAATAGTTACACGGCAATGGGTCAACGTCACCTACGATTCGTGGAAGGAGTTGCCGAAAGAACTGAAAGCTGCGCTGCTGACGGATATTCTCAAATCGTTCGAGATCCCAAAACAACACCTGGACTCCGTGCGACGACACGCGTTGCTATAGGCGTGCAAAACGTGGAAGAACTTCAAGAGCACACTTGTCAAGAACTACGTGGAGAAGGATCTGACACCCTTCCACAAGTATCCGCTCTTGGAAGAGTCCTGGGCCGAGTTTGTGGCGAAGAAGACGACAGATGAATTTAGGAGTGAAAGTGCGGCGCACACGGCCCTCCAAGCAAAAAACAAGCACCCCACAGACTCGGCACCGCTGGGTATGCGGGTAAAATCCCGATATGGAGGATCAGACCAGCAGTAAGCCGCTTCAATGTCTCTCCGCCATTTCCGATATTACTAATGTCTTGCTACCGACAAAGGGTTATTTGAGAGGTTACGTACCCTACCTACGGGGGAAGTCTCCTTTCCAAACCCCGCATACCAGAAAGTTTCCCAGCGCCGGGTAAGATATCGAACTACCTAGTTTGTAATTACTCCATAACTTCATAGGAAGTGAAATGACATGTCGGTCTATTAAAGGTAACGCTGAGTGCACAATCTTCCCAAGGCTCATTCCAGGCAGACAGGGAGAGAGATATACTCTCTGCGGCCCTAGAAAATAATGAGCATCCGGGTCGCACGAGAGGCGCTAGTGTTTATGTTACATGGGTAGAATGGTTCCAAGCGGACTCCGGATCGTACCAGAGTAGGAAGAGAGCCAAAGCCGACCGCGATGCAAAGCTACGAGAGGAGAATCGTGAATCCCTCAAAGATGAGATCACTGAATCCATCAGAGATGAGATCGAGGATCGCGTCAGAGCTGTGTCGCAACGGTTTGAGGAAAGGATTAAGGAATTATAAATCTCAAATCAGTTGCAAGCCCCTACCCCTACTGTGCTAGCCAGCCCCCCAAACTTCCGAGTAGCTACACGTCTAACCCTACCCCAATAGGCGACGGCAGATTTCCTGTCGATGACATCCAGGTAATAATTATTATCTCTGGAATGCTCGATCCATTGATAGGCCTGTTGGAGTAGCTAATTTTGTATCGTTATGTAGGCGGCTATGAAGTGCAAGCTCCAAGTGAGATATGCCTCTGTTGCCCTAGATGCTGCTTAGGGCCAGGTGTATCTATCCAGTGTCGGGGCTTTGGTGCACGGTGTAAATCTAACGTCGGGTTTCGCAAAAGTGAATGTGGACGGTGTTTGTGCCAATTTCGGGGTCGTCCCGCTGCATATTCCCCCAAACGACGAGGTCATGACTCTAAAGCAAGCCGTTGGAACATTCATCCAGTGGCCCAAGGGGGACATCTGCCTAGATCTACCTGCTCCAGTGTCAACTTCACAGGAATGTCCTGCAACGGTATCAAGTCCACGGGAGCTGATTGCACCAAAGCTACCTGCACCGACGTGGCAAGGGTCCGGTGCATCAGATGCATCAACACCTCGTGCTCAGTCGACTCTTGTGAAGTCGACCTATACAAAGCGGGGCAGCAAGGGCAAATCAAAGACGGCGGCTCCTGTTATGATATCCCCTTCTTGCCGTTGGCCCGAAAATTCGTGCGAGGCGAGCCGTTGGTCGAGAGGTTAGATAGCCCTACCCTAGGACTGGCTTGCACGACATTGCATACATGGTATATGGAACAGGCCAACAAGCCAGCTGAACAACGACGCTCGGGTGTCACCGTCAAGTTCAAGGAGGGTCATTTTAACCACGTGCATCAAGTCTGTGTCTTCACAGTGACCTTCGAGGACTTGTTCTGTCTCTTCAACCTCGGCGTGCTCGACGTCTCACTCGTACGATGCTGGACACTGTAAGTGTGTACAATCACGGTAAATGTTCGTGTAATACCGATAAATGTTATATATAACTCCCTGCTTTTGTATATAGATACATGATGTCTGAAGCCGAAAGAAGGAATTCACCGATAGGTTTCCTCGACCCACACGTGGTCTCCGAGCAAACCATTGAGGCAAATGCAATATTCGTCGAGAATTATGTTATAGATTTTTCATGGCTCGCCACAACAAGGAATACATACTTTTGCTCTACAACCAGGAGTAAGTGTTGCACTACTGGCTATACTTGTTGATATGTACTTTATAAGTAATACGAACTTAGATTTAATGACCATGCTGACATACCTGTGTAGCTTCCACTAGATTCTAATTGTAATTATACCAAAACAGAAATGGGTAATATACCTAGATTCCCTAAAGAGGACCACTCACAACTTCACAGTTATCCGGAATTTAATCAACAGGTAAACACATTTCCTCCATAGAAACTCTATTGTAGTCTTTCCTTCCTTTGCAATGGCTAAGGCTAACTTCTTGGAGTCATGTAGGGTGTTCGACGTATTATATGCTAGAGGATGGAATTGCAGGGGAAGGTGGCTGCAACACGATCTAACTTTCCTGGTACTCGCTAGCTAGCACGCATTAATCCCATATAACACTTCATAGTAATGCCTCTCGAACTAACCAATTCTATTTTTGCAGTGCCACCAGCAGCCGCCGGGCCGCAACGTCTGTGGATACTATGTTTGCCTCAATATGGAACTACTCATCGGTTCCACGATCACCAATGATCCTCAGGTTTGTCAATCTTGCAACAATTATTTCATATATACTTACCAATTTATATAAGCACGAATTTAATCTTCCTATCGACAGGTTGCGACCATCGCTGAAACTGCGTTGGAACAGAGCGAGCTCATAAAAGTTTGATCACACCTTGTGTTATTCTTGAACAGTCAGGTCATAAATCCAGATGGGAGTCTCCACAGTGTAGATTGAACTTGATTAGGATAGATTGAACTTAATGGTACATGTGTGTAAATTAATGTACATTAATGGTTAATTTTAGTTAATTGATTTGTGAATTGGATGTGCTTGTTTCTGAAATGAATGCAAATTTGATGTGCTTCTGAAATGAATGCGAATTGGATGTGCTTGTTTCAGGGGGCATGGCTAGCATTTCCTGAGGCTAGCTAATAAACAGAAATAGATTTAGCAATGCAAAAGAATATCACAGACGGTTTGTAGATGAAACCGTCTGTGATTGTCGACTATCACAGATGGTTTTGAGTTAATAACCGTCTGTGATATTATGTATTACAGACGGTTCGAAAACTGTCTGTGATGACCTAGGTCATTACTGACCCATAAACTCAGACGGCTCACGAAACCGTCTGTGATGACGTTTTTGAACCGTCTGTGAAGGCCTTTTCTGTAGTAGTGGGTGGAGATGACGGCGGCGGAGGATCTTCAACAGCGGCGCAATCGACGGTGGCACGAGCTTCGACCATGGAGCTTCAACCTCAAAATGCGGCGCACAGAGAGAAAGGGGGAAGAGGGGAATGGGGGGAAAGAAGGAGGGGGAGGGGCGCACAGGGCTTCAATTATATAGGAGGAGGAGGTGTCGGGGAGAAGCTTGACGGCATGGGTGTGGCGACGGTTCGGCCGGGACATGGACAGCGACGGGGACGAGACGGGAGCATGTAGGGAGGAGAAAGAATGGAGTGGTGGGTGCGGCGAAAGATGGGCAATTAAATGTGCAAGATTTCGAGGAGAAAAGGGGAGAGATTAGCGCCAGGGACAACAACTTCTCAGCGGCAGTGACACGCGCGTGCACACAGCGACATAGGTGCAGTGAGGAAGATGACTAGGGGAGAGGGTGAGGCTGACAGGCGGGGCCCGCCTGTCGGTGAGGGCGAGAGGTGCGGAGTAGGCTACCGCACGGGAGTGGGTTAGGGATCTGGGCCGAGCGAGGAATAAGGGAATCGGGCTAGAGGGATTCGGGCCGAAGTGAAAGGAGGATTTTAAATAGTTTTTTATTTAAAGAAATACCAAAAAAGCAAAAAGGCTTTTAGAAAATAGTAAATAAAGTCCAAAAATTCTAGAAAAATACACCAAAATTCCTTGAATTAATTTGAACTTAATAAAATTGTTTATAACTTAACTTAGGCTTTTAATTTTGCAAATAAATTATTTTAAATTTCGGGAAAATAGAAAAACCCTTTTTAAAATCCCTTAAATTCAAGAAATTACTTAAAAATAACCTTTTTGACTTTAAATCCAATAAAACCCAATAAATTTCAATTAAACCAAATTTTAAATTAATTAAAGTTTTATTAATTCATATTAAATTGTTTTTATTTTTAAAATTTCAAGTTAAGTTTTGTCGATTCAATAAAAAAACAAATGATTATTTTTAAATTGAAAATTTTCAGAAAGTCTAGAAAATTGGGATGTCACATGTGTGTACATTGTAGATAAAAATGTTCATATGTATAGCAATCCTTTGGGAAGAAAATGGCTACTACAATTTTTTACAGTTCTACCAAAAGCAGGAGTAACAATGCAGTAGTAGTACCTTCCATTGTGTGCACTCCTTAGGGTATCTCCAATAGTTAGAGATAATCTTGTTTCTAACATATGCTACATCATCTTTAGAGACAACATCTCCAATAGATAGTCTCTAGCACACTCTCCTACATTTGTATTTTATAATTTTTCTTTGAAACGATCCTACATGTCAACTAGAGTATATTAATGTATCATGTCTTGTTTTGCATGCACGACCGTCTCTTCAGAAAGAGACGACCTGTACTCTCTCCTTCCCTTCTCTCCTCTACGTAAGATTTTACTGATTTGGCGTAGCTAAGAGACGACAATAAATACACTATTGAAGATGTCCTCTGCACATAGTAACACGGTACTAGCCCTCTCTCTCGGGAACACATAAGATGGGCAGCAATTTTGAGGTCAAGACACGTTTATCTTTCTTGATTAATGGAGTGGGCTGGCTGGGCAGTCCATACACATACATACGCACTCTCTAGGGTATACTGTATGTAGCTGTAAGCACCAATGTTGAGGCCAAGACATATTATTCCCTCTCAGTTTGACAGTGTCCTTGGAAATTTTCATACAGTTGCCCAAGAGCATTGAATGCCTCCACCATTAATCATCCCCGGTGGAATCTACACGCATACAGAGATCGAGCCTCGAGAGCGAAAATTACTAATCCTTGGCAAATCCAACGAATTAAACAGTGTCAGAGCAAGATAACCTTTGCTTGATCCAATCCTATACAAACCGCTAGCCACTTGCATTGAGCTTAATTAACCGAACAACTCATTCTTTTGTTCAACGGATCCCGTGGTGATGCCACAACCAAAGTAGAAAGTGTGTTGTTCGGTCAAAGCTAACATAAGTGTACTAAAGATACATCTGATGGTCTTGTATGATCTGAATTCATACATAAATAAGAAAACAAGGTAGAAATATAGATAAGAAAGCAAGGTAGAAATGCGAAATACAATAAATATAACAACTCACTAATGAATAGTACGTCCCAAATAACAGGGGCGGAGCTACAGTAGGTGCATGGGGGTACAGTCGCACCCCCAAAAATTTTGCACAAAAAACTGATATATACCCCCCCTTAATACATAAAGTATACACTACACATATTAATATACGTGTTCTCAGCCAATATACATGCACTCAGCTGGTAGCCCACCCCATTTCTTATTGGACCCAAGTCTCTCCAACAGAGTGTAAATACCAACATTGCTCGACAATCCATGTCAAGCTCACACACCTCTCTGACTTGAATCCTTCACCGCCAACGGTAATTGTTTTGTTGGTGCCCATGCCTTCATCGCTAAGCCATAGCTCGAGATCGGTCGAGAGGGTAGGCTCATGTGGACATGGAGATCTTCGTCTTCAAAGTTATGACACCGATGGCTAATTTGACGAGATTGGTAAGGAGGCCATTTCCTTGGAACCCCGTGAATATAGCCATTTGTCTTAAGAAGTTTGAGATGTGGGAAGGTGTAGCTTGAGTTCTTAAACAGATAGTTGTCGTCCATCTCCTGATATCGAAGGTTGCATCTCCCAAGCTCACTAAGAGACGACGACAAAACTTCCGCGAAACTTTCACTGTCACCAGACATATTAGCAAGTAAAGTAGTTCCTATGTTGAGTGATCTCAGCTTCGTTAGATATGTAATTTGACACATTTGAGCTTATGTAGTATGTCATTTGAACTTGTGTTGGAACGGATATGTCTTAAGTTCGCACCCCCATCGTCAAGATCCTGGCTCCGCCACTGCCAAATAACCATACATATGTATCAGCACCCACGAGGGTTTTAGTAACCGGTTGGGGTTTTTTACAGGGTACCGATAGATCCGGTTTGACCGATTTTTTTTTTTGTTTTTTCGGCTGATTTCGGTAAAAAAATTTAAACTGAAATTTGATTTAAAAAAAAAAATTGGCCAAAAACTGGTGAAAATCGGCCGAAATTTGCTGAAAAAATCGTCTAGCTTACGGCCAAAAATCAGAGAGAAGATTACAGAACTCAATGTGCTTTAGGATTCATTAAAAAGAACTGCATAACAGCTTTCGGCCAGCTCTCAGAAACAACAAAATGCAAAGAAGATTACAGAAGTGCATATCAGCATTGTGGCGCCGTACCATTCTGAATGCTGATAAGTGATTGCATGACTTGAACAGCCTATGTAGCTGGTGAACAAGAGGGACTAATACTAGAGACTGAAGAAACAATTCCGGATGGGTCAAACACTATGGGAAGGCACACACTAGGACATCGAATCTAAGCTAAATCATGCACAATTTTATTACATGTCGCTGATGCCAACCCGCCTTCCAAGGCCGTAGCAACGCCGCGCCCGCCGTTGCTCCCCACCATTGCGCCTCCATCGCCCTCCATGCGCTGTTGTGAGGATGCCAACCCTCCCGTAGCCGTACCACCGCCACACTCGTCGCCGCTCCCCGCCATTGTGCCTCCGCCACCCTCCATGCATCATTCTAAGGAGGCAGGTGCCGAGGAAGACCACGGGAGCTTGGGCCTGGGGAAGAGCCGATGAAGATGACTGGGATGTGTCGCCTACTCGCTGCTAGCCTCCATGAGCGCCGAAGAAGAAGATGGTGGAGGAGCAGAGAAGGAACAGAGGTGCCGCCAGTGCGAGTGTGGAACAAAGGGGATGGAGTAGTTCGCTCGCTGTCATCGTGACCTAGGGCAAAGAGATAGCCGGCCAACTTGGCTGATTTGAGCAGGGCTGAGTTCAAAATGGGTCGAAAAATTCAAATCCAGTTTGGATTTCTACCGGGGATAAGACTGGTAAAACCGATTTTTAGTCGAAAATTGGCCGGTTACCAGATCCCTGACAACCACCACCATCCACCACCGGTGTAGAGGATCTCAAGGGTCATCCGTAGGGATGGAAATAGATCGAATATGAATCGAATAGTCTCGAATACGAATACAAATCCATATTTTTAAAACGAATACGAATATGAATTCGAACATTCTCGAATATGAATCGAATGTCGTAACGAATACGAATTCGAATAGAATATGTAATGCGAATATCCTACAACTTTTGCGATAAATCTCGGTACAACAAATTTATGTAACATGACTACACATGTATAGTCTACTGTCTACACAAGTCGTAGCAACACCCAACAGCTATAGATTCGGCACCGAATCAAGACTCCGTCGAAACAGAAACGCTCCGGGAAAAAAACGGATAGTATTCGTATTCGAAAAAAAAGGGATAGTATTCGTATTCGTATCTGGGAAAAACGGATAGTATTTGTATTCGTATCCGGGGGAAGACGGATAGTATTTGTTTTTCCAGATACTATCCGGTTTTTTCCCAGATATGAATAACACCGAATACAGATACAAATACTATCTATTTTTTCGGGATAGTATTTGTTTTTCATTCGAATGCAAATTTTACTTACCGTACATTTCCATTTTTTCGGATACGAATATCGGATAAAACGGGTTATCCTTCACCCTTTCCCATCCCTAGTCATCCGGCTGGAGCCCATGCTCAGCCCCGACTAGCCTCGGCCGTGGCTACACCCCTGAGTGGATCTGTGACCGACACAAAAACAAAGGCCTAAACCACTTGTCTAATTTCCTTTATAATAAAGTCAAAATGTGGAAATCTTGCACATGCTTGACTAAAATATTTTAAAGAAAAACACTCCTATCTTTTTTACCAAGTTAGTTTTGGTCCGGAAATACTTGTGCCTTGGTTTTTCTAATCAAAATTTCGTATTAAATGCCACTATCAAGTGCTTATTAACAGTAGTAATATTTACATATATGGTTATACAATTAAGGGGCGCCTATACACCAGGTGCTTTACTCTTTTTTCTTTTTTTGGTTATGGATAAGTCAAATGTTCATCCGTCAGATCAACATTCAGCATGTGAATTGAAGCACACACATGTCCAAGAATATTAATTTACAGTTAGAAAATTCAACTTACTTGTAAAAAAATACAATATGCATGTCAATTAGCAAAACCGTACAGCTAATAGAGGCAAACCATGTTAAAAAAATTAAGGCATTAGCCCATATCTTGTTCTATATATACGTACAGAGCTAAAACGACCTCTATACAGAGCCTAAGCCAGGCCACGTGGGGCCAAGGCCCCCTTTCAAATTGATATCTCATTGTAAAGTATTATTTGTCGCTACTTGTATACTAATGAAGCATTAAGTTGGCAAGTGTTTATTAGGATTTAGAGCGCAATTAGCTTGATTTGCCCTCATTTCTCTAAGTTTTGGTTCAAACGCCGCCACTGATATATATACTACATCTACATGTCTATAAGCATGTCTACATGCATGCATGCACCGATTGGGATGTCAACATAAGAGCACTAGCTAGTAATATGCTAATGATCGCAAATGCTTTGTGCCGTCTCATGTACAGATCAGCATTCGAGCCTGCTCGTGCAAGCTCGGCTATGAACCCGCGGGTGGGGTTTGCACTGCACATTTGCACTGTACCGTATAGTATCGGAACAGAAACAAACACTCGTGAGCTCCCTCCCGTTACGTATTGTATTGGCACTTGATGTTAGCTTTTGCGTTGAAGCAGAAACAAACTTTACTATTAGTACTAGAGCCCGTTTGTCTTCGTCGTGTCGCATGCCTGCACTGCCAGCAGATATGTGTCCTCTGCGTTGCAGCTAGCTCTTGTTTTGCGTTTTTACTTTTCTCCCACACTAGAAGTAATACTGTGCAATCATATGGAGAAAGTGAGAAACTATGGCTGCTTTCTCCAAATAGTAAATTTGGCCCAGTGACTGCGCAAAATTCTACTAATAAAATCGTGCATTTCAAGGCCTCTTTGGATGGGGGGTTTAGATCCGTCCTAAAGCAATCCCCCTCCTACAATCCCCTTTTGGCTTGTTTGGATAGAAAGGGATTAGAACCAATCTCAATCCCTTCAGATTGAAAGAGATTTTAGTTTAAGTCGAATCACAATGTATCCAAATAAAACCTAAACGGCATATATGTTGCGTTTGGCCGTATCTTTTTTACTGTCTTCTTGAACTAGGGCGATTCATACTAGGGATATTTCGTTTATGATTCGTATATCTCCTAAGATCTTGACCCGTGTGCTCCATTGTTATACTGGTGTACGCGTCGTGCATGGATGATGCTCACTTGTATATTGCACAGTCCATGCAAAGGTTATTGTTCCTTTAACTACTATAGGCATATATCACTACCAGAATCGTCGAAGTTCCCGAGTGCTAGTAAGTTTCCCGAGTGTTTTGAATAAGACACTCGGGAACTTCCCGAGTGCCTCATGAAACACTCGGGAAAGTTAACTTTCCCGAGTGTCGGGAAACTACGACAGGAGCAACGGGGAAAAATTAGCTCCCGAGTGTCGTTCGTTACAGACACTCGGGAGCTAAAAAGTAACGGTTCGCGCCAATTCTCCCCACGCACGCTCGTTCCTCTCCGTTCCCTGCTCCCCCCCCCCCCGCCGGTTCCTCTCCTGTTCCCCTGCTCCCCAAAATCCCAAGCTCCCCTCCCGTCCTCCTCCGCCTCCCACCGCCCCAGACTCCACACTTGCTCCGCAGACTCGCCTGAGTCCGCCTCCCGGTTCCTCGGCTCACTCCTCACTTGGCGCCTCCTCCTCTCCCTCCCGGGCTCCCTCCTCATGTCCTTTGCCCGTCAGCCTCCCCCTCCCTCCTCCGCCGCCGCCCTCCTCCGGTGAGCATCCATTGTAGTAATTTGTATTGGGATATATATGGATGAAATTTATTGGAGATTCGGTTTTGGAGTCCTATGCTTTTCATCAAGAAAAACTATACCAAACTAAAAACTTTAAAATAAATATTGTTAATGACAAGAATGGTTTGGTGCAATTGATTATGAACTTGTGGAATAATTTTCTTTTGTAAAGCTAGAGAATTAATTCCTACCTTCTAGTGCAAAATCATTAGCATTATTGTGCAAATATTTCATCGTCAAAAGCATTTGCACTTAGATCATAAAATCTTTCTAAAGGCATACATACATTACTACTGTGTGAAAGCCACATGATATCAATTACACGTGAGACTTTCAAGTTCAGTACCTCCAAGCTGTTAACTTTAGTGCATGTGGTAGTAGCTTCTAACATACTCAATAGTGCGTGGTCAATATACAGCAATAGTTTGTTGGGGGAAAGAAGGTCGTTGTTGATCATGCATGTCACTAAACTCAAGAGATGTGGAGAAAAATAACAACATTTAGTAGTTAGTTCTTTAAAAAATAGTAATCTGCACTTGATCCTTTCATTTGTTCAAGGATAAAATTGAATGTACAAATGATGGTTTACCTATCTCAACATATAATATATGCCCATATGAGTCAACATATACTGCATGGTTGTTTGACAATTGGTGTGGTTCCATAAAGCTTTATTAATTTAATATAATATATACAAGTATGCAACACACATAGCATATGTTCGAACTAATTATAATCAAAGACAAAATAAAGCTAAAATGATGGGTCCTTAGATTGTGTTGCTTCTAATTAATTAGAACAAATTAATTAACACAAGTTTGAGACTATGAGAGGAGCATAAGATGGTTTCATCCTTTTGAGATAGAATATTGATGTGGTAAATGTGGTTAATTTATATGTGTGAAATAATAGGATATTTTGGTCAAGAAGTTTCTCTTTTATGTATGTCTATATTCTTCCTTTAGAGAAATGGAGCAGTTTAGACATGAGGATTCGTATTTACTTCAAAAAAGTACCTAATAGGTCGGCTCGAGTGACAACCATGCATATTAATGTTTGTCCATAATATTATTTTGAAGGATATGTGCAAATTAAGGAGGTTCCTTGAGTAGACATTGAGGAGTATGGACGTACACTATGATGGAATAAGATGTCAACTAGGATGCAATACGCAGCAGTGCATGCAAAACAATGTGCGGCAGTAGTTGATGTGATGCATGTTCATTTTCAAAATTGCACGTATGTATACGCATGCATGGGTGTGAGTGGTCGCGTATGCTTGATTGCTTGGTGATGTGCCGCTTTGTGATGGGTCGATGCATCTTCTTTTTAAGAACGAGTCCCTCGCTAGAAAGTTCTATAGTTAGTCTCCTTTGGCTTTTTTTGTTTGTTTTTGAAACGATTCTGTCCTAATATAGCTCATGGTTTTCAATACAAGGTCTTTGCCGCCTCCCCTCGCCGACTGTCTCCACCGACACACAGCTGCAGCCATCTTCCCCACCGCAGCTCCCTCAGCTCCAAGAAGTACTGTAAGGTAATGGATAAGTGCAAAAAGAAATAAAGTTTGCTTATTTTCTTTTGTGTTGTCCATTTATGGTGGATTGATATGCTGTCATTACAATGCTACATTAACGTGTTAATAAATAAAGGTATTCATATATATTGAAAGAAAGTGTTTTTATGCTCCGTTGATCATGTATATTGTCTTCATGTCAATCTGTTTTAGTGTACATATATAGGGCATGCATCATAGGGTAGCTTCTAGCTAGCTCAGTAGTTGTAATTTTTGACATAAATAAAAGTTGGATTAAAATATCGTTATGTTTTGCACACTAGGATGGTGAGGATCGTAGTTGGATGTACACCGGGCGAGAGCGATGAGTGACTGTACCCAAGAATGGATGGAAAAGTCGATAGATTTTGTGGATCGAGCATTTGCTAGGTGTAATGGACGGGGTGTGTTGTGCCCTTGTTCTCGTTGTTCGAACACACGGCCACAAACGAGGGCAACAATGATCGCACACCTGCAAGTACGGATTTAGGCGTGCTATACCGTGTGGGTGTATCACGGTGAGTCACAACATAGCGCATCGAGATGTGCTAAGGAGGAAGCAGACGATGGCGGCCACAATGAGAGTAGGATAGAAGACATGCTAGATGATGTGCGTCATGCATATGGGCCACCTGCTGAGGAAGAACCGGAGCCTGCAACAAGGGCTTTCTTTGATATGTTGTCCGCAGCGAGTCAACCACTTCACGGGCACACACAGGTGTCCCAACTAGATGCCATCACACGACTACTTCTTTGTCAAGTCTCGATTCGGACAAGCATTGCTTGCTTTGATGCATTCTTAAGCGTGTTTAGCACTCTTCTCCCGTGATGGTCACAAACGCCCGCTAACTTGTATGAGGCCAAGAAATTGATAAGCGCACTAAATATGCCATATGAGAAGATAGATGTTTGTCCAAATCATTGCATGCTATTTAGAAATGAGAATGTGGATAAAGATCAACGTGATAAGTGTGGTGAGTCTAGGTTTGTTGAGGTTGACTCGGTGATGGTCGGAAGGCTGACTTCCTATTGGCGTAAAAATACTTCGCTATCTACTCGACGAGGCAGAGGGCACCATGCCACTCGGCGAGGCGGAGGGGCACCACGCCCCTCCAAGAGGCAGAGGGGCGCCACGGCCCCTTCAGAGGCGATGGGGCACCACGGCCCTCCAGAGGCGATGGGGCAGCCGTGGCCACTAGACGAGGTAGAGGGCAGCCACGGCCCCTCCAGAGGCGATGGGGCAGCCGCGCCCCTCGAGGGGGGGGGGGTTCTACCTCTAGTAGATCGGGCTCAGACCCGCGAGCCTCACGTCTTGATGATGTGGAGCGTGAGGCGGAGGGTGAGGAGGAAGAGCAAAGACCTTGAGGCGGAGGTGAGGAGGATGAGCACCATGAGGTACAAGAATATTGGATGCGAGGACTGCGAACTCCCACGACGACCAACCCGAGAGGAGGAGAAGACTCATCGTTCTGTTGGCGACACGTAAATAATCATTACACTTTCACTAATTTAGCCCACTTACTTGCATACCTAAAAAAAACTAATATCAGCAATGGCGAGAAGAAGGCGGGGTGACAAGCGTAGACTTCGAGCGGCATAATTGGCGTGTTGCCGATGGCACTTCCTGGGTTGGTCACATCTGAGAGGGCGGTGGGAACTGCATGGACATGGTGCCACTCTGAGGTCAGCTGCAGATCACCGCACCAAGGAGAGGTTCCATTTGACATTTGCTTGCGTGGTGGAGGAAAGTTTTTGGGTAAGTGACTAAATATTCAAATCGCTTTTATGTGTTCCTATGCATGTTAGGGTTGATTTGGCCCCAATGTTCAATCACCTAACAACTTGACTATTTAACTCAAAGATTAATTTTTTCCAAAGTATTAATACAAACTAGATCACTAAACAACCATACTTAACTTACGGTAGATTAGGCTAGTTTTGCTCAATCTATTCATGTTAGGATAGTTATCTTAATTGTGACGCATAACTAAATCATCATCAACTATTTATTAGTTTGGTACATGGCTAAAAATGGTAGTTTTCGCCCGAAGACCTATCTAAATTGCACAAGGAGTACTAACATTTTGAAGAACACAGAAGCCATTTGAGGACAAAGTCGATATTTTGTGTTTTTATGCAAACCTAACCTAGCTAATCTCACTTGTTTGGTACTAAAACTTCAAGTAGTCGACATGTTTAATTTACCTCTTTTGGATGTTTAGTAGCCAAGTAATAAATGTCAACTAACTTAATCATCTTATTCTTTATCAATTCCTTTTCGCTTTCATCAACTAACTTAATCATCTTATTCTTTATCAATTCTTTATTCTTTGATTGTAGTGGTGGTTTCGATGGGGCGATTTGACAGAAGTCGATTCCAAAGTAGTGCTTCGTAATTGTGTTAAGAAGCTCATCCCACGATGTTCTCTGAACGCATCCAAGCGGTGATCTGTTACCACACACAAGTGCTTCGACAATGATTCATAGGGCCGACGCCGCCAAACGATATCACTTTCGACGAGTACATGCGGTAACCAACCGAACAAACGATGTCCTTGATTACAATCAATTCTAGTTTATTCATATTTAACACTTGGTTAATTTAGGCAATACCTTGGTGGGCCTGAAGTGTGAAGATGCATGGCGCAGATTCTCCGAGACAATGGTGCAATGAACGATGGTTGCGTGTCTCTCGTCTTTGCTAGGGAGCGGCGATTGTTGATGGACGGACAAACACATCGTCAAAGCGCAGCTCCTCCATGGCTCGTTATAAGAAGAACTGGTAGGTCAACATGTTCATATTGATTGTATGTTGCGATACATATTTATTGACCGCCGTGGTTTTTTTTGGGTGCGAGGAAAAAAAAAAGCAGAGGCCTGCTCCGATATGGAGGCATATGTAGAAGCTAGGAGGGTGATCGAGGGCACCTTGTGCAAACAAATATGACACAGAGCACTTGGTACGATTTCGATCATTTTGTCCTCGATGATTTCCGCTCCTGATGATTTTGTCCAACAGTGCATATATCTTGATCTTTGCTAAGGAGATTCATGGCCCGAGTACGACGTCATGAATTCGCCACTAGACGCGAAAGTCTTGTGTATAAAGTGGCAAGGGAAGAAACATGGTCGTTTCTTCATGGGTGCCGGCTACATTAGCACACCGACCACCCTCTCCGAGGTCCGATCCACGAGTGCTGCATCAACTGATGAGGTACACCTTCAATGTCGACAACAACCACCATCACATGTTTCCGAGTCTCGGTTTTCTTTTGAGACGAGGTCGCAAGAGGAAATTGAGGCTAGATAAATGTTAGAGCAAATGCTCATGCGGAGTTAGTTGGAGCGTGGTAGTACAATAACAAAGTAATATGCAATATATATATATATATATATATATATATATTCATACTTGGCTAATGTATGACAATGTGCAAACAAATATCACAGTACTGGGACCGGACTCGACCTAATGCCTCTCCGTCGGGGAACCATTGCCTCACTTATCCGCTCCTGTTAGTAATCGCATCTTGATTATTATATTGTTAGTCTCTTATGAGTGCTTGATTCGAAATACATTGAAATGACATGCAATGTACTTATTGGTCGCCATCGCAAATTTCTTATAATGCGATTTCTTATGAAAATGCAGGAACGGGATCGGTTTCGATCGCTAATCCTCAAGATCTTTGGTGCACATGTTGAAGATCATGTGAATGCATCCATCGCCGAGAGGTCACCACCAGTGCTTGCTATTTTATGATCTACTAAAAGGATACCAATATTAGAAAACATTCACAATCGTGTGATTGCTAAAAATGGAAAAAATGGCTTCATATATAACTAATTCTCTATATCTATATCATAAATTCTTTTGAAATGTGTCAACATATAATAATTTGTATGTACACTCCTTTGTATGAATTTGATGATAAGTGCTTGAGACATAAATGTTGATCAAGAGTTCACAATGACAAAATTTTGAGAGTTGCGATAAATGATCAATTAGGCCACAAGCTAGTGGCCCACACCCCTGCATGCCCTTAACTCGATTTGCCATGTTATTAGGTTGCTCATCATGATTTAAAGGAATTTTTTGCTTTGTCAATAGTTTGGTTAATTATCTTTTCATGTATCAATTCCTAACTTTTGTTGTAACATGGCACTAATATTAAGTTTTGCTCTATCTGCGAGAACTTTGAAAATGATGCTCTTATGCACGGAAGATTGAAGCGAGAAATTTCATGCATGCAAATGGTTGTAGTGATACTTGTTATTTGGAACTGTCATATGTATAATAATGCCTTATGCTTACATTTTTGAACTTGATCTTGAATGTTGTGAGCTCGAACCTGTTATGATGTCTTTTGTTCGATCTATACATTTATATATACATATATTGTGGAATGGATGGATGGATGGATTATTTGATTGTCAGTGGAATGGATGGATGGATGGACCGATTATTTGACCGCTGTGGAATGGATGGATTGATTATTTGACTGTTGTGGAATGGATGGATTGATTATTTGATTCTTTGTGGAATGGATTTTAAATGAATTTGTGAAAATTGGTCTGAAAGAAGTTTGTCGATTTCGAGTGCCTCATCGATTTACGAAGTGTTTGGCACTCGAAATAGACAAAGTTTCGAGTGTTGACACTCGGAAAGAGACTAAACTTTCCCGAGTGTCGACACTCGGAAATTGAAACTTCGAAAACGACAAAAAGTTTCCGAGTGTAGACACTCGGAAAACTTGACCGTGGCAATTTCTGCGGATCCGCTCGGAAGTTTCCCGAGTGTTTTTGGACCGTATTCGAGTGTTAACACTCGGTAATAGTTCCGTGCTATTACCGAGAAGCCGCTCAATGGGTTTTTCCCGAGTGTCGACATTTCCGAGTGTCACGGATACACTCGGTAAATATATATTTCGAGTGTAACACTCGGAAACCGCTTTTCTCCCGAGCACGCTATCCCGAGTGCTTTTTCCGAGGTGACACTCGGGAAATATGTTTCCCGAGTGTTTCGCCCACTTTCCCGAGTGTTTTTGGCACTCGGGAAAAATCCTGTCTCTGGTAGTGTATGATAGGACAGCACAATACCAACTGTTCTCGGTATCGTATATAGTAGTACCAGATAAGATTTCCCCTTCATCATCTATAGACTACTGCATTATAATAACAAGCTTTTTATTTAATTTAACTTATTGCAAGGTTAAGTTCAGAGTACGTATGAATAATCCATCAGCAGCAGACTGCAATGAACTTGTTGGTATTTCGTGCATATATAAGGCGTTGGCAAGTTCGACCGGTGTTGACGATGATGGCAAATGCGGAGTTGGCCAAACTACGGCACTTGCCCCCTCTGCGTACAAGCATTGAAAGCAGCCTTGCATTTCTTTTCTGAGTGCAGATATACGCGACGAGTGTGAAATTCAATGGTTGAATGGCTAGGATATGCATCACTCAAACCATCCCACTGGGCCTCCAATTACAGTATTGGGGCTTGGTGGACGAAAACTAGCAATTTGGAACACCTTCCAAAGTCAGTGACGGCCACGGTGGTCATCCTAATTTCTTGGGAGATATAGAAGGAACACAATACCATGATTTTCAATAGCAAGTCTTCCTCCCCCTAGACCTATTTGCAAGAGTACAGAAGGAAGGCAGAGCTTGGACCTTAGCGGGAGAAACACTTGGAGTAAATATTTCCCGTGTAATTAAACATTAAGGCTTGGATTAGGCCTTTTGGTCTTTTGTCTCTTGTTCTTACTTCTCTATTAATATAATAGGCAACCATCTTGCCTGTTCCTTGTAAAAACATACAAGCATTACCTAGCCCGTGTAAATTATTGGGTTGGTTTTTTAAGGGTTACACATTACTAATTACAATACTATAATTAACTGTAGGTTCCATCTTATGACTATATATGGATAGCTTATGCAGCTATGCTGCACCTAGACATGGAATGCAAGACCAGATCAGCATCACCACTCACTCCACTGGGGAGTACCTCCTAGTGGTATATATGATGCACAAAGGATCCCATATATCACACATGCATATACATACACTGGGCCACCACTCTCCTGTTACAGATCAATGAGTCACGGACATGTATGCTAGTAAAGGGGAAGCAAGAATAGATGGGGGGTTGGAAGAATTTAACTCCCCATGGCACTGGTCTTTTCAGCTATGCCTTCTCTTTTGGATGGAGGGAGGAGGAAGGAGATCAGTAGCCTAGCTATAGCCTATAGGTAGGAGGAGGAAGCCATCAAGCAAAGGATATATCTCATTCCACATTCCTCTCCACTCCCGCCATAGCTGACCAGGCTACCCCCTCCCCCACCCAATCAGCACCCGCCACGTGGCAGGACATGACCAGGCTTTCCATCCTATCTGAAGACCAAATCGATGGATGAAGCTAGCTAGGCACTAGGCAGCAAGCAAGCGGCATGAACACTTTGTGTCACATGCAGCATGGCCTTTCCCCATGTTGTGGCAGCAGCAGCAGCAGCAGATCACCGGCATTGCATTGGTAGCTAGCTTTTGGTATTTGATATGGCAGTGTCAATGACATAAAGTGATCGAGAGGCCAAAGCTTGTTTATTCCCAAACGACACTTTTAACCTTTTTAAAGAACACAAGATTCGTTCCATTTGATTTGATTTGATTTGATTTGATTAGGATCGCACGTCCTCGTCGGCACCGATAAGCCAGGTCAACAGAAAAGACCATTTACACAGTAATAGCACTGGCAATCTAGCTAGCTCTAGGCTCCTACGAGTAATTTAACTGCACAAACCCTGAACCACTCGTGGTTACCTGTGATCAGACGCTGACAGCTTCCTGACTCCCTATTTGCTACAGAATTAGCCGTGAGGATACTGATTAACATGGGACGGCCGGGTCACGCACGGCGGCTACAGCGCGAGCGATCCGCGGAACATCCATGGCAGCGCGCAGTGGTGGTCAAAAAGCTTCGACATTAGGAATAGTAACAGTGCCACAGTAAAAATAACGTTGCCCAAGATGGGGATGGCAAGCGAGGCCAGGTCTGAGAGAAGCCACAGAGTTAAGAGAGAGAGAAGAGAGATGAAAGAACGAGAAAGGGGGAGAGAGCATTGAAGTTGCTGTCAGTCACCCATAAGAGTATTTTACTGCTTTCCTCGACTATGACTTCTCTTTGTCAGATAGAGAGAGAGAGACACATGTCTAAAGAGAGAGACACATAAGGAGGGAGCGACTTACTGACTGACTGACTTGAGGCAGCAGGGAGTAAAGTGCAACATCCCTGATATAAATACGGAGAGTGGGAGGAGAGAGTTGGAGAGAGAGAGAGAGTCATATGATATTGCAATCCATTGCTTTGTGATTGAGCTCGGGTGGTGGTGACCCGCCCCCTTTCCCTGCTGCTGCTCCTACGACCACTAGGCTAGTAACCACCCCCTCCCCAACGTTTTGCTTCTCTATCTCTCTCTCCTCTTTTCCTTCTCTCTTTTGTTTTTGACACTGACGCGAAAGAAGCATGATGGCCTTATGATAGAGGTTGCATGTATGACCGCTTCTACTATTTTTCCACCAGCTATCTAACTTTCTCTCTCTAGCCTCTCCCCTCCTACTACTACTAGCGTCTTTTTATCGCACAAACCGCCCTCATTGGTCTTTCAGAAAGGACCGACCCTAAATGTGGGGCCCAACCGCCAGTCCGATGTGCGAGAAACCCCTGCTGGTTTTTCTCCGCATGCATGTACTACTTGTTCCCTTTGATTTAGTCCGAGATTTTTTTTTTGTGTCTGAATACTATGTAAGGTTACTGTTAGCTTTTATAGAAAGCTAATAACAGAGTCTTACAAAAAATAGAACAGGGATAATGATATGATGAGGACGTCCGATCTGAACGTTCCGTTCGTACGCTATACATCTACTTTTCGTACGCTCTCCAATCCCTGACACACAAGGTTCATTGTATCAACTGAAATAGTAATACATCTACTATCATCTCCTCTCCCTGAAACGTGCACACTAACGACGGTATTCTCTTACCGATTAGTTTTATCTTTTGATTAGTAGTCCTAGTGCGTGCTAAGGAAATTAAAATGGCATGTTGGGTGATTATGTTAGTGCGGCCATTATAATTGGTGCCGCATCGTGCAAAGATTGTCCCACTAGATCCCACCCAATACAATTTCTCGGTTAATTTATGTGCAAATGCTTGTGAATTGTGATGGCCCATTTGATCTTTGGCGTGGTTAGGAAAACAGTAATTTAGGTCCACTAGAGAACCCCCAAGTAGGGCATAGTCACGGCAGAGCCAGACAATGTTGCATCTATAGAAAAAAAAATATTGCATACGGTTCACGACGATGTTGCAATTTTTTTCAATATGTTTTTTTTTTCCAGATGCTTTGTTTTAATTTGTGATGTTGCAACCATTGTCCGGAGATGTTGCAACCGTTGTCCGAGAATGTTGCAACCGTTGACCAGTGATATTGCAACCGTTGTCCAGTGATGTTGCAACCGTTGTCCAAGGATGTTGCAACCATTGTCAGGTGATGTTGCAACCGTTGTCCTAGGATATTGCAACCATTGTCAGGTGATGTTGCAACCGTTGTCCTAGGATGTTGCAACCATTGTCCTAGAATGTGGCAACCGTTGTCCGGGGATGTTGCATCTGTAGGAAAAAATGTTGCATCTATAGAAAAAAAATGTTGCGTACTGTTCACGGCGATGTTGCAATTTTTTCCAACGCAATTTTTTCCAGATGCTTTGTTTTGATTTGTGATGTTGCAACCGTTGTCTAGGGATGTTGCAACCGTTGTCCGGTATGTTGCAACTGTTGTCCGGGGATGTTGCAACCGTTGTCCGGAGATGTTGCAACCATTATCCTAGGATGTTGCAACCATTGTACGGGTCTGTTGCAACTATTTTCTTAGGATGTTGCAACCGTTGTCCGGAGATGTTGCAACTATTGTCCAATGATGTTGCAACCAATGTGCGGGAATGTTGCAACCGTTATATAGACATGTTGCATTTTCGGACCGTACAGTGGGACCTATTCCTATAGGCCACGCCATCTTCTAATTAATCAAGTAACTGAGAGGTGTGGGGCCACTATTGAGGACATCAATTAACCAGATGGGAGTCAATGGTTTTGATCAACCTTCGTTACTTTAATCCAACGGTGGCGAACCGCATTTATGAAAATCTCGGTGTCGATGTACGAAGTCAGAGTAAATATTCCAACAAAAAATGTTGCGACCGTCAAAAAAGGGTAATAATCCCACACATACGTCCGATAGGAAGCAAACCGCTCGGACGCCTTATCACTCGGGGTTGCTAGTATCACCCGTATAAATAGGAGAACATGCAGCATGATTGTTAGCTCTCGTATTAAGACATAAGCAAACTAATTAGCGCACGAAATAAATGGCACCGATGCTCATTTATCTTTTTCGGACCGTATGGGTGGGACGCTCCACCCGTATGTCTGACTACTAATAGCGCCCTTTGATTTGTGATATTGTAACCATTATCCTATTATTGTCTACGGATTTGTGATATTGCAACCATTATCCTATTATTGTCTACGTACATACGTACGTATGTGTCCTTTCTGTTCCAACGTAACTAGATATACGTGTGTATATACCAAGAGTGCAAGTATGCAACTAATGATCAAGAATTAACCTTGTTAATTAATGGAGCGCTTGTACTTAAAGTCAAAGATTTTTGACTGGATTCGGGGTGTACGGGTGGAATCCTCCACCCGTACGTCCGCTTCCTAGTGGCGTCCATAGAACAGACACGCATGGGGATTCTAGCTAGCTAAGAAAGTCCATCACAACAGTACCAAAACGAACCAGCTCATAGCCGAGAGCTACTAATAGAAACCAAAAGAGCAACAAACATAAACTATCCAAAACATCAACCAGCGCACATAACTTCATCTTCAGTCGAAATTAGGAAACCTTTCACCTTTCCTCGATTAGCCTGTTTGGTTAGGATTCTCCAACGCTGCAAATATGAAACAAATTTGAACATAAATTCAATTGGTTGCTTAGAAAATGTCTTCTAAGTTGCCATTTTGTTTCTGATTTTCCAAAGCGTCCAAGCCAGCACTGCAAAATTGAACAACCAAACATGAAAATCATTAGCACCCCCTCTATCCAGCTAGTTTAGTTGGAAATCTTCTAAAGAGCCAAGTATTCTTTCCCAATCTAAGGTCTCTTTCACACAATGCCAGGAAAAACGTGCCAAAGCGCAGGCAAACAAGACATGCTCTGCGTTTTCCTTAACACCACAAAGAATGCAATTAATCTCCCCTTTCCAATTTCTTCTCTTAAGATGCAGCGTGAATTCTATCTTGATAAGTCTGCCAAAGGAAAATCTTAACTTTGAGAGGAATCTTTTTGCTCCAAAGCTTTTGTATTTTCCTATTGGTTACACCCGCAAAGAAAATATGCCTATAAAGAGATTTGATATAGAATTGCCTAGACTTCTCTTTATTCTATTCTTCATTAAGGTCAATCTCATGGAGGGTTTCTTTTAAAAACCTCCACTGTTCAACCTCTTCGCTACCAAAGCTTCTTATAAACTTGATATTCCAAACCCCATCTCTACAACAATTTGCGGTACATATATCAGGATCCTGACAAATTTTGAGCAAGTTACTAAACCTGACTTTTAAGGGACAATTTCCAATCCACACATCTTTCCAAAACGAAGTCATTTTTTTTCATTCCCTACATGGTGGACAGCTCCCCAATTAAAATGATGTTTTACTCTTTGAAGATTTCTCCAAAACTGAGACCCTTTATGAGGAGTTGGGTGTCTGAATTACCCTAGAGGGAAGTACTTTGCCTTTATGATCCTAAACAAAAGCTCATTTCTAGCCAAATTAAGTCTCCAAATCCATTTACTCAGTAAGCAATCATTCATTATTCTTGTGTTTATCATCCCTAGGCCTCCATAATCATATGGTCTACACACTACTTCCCAACTGACTCTTTGGGTTTATCGTCTGAGTACTAATTGCGTATGTACCTCAAAGACATATATATAGAGACATAACAGTTGACGAACGAGACCTAACCCACAGAGTTTGTCGCTAGTTTAGAGCATCTACAATAGTTTGTTTCTTAGCTTGCTACTAAGACAAGAGAGAGTACTCAATCTAATAAAAAGAAACAAGTCTTATAATGGATTGTTTCTTGAGCTTGTATCTAAGACTGTTATTGCTACTTTAATTGCTACCCACAAAACAAGTTTTTAGGTAACAAGTAAGTTTCCAATAGCTATTTTATTGTTTCTTGTGCCTTGGTATCAACAACTTGCTTGTTTCTTCATTTAGAAATAAGCTCACATTCTCTCGTCATCAACTCTCCTCTACATCACCTAAATACTGATATGTACATTCCTTAGTAACAAGTGATATAGACTATTGTAGATACTCTTATACGGTAGAGCCCATGCGTTACGTATACGCAGCGACCAAGAGGCATTCATCCAGAGGAGAATAGGTAGTCCCCAGCTCTTCTCTGCGCAACTGTTCATATCCCATTTAAGATAACAAAAAAGGAAAAAAGAAAATGTTATGCACACACCAGATCTAATTAAGGGCCGGATCGATCATGAGGTGAGGTGATCTGATGGCATATATTGTCATCTCAGTAATAGCATCTGTCTGTCTAGCTAGCTAGGGTATCACACACGCGCACACACACACCTGCACGAACAGTATCAGACATAAATGTGCTTTCTTGTTTCATGCTCCGTTGATCGATCTCACGTATAGCCTGGCCATTTGGTTGGGCCCACCATGACAGGCCAACAAATGTGTGTGTGCACGAATGCTACATGCATCACATTTTCAGATTTCCTGCCCGGATATGCTGGGAGGAAGTAAGAAGAGACCCGTGAGCTGAGCTGCCAATTTGAGGTGTGTTTAAGCAGAGAAATGGCCAGCGAATGCACTGTTAGGAGTTAAGATCAACAGGGCATGCACTGTACTCACCTTGATTTGGAGGCAGAGATCAGATCACTTGATTGAGAGCGAGATGTGTATTGGGATGTACTGTTCGCGTGCTACGGCGCAAGGGAAGATCTAGAGGCGGATCCACTGACGACGACAGCGTGGGAGTGTGACTGCAGTGGGAGGACTGCACGTGTTCTCGAGTGTCACTCTTGCAGTTGCACTCCGGCGATTTAGAGCGATCGTCGGGGCTGATAGAAAAGAAAAGAGGGGGGGAAAATCCGGTGAACTGGTCTAAAACATGCTAAAGGCTGAAGAACTATGCCACTCTCTTCGGTTCCCCTGCTGGTCATTGCGTCTTCAGTGAAGAGCTGTAAAATTGAGAAAGTGAAAGCAGCCCAAAAGCACGTATAATGGGCCGGCCACAAGGTAAAACGGCCTCATTGGGAATCTCTGGCCATTTTCTGGTCACGGCCCATCCATACAACATTTATTTATTTTTCGGACATCTTTGCTTGCAAAGCTACACAAATTGGGCATCTAGCACAGCAACAAGCTAATTAAGGTAGTTGGGCTTGCAAGAGTTTTTTAAATAAAAAAGAGGTTGTTGGGCTTACAAGATTACTACATTGGCTTCGCATTTAATACAAAGAGCAAGGCAGTTGTGTTATATACTGCTCCCTCCGGTTCAAAAAACAAGTTGTTTTGGACATCGATACGGTCTCTAAAATACAAATTTGATCACTAATTACTATTATAATTATTTTTAAAACCCAACACAATTAGAATGTTATGAAAGTGCTTTCCGAGACTAATCTACACACATGATTTTCATACATGTGATCTAAATATTTTAAAAAATATCGATAGCTAAAGTTTCCAAAGTTTTACTGCACGCATTCCAAAACGATTTATTTTTGCGAACCAGAGGGAGTACTCCGTAAAGCCGCGCCCGGTCGTGCAAGATGCAAAGCTTGCCTTAAAGCTGTAAGCCGCATCATAGCGTATCATGATGTTGCTTTTGTTTTCAGTTAGCGATGAAAATCATAGCTGTTGTAAGAATAATTCATCTATCATCCTGGTGGGCCCCTGTAACGTCCCGTTTTCTTTTAAGTCCTTGCCAAGTTTTCAAAATAAAAGTAACCATTTGGCTTTATCGAGAATCCAAAGCTTAACCCGAGATTTTTGAACTGAGAGTTCAATTGGAATTAATCAAACCTTAACTAAGTCGTTGTTGGTGTTCCTTGTCGGGTTGTGGCTCCTGTGGTGTCTTTGCCGCCTCGGGTTGTGGTGCTCAAAGCCTTCTGTGTGCCCTGGTTCGCCTCTTCTCTCTCCTTAACTTCCCTTGTTGGTTTGAATCTCTTTGAGATCCGACCTCTCTCATCTCCCTCTGCTCAAACCTCTCCCTTGCTTGGGGTTTTCCTATCAAGGACCCACTGGGTTTGTGTTTCAAAACCTCTTGTTCCCCCAAGCCACGCTTGGTTTTGTTTCTCTCAGACCTCCCTTGTTGAGATCTAGCCGCTCGAGACCTCCCTTGTTGAGATCTAGCCGCAGACCTCCCCTTGTTGAGATCTAGCCGCTCGAGACCTCCCTTGTTGAGATCTAGCCGCTCGAGACCTCCCCTTGTTGAGATCTAGCCGCACCTCCCCTGTTGAGATCTAGCCGCCAGACCTCCCTTGTTGAGATCTAGCCGCTCGACCTCCTCTTGTTGAGATCTAGCCGCAGACCTCCCCTTGTTAGATCTCGCCTTTAGGACCTCCTCTCTGAGATCTTAGCCGTCTGTGTTCTCCTTTAGTGGGATCCAAAGGTTCCGACCTCCTTAGGTCCAAGACCTCCTCCTCGGCCCTTCTTTGGTCTTTTTTGTAAAGACCACCTCCTAACCTTGAATATTCTGCTGGTCGACCTCCCTCACGCCTTTTGATCTCGACCGCTGAGGTCCTCCCTTGAGATCTTGGACCGTTAGATCTCCTTTGGAGATCTACTCGTCAGACCTCCTCGCGCTTCTTTGATCTCGGACCGCTGAGGTCCTCCTTTGAGATCTTGGCCGTTAGATCTCCCTTTTGAGATCTACTCGTCAGACCTCCTCGCGCCCTTTGATCTGGACCGCTGAGGTCCTCCCTTGAGATCTTGGACCGTTAGATCTCCCTTTTGGAGATCTACTCGTCAGACCTCCTGCGCCCTTTGATCTCGACCGCTGAGGTCCTCCCTTGAGATCTTGACCGCTAGATCTCCCTTTTGGAGATCTACTGTCAGACCGTCCTCGCGCCCTTTGATCTCGGACTGCTGAGGTCCTCCTTGAAATCTTGACCCTTAGACCTCCCTTGTGCAGTCCAAGTGTCGTGGCCTCCTCGTTGAGAGCTTTGAGGACCTCTTCTTGAGTCCTTGACCTCTGTCCCAGACCTCCCTTTGAGTGTCTTGGACCTCTTGCCCAGACCTCATGGTGGTCTTTGGCGGGAATGACCCTTTTATGGGGGGCCACCTCTTTGACCAAGGTGCACCCTTTTGATCGGCCCCACTTGCCCCTCTTCACCTTGTAATTATTGTTTTGCCTCGAACTCATGCGCATTTAATAGGTGTCGGGTCACATTAAATGCAATCACATCCGAGGTACTTTATTTCAATTCTTTTGGGCAAGCCCCGCCTAGTTATCCCGATTGCCTACACGCCATTGAACCTTTTTCTTGGTACACTCCACCAACTCGGCTATATATAGCCCGGGAGGCGTGCCTTTGTAATCTTTTTGCTCATTTCTTCCTTCCTCGCCTCCTCCTGCTTCGGTTCTTCCTTGTGCAAGACCCTCCTCAGAGCTCTTTGAGGCGGTGTTAAGCCTCTTGGTTTCCTTTTGGCCGAGTTGGTTTGAGTTCCTTTTTGGTTCTTTTGTTGTTCTCTCGCTTAGTGTGGTTTTGCTTATTTGGTTCTCTTGCTAACGTAGATCACGAGTTCGAGGAGATCTTGGACCCGCTCTTCTCCGCAGAAGGCTCTCCACCGCTTGACCAAGGCAAGCCACGCACCTCCTTTTGATCATCTTGAACCAAGTTTTGCAAATGTATTTCTGTTTAAATTATCATGCATGGCTATGTTTATAAGAAAATGGTTTGGGCTATAGTTACTTGCCTACTTGTCGTTATGCCTCCTTTATACCTTGTCTCCATCATGTTGTCATGTTCACCTTGTGAGCCTTAGGGTGGATAATTTAGTTGGTGTTCTTTGTTATTTGCCAACATGGGGGCCGAGGGTCTTATATAGCCTCGCTTAGAAAACGTGGTTTGAGCGTATCATGCTTCATCTCTAATAATCTTGACTAATAAGTTATGAAATATGTGGTTGGTGCCATTGTTGAGCAAATATGGCGGGATGCCTAAGTCAGGTCGATCGTGGTGTGAGACCACTTGGTTAAAAATTTGTGTGCCAGACTGGGTGGTCTTTTGGCATGGGCTAATACAATTGTTTTGCTAAGGCAAGAAGGCAGGAGTGAGTAGTGGTGTCTTTGCACACCGGTTTGTGGAAGTCTTGCCTTAGCACAATTAAGGACTTCACTTTGTGTCTATCGAATCGGGCCAATTAGTGCAACCACAAGATCATTTTATGGGAATGGTCTGGCTGAATAATTAGCAATGAGATGGCTTGGGGCTGTTTTGGTTGAGCGTGTGATTCGTTGGCGCAAGAGGGGCACCCCATAACCCCGTGGATTTCTAGACCACTTTGAGGATTATAAACCTTAGCGGGCACCCTAGTCGGCTCAAAGCTTTGTAAAGGCCTTGCAAGCTTCTCTAGATCGCCACCTTAGGAAGTGAGCAGGGTGACCGGAACCCATCCCGCTAGAGAGATCGTGGATTGTGGGTAAAGTTGTACACCTCTGCAGAGTAAAAGATCTATTCAATAGCCACGCCCTTGGTCATGGACATGCTCGAGGAAATGGTGCAAGGGGTAGATGTTTCAAAAGCTTGTGCCATCGACACTTCCATGCGAGATGCTTTGGCTTTGCCTCAAGAGACCTTGGCCGGCTCCAGAGGGGTCAAGGTTGGCTCGGTAGTGGTCCAGGTTGGTTCGACCTCTGAATGGGTGTTCTGAGGGTTTTGGGTGAGGACTGCCACTTGTGTGATCTGACCTCCCCAATTTTTGGTTGTGGCCGTGAGTTGGTGCTCACACCACCTTTTATTAAAACATCAAAAGTATTATGTATTATGGTTTTACCTTGCTTGCCTTTCAATCTATTATTGCTATTATTGTCAAATTTGGCTTTATGCAAACTAACCATACAGCTCTCCATTGGTAAGTCCTTGCATGAATATTATTGCATCTTTGCTCTCTGTGACTTGGCCGAGTACATTCCAAGTACTCATGGCTTAAGCCCCGGTCAAAGCAGATTATGAGGATGACCAAGTGCGTGGCGGTCAGACTCTTCGAGGAGGAGTTCTTCGACGACTAAGATGCCTAGGACGCCCTCCACCCGACACTGTGGTGCTTGTTGGATGGCTTCGTGTTTTGGTGTTTGAGCCCTAGAGCCCTTGTCGCCAGCTTGTAAGTCCTCGTTGGTTTTGTAAGCCCTCGGTGGCGAGACCCTTGTTAACAAGCTTGACCATAAGGTCCTATTATATAAAGTTTAATTTGTCCGCTTCATCTTTGTTTGACCTCGTGGTTGTGGTATTGGCTTGTGTTCTTGTGCGAGCTAGCTTTGATTGTCCCGGGACTAGCTCAGATGCACAGGCAAGACCACCAGTGAGGTCCCACGACTTAGCTCGGGAGGTCCCGCCGACCTCTCTTGGTGATGTGCTCGAGGTGCTACTGAAAGGTGGCGGCCACGACCTCCGTGAGGTCCTCAAGACCTCCCGGGAGGTCAATGGCGGGCCAAGACCTCCAGAGGTCCGCAAGACTCCCGGGAGGTCCCGCACCTCCTCAGAAGCTCCATGCGGTGCTACCACATCCTTCCGTGGTGACTTCGCAACAAAAAAAAATGGTCCTCCTGACCTCTTGCGGTACATCACGGGTGGGTCGCCTCGGTTGGTATCGAGCCTAGGTTGGTCAGAGGACGGGCCATAGGCGTAAAGGTCGATTTAGTTTTTATCCAAAAAGTTATTTTCTAAAGCAAGTCAACTTAAAATTTGTTTAGTAGTTCTTTCCTTGTGCCGGTTCTATGTCGCCCTTATCCTCGCTTAAAATCTTTTCTTGTCCTCGTTTCTACTCTCATCTTAACTCCTCCTTAGTTCCCTTTATCTTATCTCTCGCTGAACCTTGATTTTGAATCTAACTTGACTTCCTTGCCTTTATAACTTCAATAGGGCCGATCAGAGAAAGGTTAGGATTAGTGGTCCTATTCTCGAGTCTCGCTTAGCTTGGGTCTTGAAGACCTCTGCTTTGAAGCTTCAAGGTTCTTTTGGCCTCCTGCCTTTTTGGTTCTCTCTTGGGTTAACCAAGTCACCCCTAATAGTCAGCCTCTATCTTTATTTCTCTGATCCTCTTACCCTTTATGCTTTCCTTCTTACCTATTAAACCTTTAGAGTTTTGTCCAGATGGTGCAGACTCGGCAATCCACAAGTCGTGGTGAGCCCCTGCACAGCTTGCCTCCACCCCCACCTCCTCCAAAGGGCAAAGAATGCACCCGGTTTTGGGCGCTTTATGGCAAAGACAAGCTCGATGATGAGCTCTATGATGCGTATTATGAACCAGATTATGGCTCAACAAAGCCGCACCACCAATGCTTTACTTGCCATGATGAGTCGTAATAGTCAGTCAGCAGCAGCCCACCACCTCCACCCCCACTCACCCTCAATCAAGGCCGCCAGAGTTCATGAAGACACGCCCGACTACATTTTCGAGCTCTCCCGAGCCTTTAGATGCGATGATTGGCCGAGATCAACAGAGAAGAAGCCGGATATTGCTCATTGTGAAGACAGGAGAAGGTTTTGTTTGCCTCACATCAACTGGAAGGACTGCACTGAGTGGTGGGACACATTTTGTGCCTCACATGTCACCCCCAGAGGATCTCTTGGGCGAGTTCTCTGCAGCTTTCGCCACTCCCATGTCCCCGATGGGAAGGTAGAGATAAAAAGGAAGAGTTTAGAGAGCTCAAGCAAGGCAAAGATGTCAAGAAGTGAGTATCTCACTAAGTTCACTCAATTGTCGCTATGCTCGCGAAGATGTGGCTACGGATGATGCGCTGCGTAAGCGCTTTAAGCGAGGCCTCCATCCCACCTTAAAAGTTCAAGTTGTGGGCAACGATTATCCCGATTTCCAAAGATATGGTGAACAAGGCAATGCTCATTGAGGAATCCCAAGAGAACTCTCTCGAGTCCTACAAGAGAAAGGTGCCACCTCCTGCTCAAGAAAGACCTCCCTAACGCCACAAAGCTTTTGTGCAAGACTAACCTGCGCCAAGGACCTCCCTGACCTTCCAGACCTCTCGCTAAGACCTCCCACCCATTGTCCTCGCCAACAAGATCACTGGCAAAGACTAAGACAACCCTAACGACCTCCACAAAGAAATGGGATCACCGCTTCAAGTGTCACCAAGTGGGCATTTTGCTAATCAATGCCCACTAAAGACAGAGCTAACCACCAAGACCTCTACTTCAGACCTCCCTCGCCAAGACCCTCAGTCAGAGGACCTCCTCAAGCCGTAACCTCCCAAACTTTTGAAGGGCCCGTGAACCATGTGGCAAAGGAAGAAGCACACCCTCCTCGACGTGGTACTAGGTATGTTCCTAGTAAATTCGATGCACACCAGCTTTTATTTGACTCGAGCTTCCCATTCGCTTATTTCTGAGTTTTGTTTGCAAAGCACCATTTTCGAGTTGTTGCTCTTAAGTCTACCTTGTTGGTTCAATCCCGCTCGTAACTAAGCACGAACCAGGTTGTCCACAAGTGAAAATGGTCATAGAAGGAGTAGATTTTCTAGCCAACCTTATCCTTTTGGACACGTGTCCCTAGATGTGATTTTGGGCATGGATCGGCTAGCTAACCACCATGCCATGTTGGATTGTAGTGGCAAAAGTATCTCTTTGACCAGCCCTAGTGGTGCCATCTTTGTGAAGTTTTCGCCACCTCGGAGAAACTCCAAGGAGCCCTATCTTGTAGTGCTCAAGTTCAAGTTTTGGAGGATGTCCCTGTTGTTAAAGAATTTGTGGATGTGTTCCCTGATGAGCTCCCAGGAATGCCCCCAGACAGAGACCTTGAGTTTGTCATAAACCTTATCCCAGGGACCTCCCCCATCTCCAAAAGGCCCTACAGATTGCATGTTGATGATCATGTGGAGTTGAAAAAGCAGTTGGAAGACTTGCAGAGCAAGGGTTTTATTAGACCTAGCTCCTCACCTTGGGGAGCCCCAAAGGATTTTTGTGCCTAAAAAGGATGGCACTCAAAGGATGTGTGTGGACTACAGAGCTCTCAATGATGTCACCATCAAGAACAAGTATCCTTTGCCAAGAATTGATGATTTATTTGATCAATTGAAGGGGGCTGCTGTGTTTTCCAAGATAGATTTGAGAACAGGATATCACCAACTTAAGATTCGCAAGGAAGACATCCCTAAGACAGCTTTTTCAACTAGGTATGGGTTATTTGAATTCACTGTTATGTCTTTTGGGCTGACCAATGCCCCCGCTTATTTCATGAATTTGATGAACCGAGTGTTCATGGAGTACCTAGACAAGTTTGTCATTGTCTTTATTGATGACATTCTAGTGTACTCCAAGAGTGAAGAGGAGCATACAAGCCATCTCTTTTCGGTTTTGGAAAAGCTGAGAGCTCATCAGCTCTTTGCCAAATTTAGTAAGTGTGAGTTTTGGCTAAAAGAAGTGGTCTTTTTGGGGCATGTTTTGTCAAAAGAAGGAGTGTCTGTCAACCCTAGTAAGGTTCAAGATGTGCTCAATTGGGAACCCCCTAGGACCGTGCCTCAAGTTCGAAGTTTTCTTGGCATGGCCGGTTATTACAGAAGGTTTATTGAAGGCTTCTCCCGGATTGCAAAACCTCTCACTCAGCTATTAAAGAAAGAAAAGAAGTTCCTTTGGACCTCGACAGAACAGAGCTTCCAAGAGCTCAAGAGAAAGTTGACCTCCGCCCAGCTTTTGGTTCTTCCAGATGTCGAAAGATTTCAAGTTTATTGTGATGCGCCAAAGCAAGGACTTGGTGTGTTCTAATGCAGATGTAAAAGTGGTAGCTTACGCTTCAAGACAGCTTGAAGCCTCATGAAGCAAACTACCCTACTCATGACCTAGAGTTGGCCTGCTGTGGTTCATGCCTTAAAAATTTGGCGCCATTACCTCATTGGTAATAGGTGTGAAATTTACACTGACCACAAAAGCCTAAAGTACATCTTTACACAAGCAGATTTGAATTTGAGGCAGAGAAGGTGGCTTGAGCTTATTAAGGACTACAATGTGGGAATTCACTACCACCCAGGCAAGGCCAATGTGGTGGCAGATGCTTTGAGCAGAAAAGTTTATGTCAATACTTTGATGGTTAAGGAGAGCCAACCCGCCTTTGTATGAAGAATTCTTGAAGCTTAGACTTGAGTTAGTGGAAGAAGGGTTTTGGCAACTCTTGAAGTGCAACCTACCTTGCAAAAACAGATCAAGGCAAATTTCAAGATGGAGATGCTAGCATCCAAGAGATTAAGACCAACATAAGAGAAGGAAGGCTACAAGGTTTTCTATGGATGACCTAGGTGCGGTCTGGTTTGATAAGAGGCTCTGTGTGCCCAATAACACGGAGCTCAAGGGTATAATACTTAAAGAAGCCCATGAAGCTTTGTATTCTATACATCCAGGAGTTACAAAAATGTACCAAGATGTCAAGGAATTGTACTGTGGCGAAAATGAAGAAGGAGATAGCAGATTTTGTGGCCAAATGTGACACTTGCCAAAGGTTAAAGCAAAGGCACCAAAGACCGAGGACTTTTAGTGCCCTTACCCATACCCGAGTGGAAGTGGGAAGAGATCGGCATGGATTTTATTATCGGTTTACCTCGCACCCAAGCCGGTTTTGATTCTATTTGGGTCATAGTGGATAGATTAACAAAATGGCTCACTTTATTCTGTGAAGACTACTTATTCGGAGACAAGCTAGCCAAATCTACATGGCAAAAGTGGTGTGCCTTCATGGTGTTCCAAAGAAGATAGTCTCGCATGAGGATCTCAATTCACCTCCAAGTTTTGGCAAAGCTACATGATGCCTTGGGCACCGACTCAACTTTAGTACAAAGATACCACCCTCAAACAGATGGCCAAACCGAGAGAGTTAACCAAGTCCTTGAGGATATGCCGAGAGCTTGCGCCTAGAAAGACAATCTAGTTGGGACAAGATGTTACCATATGAATTTTCCTATAATAACAGCTACCAAGCTTAGTCTCCAAATGTCCCTTTGAAGCTATTTATGGGAGAAAGTGTAGGACTCCCTTGTATCGACAGACCGGGTGAAGGCCAAGTTCTTGGTCCGACTCACCGAAGAAGCCGAGGATCAAGTGAGATCAATTAGGAGAAGTTAAAGGCGGCCCAAACTAGGCAAAAGAGCTACGCAGATGTTAGGCGCCGAGACCTAGCTTTTGTCCCAGAGACCGTGTCTACCTCAAAGTTTCACCTCTCAAAGGTATGCAATGGTTTAGAGTTAGTGGAAGCTTGCTCCAAGATTTATTGGACCCTTTCCATCCTTGCAGAAGGGGTGAAGTAGCCTACCGCTTGACCTCCCTCCTTAGCTTGTCGGAGTTCACAATGTGTTCCATGTGTCACAGCTTGAAGAAATGCTTATGAATGCCAGAGGACCAAATGCCTTTAGAAGTCAGGACCTCCAAGAAGACCTCACTTACAGAGAGCACCCCATCAAGATTTTGGACGGTCGAGAGAGTTACCAGAGCAAGACCACCAAGTTGTGCAAGGTGCAATGGAGCAACCACTCAAGCCGAGGCAACATGGGAACGAGAAGAGGACCTCAGAAGGAGTTCCCCACCTATTCCCTAGCTCGGCTGAATCTCGGGTCGAGATTCCCTTAAGGGGTGAAGGTTTGTAACGCCCCGCTTTTTTAAGTCCTTGCCAAGTTTTCAAAATAAAAGTAACCATTTGGCTTTATTGAGAATCCAAAGCTTAACCCGAGATTTTTGAACTGAGAGTTCAATTGGAATTAATCAAACCTTAACTAAGTCGTTGTTGGTGTTCCTTGTCGGTTGTGGCTCTCTGTGGTGTCTTTGCCGCCTCGGGTTGTGGTGCTCAAGCCTTCTCAGTGTGCCCCCGGTTCGCCTCTTCTCTCTCCCTTAACTTCCTTGTTGGTTTGAATCTCTTTGAGATCCGCACCTCTCTCATCTCCTCCTGCTCAAACCTCTCCCTTGCTCGGGTTTTCTGTCAAGGACCCACTGGGTTTGTGTTTCAAAACCTCTTGGCCCCCCCAAGCCACGCTTGGTTTTGTTTCTCTCAGACCTCCCTTGTTGGGATCTAGCCAGACCTCCTGTTATTGAGATCTAGCCGCTCGAGACCTCCCCTTGTTGAGATCTAGCCGCTCATCCTCCTTGTTGAGATCTAGCCGCCAGACCTCCCCTTGTTGAGATCTAGCCGACCTCCCTTGTTGAGATCTAGCCGCCAGACCTCCCTTGTTGAGATCTAGCCGCTCAGACCTCCCCTTGTTAGATCTCGCCTTTAGGACCTCCTCTCTGAGATCTTAGCCGTCTGTGTTCTCCTTTAGTGGGATCCAAAGGTTCCGACCTCCTTAGGTCCAAGACCTCCTCCTCGGCCCTTCTTTGGTCTTTTGTAAAGACCACCTCCTAACCTTGAATATTCTCTTGGTCGACCTCCCACGCCTTTGATCTAGACCGTTGAGGTCCTCCCTTGAGATCTTGGACCGCTAGATCTCCCTTTTGGAGATCTACTCGTCAGACCTCCTCGCGCCCTTTGATCTCGGACTGCTGAGGTCCTCCCTTGAGATCTTGACCGCTAGATCTCCCTTTTGGAGATCTACTCGTCAGACCTCCTCGCGCCCTTTGATCTCGGACCGCTGAGGTCCTCCCTTGAGATCTTGACCGTTAGATCTCCCTTTGGAGATCTACTGTCAGACCTCCTCGCGCCTTTGATCTGGACCGCTGAGGTCCTCCCTTGAGATCTTGACCGCTAGATCTCCTTTTGGAGATCTACTCGTCAGACGCCCCTCGCGCCCTTTGATCTGGACTGCTGAGGTCCTCCTTGAATCTTGACACTTAGACCTCCCTTGTGCAGTCCGAGTGTCGTGGCCTCCTCGTTGAGAGCTTTGAGGACCTCTTGTCCAGACCTCTTCTTGAGTCCTTGACCTCCTGCCCAGACCTCCCTTTGAGTGTCTTGGACCTCGCGGTGGTCTTTAAGGAATGACCTTTTGCGGTGGGGCCACCTCTTTGACCAAGGTGCACTTTTTGATCGGCCCCACTTGCCACCCTCTTCACCTTGTAATTATTGTTTTGCCTCAGAACTCAGGCGATTTAATAGGTGTCGGGTCACATTAAATGCACCACATCTCGAGGTACTTTATTTCAATTCTTTTGGGCAAGCCCCGCCTAGTTATCCCGATTGCCTACACGCCATTGAACCTTTTTCTTGGTACACTCCACCAACTCCGGCTATATATAGCCCGGGAGGCGTGCCTTTGTAATCTTTTTGCTCATTTCTTCCTTCCTCGCCTCCTCTGCTTTCGGTTCTTCCTTGTGCAAGACCCTCCCCAGAGCTCTTGAGGCGGTGTTAAGCCTCTTGGTTTCCTTTTGGCTGAGTTGGTTTGAGTTCCTTTTTGGTTCTTTTGTTGTTCTCTCGCTTAGTGTGGTTTTGCTTATTTGGTTCTCTTGCTAACGTGTAGATCACGAGTTCGAGGAGATCTTGGACCCGCTCTTGCTTTGCGAAGGCTCTCCACTACTTGACCAAGGCAAGCCACGACCTCCTTTTGATCATCTTGAACCAAGTTTTGCAAATGTATTTCGTTTAAATTATCATGCATGGCTATGTTTATAAGAAAATGGTTTGGGCTGTAGTTACTTGCCTACTTGTCGTTATGCCTCCTTTATACCTTGTCTCCATCATGTTGTCATGTTCACCTTGTGAGCCTTAGGTGGATAATTTAGTTGGTGTTCTTTGTTATTTGCCAACATGGGGCCGTGAGGTCTTATATAGCCTCGCTTAGAAAACGTGGTTTGAGCGTATCATGCTTCATCTCTAATAATCTTGACTAATAAGTTATGAAATGTGTGGTTGGTGCCATTGTTGAGCGACTATGGCGGGATGCCTAAGTCAGGTCGATCGTGGTGTGAGACCACTTGGTTAAAAATTTGTGTGCCAGACTGGGTGGTCTTTTGGCATGGGCTAATACAATTGTTTTGCTAAGGCAAGAAGGCAGGAGTGAGTAGTGGTGTCAGGCACACCGGTTTGTGGAAGTCTTGCCTTAGCACAATTAAGGACTTCACTTTATGTCTATCGAACTGGGCCAATTAGTGCAACCACAAGATCATTTTATGGGAATGGTCTGGGCTGAATAATTAGCAATGAGATGGCTTGGGGCTGTTTTGGTTGAGCGTGTGATTCGTTGGCGCAAGAGGGGCACCCCATAACCCTGTGGATTTCTAGACCACCGAGGAGGATTATAAACCTTAGCGGGCAGCCCTAGTCGGCTCAAAGCTTTGTAAAGGCCTTGCAGCTCTCTCTAGATCTCCACCTTAGGAAGTGAGCAAGGGTGACCGAACCCATCCCGCTAGAGAGATCGTGGATTGTGGGTAAAGTTGTACACCTCTGCAGAGTAAAAGATCTATTCAATAGCCACGCCCTGGTCATGGACATGCTCAAGGAAATGGTGCAAGGGTAGATGTTTCAAAGCTTGTGCCATCGACACTTCCGCGAGATGCTTTGGCTTTGCCTCAAGAGACCTTGGCCGGCTCCAGAGGGTCAAGGTTGGCTCGGTAGTGGTCCAGGTTGGTTCGACCTCTGGAATGGGTGTTCGAGTGGGTTTTGGGTGAGGACTGCCACCGTGTGACTGACCTCCCCAATTTTTGGTTGTGGCCGTGAGTTGGTGCTCACACCACCTTTTATTAAAACATCAAAAGTATTATGTATTATGGTTTTACCTTGTTGCCTTTCAATCTATTATTGCTATTATTGTCAAATTTGGCTTTGCAAACTAACCATACAGCTCTCCATTGGTAAGTCCTTGCATGAATATTATTGCATCTTTGCTCTCTCGTGACTTGTCGAGTACATTCCAAGTACTCATGGCTTAAGCCCCGTGTCAAAGCAGATTATGAGGATGACCAAGTGCAGGCGGTAAAGGCAGACTCTTCGAGGAGGAGTTCTTCGACGACTAAGATGCCTAGGACGCCCTCCACCCGACACTGTGGTGCTTGTTGGATGGCTTCAAGTGTTTTGGTGTTTGAGCCCTAGAGCCCTTGTCGCCAGCTTGTAAGTCCTCGTTGGTTTTGTAAGCCCTCAAGGCGCACTTTGTTAACAAGCTTGACCATAAGGTCCTATTATATAAAGTTTAATTTGTCCGCTTCATCTTTGTTTGACCTCGTGGTTGTGGTATTGGCTTGTGTTCTTGTGCGAGCTAGCTCGATTGTCCCGGGACTAGCTCAGATGCAGGCGGGACCACCAGGAGGTCCCACGGACTTAGCTCGAGGTCCCGCCGACCTCTCTTGGTGATGTGCCCGGAGGTGCTACCGAAAGGTGGCGGCCACGACCTCCAGAGGTCCTCAAGACCTCCCGGGAGGTCATGGCGGCCAAGACCTCCAGAGGTCCGCAAGACCTCCCGGAGGTCCCGCACCTCCTCAGAAGCTCCACGCGGTGCTACCACATCCTTCCGTGGTGACTTCAGCAACAAAAAAAAATGGTCCTCCCTGACCTCTTGCAGTACATCACGGGTGGGTCGCCTCACCCCGCTTCACGTAAGACTCACAGATAGGTCTAAGAAATGCAGTGATGCTTTTAAAAGACTGTAATACCCCTCGCTTGTACTCATAAGCTAGCTACCCCCAAGGGGTATTCCAGTCATTTGTACAGGCTTAGGAGCCTATAAATACCCCATGTATCTCCCATTTGAGGGAGAGCTCTCTTGAGCAATAAAGAATTATATTAAAATTGGTGAGCCCTCAGGGGCTCCCTCCCCGGAGGTAACCCCCGTTGGCTCACCGACAGGAGTAAGGCGGTCCTCTCGGACCCCCAAACCTGTATAAACCCTCGTGTTATTTTTTACTCTCGTGGACAATGGCCCGTCAGACGGCCGACGTCCACCCCCTCGCTCATGTTTGGTTTTTACACCTACAACATTGGCGCCGATCGTGGGGAGTCCTCCGCTCAGGAGCAACGGAAGCAAGACATTGTGGAAGAAGCTGATGGCCAAAGACAAAGATGGGTGCGACGTCTTCAACACACGTTTTCGGATGCAATCACTACTCAGAACCACCAGAATTTTACTAGACATCAACCTCGGCACAGAAAATATGATAGTTCAAAGCTACCCCTCTGGACATTCCCTCTGAATACCAAGGGGCAGGGGGGCTAGTGTTGTAAGAATAATTCATCTATCATCCTAGCGGGGCCTGCTTTGCAAAAGATTCGCATATAGGTCCAAGGAATGCAGTGATGCTTTTAAAAGACTGTAATACCCATCGCTTGTACTCATAGGCTAGCTACCCCCAAGGGGTATTCCCGTCATTTGTACAGGCTTGGGAGCCTATAAATACCCCATGTATCTCCCATTTGAGGGAGAGCTCTCTTGAGCAATAAAGAATTATATTAAAATTGGTGAGCCCTCGGGGGCTCCCTCCCTAGAGATAACCCCCCGTTGGCTCACCGACAGGAGTAAGACGGTCCTCTCAGACCCCCGAACCTGTATAAACCGTCGTGTCATTTTTTACTCTCGTGGACGATGGCCCGTTAGACAGCCGACGTCCACCACCTCGCTCATGTTTGGTTTTTACACTTACAACAATAGCCTTTTGCACCAACTGAATATACAGCGTGGCAAAAGCAAGATGTGGTAGCTGTCGTAGCAAAGAGGGATAGACAGTATAAAAAGGGGACCCCCGATAGTTACGAGGGATCCTCGGACGGGGGACCGATTGTTAAGAGAAGTAAATGTGTATTAATTGTCTTTTTCCAAAAAAAAAAGGTCTCCCTTATTACATGGGGGAGGCGGCTATTTATAACCTTCTGACTGAATACATGAGATTACAGATCTGCCCCTAAAAAGGCCCTACTCCTATAGGGGCCACAGGGCCTTTTTCTTCCCCTATGCATAGCATTCGGCTTATGGTGGACCTACCTAGTCTTGGTCCATCTGGCTGGCATACTCGGTCCACCGGTACTCTCTGCCCTTCTCACTGTGCAGGGTGTTCCCAGGCTGAGGGGCCCCACACACCCTTCGGCGCCCCCGAGGTGGCCTAGGGGAGCTCCTGACTCCTGGGTCCGTAGTGCTCGGCGATTCTTCGGAAACCTTCTCTCCGCCTTCGAAGCATCCCCAAAGGTATGCCTTGGTACCCTCGGGGAGGCCCTCTATCGCGCCTCCGGCTGTTGGCCCTCGCGGGCCTCCAGATGACCTTCGCATGGGCTTTGGGGCGCTCCTGAAGGCATACTTGGTACCCCTCGGGGCCCTCAGGCCATGCCTCCCGCTCATGGCCTTCGGGGGGCCTTGCAGGCTTCATCGGGTCATTGGGGCCAGCGGGGCCGCCCCTACGACAAGCCCCTCGCGGTCGAGATCTTACTTCGTCATGGTTGAAACCGAGCCCTTTTCCCGAAGGGTCCAAGCACATTGTCCCCTTCGGCCTAGCGAAGCGTGCTTTGTGCGGGTGCTCCCACGAAGTGTGGGCCGCTTCGCTGATATGATGGCGTGTTGGGTGCCGCACGCCATGATGCTGGTGGTTAGCAATGATGGCGCTCCTTCGAATCGCGTAGGCTGCCGTTGGTTGCCGTGCGTCATAATACTGTTTGTTGGCATTGATGGCACTCCTTCGAATCGCATAGGCCACCGTTGGTTGCCACGCACCATAATGTCGTTGGTTGTCGTACGCCATAATACCGTTGGTTGGGGATACTATGCGCGTAGCACATGTCGCCTACTGACTGGCCCGTGGCTCTCTGACTTCCCCGCCTTGTCTCCTTGTGGTCCTGGTGCGTGTATAAAAGGGGTAGCCCCCCAGCCCTTACCTTGCGCGTTAGAATTCCAGCTTCCTGCCTCCACAATTTTGTTCATTTGGTATCTACACGATGGGTGTTGTCAGCTAAAGAAGAAGAAGAAGAAGACCCGCGAGACGCTAAACTTCGGTAGCGTTAGCTTCCAACCTAAGGTGCGGTGCTAGATGTACGTGCCTGCTCCAGCAGCGCAGAACTGGTGGGACACCGACTAGACCTGGAGGTGGTTTTACCACACTTCTCCGGTAGGCGACGGTCTGCACTCTGGTGGAGCACTAATCGAACTTACCGCCGCCTCGGAGATCACGCTCACTTTGCGAGAGGAGGCCATCCTCCACCGGTTGTTAAATGCGATGAGGAAGCTCTCCACGTGGGACCTCGTGGAGGAGTTTTGCGCCCTCGAAGTCTGGCCCCTGACGTAGGGCTGAAGCGTGGAACTCGGGGACCCGAGGGACAGGCTCCCCAGCATCACCGTAGCAGGTCGCGAAGGTTTTGGTCGTCACCTTGAACTTTTGTAAATGCCTTGTTTTAACAAAGCGTGCCAGTGTTATTGTAGTTGCACCTATCGACGAGGTCGCCCATGCCACGGAGTAGCTTTAGGGCCCCTATACCAATGAAGAGCATGCGAAGCGTGAGTTAGTTGTGCGGGAACCTCATCTAACCGCGCGTACGCGGACCCGGCGGTCCGTCTTACGAAGAGCTCGGACCTGGACGAGGGGAGGATGAAGCGAGTCCGCATGCCCAAGGAGTGCGACATTGCGGGGCTAATCGCTGTGAGGCCCCTGTGCTCTGTTGGGTCTGGCGGCGCAGGTGGCCCCTCCTGTGCAAGGGTGGATGCGGTGGAGAGGCTGGCAAAGAGGGCTGCGCAAGGAACTTCGGAGCAGGTGGAGTGTGCTCAATCGAGCAGCCCATCTTCGGGAGAGCGTGGTGTGTCCCCCGCGGAGAGCACTGCACCGAGGGCGGTTGGGTGTGGTGCGGCAGAGGCTAGGGAGGAGGTGGCGAGCTCATTTGGAATAGCGGGCTTGCCCTTCGAGGAGTCCTTGGCTGGCACGCCCCATCGCACGTTTATGGCGAGGGTTCCGCAAACAAGCCCGGGGGAGCCCTAACTTTTTTTTGCGATAGGGGAGACAAAGCCTAGCACCGTCCCCTATACTTTTTTAGATATGGCTCCAAGGAGGCCCTATTTTTTAGCAAAGGGGGAGGCGAAGTCTGACGTTGTCCCCCATACTTTTTTAGATAGGGCTCTAGGGGGGAGCCCATTTTTTTACGAGGGGGAGGTGAAGCCTAACGCCGTCCCCCATACTTTTTTAGAAAGGGCTCCGGGGGAAGCTCTATTTTTTGCGAGGGGAGGTGAAACCTTGCGCCATCCCCTATACTTTTTTAGATAGGGCTCTAAGTGGAGCCATATTTTTTGTGAGGGCGAGGCAAAGCCTCACGCTGTCCCCTATACTTTTTTAGATAGGGCTCCGGGGGAGCCCTAATTTTTTACAAGGGGGGAGGTGAAGCATGGCATCGTCCCCCATACTTTGTTAGATAGGGCTAGGGATGGCAATTGTGCCCGATTACCCATGTGCCCACGGGTGAATACCCTAATAGAGGTGGGTATGGGCGTCTTTCTTTGCCCACGGGTATAAAAATGGGTACAATTCCTTACCCATCGGGTAAACGAGCGTGGGTATAGGTAAGCTCCACCCGTACCCGCTTCGCCTAATTACCCGCCATCCACACTGACAGGTGGGACCGTAGACACCCTCACTGAGTCACTATGTAAAAAAACTAAAACCCTAGCCTCGCTTGGTCTCACAGGCCCCAGCCTCCCAATTCCAGCCGCCAGAACTCAGAAGCCCTCCCAGGCTCCCACTTCCCATCGCTCTTCCTCCCCCACTAGATCTCCTCCCAGCCAACCGCGCCTCCCGTCCCTAGCCGTCCTCCTCCCGGCCAACCGTGCCTCCCATCCCCAGCCGTCCTCCTCCCGGCCAGCCACCCTCCTCCCAGCCAACCGCAACTCCCGTCCCTGGCCGTCCTCCTCCCGGCCAGCCGCTCTCCTCCCAGCTGTACTCCTCCCGGCCAGCCGCTACCCCCGTCCTCCTCCCGGCCAACTGCCGCCCCCGTCGTCCTCCTCCTCCCGCCCGAGTGCCCGGTCAGCCCGGTCGCCTCCTCCTGAACGTCGGTCGCCTCCTCCCACCTGGCCTCCTTAACACTGGCTCAATTCCCTCCTCCTCCCGCCCGGGCCTCCTCAACCGCCAGAACTCAGGTGCGTGAAGTTTTTCTGGCTTGGGATTGAGATGTGAGAAAGTCAGGTGCATGATCTTGTTTCTTGTTTGGGATTGAGACACAACATCGAATTGGACATTGCACATTGAGTAGTTTCTTGTTCCTAATATGCTTGATCTGTCCCATGAACTCATGCTCTCCAGTGAACTAATGCTCTCTAGTTCTTGATGTTAAACTTTACTACTTGGATATGTAGATCTAGTACTTATACTACATGCTAATAATAGCTGGTTGAGATGTTTGGTACTGAAACATGAAATCGATGCTCCATTTCGACGAAGGAGGCAGGGGCAGCGGAGGAGTTGGTGAGAAGCAACAACAAGGGGCAAACCATCTCCCGACTCCCACACTCAGAAGCCGCCATCCGTCACTTCACACGCCCTCGCCCTTTCTTCTCTTCACTAATAGATTAGTTACTCTACATGATATATGTCTTGATGCAACTGGCAAAGCACAGTTGAGAAGTCTGAAATTCTTTTCTATATATACTTACTTTTGGTGGTCAGTTGGTCACCTAAATTCCACACATGCAGTTCGTAGGTGACTCCGTCTCTGAAGGTTCAGAATTGCAGATAAAGGTGGTAGAATTTCTATGGGAAGATGTTGAGGTAACCATCAAAACCAAGGTAGTTAAAATCGTGATCCTACTCGTAAATTCATACGATTCTACGATCCCACGATGGCCTATCGATCCAGATCGCACTGTGGATCAGAATCAGGTAGAATCGTGGTAAAGTTGCGATCCAAAGGGTAGAATTGTGTAGAATCGTGTAGAATCGCAGAGTAGAATCGTGGTAGAGTTGCAATTTTTTTTTGCAATTTTTTTCCTTTTTTTTTGCATTTTTTTAGAGGCCCGGCTTTACTGATATTTTTTTTAGAGCAAAATTTGTTGATATTAATTTCTGAGATTGAAACTATAAATAAATAAGGAACATGCAAAATATTATATCAATATGGCAATGCTAGTACAAATATCTATATTATGAGTTATGACATGAGCAATCTTAAGCTTGATAATGATAAGCTATTTTTATTCCTGTAGTATGTCTAGCTGCTTTTAAGGAACATGCAAGCGTTGCAATTAGATATTGATTTACAAAACTTGTGAACATTTCTCATTAATTGTAGTAAACTAGTCATGCCCATTGGTTGTTCTCCTGTATTTTAGAACTATATCACCCATCATGTTAGTACCATTATGCTTTTCTATTGTGTGATAAGAAGTGTTTTGCCCCTTTGTTGGTAACAAGTAAGTGGTAAACCTTATAAGAATCATACAAACTTATAGTATAGATGTTAAATATGTGTATTTTTAAAAATCCGTAGAATCGCCGATTCTACGATTCGATCCTACCGGAGGCAAATCGATCCAACTCGGGATCTCGACTCTGACTACCTTGATCAAAACTGATGATTTTGCGTGTATTTTCCCCCTTATATGCCAAACTAAATTTATTTTTTTATGTTTTAGCTGGATGGAAGCCTTATTATTATAGCTAATAACATTATGGGCTCAACCAAGAAGAATATTGATGGTGAACAAATACTACACTACGGTGCCAGGTATCATATACATTTAAACATTTACATTTATCCTATTGAGGTGAAACTCTAAATTCCATGTTTCTTGAAAGGTGTGGGAGATGCAAACTACAAAGTGTTAAAATTATGAACGAAGGGATCAAGTGGGGTTCTCCTAGCAATGTTTATTGGAAGCATGATGTTGAGAGACTAGAATCTTTAAAGATTATTCTTCATGGAAATGCAGAATTTGAGGCAAAAGATGTTGTCTTGAAGGTGCAATTATTAAGAAACAATGCGAGGATTTCTTCCCTTTCTTTTTTTCCTTTTGTCGTATTATCTGATTTCCTTATTCTATCAAGGTAAACATATATTTGAAGTTCCCGATGGTCATAGAATGTGCATCATTAAGGACAGAGCAGGTTTGTTTGTTACTTGTGCCCTACTTTCATGTGTGTGCGTGTGTGTGATTCCATCATGTGAGGGGATACCTTAATCTAATTTCCTTCTCACTAAGATTACTTTTATTGAGAAATGATTCATGTGCATAACACATCAGAATGTTTTCTTGAGGTCCATAATGCAATAAACTAGTTTAGCTGAAAACCTTTATTTTTTTCTTATATAATTATGTTTTGCTCCCATTATAACTTATGTCACGCATCTGATGTTTCTTGGTGAATTTCTCTTTGTCCATCAGGTTTCGTTAAGTTAGATCCTATAAGCAAGCAAATGATGGACAGCGGAACCTGGTACTGGAAGTATACAGTAGATGGTGCCCATGTGAAGTTGAACATGGTATGAACTATAGATCAGATTCTTGATTCATTGATTTCTGGCTAGTTAAATGATATTGAGGGCATGCTTGACTAAAAAAATTGGTTGACCAAAGTCCAACTTGTAGGTGTTGTTGTAAAAGATAGAGGGTCTACATTGATTGTTGTACAGCACACTTGAATATTTAGTCTTGCTATTCAGCCTATTCTTCATTATTTAAGAATTGATGTACAAACAGAGATATTGTCAATGTTGAGGAGAATACTCACTCTCTAAAAAAAATCTCAAAGAACTTTGTTTCTATTTGGCTTTCATCATTGTTTTAAGCTTATGGTTGTCACACAGTTACAGTTTGTTCTAGTGATGCATTGTTCATGGGTACACGGGCATGCCCGCAGGCGACGAGTATGGACGAGGTTTTTTGCTCGTCATCCTTCGCGGGCATGCCCGTGGGGGGAAATCAGGGTCGCGGGTATGGGTATAGGCGAACATTACCCGTGCCCATCGCACCCGATTGCCATCCCTAGATAGGGCTCAAGGTGGAGTCCTATTTTTTGCGAGGGGGAGGCGAAGCCTGGTGCCGTCCCCCATACTTTTTTAGATAGGGCTCCAGGGGGAGTTGAAGAATCTAGACCCGCCATTATAAGTTAATAGAGTATTTTGGTTATTAATAACAAATCTATTTATGAGACTAACATTTCTATTGTTATACCTATTATTTAGTCTTAGTTGGATAAAAAGGTGAAAATCATGGAGGTATGCATTCGACATCATATTCTTATATCTTGTTGCATTCCTCGGATCCAAAATATAGGTTGAACTCCACTAAAAAGTTAACTTGAATATGTGCATATGTCTCTTTTACACATTCGTGTATGTGCACACATTTAGGGAGAGTTCACTCTATGTTTTGTTGTTTCATTAGTATTGATCCGTATTTCTTTATCCACATATATTAAGGATTTCTACTTTGAAACATATCCATTGAGTATATAAAACTTGTGTGGTTTATATATACTCATATGGCTTTATATTCAATTATTCGCAATTGTGATAGTTGTCATCAATTACCAAAGAGAGAAAGATTGGAGCATCTTGACCTACTATTATGAGTTAATGGTATGTTGTGGTAATTAATGACAATCATATGGTGGGACTAATATTTTCCATGAGTTGAATAAATAGGTTATGTACTTATGTTCCACAATGGTAAAGACTTTGGATGACATCATGAGTTGAGTATCATCAAGTCAAAGTTCAAAGAAGAAAATGCATCATGTGTTGATGCATATCAAGAACTCAAAAAGGGAATCATCATGTATTGATGATATTCAAGTCAAGAGCTTGGAATAGAGGATGCATCATGTGTTGATGCACATCAAGATCCCGAAGAGGAGATGATCATGAGTTGATCATCACATAAAGAAAAGATCCATCATGTATGGAATGAATGATTTGGACGAAATGAAGGGACTACACACATGCATATACCGGTATTGCTGGTGACACACCCGTCGGTGTTCACCTAAGCCCGCATTTAACAAAATACGGGGATCCAAGCTCGTCACGAAGAACGCTTGCACGAAAGTGTCCCAAACTGCCCACATTGGAATGGTGGGTCTTACGTGCCCATACTGAATTGATGGGTCTTATATAATGATCCACTCCCGTGGATTGAAACATGTATTATGGCTGCATGGTATGACATATGAACATTGAAATTACATGCTCTCTATTCATAGAGGTAACACAAATGGATTGAATACGAACAATTAAATGTTAACATGGTTCTTAGAAATACAAAATCAACAACAGTGCATTCAACATTTCATGATTATAGGAACATTGAGGTACTTGCCTTCATGATGCGACGCGCTAGTAGGCAAAGGGCGGTGCTCTAAACCTGAAGCCTCTCCGTCTACACAACATATGCTCGAAATAAGAACAACATATAAAAAGACGCTTCCATTAACGTTCTACTACGCATTCCCGAACATCTAAGAGTTAACTAATATATTTAGTTCAAAACGGACAAAATCAACGCATACGTGAAACTGGACAGCGGCACGAAAAAGACCACAACTTTTAACCTGGGACTCGGAACGAGATGAGCCCAGTCCCTAAAGAAACTTAACGAACCAACCTACAACATTCTAGTTGACGAGATGACCCAAACCAGCCAAAACGAAATGCTAACAAGCAGCTGAACATGAGAGACAGAGTTTGTCCCGACGAAACGCACAGCAGGGATGAAAATAACACACCTATTGTTCTTCATCTCCGATTAAGGCGTTCTTTAACATTCTAGAAAGTTTATGAAATTTGCTAAAATATTCTAGTTGGGTGGGAATCCTGAATTTGTCTCTAACATAAACATATTTTAGAAGGTAATTCAACAGATTCATCTCGCCAGAAATCTGAACAGCAAGAATAAAACTAACATAACTTTTGATTCGTATGCCGGAATTTGGTGATCTTAGTGGCTGTGGAAATCTAAGACAATAAACTACAATTCTCATATTAGGGAGGATTCCTGATTCGGATCTTAACAATGTTCAAATTGCCACGCAAAGTGACTGCTGGAAATTAAATGGTGTTCTGGACAGTGGTACAAAAATGGTCGTATCTTTCAAACCATAACTTGGATTCAGGTGAACTCAGAGGCTACGGAAATCTGACGAAATAATCTACATCTCTCTAAGAGATCAAAAGTCCTAATTCGGCCTTGATCTAAACAAAAATTGACGCTGAACAGAGAATAGAAATCTGAATCTGAATCGAGCAATATGGACGAAATCTGCAACCAACCTCTACCAAGAACGAATTGAAACAACAGCAGGGAATGCGAGGAGATACTCTAGGAGACGCGTGGGACACTGATCCTTGCACGAATCACCAATAGAATACGGCCTCCCGGTTGCTCTCCCTTGATTTGGCCTGCAGCACAAATAGAGGAAGGAGTGGCTGCCAATAAGGGAGGAAAGAGAGGCTTGGCTGCCACCAATGGAGGAAGGAGAGGCTTGGGGACAGCAGGGAGGCGCCACCACCTGGAGGAGACAGCAGGGAGCCGGCGGCTTGGTGCAGGGAGGGCGGCGGCTTGTGCAGGGAACAGCCAAGGGGAAACACGGAAGAAGAAAGACTACCTTGTTTAGGGTTTAGAAGGGGTGGGGGCGCATGGGCCTCCCCTCTTGGGCTGCTAGCAAGCCATAAGACCCATGAAAACTTGGGCTGGAGACCCATCTCTATAAACCCCCCTCCAAACTGAAATTGCACTAAAACTTTTGTCCCCGATTAAATTCTCTAATCGAACTCTGGTATTACATTCTACCCCTTAATGTAATTCAACCCCTAATTTTAACGATTTAAAAGAACACAGAATGCAAAGGCGAAGAAATTGGAATCAATAACTTAACACATACCGAAGTAAACAGATCGATATTGTCACAAGATGCGAGACTCTAGCTCCCAAGTGGCCTCCTTTCACCGATGAGACCAAAGAACTTTGACATATCTCGAGTCTTGTTCCTCGTAACCCGCCCGACTCCTCCACTTTCACCTGTCGGACTCAAAAGTGAGATCCCGCTCAATGCTCAATGGTTCAAGTGGAATAGCATGTTCGGGTCTCTCAAATATTTCTCAACATGGATACATGAAACACATTATGAACTCCTTGCATAGACTCGAAGATCCAAACGATAGGCCAACTTCCCAATTGTACACAATTGAAATGGCCCAATGTACCTCTGCTAAGCTTCCTTTGGTACCAAAGCGCACTACACCTCGTAGGCCATACTCTCAAAAGAACCTCATCCCCACCTCGAATTCCAAATCTCGCCGACATCTGCAGATAGCTCTTCATTTACTGGCACTAACAAATTCGCTTAACCTCTCGCCACTGCCACAGCTTATTTAACCCACGGACCCAAAATCGCCGCTCTCCAATCAGATCCCAAAGACAACGGGATCTGCACTTCCGCCATAGAGAACCTCAAACGGTGCCGCTCGAATACTAGCATGGTAACTATTGTTATAGGCGAACTCGCTAAAGCTAGGTGGTCTTCCCACCTCCCTCCAAGACATAACACAACATCTCGAGCATATCCTCCAAAGGTTCGAATGGTGCGCTCAGACCGACCATTTGTTTGGAGATGAAAAGCGGTACTAAGACGGTTGCAGTGCCCAATGCACTTTGCAAACTCTCCCAGAACTTGGAGACGAACTTGGCGTCTCGATCAGAAACAATGGTCTTGGGTACCCCGTGCAACCACACTATCTCACGCACATAGAGAGGAGCCAAATCACTTGCTGAGTTGGTTGTGTGAATAGGTATGAAATGTGCAGACTTACTGAACCGGCCCACTATGACCCAAATAGCATCATTCCCTCGCTGGGTGCGAGGTAAATCAACTACGAAATCCATGGAGATGTCATCCCATGGCCAAACTGGAACCTCCAAAGGTTGCAACAAACCTGCTGGTCGCTTATGCTCAGCCTTGACCCGCTGGCAAACCCCACAAGATGCTACATACTGAGCAATGTCGACCTTCATCCTTTTCCACCAGAAACTCTTCTTCAAATCCTTGTACATCTTGGTCTCACCAGATGTACGGTAGATATGGAGTACGATGTGCTTCCCTCGTAATCTCATCTTTGACTTGAGCCTCTGTGGCACGCAGAGGCGCCTTTAAATCTCAACGCACTGTAATCATCTACACCGGTGGCCTTGTTTGCCCTCATCTATGCGCTTCCTCACTACCGGAGCATCCGATCGTGTTGTTGTGCCTCCCGCGACTCGCCTCGAATGGCCGACTCAAGAAGCAAACGTGTCTCGACCGACGGTACCAAAAGCAAAAGGAGATATCCATACGCCAAATTCGCAATAAGACAATCGAGAGTATGAGGTGTCGCTTGCGACTCAGTGGCATCTGCTACAACATTCGCCTTGCCCGTGATACCGATTGTAAGATCATAGTCTTTATCTACTCTAACCACCTCCTCTCGCCTCGTGTTCAAATCTTTCGGTAAAGATGTATTTTAGACTCTTGTGATCGTGAATATATCACAGATTCGCCAGACAAGTAAAGGCACCAGATCTTCAAAGCAAGAACCACTGCTACAAGCTCTAAATCATGAGTAGGATAATTCTGCTCATCTTTCTTCAATCGCCTCGATGCATAGGCAATCACCTTGCCATCCCCGCATGAGCACACAACCAAGGCCAACTATAGACGATTCAATAAATAGTGAACCGCTTCCTGTGCTCTGGAAGAGTAAGAACCGAGCGGTCACCAATCTATCTTTCAAAGTACAAAAGTCAGCCACACACATCCGACCAATCAAATTTGACACCTTTCGCGTCAATTGAGACAATGGTCTAGCAATGGTTGAGAAACCTTCCACTAAACGCCGTAATAGCCACCTAAACCCGTAAAACTCCTCACTTCCTTGACATTGGTTGGCCTTTTTCCATTCTACCATCGTTGATATCTTGCTAGGATTAACTGAAATACCCTCTTGATTGATTACATGGCCCGTAAATCCAACTTCGTAAATCCGAATTCACACTTCTTCACTTGGCATAAAATTGGTTCTCTCTTAAAGCTTCGAGAACCAACCTCAAATGCCGATAAAGGATCCTCTTCGCCTTGAATAGATCAAAATATCGCCGATGAACACCACAACGAAATCATCAAGGTATTGATGCAGCATGCTGTTCATGGCTTCCATGAAAACTGCAGGAGCATTTGTTAGTCCAAATGACATAACCTTATACTCATAATGGCCATACCTCGTAGAGAAAGCCGTCTTCTCGATATCTTGCTCCCGAACTCGAATTTGGTTATAACCTGACTGAAGGTCAATCTTGGAGAATACTTTAGCTCCCTTTAGTTGATCAAAGAGATCCTCAATACGGGGCAAAGGATATTTATTCTTCACGGTAGCTTGATTAAAAGCCCGATAATCCACGCACATACGCCAACTGCCATCTTTCTTTTTAGTGAATAGAACAGGCGCTCCCCACGGCGAAACACTACGCCGAATCATATCCTTGGATAGCAGATCGTCCAATTGCTTCTTTAGTTCCTCTTGGAAGGGTCGTGCCAAACGGTATGGAGACATTGAAATAGGTCGAGTTCCCGGAATAAGATCAATCCGGAACTCCACTTTCGGCTCTGGCGGCATACCAGGAAGCTTCGCAAGAAAAACGTCAGGAAATTCATTCACCACAGGAATCTCTTCAATGCGCAGTGAGGAATCAGTCTTCTCGCTGAGAGACCAAAGCAATCCAATGGTTGAGGCCCGAAGTCTAGGGAACAGACTAGCCAATGTGAATAAGGAATCAGATGGTGCACTACCTTGAAACACTAGTTCTTCACCGGACGGGGCTTGCAAAGTCACCGTCTTCCAGAAACAACATATCTTGGCACGGTAATTAAATAACCAGTCCATGCCCAGAATAACGTCGAACGGTGACAACTGAATTACCATAAGGTTAGCAGTGAAGTTCTCATCATCAATAGTGATAGAACAGCCCGGACATGCTGTAGAGCTAGAAATAAGACCCCCTAGAGAACTGACTACCACAGCACTCGTAAATACGCCGCAAACTCAAACCCGCCTTTCTAGCAAACTCAGAGACACAAAAGAATAGGTAGCCCCGTAATCAAAGAGAACTAAAGCCTCATGCGAATCAACTAGCAATGTACTGCACCACGCCAGACGCCCAAAGTCGCCGAGTTGGCATGGCGAGACTTTCGGTGGTGCCGAGCGTAAGATGCACCGACACTCTACGAGGGTGAATAGGAACCGCAGCAGGAAAGCGTCGACGGCGGTGGTAGATTTTAACGGGTTCCAGAGAACCCCGCAGAGGTGCAGGAGTAAATGCCGCCAATGAGCCCATCTCAAGAGAATCGAGGTGCGAGAACAAGAGCTAGTGTCTCGAATCAACCCCGAGGAGCACTGGAAGAAGACGCTGCTGGGGTCGGCTCCCATTTGATAATGCTCGCTGGGTTCTGTTTACATACTAACAACTTGTGGCCTTCCCGGCCACACTGACGATATGTCCCTTTGAAAGAACACTCTGATGCCTGGTGCTCTCCACCACACCTGAAGCATTTCATACCTTGACTGAGCAGTGTCGATCTCAAGGGTGGATGACGAAGAACGGGCGCCGATGAGGAAGATCGCCATCACGAACAGACGGTATGCTAACTCCCCGAAACCTCTTGGGAGCAGGTCGTTGAGATGACCCACCTCCCCACTAAAACTCCGCTTCGCCACCACCGTAACCTCCAGCAGGATAGGGCCACTAGCGACCGCCTCGAGAAGAAAGATCTCTCCAGCCCATTCCCCGCCCGCCGACCACGAGCTGAAATCGCGCAGTTAGTCGCCTCAGACGTGGCGACATTCTAATGAGGCCTCGCGAACCTCTTGGCCTTCTCCCAATCATCATTGGCCACTACCGGCATAAAGCGACCAGATTGTTGAATCCACCAGACTCGACAATCGACATCTTTCCTTGAACAAATGTCAGTAGTGACTGCTCCATCCTCTCAACAAAGGAATCCGGATAGAATTTTGTCCTGAACTGCTCCACAAATACCTCCCAAGTGACGGGTCCTCCTGACTGGGGTTCTAGCGATAGAACCCCTCCCACCAGATATCACCGCCCTTCAGCTTGAAAGGTTACGAACCGCGCCTTCATACCAAGTCATCACTAAGGCACCAAACTGTCTCTCCATGTATCGTAACCAATCTACAGCCTGAACCGGAGTACCTACTCCGTCGAAGGTGTCCAGACGAAGTGACATCCACTCGTGGAGACTCATCCTACCCTCGGAGGGATTTGCTACAGCAGTAGGTTCCGCAACTAGTGCAGCTGTAGCAGGAAGGGCTGCCTGCACTTGTCGACGGAGTTCCTGGTTCTCCCTCTGAAGATTTTGAATGATAGCAGTTGACGCGCTCGAGCTTCTACTACCGGCCGAAAGCAAATTAAGCAACCCTCACGCAAAGACCAAAGAGTCTCCTCGACGAAGATGAAGACACAAAGGTTCAAGGCCATGACCACGGCCACGCCACGCCACGCCCACGCCCAAGGATCTAACCATGACGACGAGCCGCCCACCCACCATTGCCTCTACCTCTCGCCATCTAAGAACACCAAAGTACATAAAACTAAACATTTAGCTTAACATTATTAGAAGCACGTAAACGATTCAACCATTACTCAACGGATAACTCATAACAATAGAAATGTGGAAGCCACGAATTACCCATCCCACCCATCAGGCACAAGGTGTCATTTTAATAGATTAATTACCACGGACCTAAAGCCCGCTCGATACTAATCAGAATACCCCAGCCCTACAAGGGCCTCGAATGCTACTAAACTAACATGTTAACAAAGCTAAAACAGAAGACAAAATTTAATTTCTAGAGAACCTCCCTCAGATAGTTAGCTATACCGAGGTTCCAACAATCATTAATATCAAGACAATAGTGAAATCAACAAATATCGTAATCATCACGTATATAATCGATCTCAAGCAACTATATCAAAAGGATGAACTAAGTCCACGCACAGTTCTTAACCAATCTTAACGGAGAAGAATTATCAGCCATAGCCAACATTTATTATTACAGTTCATCAATAATGAATGATTAAATCGAACTAAAATGAAATCCTGAACATGATTAAGGTGAAGTGAAAGGGTAGTGTGTGTCTATTCCCTCCCCATGGAGCCAACCTCAAAGATCACCTAAAAAAAACAACAAACAATGTAAGAGTGAGTCCGAGACTCAACAAGTACAGTAAATGCATAATACATATAACAACCATGATCATGTGAACATCATTAAAGTGTATGAAATAAGCACAAAACGAACACTTGAATGAATGGAATGAATGATTTGGACGAAATGAAGGGACTACACACATGCATATATCGGTATTGTTTGGTGACACACCGTCGGAAATTACCTAAGCCCGCATTTAACAAAATGCGGATCCAAGCCCCGTACGAAGAACGTTTCGTACGGGTGTCCCAAACTACCCACATTGGAATGGTGGGTCTTACGTGCCCATACTGGAATTGATGGGTCTTATATAATGATCCACTCCCGTGGATTGAAACATGTATTATGGATTCATGGTATGACATATGAACATTGAAATTACATGCTCTCTATTCATAGAGGTAACACAAATGGATTGAATACGAACAATTAAATATTAACATGGTTCTTAGAAATACAAAATCAACAACAGGCATTCAACATTTCATGATTATAGGAACATTGAGGTACTTGCTCATGATGCGACACGTTAGTAGGCAGTGGCGGTGCTCCTAAACCTGAAGCCTCTCCGCCTACACAACATATGCTCAAATAAGAACAACACATAAAAAGACACTTCCATTAACGTTCTACTACGATTCCCTAACATCTAAGAGTTAACTAATATATTTAGTCCAAAACGGACAACACCAACGATACGTAAATCGGACAGCGCACGGAAAAGACCACAACTTTTAACCTGGGACTCGGAACGAGATGAGCCCAGTCCCTAAAGAAACTTAACGAACCAACCTACAACATTCTAGTTGACGAGATGACCCAAACCAGCCAAAACGAAATGCTAACAAGCAGCTGAACATGAGAGACAGAGTTTGTCCCGACGAAACGCACAGCAGGGATGAAAATAACACACCTATTGTTCTTCATCTCCGATTATATGTTCTTTAACATTCTAGAAAGTTTATGAAATTTGCTAAAATATTCTAGTTGGGTGGGAATCCTGAATTTGTCTCTAACATAAACATATTTTAGAAGGTAATTCAACATATTCATCTCGCCAGAAATCTGAACAGCAAGAATAAAACTAATATAACTTTTGATTCGTATGCCAGAATTTGGTGATCTTGGTGGCTGTGGAAATATAAGACAATAAACTACAATTCTCATATTAGGGAGGATTCCTGATTCGGATCTTAACAATGTTCAAATTGCCACGCAAAGTGACTGCTGGAAATTAAATGGTGTTCTGGACATTGGTACAAAAATGGTCGTATCTTTCAAACCATAACTCGGATTCAGGTGAACTCAGAGGCTACGGAAACCTGACAAAATAATCTACAACTCTCTAAGATATCACAAGTCCTAATTCGGCCTTGATCTAAACGAAAATCGACGCTGAACAGAGAACAAAAATCTGAATCTGAATCCAGCAATATGGACAAAATCTGCAACCAACCTCTACCAAGAACGAATTGAAACAACAGTAGGGAATGCGAGGAGATACTCTAGGAGACGCGTGGGATGCTGATCCTTGCACGAATCACCAAGAGAATACGGCCTCCCGATTGCTCTCCCTTGATTTGGCCTGCAGCACAAATGGAGGAAGGAGTGGCTGCCAACAAGGGAGGAAAGAGAGGCTTGGCTGCCACCAATGGAGGAAGGAGAGGCTTGGGTAGAGCAGGGAGGTGCCACCACCTTGTGGAACAGCAAGGAGGCGCCACCACCTTGAGGAGACAGCAGGGAGCCGGCGGCTTGGTGTAGGGAGGGCGGCGGCTTGTGCAGGGAACAGCCAAGGGGAAACAAGGAAGAAGAAAGACTGCCTTGTTTAGGGTTTAGAAGGGGTGGGGGCGCATGGGCCTCCCCTCTTGGGCTGCTAGCAAGCCATAAGACCCATGAAAACTTGGGCTGGAGACCCATCTCTATAAACCCCCCTCCAAACTGAAATTGCACTAAAACTTTTGTCCCCTATTAAATTCCCTCTAATCGGAACCCGGGGTATTACAATAATGACCCGAACTTGAAGAGAAGATGTGTGTTATCAAGCTTCAAGTGAATGTGCATGGCAAAGGTATGACTAGATAGGGCTAAGGATATGTTCCTAGTCTTTTACCGGTCTTGGTGTTTGGATGGAAGACCGGATTGATAGTATAGGTTTGTCGTACTATTAAGAGGAGTCTTGACTAGTAGCTTGAGTTAGTCATGTGTTGATAGCTCGTTGTGCTTACTCTAGCCCTCGTTAGCATATTGCTAATATTTGCGAATGTGTTTTGCAGATGGTCGTGGCTCATGCATAATCCTTGTAGCATGTAACTTTAGTTTGCGAATGTGTTTTGCAAATGGTGTAAGTCCATGTACCTTATTCCTTGTAGCATTGATTCTAAAAGTCGGCAAATATGTTTTGCGCCTTCATCTCTTGATTGCATCGCACATCAATTAGCAAATGTGTTTTGCAAATTGAATTGAAGTGAGGTGTGAAATCTATTTTCAGCCTTGATGGTAGTGGGCAGTCTGACTGCCCATGTCAGTCGGTCTGACTGGTGGGGTGTCGATCTGACCGCCATGTGTTGGTCGGTCTGACCGACCCCTGGTCAGCGGTTTGACCGCTTGTTTTCATGCGGTATGTTTTTTTTTGCAGAGAAGGTGTTTTTGAGAGATTCTCTTTTCCCAAAAATGGTATGACCGCATTTCTCTTGCAGTACTACCGCAAGGCGGTAATACCGATCTTTAGTTGGCGGTACGCTTTTTCCAGAGAAAGTGTTTTCTCTAGTGAGCGATCTAACCACCCCTCTGGTGGTCTGACTGGCTGGGTCCGATCTGACCGGTGCAACGGCTAGTTTTTCTTATATGGGTATAAATACCCCTTGTGGCTGGTTGTGGGAGTAGAGTTGCTTGTGCCATATTCATTTTCTTGAGCAAAGAGCAAGCCCTCTCATCTCTTATGTGCATGTGTTGTACTTAGTGAGCTTAGAGAGTAAACCCTAAGTGCATGTGTTGTATTAGGTAGTGGATTGTGTATCCATTGAGCTTAGACACTTGATTCGTTTAAGTGAGCATCTTTGAATTCTTACTCTTGGTGCTTGTTGACACCTAGACGGCTTGGAGAAGTTGCGCCGGTGATCTTCTCAAAGAAGGTTATGAGAAGACCTGGACGGTTGTGAGTGGTTTGGTGCCCACCATCTCCGGAGTAGAGGAAGAACAACCCCAAGTGGATCGAGGTGTTGGTTCGAGTAGTGAACCGGTCCAAGTGGTTGGACTTATCTTGGAGGTGTTGGCTCAATTTGTGGAGCCGGTCCAACGTAGTTGGGCTTACCTCAACTTAGATTAGGGGAGACCGGCAAGTCTTCGAACACCACGATAAAACATCATTGTGTCCTTGTGGTTTGTTCTCTTGTGTTTTTCTTTGCGAAATTTACATTCATATAATTAAATTGCTCACTTGTATTTGTATGATTGCTATAATTATCAATAGTCTTTGTTGGTTGTGCACTAAAGAAACCGAATTTAGCCAAAAGATTTTAAAACTGCCTATTTAACCCCCCCTCTAGTTGGCCTCCTCGATCTTACAGGAGTGAGACCTTTTTTTGCGAGGGGGGAGGCGAAGCCTTATGCTGTTGCTCGTACTTTTTTAGATAGGGCTCCGGGGAAGCCCTAATTTTTTGTGATGGGGGAGGCAAAGCCTAACACCGCCCTCATACTTTTTTAGATAGGGCTCCAGGGGACCCTAATTTTTTTTCACGAGGGGGGCGGGGCAAAGCCTAGCGCCCTCCCCCCTCCCCCCCTGTGGATCCTACGGGGGCATGGGTGTGCACCAGGGCTGAGCCATGCATGGTTGGCGGCGATCGCCCGAGCATAGCCGGGTTTTTACAATTGAGTGGCCCTAAGGATAACAATTGCGTAGGCTTTTGGCATTCCATGTGTGGTCCAGTTGTTGTCCCCGTGGTGTTGCGATGTAGTAGGAACCCGCCCTTGTTGCGTAGGTGATAATGTACAACCCTTCCCATTTGGGCCCAATTTGCATATGATTGCGAGATTCGCGACGCGTTTGAGGACCATGTCGCATGTCGCTGGTGGGTGGACCCGGACCTTCTTGTTGTATGGCGCCACGATGCCTGCGACATATCTTGCATGGTTTTTATGGCCTATATGCGGTTTTCTTCGTGGAGGTCCAGGGAGACCTCCCATTCTGCAGGCTCATAATCTGTTGTGGCGTGGAGGGACTTTGCTGCGAGCTTTCCTGGGGTCATTGTTTCGTCGCCGAAGAGTAGTTTGATTGGTGAGAATCATGTTGCCCTAGTGGGTGAGGTGCTGAGCGCCCATAGAGCCTTGAGGAGCTCTTCAAGCCAAAGGCCCTTCAGCATGCCAACGAGGCGCTTCATTAGCCCCTCCAGTAGTCTGTCGTTGGCTCACTCAACTACCCTGTTAGACTCAGGGTGCCCTACCAACGCGAAGCATATGTTAGTTCTGAGGCCTTCATAGATTGCTTTGAAGCATGCAGAGTCGAATTGGGTGTCGTTGCCGGTGACGATGATGCTTAGCACCTTGTATCTGCAGATGATGTTTTTCCATACGAACCACTGGGATACCACGGCGGTGATTTTTGGTACAAGCTCTGCCTCTACCCAGCTTGAGAAGTATTCAATGGTGATGAAGGCGAAGCGGAGGTTGCCCTTGGTCATTCGGAATAGGCCACTTATGTCGAGGCCCTACCATGCAAAGGGCCGCACCAGGACGAGGTCAGAGCGAAACTATTGGTGCCTTGACTCTGCCACCATTGGCATCCTGGCGGCAACGACGAGGTTTTGCCTGTCACAGCGCTGTCTGCTGCCGTAATAAGCCTTGGCGGAAGGCCTTTGCGACGAGGCCTTGGGGGGCTTGCTGCGCGCCGCATGGCCCTCGTGGATATCCCGTAGGAGAGATTGGCCATCTTCCCACGAAATGCATCACAACAGGGGAGCACAGACGCCCCCTTTGTATAGTAACCCATTTAAGATGTGGTAGTTCCGCGAGTGGTGCTAGAGGCACTTTGCTTCGGCAGGGTCCTCAGGCTCTTCGCCTGTTAGGTACCTAGTGAAGGCATCCTGCAAGTCAGCTTTGTTGATGAGAAGTACAAGGTTTGACTCACGCGCGGTGACTTGCGCCTCGGGCGTAGCCCCATGTGTTCTAGGTGGGGCCCCTTGTGCTCATATCGCAGCCCCTTGTGCTTCGGGGGTAGCCGAGGGCGCGTGTAGTACCTCATAGAAGATGTTTGGCGGAGGACATTTGGCAGAGCTAGCCAGTTTTGCGAGCTTCTCAGTTGCCTCATTGTTTCCCTTAGAGATGGTTTGAATGGTGATGCTGAGGAAATGCTTTGCTGCCTCGCAGATTGTGGCCAGATACCTGTCATCTCGGGGTCTCTAGCCATGAACGATTTGTCAAAGTGGCCCACCATAAGGCAGGAGTCACTTTTGATGATCATGCGCTTGGCCCCCAAAATCTTGGCCTTGTGGAGGCCCAGCAGCAGAGCTTCGTATTCGGCGGCGTTGTTTCTTGTCGGGAAGTTGAGGTGGGCGGCGTGTGACACGCTTCGCCCATCCAGGGTGACACGGATGGCCGCCACGCCTGCCCCCGCGGCGCACCAAGAGCAATCGGTGTAGATGCCTTGGTCTGGTTCGGGGTTTGTTCCTCGAATTGGAGAGTCCATTCGGCGACAAAGTCTATGAGAGCCTGTGATTTGATGGCCGTGTGCACGACGAAGGTGAGGTCGAAGGGTGCCAGCTCAATGGCCCACTTGCCTATCTGGCCCAAGGCGTCCTTGTTCCACAGCATTAGTGCGAGTGAGTAAGACGTCGGGACCGTGATGGCGTGTGCTAGGAAGTAGTGTCATAGCTTGCGCGAAGCCATGAGTAGGGCATACGCTAGCTTTTCTAGTTCTGTGTATCTGACCTTGGCCCCTTGTAGGGCCTCCGATACATAGTACACGGGGCACTGCCTGTTGTGTTCTTGGACAAGGACCACGCTCGCCGCTGAGGAGGAGGCGGCGAGGTACATCAACAAATTTGCATTGGGCTTCGGGTTGACTAGGCTTGGCAGTTGGGTGAGGTATTGTTTAAGCTCTTTGAATGACTTCTGGTAGTCTTCCGTCTACCGGAATGGCTCCGCTCCCCGAAGTATCTTGAAAAAGGGCATAGCCTACTCCACGGAGTGGGATAAGAATCGACTAAGGGCTACGAGGCGCCCTGTTAGTCTTTGCACCTCTCGAGCACTGCCGGGGGGGGGGGGCTCCATTTCACCGAAGGCCCATTTCTCTAGGTTGTGTTCTTGCACAAGGACCACACTCACCGCTAAGGAGGAGGTAGTGAGGTACAACGGTAGATTTGCGTTGGCCTTCGGGCTGACTAGGCTTGGCAATTGGGTGAGGTGTTGTTTGGCCTCGATGCCTCTTTCGAACACAAGGAATCCTAGGAGCTTGACCGCCTTTACACCGAAGGAGCATTTTTCTAGGTTAAGCTTGACCCCCTCTGCCCGGAGGCTGGCGAAGGTTTCCTGTAGGTCCGCTGTGTGGGAGCTTGCGAGTGCACTTTTGACTACGATGTCGTCGATGTTGCGGCCGAGTTGATTGGCTAGCACCTTCGTAATGATCCGAGTGAAGGTTGCCCCAGCATTCTTGAGGCCGAAGGGCATCCTGGTGAAGCAATAGGTGCTGATGGAGGTGATGAAGGTAGTCTTCGATTCATCCTCCTTGACCACGAATATCTGATGAGAGCTGGAGTAGGCATTGAGGAAGCTCATCAACTCCCAGCCCAAGGTGGCATCTACAAGTTGGTCGATGCGGGGTAGAGGAATCATCCTTTGGGGATGCTTTGTTGATGATGCCGACCAAACCTCGAGACGAGATTAAATCCGTGGGTTGCCCGATCTTTCACGGTGGTAATTCCCAAACAAATATGTAGAGCACGAATTATAAGATACAATTCACACTTGGATAGATAAATCTCACACCCGCCACTACTACAAAACAGGCTATAGTAGACGCCCCATCACAGACGGTTTCTTTGGGCAACCGCTCGTGTTGGGTCTGTCGACCTACGGCCGGCGCCGCCACAAGATCGCCGCTTCGAGGCCTATCACGAGCGGTTCTTATTTAGAATCGCCTGTGATAGTCATTTATCCTGAGCGGTTCTATTCACAAACCGCTCTGTGATAATCCGGCCAATCACGCACGGTTCTCAATAAGAACCGCTCGTGATAGTACCTGACGGTTACGAATAAGAACCGCTCAGTGATAATTAATTATCACTGCAGCGGTTCTAATTAAGAACCGTTTGTGATATCTCTTTCCCTCTGCCACCTTTGCCGCCGCCTCTGCTGCACTTTGCCGCTCTGAGGCCTCAGATGTCCTGAGCGGTTCTTAACAAGAACCGCCTCTCGATTGTTGGGCGAAACGAAAATTTGAACATAATGGGCGGGTTGTCAAACTTCGCTTTATATAACCTCCATCTCCTCCTCTGCGGTCTCTCCTCCTCCATCTCCTCCTCTGCCATTTCTCCTCCTTTGCCATTTCTCCTCCTCACACTGGCGCCCGGCCTCCGCCGAGCTTGTCGCTCATGACCTCACGCCGAGCTTGTCGCCATGACCTCCTCCAACTCGTCCGGCCTCATCGTCACCGGCCTCATCGAACCATCACCCCGGCCTCCTCCACCTCGCCCGACCTCGTCGTCACTGGCCTCCCGACGACCTCGTCGCCTTGGCCTCCTCCACTTCCGCCTGGCCTCCCACGACCTTACTCTCTCTACTCCCCCTTTGCTTTGTGATGTGGATTCTTGAGTTGATGCTATTGTGATGTGGGTGATGCTCTTTGTGATGTGTGTAGTTCATGTTGAGTTGTTTGGTTTGGGCAAAAATATGGATGGTAGATCGCGCACCGCTCGGTAAAATCATCATAACTTTCGCATACTAACTCCGATTGACGTTCTTTGGCTTGTTGGAAAGCTAACAAAAGCTCAATCCGAAAATCCATAAGTCAAGGTCAAATTCTCTTCGAGGTCTCGAAAAGTGAAAACCCCAAAAAAGATCGTTTAGGGCCTCTAAACGGCATCCAAAGTTTTAGCGGCCGTTTTTTTTTGCCGCGAAAAAGGCTATCACAGCGGTTCGAACAAGAACCGCTCGTGATAATAGCCTTCCGAGCGGTTTTAATGAAAACCGCTCGTGATATTCTCGAATCATAGGCGGTTTTTGATGAAAACCGTGCGTGATAATAGCTTTCCGAGCGGTTTCAACAAAAACCGCTCGTGATAGTGCGATCACGCACGGTTTTGAACCGTTTGTGATAACCGCACATATCACAGACCAACAAATATAGGCGGTTCGAAACAAATGCGTGATGACGGTTCGAACCGCTCGTGATGAGGCTTCTGTAGTAGTAGTGCGCGCACACCACAGTACAAGAACGAAAGAAGAGATCAAACAAGATCATCATACAAATTCAATCAATAAGATTAAACCTGAGTAGTAGTAAGAGATATCATAGATAGAAAACTCTCAAGAACTCACACACACGATAACAAAGATAGACCCTCACGGCAACACGCCAAATAACTCAAACTCATAATTTCTAAAACTCCCCTTTACATGGGCGTTCGGCCCTTGGCTTTATAGTTAGCACACACTCACGGCCAAAACTAAACTCACGCTAGAACTCATTAACTAAAACCGACTAACTAACTTGATAATTGACATCCTCTAAAGATATTCACCATGGTGGGTCCCATGTGTTTGATGCGTATGGATCAATTCCTCTTTTAGTTGGTTTCCTTCCCTTTTTTGTCTCGTAATAAATCTCCAAGCCAAACGTGTAGTAGTTGAACTCCAATTTGGTCACGTGTTGGTAGAGGGGAGAGAAAGGAAACAACATATTTGCACGAGAGGACTCCGGGCGGGTGCTTGCTGGCCGAACTAAACAAATAAAACAGCAGACGTAATTTTCTGGTTAGGAAACACACGTAATATCTGGACGTGTCCCAAACGCACACCATGGAAGCATACTTGCGCGGGCCCCATCCTGATTTCTTGGGCTGTTTGATGGCTTTCCCTTCTATCTCCTATGAATATTATCTCCATGTATAGAACATGATTTACACTTGGTCTCTTGCACTCTCGTACACACACATGCCATGCATGGTGGACTAGTTGCATCTGCGAGCATGAATCTCGTGGCCCTTCTGGCTCCCATGCAAACGCATATTCCAGTAGAAATAATGTTCTGCTTGGAGACTCACACGCATGGACACATGCAACACATGAACTCGTTCCTAGTGCATGTTGTGGTTCCTTGCGTGCCGCCCGGCCCGGCACACGTGCATCCGCTGGCACGTCTAGCACACGTGCATCCCCTGATCCATGTACGCATATATCTTCCTCCTTGTTATTGACAAAAGATTGCACATAAGAAATATTATGTACCGATATTGCGTTAGTAGACGGTGCTTGGGCCGCATCAGTTGAGGTCAGTGAAGTTGTCGCACATGCACCATTTGCCAGTGTTCTTTTGCACTAGAACGGGGTTGGTCAGCCATTCGGTGTGCTTGATCTCCTGAATGACCCCCCCCCCCCCGCCTTTAGTAGCTTGGCTATTTCCCTCTTGGCCGCCTCTAACCGTTCTACCGACATGTGACGCAGTTTTTGCTTCTTGGGGATGCCTCACTTTTGATGGCCAGACGGTGCTCGATGGTCTCCTGGGCTACCCCGGGGATGTCTTCGGGACCCCATGCGAAGATGTTCGCATTGCTGCGGAGCACCTCGAGAATGACTCCATGTGCCTCCGTTTGGAGCTCTGCTCTGAGAGCCGCCGCCTTCTCTGGGGATCTTCGTGCATAGGTAGTTGTGGTGTGCTATTGCGTCAAAGGTATTTAGTGTAGCTCGGCCGAGGATGGTATTGTATTGGTAGGGCATCTGGATGACGTCGAATGTGACGACCTCGGTTCGTAAAGTCATCGCTGAACGTGAAGGCCAGGTAAATTTGGCCCAGGGTCATCACGGGCCTTCCCTCGAAACCTACCAGAGGTATACCCGGGGGCGATAGGCGATCCCTGAGGATTATCATCTTCTCAAAGGCATTTGCGAAAAGCAGGTCTGCAGAGCTTCCTCCATCCACAAGGACGCGCTTGACCTCGAAGTTTGTGATGTTGGTGGAGATGACGAGAGGGTCCTAATGAGGTAAGTATAGGCCCCTGACATCTTTGGGACCGAAGGTGATCGGTATCTCGGCGTAGCGAGGTGGGCTTGTAGCAGGGTATGCACGCCGCTGTCTTTTCGAATGTCATGCCGAGCGAGGAGCCCCCAGTGATCACATTTATGATCCTTTGATGGTGCTCCCCATGGCACCCCTCTATGTGGGGCCTCAGCGGCGGAGTGGGTAGCTGGTTGCCTGGCCTCCGTACATCTTCGCACTCTGCCGACTGCTGGCCGCGGCTCTTGTAGTCTTGCATGGCTGTGATGGTGGTGCCGTAGAGGGGCTGCGTGATGGGGTTGAAGACGGAGTACTAGCCAAAGATGACGGGGTTGTTGCCAGTGTTGGCGAAGGAGTCACCGAAGCTAAAGATGGAGCCATAGCGCCAGGCGGCAAAGATGGCTAGGGAGGGGACGACGGCCGACCGCAAGCCCGTGAGCTAGGAGGAGAAGCGAGATAGCAGTTGTTCTCGGGGACATGAGATGGATTGGGGGATTTGGGGATTGGATCTAGAGATGGATTGGGGGATTTGAGGATTTGGTAGACTTGTTCAAAGGCGGCCCTGTTCGAAATATGCCCTAGAGGCAATCATAGAGATGATTATATTTCATTATGTTCATGATATTGGATAATGTGTTATCTTGTTCCTAGAATAATATTGTTAATATTTGTTATCAAGTATGTGACTTGGTTGTGAAACTCTATATTCCTGCGATAATTATTCTTTTACGATCCCTGGTCGTAAACATATGAGGACACATATGAATAGACTAGCATATGTATTGGTTGATGACTATGTTTCACGAGTCATAGATATGGAGATATCAAACCGATAATATGGACACATGTTAGAGAACATGATGTTAGATAAGACCCACCTTGAGACACTATTGAGATTGTTATGAATCTATGTGTCGTTAGTTGGTCTCAAGCAATGATGATGTATAATCCTTAGACCTGAGATTAGCATGATTTCCTACATGTGTAAGAGCACTCTTAGGGGTTGCCAAACGCTACACCGTAACTGGGTAGTTATAAAGGTAGCTTTCGGGTATGCTGTGAAACATGGAGAGGAATGTGACTGGTCGGATATGGGATTTGCCCCTCCTAACATAACAGGAGAGATGTCTCTGGGCCCCTCGTTGTGATCGGATAAAGAAAGTGCATGGCCATGCCACTAGTAGTCGAAGTGTTCGACCACGTGAAGTTATCCGACACTCGATCGAGAAAGAATTGAACAGTCCATGGATGACACAACATCTCACCTGGAGTTCAACCAGACATCGTGAGGCAAAGGGAGTATACACGAGTAGGTCACTTAGTTCGAACAATTACGGACTGGTCGTATACAGATACGAGATGGTCGTAGACTGGTCGAACATAGTCACAGAGTGGTCGTAACCTAGTCGTAAGCAATTACGAACTGGTCGTGACCAAATATGAACTGGCATCGATAAAGATAGGACACGGTCGTAAGTGATGAGGACTCGATCGTAGATCATATTGCATTAAGGTTCGTCCGATATAATTTGTGTGTATTCGGGAATCGATATGCTCTGCTAGGAGCCGCTACGACTCGTGATCGGAAATGGTTTCCAAGTCACAACCGAATTACACATGAACCTACAGGGTCACACACTTAATGGGTTGGAATAAACCAGTACGAATACGATTCGAAAACGTATTCGGATAAGATCCGTCACGAGCACTATATAAGGAGATGCATGAAATTCATTGGGAGGTATCGTGAAACATCACGAAACCCTAGCCGCCATCTTCCCGAGACTCCGCCGTGCGACTTGGTGCTAGCACACCAGCGTTCGGTTGTTCCTGCCCTGGACGTGTGGATACCGTAGAGGCGCTACTACGATTGTTGCGCTTGAGGACGATCCACGATCTTCATGAGGAACTACAGAGGTTGCTGGAGGGGACGATCAACTACGACCACCGCATCGACTTGTTTGGGCGTTGGACGATCGACTCGACCACTACATCGACGCGCTCTTCGTTGGACCAGTTGCTCCAACCCTTCTTCCATTGCTCGCTGCGTCTGGTGGTAACGATCTGTGATCATCTACTTGCTTGGTTTCCTGGTTTGCATGGTAGAAATTTTTGTTTGTAGCTATCGTAGCCTACCCGCGACCCAACAGGCCCGACCCGCGCCCAACCCAGTCCGGGCTGGCTTGGGACAACATTTCCGGCCCAAAAGCCCAAAGGCTTGATGAAAATAATTAAAATAAATAAATAAACCCTTTTTTATTCCTGGAGTGAATTAAATAATACCTTTTATTCCGAAAAAGCATTAAAATAACATTTTTAAATCGGAAAAATGAAATTTCGAGTCCGATACCAATAGGACAAGCCATATTGCTGAAAATGACGTGTGTGGGTTGTATGTGGTGTTCATTCATTAATGTTAACCTTCGGAAACCTGTTGCTTGATTCTGTAGAGTTGAACATGCAAGTCATACAATTAATAGTAAATACAGTTGGAATTAACTGGGGCCAGGTCGAGCTGAAACCACCTTAAGGTGGTGAGTCCCATCGAACAGTCGAGCACACTGTACATATGTATAGCAGATGCTGATCGATGCATTCGGCAGCGCCACAAATTGCTGCTGCTACATATAGCTTCCTGCCTGCGACTGATCGATGATGGTGAATCAATAGTGGCGATCGATTGTGCATACCCACTACACATAAGTAAGTAACTTAAGGGAATAATAAGGAATTAAAATTGTCATGTCCTCATTAATTAATCAAGCCAATAGTATATAGTACTCCTTGCGCTTCAAATACAAGACATATAGTTTTGGCAAATTTGTTTCAAAATATAAAGAGCGTGTGAGTTTATTGATTTTTCACTTGTTTGCACTTATTTTCCAATGTATTTATAGAATGGATAGCATGATCATTTCCTCTCATCTTTGTTTTGATTTTGCAACCTCCTCAATCCCTTTGTCTACCCAAAATAGTCTCATAAAAAAAATGGAGGGAGTATACCGTAGAATGATACTTAATATGTCCTTTTAAAAATTCAACGAAGATTTTTTTTCTACCTGGATTGTCTCTATGTCAGTGTGGCCTTCGCAGTCGTCCGATCGCTCCTCAGACCACGATCAGATCGTTATGGAGGTCGTCTCACGTGGGGACGGACCCATGTAAATCCTTTGAATATGCGAAGAACTGCACATTATAACCATCCTTTAAAAAAGTTAGTTGACACAGTCAAAATGCACATGGATATCTACATCTGCTGGCAAACAAGCAAGCTTGATCGTGGAGCACGAGAGGTGCTACATACATTCATACGTCAAAATCGATTCATCGATCGCTCATCCGTCTGGCATGGATCCCTTTTAGGGTTAATTCCTTGGAGATTAAACACTGCGGCCTGCAGGGATGCAGACTTGTCACCCACCAAGCAGCCGTGGAGAGAGAGAGCAACTATCTACGAGTTTTTAGCTCATTTGACAATGTCACTACTACAGAAGGGGTCTTCACTGATGGTTTAGAAATGACATCACAGACAGTTTCGTGAGCCATCTGAGTTTATGGGTCAGTGATGACATAGGTCATCACAGACGGTTATTAACTTAGAACTGTCTGTGATATTCGACTATATCACAGACGGTTTATAGATAGAATAGTCCGTGATATCTTATGCATCACAGACAGTTTATAGATGGAACCGTCCGTGATATCTTATGCATCACAGACGGTTTGTTCTAAGGAGCCGTCTGTGATATTCTTTTTGTATTGCTAAATCTATTTCCGTTTATTGGCTAGCCTCAAGAAATGCTAGCCATGCCCTCCGAAACAAGTAGAAACATAACAAGCACATTCAATTCACATTCATTTCAGAAACAAGCACATCTATTTCATAAATCAATTAACTCAAGTGAACTAAAATTAACCATTTATGAACAAATATACACACATGTTCCATAAAGTTCAATCTTATCCCAACCAAGTTCAATCTACATTGTGGAACTTCCTGTTTGAGCTTATGACTTCACGCATCAAGAATGTCGCAAACTATCTTCGAATGCGTTCGAGCTAGGCCTGTTCCAACAGAGTTTCAGCGATGGTTGCAACCTGTCGTTAGGAAGATTAAAGTCGTGCATATATAAATTAATAAGTATGAAATAATTATTGCAAGATTGGCAAACCTAAGGATCTTTGGTCATTGGGGAACCGAGGATTAGTGCCATGTTGTGGCAAACATAGTATCCACAAGTGTTGCCCAGCGGCTGCTGGTGGCACTGCAAAAATAGAATTGGTTAGTTCAAGAGGCGTAACTATGAAGTGCGATCTTTCCTGTCGAGGTTTTATTTTCCCGACGGGCGTGTAGTGAACCGATAGTAATGATTTAGCTACCATCGGTTTGGATGTATTGACAAGGATGCAAGAAGTTTCGTGACGATTTGATATATAACCATCAGGAAAATTATCCTTCACGTCGGTTTGGATGTACCGACAAGGATGCAAGAAGTTTTGGTGACGGTTTCATATATACCCGTCAGGCAAATCATCATTCACGTCGATTTGCACGTAACCACATGAATTTCGTTGTCGTGCCCCATTTTCGTTGATGTGCCCCATATTTGGTCATTATCATTCGCGTCAATTTACGCGTACCCACAGGAATTTCGTTACCGTGCCCTATTTTCTCACTTGAAAAGAAACTCCAAAAGAAAAACTGAAGAAAATGCTTCTAAACAAGCCTAGGAAATAATTTAATCAAATACTACATTAATTATCTTGAATTAAAATATTTTTGTCACATTTTTATAAATCAGTTTGACCTTAGAAAATTTGTATGTCCTTACTTAAACCTTGTCGGTTTAAATATTTTAAATTAAGTATTTTAACCGTGGAATCGCAATCGGACGGTCCAAAATAGAATAACTTTAACAATGCATAACTAATTCAAAGTAACTCCAAATCAAGTGAAACTAATTTTTATAATTTTATTTTTAAGTGAAATTTAGTTTGGAATAGGTTTAAAATTTATCTCTACCCCAGAAATTATAGTTTTTGCAAATTTATCCAAAACCGAATGTTTTTTACACTACAAAATACTTATAACTTTGGAAATTCATAACTAACTCATGTGAACTCCAATTGAGGTGAACCAAGTTATTTTGGTCTTACAATTTTATTTTCTATTTATCTATGAAATCCTTATGTCTAAACATGATGAGAAGGGATTCATTCTCACTTGAAAGGAAACTCCAAAAGAAAAACTGAAGGAAATGCTTCTAAAAAAGCCTGGAAAATAATTTAATCAAATACTAAATTAATTATATTGAATTAAAATATTTTTTGTCAAATTTTTAGAAATCGGTTTTACCTTAACAAATTTGTATGTCCTTATTTAAACCTTGTCGATTTAAATATTTTAAATTAAGTATTTTAATGGTGAACAATATGTTTTCAAAATTTATATGGGATCCAAATCATCACAGTAGCTTCTCTGAAAAATTTCATATTTTCATATTTTTATAATTTTATTTGCTATTTTTAACTCCCTAGGCAAACCTGAATCATCTGAGTTGCACGTGAGCCGTTGGATTCGAATTGGACTATCCAGCTCGATTGGGCTGTTCGGACCGTCCGAATAGCCAACGCATCTAGACCGTTAGATCTTAATCGGGCTGTCTGTATCGATTGGGCCGTTCGAACCATCTGAACAGCTCACTCAATCAGGACCGTCGAATCACGATCGGACGGTCCAAAAAAGAATAACTTCAAAAATGCATAACTAATTCAAAGTAACTCCAAATCAAGTGAAACCAATTTTCATAATTTTTTTTTGAAGTGACCTTTACTTTGGAATAGGTTTCAAACTTATCTCTACTCCAGAAATTATAGTTTTTTGCACATTAATCCAAAACCGAATGTTTTGTACACTACAAAATGCTTTTAACATTGAAAATTCATAAGTAACTCATGTGAAATCCAATTGAGGTGAAGCAAGTTATTTTGGTCTTATAATTTTATTTTCTATTTATGTATGTAACCCTTATCTCCAAATATGATGAGAAGGAATTCATTCTCACATGAAAAGAAACTCCAAAACAAGAACTGAAGTAAATGCTTCTGAACAACATTGGGAAATAATTGAATCAAATACCAGATTAATTATCTTGAATTAAAATATTTCTTGTCAAATTTATTGAAATCAGTTTGACCTTAACTAATTTGTATGTCCTTATTTAAACCTAGCTAGTCGGTTAAGAATTTGAAATTAATTATTTTAGTTGTGAACAGTATGTTTTCAAAATTTATATGTGATCTATATCGTCTTAGTAGCTTCTCTGAAAAATTTCATATTTTTATTTGCTATTTTTAACTCCCTACTTAAATGTGAATCATTTGAGTTGCCCGCGAGCCGTTGAATTCGAATTGGACTGTCCAGATCGATTGGGCCGTTCGGACCGTTAGATCTTAATCGGGCCATCCGTATTGATTGGGCCGTTCGGACCATCCGAACAGCTCGCTCAATCACGACCGTCAAATCGCGATCGGATGGTCCAAAATAGAATAACTTCAAAAATGCATAACTAATTCAAAGTAACTCCAAATCAAGTGAAACCAATTTTGATAATTATGTTTTTAAGTGAACTTTAGTTTGGAATAGGTTTCAAACTTATCTCCACTATAGAAATTATAGTTTTTGCAAATTAATCCAAAACCGAATGTTTTGTGCACTACAAAATGCTTTTAACATTGCAAATTCATAAGTAACTCATGTGAACTCCAATTGAGGTGAAGCAAGTTATTTTGGTCTTATAATTTTATTTTTTATTTCTGTATGTAACCCTTATCTCCAAACGTGATGAGAAGGGATTCATTCTTACTTGAAAAGAAACTCTAAAACAATAACTGAAGTAAATACTTCTAAACAACCCTGAAAAATAATTTAATCAAATACTAGATTAATTATCTTGAATTAAAATATTTCTTGTCAAATTTATAGAAATCAGTTTGGCCTTAACAAATTTGTATGTCCTTATTTAAACCAAGCTAATCGGTTAAGAATTTGAAATTAAGTATTTATTTGTGAACAATATATTTTTAAACTTTATATGTGATCTATATCATCTCAGTAGCTTCTCTGAAAAATTTCATATTTTTATAATTTTATTTGCTATTTTTAACTCCCTACTTAAACGTGAATCATCTGAGTTGCCCGCAAGCCGTTGGATTCGAATTGGACTATCCAGATCGATTGGGCCGTTCGGACCGTCCAAACAGCCAATGCATCTGGACCGTTAGATCTTAATCGGGCCGTCCGTATCGATTAGGCCTTTCGGACCATTCGAACAGCTCGCCCAATCACAGCCGTCGAATCGCGATCGGACGGTCCAAAATAGAATAACTTCAAAAATGCATAATTAATTCGAAGTAACTCCAAATCAAGTGAAACCAATTTTTATAATTTTGTTTTTAAGTGAACTTTAGTTTGGAATAGGTTTCAAACTTATCAAAACCCTGAAAATTATAGTTTTTACAAATTAATCCAAAACCGAATGTTTTGTACACTACAAAATGCTTTTAACATGGCAAATTCATAAGTAACTCATGTGAACTCCAATTGAGGTGAAGCAAGTTATTTTGGTCTTATAATTTTATTTTCTATTTATGTATGTAACCCTTATCTCCAAACATGATGAGAAGGGATTCATTCTCACTTGAAAAGAAACTCTAAAACAAGAACTGAAGTAAATGCTTCTAAACAACCTTGGGAAATAATTTAATCAAATACTAGATTAATTATCTTGAATTAAAATATTTCTTGTCAAATTTATAGAAATCAGTTTGACCTTAGCAAATTTGTATGTCCTTATTTAAAACTAGCTAGTCGGTTAAGAATTTGAAATTAAGTATTTTAGTCGTGAACAGTATGTTTTCAAAATTTATATGTGATCCATATCATCTCAATAGCTTCTCTGAAAATTTTTATATTTTTATATTTTTATTTGCTATTTTTAACTCCCTACTTAAACGTGAATCATCTGAGTTGCCTGCGAGCCGTTGGATTCGAATTGGACTGTCTAGATCGACTGGGCCATTCAGACCGTCCGATCGGCCATCGCATCTGGACCGTTATATCTTAATCGGGCCGTCCGTATCGATTGGGCTGTTCGGACCATCCGAACAGCTCGCTCAATCATGGCCATCGAATCGCGATCGGACGGTCCAAAATAGAATAACTTCAAAAATACATAAGCAATTCAAAGTAACTCCAAATCAAGTGAAACCAATTTTTATAATTTTGTTTTTAAATGAACTTTAGTTTGGAATAGGTTTCAAACTTATCTCTACCTCAAAAATTATAGTTTTTGCAAATTAATCCAAAACTGAATGTTTTGTACACTACAAAATGCTTTTAACATTGCAAATTCATAGGTAACTCATGTGAACTCCAATTGAGGTGAAGCAAGTTATTTTAGTCTTATAATTTTATTTTCTATTTATGTATGTAAGCCTTATCTCCAAACATGATGAGAAGGGATTCATTCTCACTTGAAAAGAAACTCCAAAACAAGAACTGAAGTAAATGCTTCTAAACAACCCTGAGAAATAATTTAATCAAATACTAGATTAATTATCTTGAATTAAAATATTTCTTGCCAAATTTATAGAAATCAGTTTGGCCTTAACAAATTTGTATCTCCTTATTTAAACCTAGCTAGTTGATTAAGAATTTGAAATTAAGTATTTTAGTCTTGAACAGTATGTTTTCAAAATTTATATGTGATCTATATCATCTCAGTAGTTTCTCTGCAAAATTTTATATTTTTATAATTTTATTTGCTATTTTTAACTCCCTACTAAAACGTGAATCATCTGAGTTGCCCGCTAGCCGTTGGATTCGAATTGGACTGTCCAGATCGCTTGGGCCGTTCGGACCGTCCGAACGGCCAACACATCTGGACCGTTAGATCTTAATCAGGTCGTCCGTATCGATTGGGCCGTTCAGACCATCCGAACAGCTCGCTCAATCACGGTCGTCGAATCACGATCGGACAGTCCAAAATAGAATAACTTCAAAAATGCATAACTAATTCAAAGTAACTCCAAATCAAGTGAAACCAATTTTCATAATTCTGTTTTTAACTGAACTTTAGTTTGGAATAGGTTTCGAACTTATCTCTACCCCAGAAATTATAGTTTTGCAAATTAATCCAAAACCAAATGTTTTGTACACTACAAAATGTTTTTAACATTGCAAATTCATAAGTAACTCATGTGAACTCCAATTGAGGGGAAGCAAGTTATTTTGGTCTTATAATTTTATTTTCTATTTATGTATGTAACCCTTATCTCCAAAAATGATGAGAAGGGATTCATTCTCACTTGAAAAGAAACTCCAAAAGAAAAACTGAAGGAAATGCATCTAAACAAGCCTGGGAAATAATTTAATCAAATACTAGATTAATTATCTTCAATTAAAATCAGGATCGTCTCATCGGACAGTCTCCTTTGGCCTTGTCACTACACAAAGCTGCCCCATCTGATCTTATCACTACGTAAAGCTGCTCCGTCTGGTCTTGTCACTACGAAAAGCTGTCCCGTTTGATCTTGTCTCCGTGCAAAGCAGCCAGCCCCGTTTGGTTTTATCATCTGCAAGCTAACACATTACCCGCTTTGTTAGCCTCCCCCCGCGGGCTCTAAAATAGGACCACTGGACCATTGAAACCGTAGGAAGAAGAACCTTCTCCATCATACAGTAACATACTATGGCAGACGCCGAGGGTCCAGTCCAACTGGGGTCGCCGAAGCAAGACCTTCCCCTCGAAAGGAGGGAGGACTTGGGCCCTAACTACCGGTTGATACCAAACAAGCGTGCTCAACCGGTATGGCTTAAATGCAGACACAGAGAGGATGCTGTCGTGCAAGTCATAGACGGCCCTTTCGATGGTGGACGACGTTTCTTCCGATGCCCACACTCTGGGGTACAGTTAGCAAATAGTTTTATTCATTTTACTACTAATACATCCTCTATGCTAACCGTCCCTTGCAGCAGATGGCGAAATATGACTTTGTTCGCTGGATCGATCTTCCCCATGAATGACATGTTGTGATGTACGTGGATAGATTGTGGGACCGAATCTTTAAGTTGGAGGCTCAGATTGACAATCTCAACAAGCAAAATGATGACCTCCGCCAATAGATGCAACGCGAGAGGGGCAACGAGGAGGTCGTGAACATAGGAAGTTCCTATGATCCCACATGCTACTGCGCGAACCCTAGATGCATATGTGCGTGCCACTACAACGACGCCCAGCCACGTCCGAGGTGCCCCCTGTAGAACACTCTATGTGGGTAGTGCGAGGCACCTTCTACCATTAGGCACCGGCAGAGAAGCTTGTACCTCGGTAGTCTCCCCTTCTGTATGCAATTATGTTCAATCTCATAAAGCATGTAACTATATGGTGTTATGTGTTATGTGTGTTCATTATGTGTTAATGTAAAACTTTGGTTGTTGTAGTAAAGTTTGACCCGAAGTTTTCAAATTTTCAATTTGATTTCAAAGCTTTATTATGATTTTAGAACTTTGTGTGATTAAAAGTAGTTGGAAATAATGTATTCAAATACTAGATTATTTATAATGAATTAATATAATTTTTAGAAAATTTTTAGAAATTGTTTTTCCTAAGTCCTATTTGACTCTCTTAACACCCACAAAAAATTTTAGAATTTTTCAAATTTATTTTCTATTTTATCTTGCTCGGTTAAATCTACTACTTGTTGGTCAAACTGATTTTAACTCAACCCAACCCCGGCCGGACTGTTCCGCCTCCTTGCGCCAATTTTCGTGCGGACCGTCCGATGCAGATCGCACGGTTCACAGCATTTGGGCCGTTCGGACCGTCCGTACTCGCCAACGCATCTGGACCGTCCATTGTTGATCGCATGGTTCATATCATCGATGTACGTGGATAGATTGTGACGGGTCTGTATGAACCATCGTGAAAATTGAAAAAATTTCCCTCCCAGCCCGCCCGCTTAATTCTTGCAGCGCGCCACAAACCCTAAAACCCTAAGTCCCAAAATTCTCCCCAAATTAAATGAACGTAGTAGCAGCCGCTGCACCCATTGATCTGCTTCCACCCATCGCCCACCTCCTCCGCCCCATCCCCTCGCCGTCATCTTTGACAACCTCAGGTCCCCCACCATCTCAGGTTGCCCCCGTGCATCCCCGCTGCCCCGACGCACCAGGCTCCGCCCCGCCGTCCCAAAGCCCCAGCTCGCCCGCCTCCCCCAAATCCGCCACGCAGTTCGACGCCTCTGCCCGTTGTCCCGCCGCCCCAAATCCGCCCCGCATTTGTCTTTTCACTATTTCAGTGAGTTTTTTATTTGGATCCCCCATCAGTTCTTGATTTGGATTTGGATTTTGCCTTTGATCTTCTCTCGCAGATGAGACGGCCAAGTAGGAGAAGATCACCTACGTTGGGATCGTGACGTGCACCCTCCTGGCAGCGTACACGCTGGTGAAGTCTCCCCACGGCTCTATGGATACATTATTCGGTTAGTAGATCCCCTTGCTATCTTTATGTTCAATGTGATGCTACCTTTTGTGATGTAATAATTATTTGCTTGTCTACATCTTGTGCTATTTTTGGAATGATAGTTGTGATATAAATTTAAGCTACTTGCAAATGTATTTTATTTCTTGTGTTGAAGCACTTGCAATGTTTGAATCGTTGTCTCTGCGTCATGTATACGTAATTGTTGTGTATCTACTAGCTAGGATACTCTTCTTATCACAACTTCTCATAGGGATGACACATATGTAGAACTGACGTGTTAATTCTGTTATACACACAGAAAAAACTAATGGCCAATCATGAATGGATGTAGACCGGTTGGCATCGTGGTAGTGCTCCCTCTAATGAATGGATAGAACGCACCAATGTACTTTTAGACCGTGCGTTCACTATGGATGATGTAGTTCAAGGTGGTACCATTAAGTGTCCATGTGCCATATGTCGGAACTATTTTCGGCACAAAAGGGATGTTGTGGAGATGCACTTGTGTAGATATGGGTTTAGGGAGAACTATAAAACATGGACTTCACATCGAGAGAGACTTGATAGGCTTGGCGAATCTAGCTTGCTAATAAGCCATGAGGGATCTGATGAAACTAATCATGTAGACAATATGTTGGTTGACCTTGCTGGTGATGATTTACCAACAATTTGTTAGGAGCCAACGGCTTCAGCCCGTGCCTTCTATAGGATGGTTGCTAGTGCTGATGAAAAGGTCCATGACAACACAACACACCCATCTCTGTCTGCTGTGGCCCGTTTGCTTGCTATAAAATCACAGTACAATATGTCCATTGCACAGTATGATGATACTCTATGGATAATCCATGAACTACTGCCTCCCAACTCTAATTTGGCTGAGGATTTCTACCGTTCAAAGAAGTTGTTAGAGGGCCTTGGTATGCCATATGTGAAAATTGATGTTTGTTATAATAATTGCATGCTTTACTACAAAGATAATGAGCATAAAGATAAGTGTGACTTTTGTGGTACCTCTCGCTACGAGAAAGGCCATAATAAAATCCCACGTAAAGTCTTGCGGTATCTGTCCATTACTAATAGTCTAGAAAGGTTGTATGCACATGAGGAGACATCAAAGCTAATGCAGTCGCACAAACAATCCACATCTAGTAATATGGTGCAACCTTGTGATGGTTTAGCATGGCAATAGTTCAACAGAGACTTTCCTGACTTCGCTAGAGATCTCAAAAATGTGTGACTTGCTGTTGCAACTGATGGTTTCACACCCTTCAGTCTGGGTGCTACTCCTTACTCATGTTGGCCTGTCTTTGTCACTCCATTAAATATCCGCCAGGCAAGCTCATGAGGGAAGAATACATATTCCTTGCCCTTGTTATCCCTGGTCCTGGACATCCAGGAAAGAAATTGAATATTCTAATGCAACCGTTAGTTGATGAGTTGCTCAAGTTGTGGGAGGGAGTAGAAACATGGGATGCTTCACTGAAGGAAAACTTTACAATGAGGGCAGCCTATTCATGGTCCACTCATGATTTCCCTGCTTATAGTAACTTTGCTGGATGGAGCACCCACGGTGTGTTAGCGTGTCCTCAATGTCTGTGTGATTGCAAAGCATTTCTACTTCATAGTGGTTGCAAGGCTTGTTGGTTTGATTGTCATAGGCGTTTCCTACCTAGGGACCATCCATTCAAAACCCAAGCTAATGCATTTCAAAAGAACACAAAGGTGTTGGATGAAGCTCCTAGGCATTTAACAGGAGAGGAAGTCCAAGCCCAAATGAATGCATTAGTACTTGATACAAAACACTTCGATAAAACACACAATTGGACCCACGTAAGCTGCTTTTGGCAACTTCCATACTTTAACAAATTACTTCTTCGACATACCATTGATGTCATGCACAATGAGAAAAATGTAGCTGAGGCTATATAGAACACATGCTTTGACATACCCGATAAGTCTAAAGATAATGTGAAGACGAGGCAAGATTTAGCACAAATTTGCAACCGCCCATCATTGCACTTGGAGTTGAAGCACAATGGGAAGTGGCACAAGCCAAGGGCAGCATTTTGCATTGACATAAATGACAAGACAACAATACTTAAATGGTTTCAAGAACTCAAGTTCCCCGATGGGTATGCAGCCAACATTAGGAGGGGGTAAACCTCTTGCAAAGGAAGATCTTTGGCCTAAAAAGCCATGACTACCATATCTTCATGGAACGCTTACTCCCAGTTGCATTCCGTGGATTCGTTCCGGAAAATATATGGGTGTGTTTGGTTGAGCTTAGTTTTTTCTACAAACAATTGTGTGCTAAAGAACTGAGCAAGGATGTCATATGTTCACTTGAAGAGAACATTGCAGTTCTTCTATGCAAATTAGAGAAGATATTTCCTCCGGGTTTCTTCAATCCTATGCAACATCTAATTATACATCTTCCTTATGAGGCACGACTCAGAGGTCCTGTCCAGAACCGCTGGATGTATCCATACGAGAGGTAAAATTAGTATGTCTTCAATAGCCTTCTAACTTTATACTGGCTCTTCCTAAAGTCTTGGGCTTGTCCTTGCAGGTGTATTGGAAAGCTAAGAAAGAAGGTACGAAATAAGGCTCATGTTGAGGGGTCCATAGTTGAGGCGTACCTAGTAGAGGAGGCCACAAATTTCCTCTCACTTTATTTTAATCCCAATGTGAGATTAGTTAGAAACAACATTCCTTGATACGACGATGGTGCATGTACCTTTGAAAGTTCATGCAACCTTGAAAATTTTCAATTCACTAGTAGATGCATGAGCCGTCAGGGTTGTCGTGATATCATAAACGAGGAGTACAAGGCTGCTTACTTGTACATATTGACGAACATACCGGAGATGGGTGATTTTATTGAGTATGTGTTCAATTTGAAAACTCTAAATCATTTTCCAAAAATTCTCTTTGAGTTTGTTGACTAATTTATTCTCTTCTTTTAGAAAATTTTATATAGAATAATGGAAGAGCTGAATTACACCAACAGAAAATCAACTTCGCTAATTAAGATTAAATGGTTGGAAATCTGGTTGTCGCGGCATCCATGGGCCTAATTTTTTTGACTGGTTTAAAACCCAAGTAATGTTGCTGAACACTTAAAGTTATATATTCTTAGCCTTCTTACATCATCCAGAAAGTAGGAAATTTAATTATATATGCATTGCATGAAGATATCTAGCATTGACAATGCTTTGCGCCAAATTTCTTATGGTTTCTCCAAAAGGGTAACCACTTATGGATGCTATGATATGAACGGATATAGATTTCGGTCCGAGAAGTATGAGAATGCTAAATCAGGATTAATTACTGTCAATAGTGGTGTTTGTGTGTCTTGTGCTGACGAAGATGATAATATGCTTGAGTACTATGGTGTCATTGAGGACATCATCAAAATTTCTTGGGAAGGCAGCATGAAACTAGAGATGGTTTTATTTGATTGTCATTGGTTTGATCCAACCCCTGTCAGAGTTAGGCGTTCTAAAAATTTGGGGTTGGTGGTGATTAAGCACACGTCTAGGCTTTCGAATTTTGAACCTTTTGTCATGGCAAGTCAAGTGAAACAAGTGTATTATTTATCTTATCGATGCAAGTCTAGACAAGATCTATTGGATTGGTGGGTTGTGTATCATGTTTCTCCACATGGATGCGTACTTCCTAGCGGCATCAATGATGATTCCATTCCTCCTGAAGGGCCACCACAAGATATATCATTCTATCAAGAGGATGGTATGGAAGGACATTTTGTTATCGATTTAGGGAATGACTTAGACATTGTGATGCCATGCATTTCAGATGAGATAATCGATCCCAAAGACTTGGACTTTCTGGCCAACCAAAATATTGATGGTCAAGAAGATGAAGACAGTCATGAAGATGAAGAAGTGGATGAAGACGATGAGCTTCAACCCCTTCACTATGATCCAGATGATTTCTGACTTTGTGTTGCTTGCATTGTCAAATTTGTCAAACTATATTGTTTCATTTTGTTTTATGTAGTATGTTGTACTCCACCTAAGTGAAAATAGTTGTACATTCACTAAGTTCCTGATGTCATTTTATGTCTTTGTTATGTGGTGTTGTATGAAATGTTAACTGTTCCCTGCAGTTATGACACAAAGTCACTGATGACAACTGAATATGTCTTTGCTATGCAGGTGATGAACGGCCTTCATCATAGCAGTCTAGCGGCAAGACAACATGCAGCCAATCGGTCCTCAAACAATAGAATCATGGTAGTGGTACCTCTCGAAGAACCGTGACTTCTAGTGCTGCGGAGCAGTCTGCACAAAGAGGGAGGAAGAAGAGGTCACAGACCCAATTGAGACTACCTCCTCAAGGTCGGAAGGTTGGCCTTGAACCTAAGGGTGATGAGTAAGTATCGCAGCTCATGAATTATATGTATGACTTCCACTACAATGAATTATATAGTGCTTCTGAAATATTTGGAGAACCATGCATAAATTCTATATAGTTACTAATGACTTCCACTACAATGAAACAAAAGGGTATTATTTATGAGCAAGATACAAATCAAGCAAATCTTCTAAACTAGTGTATCCAAATACTCATTCACTATTTTTTTAATATACCTACTCTATTGTACTTACCATTGTTTCTTTAAGCAATGTTTATAAGTTATAGCTAGAGGTCCTTATTTATGGTAAGAGCATGTATTGATGATTTTCTTATTGCTATTCTCATAAGTAGTTTCAGATATGCATTGACCGGTTTATTTCCATTATGTTTCCACAAACTTCAATATTTCAATTGACTTGTAGAATAACTACCAAGCAGCACTAAATAGCTCTGAACACCGAGAAGATTCAGAGCAGCACGACTTGGATGGAAAAGTTCTGTACACTATTGGTGGGGGCCTACCCCATGGCCGCCTACCTATAGGTAATGGTGCTGTGAAGAAGGCTGACGTTATAGCAGCTGCTAAAGGAAGAAACATTAGGCCATCCAACACCCCATCTTATCGAGCTTTGCTCCAAGAGAATGCACAGCTTCACCAGTGACAAGAAATGCAAGGGCGGATGATAATGGTAACAACTTTAACTGAAGATATATCAATGAATTTGTCATGTATAATCAATCTTCAATTTGTTGTCTTCGAAATGCAGATGCTTTTCGAGAAGCTCGGAGAAGAACCACCCGCCGAGATGATGTGTCGTCAACCACCAAGTCAAGTTCAGGTTAGAAGACTTACTACATTGCAAGAATATTTTATTGTCTCCAGACCAATATTCCAACAAACAATCTTCCATCTTTTGTCGTTTGTCGTTTGGATGAAATGTTCATCTAGAGAACTAATTATTTTTGGTATGGCAGAATGCCACCAAGCAGTGTAGCAGTTCACAAGCTTCATGTTGATTAATGTAACACTTGGGCATAACCACATTCTTAGTTCTATGTTGATGGTAAGGTACCAAGGAATGCCACCTGGGCATAACCTCCTAGCTTATAGCAATTGGACAATTACATAAAGAAATATATTAAGTGTCAACTTGACAATTACATAAAGAAATATATTTTTGTTTACATCACTACTATGATTGACAATTCATCACTATTTGTTTACATTTAATGTTTAAGAGCTATGATTGGAGACATGAGAAAGAAGAGGGGGTAGAAATGAAGCAAGGGATGGTGGATTCTTCTACTTGTTTTCGGTTTTTGTCATTTCATAAGGATAGGAGTCATGCATGGTAGCTTTTTACTAGTTGTACATATGGCTTGCTACAGGGAACTAGTTCTTCGCATGTGGGCTCACAAGTAGCTCATGAAATCCTCGACGAGGAGATTGGGGGCACACAAGCAGTTGAGGCCAATGTGGGCAGCGAGGACAATGGCGACACCATCTCTCATGTGCCCAACAACGACGCAGCCGACAGTGCGGGTGCAGACCAAGCTAACAATGGAACTTCCTAAGAAACATGCCACTCCTGCCATCAGACTTGCAGCCACAACTTGACTCTTTTTGCTTTGTGGCTTTTGGACTTATCTTTTGGTCTTTTAATATGGTAGCAACTTTGTAGATAAAAGACTTGTCTCTTGGCTCAACATGAGGCCTATTGTGCAACCTAGCTTGTACTGTCAACTACTTATGCATGCAAACTTATCGATGCATGGCTACTTTGTAATTTACTAATACTAGCTGATTGTATGATAAAATTTGGATCTGATGGAAGAATGGTTTATATTGAATTATGAATGTGTTATGTGCCTGGTTTATTTATATTTCATTGTGTGAGATTGGTTATGTTTACTGTACATGCTAGAGGTTGCTTCTGACATAGAATTTATTGTTATCATCTATTTCCATTTTTCCTGACGGTTTAACATTTTTCCGGACGCTCACGTAGTACTGGCTATGCTAACCAGCGGTTACTATTCACAAATTTTCCTGATGGTTTAACATTTTTCCGGACGACGACGCAAGATACATAAGCGGCGAAGCATCGCTCATGAATTTTTCTAATGGTTTAACATTTTTCCGGACGCTGACGCAACCACTAGCTATGCAAAGCAACGATCACTGTTTAAGATTTTTCCTGTCGGTTTAGACCGTCACTAAACATTGACTTTTACTATCGGTTTAAAATCCCGTCGTGAATTATATCCGCGACGGTATTTCCCCGTCGGGTCACCGACACGGATTACAAGTCGGGACTAACGGCCAACCCCGACGACGGGGTTGGTTCCCTGTCGGTCACCGTCAGGAATTACCGTCGCGAACAATTTTCATGTCAGGTGGCCGTCAGGCATTTCAGACATCCGCATCCGAGGACTCCTGACAGCGAATGCCTGACGGTTACCCATCGGGAAAATTATTTGCGACGATTATTCACTTTTTCCTGACGGTTTTATACCGACGCGAAAAGTGCAGCCTGGAGTAGCGATTAATGTGCACTAGCGAATACCGGGAATTAAAAATCGTGTCGGAGATTCACTCCCTTGTATTTTCCTCCCTTTGCATAGTACGTGATGAATGACCTACGTGATTCCAAAAACTTAGCCTTAGCCATTGCAAAAGAAGGAAAGACTACAATAGAGTTATCTATGGAGAAAATGTATTTACCTGTCGATTAAGTTCTTGACAATTGTGAAGTTGTTATTAGACCTCTTTAGGGAATCAAGGTAGATTACCTGGTTCCATTTTGGTATAATTACAATTAGAATCCAGTGGTACCTACACAGGTATATCGCCATGGTCATTAAACCTAAGTTTGTGTTGCTTATAAAGTACAAATCAACAAGTATAGCCACTAGTGCAGTACTTACCCTTGGTTGTATGGCAAAAGTATGAAATCTTTCTCACAGTGATCCAGCAAAAATGTTGCCATGTACCCCTCAATGAAGGTTGCATTGGCGTTGATGCATTGCTCAGAGACCAAGTGTAGGTTAAGGAAACCTACCGATAGTTTACTTGATGTGGTTTCTACGATCATGTATCTATATATATGTACAAAATCTAGAAGTTATATATGACATTTATCGGTATTACATGAACGTAGACCATGATTGTACACACTTACAGTGTCCAGCATCACATGAGTGAGGCATTGAGGGAGTCGAGGTTGAAGAGTAAGAACAAGTCATCGAAGGTCATCGTGAAGACATAGTCTTAAAACTCGTGGTTAAAATGATTTTTCTTGAACTTGACGGTAACACCCGAGCACCGTTGTACACCCGTCTTTTGGCATGTTCCATGTACCATTCATGCAATCTCTGGGAAGCCAATCCTAGGGTTTTGATGTCCTCTTCCAGGACGACCAACGGCTCGCCATGCACGAATTTTCGGGCCAACGGCAAGAAGGGGATATCATCGGGCTACTTTGATTTGCCCTTGTCGCCTCGCTTTTTAGAGGTCGACCAGGCACGAGGTGTAGATGCATCTGATGTACCGGGTCCTTGCCACATCGGTACTAGTAACTCTGGTGCAGGTAGCTCCAGTGCAGATACTTCCCATGAAGTTGACACCAATGCAGGTAGCTCCAGTGCGGATACTTCCCATGAAGTTGACACCGATGAAGGTAGCTCCAGGTAGATGTCTCTCTTGGGCCACTGGATGAATGCTCCAATGGCTTGCCCTAAAGTCATGACCTCGTCGTTTAGGGGCATCTCTAGCTGGATGAACTCGAAATTGGCATAAACACCGTCCACATTCACTTTTGTGAAACCCGGCGCTATATTGACCCCGTGCAGCAAGGCCCCGACACCGGATGGATACGCCTGGTCCCAAGCAGCATCTAGGGCAACGAAGGCACATCTCACTTGGAGCTTGCACTTCATAGCCAACTACATAACGATACAAAATTAGCTACTCCAACAGGCCTATCAATGGATCGAGCATTCCAGGGATAATAATTATTACCAGGATGTCATCAACAGGAAATCTGTTATCGATTTCTAAGTTATTGTTGGACGCACAGCTACTCGGACGTTTGGGAGGGGGGTATACGCAGCACAAGAGCTGAGGGCTTCCAACTGATTTGTGAGGGATGCACGAATCTCCTCTCGTGCGACATCCCGCATCTCTTCTTTGAGGGATACACGAATCTCCTCTCGTAGCTATGCTTCACTTTGCGCTCGGCCTTGGCTCTCTTCCTACTCCGGTACACCTCCGCTGCGAATCCATCTTTCCATGGAATATAAAGACCAATGCCTCTCGTGCGACCCGGATGCTCCTTGTTTCCCAGGGCTTTGAATAGCATATCTCTCTCCCTGCCTGCTTGGAATGAGCCTTGGGAAGATTGTACAGTACTCAACTCTTCTTGAAAGAGCCCGACATGTTATTTCACTTCCTATGAAGTTATTGAGTAATTACAAACTAGGTAGTTCGATATCTTACCAGGCACCAGGACACTTCCAAGTCTAAGGGGTTTGGAAAGGAGATGGCCCCCAAAGAAGCGGTAGATAACCTCACTCTTAGCCACTGTTTGGCGCGCTCATCAGAGATCTGGGAAAAAGGAGGGGAGGCGTCCAACCGTCTTGCATGCTCGTCCAGATCCCCCCATTGCGGGAGTTTACCCGTATACCCAGCGGTGCTGAGTCTGTGGGGGTACGTGTTTTTTGCCTAGAGAGCCCTGTGTACCTCACTTTCACTCCTAAAATCATCTGTTATCTTCTTCGCCACAAAATCTTCCCAGTACTCATCCACGAACGGATACTTCTGGAAGGGCGTCAGATCCTTCTCCACGTAATTCTTGACAAGCATGCTCTTGAAGTTCCTCCACGCTTTGCATGCTGCTAGCAACATGTATCGTTGCACGGAGGCCTGGTGTTCTTCCGGGATCAGGAACGATTGTAAAATTTTCGTCACCAGTGCATCTTTCTGATCTTTGGTCAAGTCCATCCATGAATCATAGGTGATCTTGACCCGTTGGCGTGCAACTATTCCGACCGTTGTCCGGAATACGGACGCTGCTTGACGAGAACTCAGAGGAGCCCCAGACACATCGACTCTCATGATGGTAAATTGGCCCTTAGGCCTTTTCGATATTTCTCTTTCCTTGCACTTAGATTTTCCAGAGGACAGCACATCAGACTTATGAGACGACGATGACGAAGAATAAGCGGACGACATCTTCACAAGAAATAGAAGTTCTGACACACATGAACGTATTATCATAAGATTCTCTATGTGTATGGGTATACTCACCAATTAAATGACATAATTGACATATAAACATGTAAATTCTCCAAGTCAACCAACAACACTTGATCTACTGACAGAATAGCATGTATTATGAATTGGATCATAGAACCTGGAGGTTCAGCCAATTAACCTACCAAAAGTAACAGACCAAATGCTAAAGATCAATCAACAGTAGTAAGCATTCCATTCCAATTAGAGCTCAAAATAATTTCAGTACAAGACTATTACCATCACAGAGCATTCATCTCAAGCCCACTACACCACATTGCAATATGAACATATCAAATGCAAAGGGGTAATTAAATTAAAATGTTGTGATACTCATGAAGCAGATGTCAATCAAAGCCGCTAAGCAATCTGAAAAATGTGTGACGGGATGGGACATCGGGGTCGGCAACTCGGCATCTGTTACCTTTGGGTGTTGAGGGGAAGGACGAGTAGGGAGCATCGGAGCAGTAGGGCAGCGTGGAAGGGGAGGCACACTAGGCTCGGGGGAGGGGAGGAGGCGGGCTTGGGGAGGAGGGGCGTCGGGTTCAGGGAAGTGGTGGCTCGTGCTCGGGGAGGAGGTGGCGGGCTCGGGGGAGGAGGCGCGCCGGGCTCGAGGAGGAGGCGGCGACGAGCTCGAGGAGGAGGTGGCGACGGGCTCGGGGAAGAGGGATGTCAGAGAAACTTAATCGTTTGAGTGGGGGCATGTCAAACCCTAGAGTCCAAATATAAATAGGGTTGGCTATCACAGACGGTTCCAATAAATAACCGCCTTTGATATGATATATCACAGACGATTTCATCTAAAAACCGTCTGTGATATACCATATATCACAGACAGTTTCATCTAAAAACTATTTTGTGATATATGATATATCACAGACGGTTTGTCCTAAGGAATCGTCTGTGATATTCTTCTGTATTGCTACATCTATTTCTGTTTATTGGCTAGCCTTAGGAAATGCTAGCCATGCCCTCTGAAACAAGCAGAAACACACCAAGTACATGTATATATACATCCAATTCACATTCATTTCAGAAACAAGCACATCCATTTCACAAATTCAGATATGACACATTCTCATATACATAAATGCAAATTCACATATGACACATTCTCATATACATAAATGCAAATTCAGAACATATGACACATAGACATTTCATTTATCATTCCACTTGCTGATCTCCTTTAAAAATTAGCCATTCATGATGATCGACGCATATGTAGCTGGTTTCATCACGTTGTTCTTCCTCGACTCGTCAAATTGATTGTATTCTTCCTCGTCCACTACATTCTCAACTCCGACAATCCTTCGTTTTCCATGAAGAACTACGTGGCGCTTCTTATTTGCCAGGTCGGTCATATAGAAGACTTGAACAACTTGGTTAGCGAGTACGAATGATTCGTCTTTGTATCCGACACGTTCGAGGTCCACAGTACTAACGTCGTACCTGTCGACCTTCACCTATGGGAGACGAACCCAATGGCACCAAAACAGGGGGATCTTGAAAAGCACTTAGTCGAGCTCCCAAATCTCCTCTATGAACCCATAGTAGGACTCCTCAACCCATCGGTACTAAACGCATTTATGCGGACACCGCTGTTCTGGTTAGCGCTACGTAGGAACACAGGCCCGCACATCTTTATCTCTCTCGCAATGTGAACAATGAGATGGACCATAATATCAAAAAATGACGGAGGAAAATACATCTCAAGATGACATAGAGTCGTCACCACCTCATCCTGCAGAGCATCTAGTCCTTCAGGATCGATTACCTTTTGAGCAATTATGTTAAAGAAATAACACAGCCTCATAATTGTTTCTCGGACCTTGACCGGCAAAATACTTCTAATTACAACAGGGAGCATCTGTGTCATTAGCACATGGCAATCACGAGACTTCATGCCAATTAACTTCAAATCTTCCATCGAAATAAGTTTCTTCATGTTGGCAGAGTAATCAGACGGAACTTTCATACAATGCGAGCACTGGCACAGTTCAGTTCTCTCGGCCTTATACAGAGTGTAACAAGCAGGGGAAAGTACGTTCGTCCTTTATCGGTCTTTGTCGGTGCTAACTCAGGTCTGATATCCATATCAACCAAGTCAAGCCATGCATTGACACCATCCTTTGTTTTGTCACAAATGTTCAGTAAGAGACCAATCAAGCTGTCACATACATTCTTCTCTACGTGCATAATGTCGATGCAGTGGCGAACATCTTGGTGCTCCCAATAAGGTAAGTCCTAAAATATTGATCTCTTCTTCCAGATGTTCTTCTCACAGGTCCTCAATTTACGTCCCTTTCCGAGCACAACATCTAAATCCTTAACCATATCATAGACCTCTTTTTCACTTAAATGCCTTGAAGCTGAACTGTCCTTCTTCTCTCCGTCGAATTGTTTCTTCATCCTGCGGTATGGGTGAGCCCTCTGGAGGAACCTACGGTGACGCATGTACATGGTTTTGCGTGAGTGCTTCAGCCACACACTCTCAGTATCATCTAAGCAGAGAGTACATGCTTTGGCCCCTTTTGTACTCTGGCCCGACAGGTTACCAAGGGCGGATAATCATTTATGGTGCAAAACAACAAGGAGCGTACAGTGAAGTTCTCTCGTTTGTACGCATCCCATACCTGTACACCTTCGATCTACAGTATTTTTAGATCTTCCATCAATGGTGCTAGGTACACATCAATATCATTCCCAGGTTGCTTCGGCCCTTGGATAAGTATCGACAGCAAAATATACTTCCGCTTCATACACAACCAAGGAGGAAGGTTGTAAATACAGAGAGTCACGGGCCAAGTGCTATGTCGACTAATCATGTTACCGAAAGGATTCATTCCATCTGTACTGAATCTAAACCTTATATTCCTCGGTTCCGCACTGAAGTCTGCAAACCTCCTATCGATGTTTCTCCATTGGGTGGAATCAGTAGGGTGTCTTAGTTTTTCATCTTGCTTACGCTCCTCCGAGTGCCAACGTGGCAATTTTGCCTCCTTTGGGTTCGCGAAAAACCGCTTCAAACGGGGAATTACAGGAAGATACCACGCCACCTTAGCAGGAGGTCCTTTCTTCACCTCGATTCCCTCGCCATCATCTGATTGATTCTTACGCTTGTATCGGGATGCGTTGCACACCGGACATACATGCATGTTTGCGTACTCTTTACGGTAGAGGATACAGTCGTTCGAATATGCATGTATTTTTTTTCTACTTCCATTCCCAATGGACAAAGAACATTCTTGGCTCTGTAGGTGATTTTGGGCAACTAGTTTCTATCTGGAAGCATGTCCGCTAAGAGACCTAACAGCGCTGTGAAACTCTTGTTAGACCAACCGTTGCTTGCCTTTAATTTCAGCAGTTCAAGCACGGATGACAACCTTGTGTGTTTCGGCTTGTAGCCCAGGAACAAAGGCTTCTCCAAGTCCTCCATCAAGTCCTCAAATTTATCATATAGTTCACTTCTACATCGCGAAGCATCTGATCCAGATTGTCATCGTGCAGCTTATCTGAATCGGAACCACAATCGACATCATCCGGCGGCATATCGTTGACTTTGTCGGCGATGTCGTTATTACTACCTTCTTCTATAATCTCACTACTACAAAACAAGCAATAGTAGACGCCTCATCATAGACGGTTCAAAAGGAACCGTCTGTGTTGGGTCTGTCGGGGCCAGGTATTTGCAGTGCCACCCTATCACAGACGGTTCTTTAATAGAACCGCCTGTGATAATTCACAAACAGTTTTATTAAAGAACCGTCTGTGATAATATCGGTATCACAAACGGCTCTTAATAACGATCGTCTGTGATAATTTACAGACGGTTCTATTAAAGAACCATCTGTGATAATCTCCGGTATCACGCATACCGCCAACAAAGACCGTCAGGAACTATCACGCATTTGTTGTATTAAAAACTATTCAGTGATAATTGTATATCATGCATAATTCGTAATAAGAACCATCTGTGATATCCTCGCCACTATAAATACCGACTGACAGCACTTCGCCCATTCCCATTTGAGTCGCCACCTGTGTCCTCCCCATTGCGCCACGACAGAGAGGAGAAGGAAGGGAAGGAAGGAGGAAAGGAGGAGAAGGAGAGGAGGAAGGGAGGAGAAGGAGAAGGAGAGGATTTTCGAGAGATATTTGGTATTTTCATCGTGAGCTCCGAGGGTAACGATCTATAACCCTTTATGTTTGCTATAACTTAATCGCTAATCAATTTAAGTATGTTTGGTAAATAGGAAGAGTATGTACTTGCGGTTAATTAATCTAATTTGACACTAATTTGTTACATGCGTATCGTAGATGGATCAAAACTGGATGTACGGTGTGAACTGTGTGAGTCAAGAGTACATTAATGGTCTGGTTGCTTTTAGAAGAGCCGCCGAGCAGGATATGTTGAAGAAGGGGATAAATTTTATGTACTGTCCATGCATTGATTACGATAATCTGAAGATGTTTAATAACCCGGCGCAGATCGAAGCGCACTTGATTCAAAGGGGTTTTTAAAGGGTATACATGTTGGATCAGTCACGGTGAAGAGCAGATTATACCGGAAGTTAATAATGACGGCATCGCCGAGGAAGTCAACGATACGCCGGATGTGGACTGTGCTTTTGATGAGGATAGGTCGCACGATGACAATCTGGATCAGATACTACGCGATGCAGAAGAGAACTACAGTGAGAGAGAGTTTTGTAAATTCGATGGCTTAATGGAGGACTCGGTGAGACCTTTGTTCTCTGGCTGCAATCCGGAATACACAAGGTTGTCAACTGTGATTGAACTGCTGAAATTGAAGGCAAGCAATGGTTGGTCCAATAAGAGTTTTACAGCGTTGTTAGGTCTCCTGGCAAACATCCTTCTAGAGGGAAACGTGTTGCCCAGCACCACCTACCAAGCAAAGAAGGTTCTTTGTCCATTGGGAATGGAAATAGAAAGAATACATGCATGTCTGAACGATTGTATCATCTACCGTAAAGAGTATGCAGACATGCATGTATATTCCGTGTGCAAAGCATCCCGATACAAGTGTCAAAATACTGCTAAGGTGAAGCAAGGACCTCCTGCTAAGATGTTGTGGTATTTGCTCATGATCCTACGTTTAAAGTGTTTATTTGCGAACCCAAAGGAGGCAAGATTACTGCGTTAGCACTCGGAGGAGCGTAAGAAAGATAGAAAGCTAAGACACCCTGCTGATTCTGCCTGGTGGACAAACTTCGATCGAAGCTTCAAAGGGTTTGGCGCGGAACCGAGGAGCATAAGGTTAGGGTTGAGTACAGATGGAATGAATCCTTTCGGTAATATGAGCAGCCAACATAGCACCTGGCCTGTGAATCTATGTATGTACAACCTTCCTCCTTGGTCGGTATGAAGCGTATACATTTTGATGTTACTACTTATCCAAGGGCGAAGCAACCTGGGAATGATATTGATGTGTACCTAGCACCATTGCTGGAAGATCTTGTGACACTGTGGAACGAAGGGGTACAGGTATGGGATGCGTACAAACGAGAGAACTTCACTTTACGCGCCATGTTGTTCTTGCACCATCAATGATTTTTCTACCCTTGGTAACTTTGTCAGACTTCAAGCCAAAGACAAAAGGAGCCAAAGCTTGTCCAAGACCGCTAGATGCTACGGAGAGTGTATGGTGAACAACTCGCAAGAAAACTATGTATATATCGCCACCGTAGGTTCCTTCCTAGGAGTCACTCATACCGCAAGATGAAGAAACAATTCGATGGAAATAAGGAGGACGGTTCAGCTCCAAGGGCTTTTAGAGGGAGAGAGATCTATGATATGGTTAAGGATATCGATGTTGTGCTTGGGAAGGGATGTAAATTAAGAACCCGTTAAAAAAATATCTGGAAGAAGCGGTCAATTTTTTAGAACTTGCCTTATTGGGAGCACTTAGAAGTTCGCCACTGCATCGACATCATGCACGTGGAGAAGAATGTATGTGATAGCTTGATTGGTCTCTTACTAAACATTAGTGGCAAAACAAAGGATGGTGTTAACGCATGGCGTGACTTGGTTGATATGAACATAAGGACCGAATTAGCACCGAAGAGACCGATAGCGACTAACGCATTTTCCCCGACTTGCTACACTGGCCCAAGGCCGAGAGAAATGAATTGTACCAAATCTTGCATGGTGTGAAAGTCCCGTTTGGTTACTCTGCTAACATTAAGAAACTTGTTTCTATAGAAGATTTGAAATTAATTGGTATGAAGTCTCATGATTGTCATGTGCTGATGACACAAATGCTTCCTGTTGCAATTAGGAGTATCTTGTCGAACAAGGTCCAAGTGGCAATCTTGATTAATTATCACAGACGGTTCCCTAATAGAACCATCTGTGATATGGAACGTATCACAGACGGTTCTTATTAAGAACCGCTCAGGATTCTTATCGCTGCGGTTCCATAATAGAACCGCTCTGTGATAGCCTTTTTATAAGGAGGAACCGCTAGGTTTTTGCTCTTACTCGTCACTTCCACTCCCCAGTGCCCTTAGCCCCTTAAGCTTTTGCGCGCTCGTTCACCTCCTCTAGGGCTCGCCCGTTCACCTCCCCTTAAGCCCCGACACCGCCGCCTCCGACCTCGGTGCCGCCGCCCCCGACATCGACGATATCGCCGTCCTCGACGCACGGCCTCCTCCTCATGTGCCCTCGTCATCGGATTTCCCCTCCAGCGGCCGTAGTCTCCCCTCATCGCTTCTTCCCTTGGAGCTATGGAGGTAAGAGGCTAAGAGCTCGGTGCCACCCTTCCATGTTGTCCTCCCTCATCCCCTTTTTATTTGTAATGTGTAGATGCGCGTGGATTTGCTAATTAGATGAAAATGTGTAGGATAATATGAAGTATTTTGGTTGTGATTTGTTATGATTCGGTCATATTTTGGATTTGCACAGATCTGAAATTCTTTGTATGGAATGCATGAGTATGTGTAGGACTCGGTGCTATTGTGATTAATGCCAGATGATTCTTGAACATTTTTTTCACTACCTGTCCACGAATTTGACTGATGGTTCACGCATATATATGGAATTATTCATAGTTGGAATGGCAATGTTCTGATGAATCTATGTTAGGTCAATAATCCTCCACTGTGAATATAGTATGGCTATGATTACTTGTTTTGATGTTTTCTATGCAAAGTAATTATATGATCTTTACAGAATTATTCAATTGGAATAACAATCACATTCAGATTTTATAATTGATCATACATTTCATTCTCCTATTTTAGTTTGGACTAAGATATTCCTTGTTCTACATGGCAAATTGGTTAGCTGAGAATTGAGTGAATATCCGGTTGGAAATATTAGCATCTCTAAATATTTACATTATTGCTTGCACACAATGCTTTCTAGTACCAAATTAAAATGTAATGACTCACATGTCCAATAGGTTTAGTTCACTTAGCGTTATGCATGTAAAGAGACACAATGGTAAAACTGGAAAAAATATGTACATAATGAAGTACTGCGTATAATCAACATTAGTTCCCTGTTTGACCGAAAGTTTACTCTGTGATTTTTGTGCTCTGTGCTAATTTCATTCATATACATGTGGCATATATTTAGCATTTCAATCAATTTAAATGACTTGAATGATTTACATTTGATTATGTTAATTTGGTCATTTAAATGTTGTTGGATTAATGCTTTATTGTTTCATATTTATACTGGAATTAATTATGATTATTTGCTAATATTGCACATGTTGAGCATATTATTCATTTTAAATGACATGGAGATATTTCATATGTATATGTTGATTTGGGACACTTGCAATCCATTTTATTGCGTATGTAACTTATATAGATAGCAAGTAAGCGAGATGGCAGAGGCACTGTCTTTGTCGCCGTCACCGACGTCGCCGAATGCATCTGGATGTCCGACGATAGCGATACGTAAGCGAGATAGCAGAGGAAAATAGAAATTGCTCATGGGCCGATCGATCATCACGGAGGTCGCTGGACGTTAGGGTCCCTCTCGAGTCCCCAGAGATCACAAGTAGATTCCGGACCATCTACAGGATACTTGCAAGGGAACGGGTCTCCATCACCACATCAAAATGGAAATCTCTAACGAGCGTAGAGAGAGGCGTGCTGTGGACAAAACTTTCAGCCTCGTTCACTATCCAAGAAGCAGACCAGGTGCACGTGGAATGGCATGCGTTGCTCGCGATGTGTCACGCGTGGAGGACCTTCAAGTGCATTCTTGTCACGAAGTACGTGAACACGGGTCAGACACCCTTCGCGAAGTATTCATTCTTGTCACGAGATATATGGGACGAGTTTGTGCAGATGAAGACGACGGCCGAATTTAAGGAGCAAACTGTGGCGCACAAAACTCTCTAGACACGAAACACTCACCCCCACAGACTCTGCACCGCTGGGTACGTGGATAAATCCGTGGAATGGGCGACGGAGGACGAGAACGCAACCAGGCTATTTCCTGAGATCACAGACGAGCGTTCCCTAAGCTGGTTAAGAGCGAGGGCAAAAGTCACGTCTTCAGACATCATCTCTTTCCCAAACCAGGCAGACGAGGAAGTGTCCCAACATGTGGTAAATATGTCGAACTACCTAGTTGTTAATAAGTCTATAACTTCATAGTGTCTATAATAACATGATGACCTCTTGCGCGGCATTGACTACCCAAACTTCCAAGGCTCCTTCCAAGCGCATAAGGAGAAGGATATACTATCTACGGCCCCGGGAAACAAGGAGCACCCGGTCGCACGCGAGGCATTAGGGTTAACGCATCTTGAGTTATGGATTCCAAGGCGCATCGTGACACGATAGGAGTAGGAAGAGATCCAAGGTCGAGCACGCCGCTCTGGTTGGAACAGTGCTTATTGCAAAATTTTAAGGACGATAACAAAGAATGCAGATCAAATAAATCAACTCCTCATCCAACAAGCAAGTCGTCCTCGTTATTTTAGGAGCCGCCCTCCTCAACATCGGAGTAGGCGCAGCCCACTCCAAATTCTGAACATGACGACGTCCAATTACCGATAGACGACATCAAGGTAATGCATATCTATGGAATGCACCAAAGATAGACCTATAGGACGCCTTAGCTAATTGCGTATCGTTTTGTAGGAGCCAACGCCCTGCAAGCTCCAAGTGAGGATGGTTGGATCTATTTCTATTGAGACTGGGCGGGGGATGTTGTATCCATACCAGGAAGGGGCAGTGCAGCACAGTGCCCAGCTGGCACAGGGTTACGCCAGGGTCCAGGTGGACATGGTACGTGACAATTTCATGGCCGTCCCGCTGGAGATTCGCCCGAACGAAGACATTAGAACACTAGGGGATGCCGTGCACACTTTTATCTAGTGGCCCAAGAAGGACATCGCCTTGGACCCACCAATGATGCGATCTCGACACGGCCATTCCTCTCCAACGGGACCCTCGATGACTCCACCTCATGAACCTTCGCTTTAGAAGGCCACCTCATCGGTTCCCGTGGAGAAGACACCGAAGGAACAAAAAAAAGTGTGTCGCCGTATCGGTTCCCGAGTCGTCTCGCAAGAAGACGTGTAGCGAGCAAGTCGTTAAGGCCAAATCGAAATCGAAGAACATTAAGGCACCTCCCGAGCCCTCGAAATACTCCATCGGAAAATCGTTGTGCTCCGACACAATATTAACCCGCGCTGGATTAGGTTGTCAGGCTTTGCATCTCTGGTACATGCAGAAGACCGAAAAGAAGGGGTGCGATACTGGAATCACCATTAGATACAAGGATGAGCATTTGTTCAACGGGCCGGGCCACTTCGTCGTGGGCTTCAGCGACTTATACGACCTATTCAACCTCATTGCCCTCGACGCCTCACTTATACGATGTTGGACACTGTAAGTGTGTACAATCAAGTTCTCACGTAATACCGATAAATATCACAACTCATTGCTTATGTACAGATACATGATGAAAAGAGTCGTGGAATGGTCCGAACCGGTGGGTTTCCTCGACCCACACGTGGTCTCTATGCAAACCATCGAAATAGACGCATCCTTCGTCGAGAAATACATAACAGCGGGATTGCTTTGTCAAGACAACAAGGACTACATACTGGTGCCCTACAACCAGGAGTAAGTGCTTCACTACTTGCTATATAAATTTCATTTGTACTTTATACGCAGCACGAACTTAGGTTTAATGACTATAGCGACATACATGAGTAGGTACCACTAGATCCTTTTAGTCATTATACCAAAGAGGAACAAGGTAATATACCTTGATTCCTGTCGACGATCGAATCGCCGATCTTACGAAAATAAACGAGGAAAATGACGTGGAATATCCCGAATGGAATGGGGTCGCTTTTATTGATATGAACTGGATTTACAAGATGTGGCTAAGTACTACCCTCAATTACACCGAATGGAGGAATGTTTAACCGCAATCGACTTAGAATATGAGTCTAAGGTCGATTATCTAGCTTCTAATTCCACCGCTTAGGCTTCTGGCATATCTTTGCCTTGGCCTTGTTTTGTGTGTGTCGCCCATCGCCTCCCTTCTTGTCCCTTGTTATCTCAGGCTTCACCTTTAAATAACTTCCAAGAGATGGCGCTTACTCCCGGAGAAGACGCCCTCGTGAAGCGCTACGACCGGTTTGAACGGTAAAGAAGTTAGCAATGTGCTAATCTCCTTGCGTTGCTTGTGAAAAGCTTAACCGTAGGGTGGTTAATAGTCGCTGTCTCGTGGTTGTACCATCGCATGGTTTGGAACGATAACACGTGTTCCATTCATCATACGATAAGAAATACCATTCAAGAATTTTACGAAGCGGTTATCTCGTCGGGATTAGGCACAAAGCCTCATCCCACTGTGGTACCCATTAAGTAACCTTCGAATACTAACGACTGTGGAGGTCGTTAGTCATAGGGGTTACGACCATGAAGACGATGGTCTTTTACTATGCATTTAAAATAATACATAGAGGTTTTAATCCTCGCTACCTAGCCCCGAACTTTAAATGAACTGGTCGTATATATCTTTTCCCGATGAAATCGTACGGCACTCCATTTAATGTTGTGGTATACGGCGGTCTCGTGTTCACTTTAAAGTTGAGAACTTGCCTTGGGAAACGAAGAGTTCCTCGTCTGCTTGAACAAAAAGAAGCTTTTTGTCGCTTGGATTTTTGTGGGAATCCTTCAAAGTATCTAAGTTTATAAAATCTTCCTCATTGGGCTCTTAGAATTTTTATGCTTCCAAAATCCCCTTCGATCCCCTTTAGCTTCTCGCCAAGAAATCCTCCAGAGTCTTTTCCTCGTTCTTCCGACCACAAAGTCTCCAACTTTTGCTACTCATTCTTGAGGATTTTCGCCATGTCGGAGCAGACATAAAGTGGTTGCCTTCGAATTGGGCAAGAAAAAGCTTGAGGCTTTGGCAAAGATGGGAATGCTCCCAGATAGGAATTTGATTAATTGGAGACCGCGATCGGAGAGCATTTTTCGAGCCGTGAAGATGGCGAAATCCTCGCTTTTCTTGCCTACATCGAATGTGGGCCGAGATTATCGGTACACAAATTCCTCCTCCGCTTCTTGAACATTACGGGTGGAATTGGTGAATTTGGCCCCAAATTCGATCGCAAATATTAGTATTTTCAGATATTTGTGCGAGGCATACCGAATACAACCGAACTTGAAGCTCTTTAGTTATTTTTACCGCATGGTGATGGGAAAATCATGCGAAATCCGAGGCAGCCTCTGGGAATGCACATTGCGCCTTCATGACGGAAGGCCGATGAGTACATCTTCATGTACGCCAAATCTTCGTGGTCGTCAGGAAAAAGTAATCGGTTTTACATGACGGTTACGAAGACGATGGCCTCTACTTGGCGAACTAGAGCAAGTGAAAACTCCAAGTGGAAGGAAACCGAAGAAGACAGGATAGTCCAAAGATGGGCGGATGCCATCTATGACTTGCGAGTCAGGCCCGACTTCGTGGCATGTGGTGAAGGATTTCACCTTTCGCCGATTAGCCCATTGAAGCTCCTGACTCATTCCCCGCTGGTGCCTTGATCGTGATGAAGCTACCTCGTAAGGTGGTAAGTCTTTGAGATAAATTCGATCGGTATTTTGATTTGATTAATGTATTACCTTAAAATCATCTATTCTTCCTTCATTAAAGCTCTTTCTCCCGGGAAATTAGAGATCGAGTCAGATGATCTCGCGCGGGAGCTCGGAGAAAAGGTCAATGCCCCAAGATCTTAGCCAGAACTCCTATCAAAGGAGACGGCAAGGCTTAAGGTAATTTAATCAAAATTCCTTTTACCATGTGTATACATATATTCCACCAGATTTCCAATCGTGTTTCTACTTTTGCGCTTGGCCGGATTATGAATCATACAATCTGGTGAGGATCAACGCCCCACCTTAGTTCCGACCGAGTCATGCCCTCGAGGCACTTGAAGGAGATGAATCCTCGAGGTAATAGAACATTTCGGAATCATATATGTACGAATTTTTAGATAAAGGATTTCTTCACCCAATCAAATTTGTTCTTTGATTTAGGTGGATAAGTTCGAGGCCCGCAGAATGTAATCATGAGGTCAGAGATTCTAGAGTGGTCGCAGCACGACCTTATGGTTGTTAATGAAACAATCGATCCGAGATTGATGAAACCACTCCTCCCACCGTATAGTCGAATGCGGTCCTTGATGAACCGGTCGAGGACATAGCTTCCGACATCTTGTTGGAGGATGAGGGTTCCAATAAACCTTGCCGGGTCCGTAACCAAAGAAGATTGGAGGAGAAGAAAAGGAAGGCTAGCGCACAGATTTCTCTCTTGCTGCTTTGAGTCAAATCCCTGAGATTAACAAGGTATGTACAAATGAAAGTGATCGATAAGTATGTACCTTTAATAATTCCTTGATGATTTGATACTTTGAACTTCCCATCTTTGGTTTGCATAGGTCTTCGGTGTTCCGGCTGCTTCCGATCGTGTTCTTCCCGAGGACTCGCACTGTGGAAGTTCCCATCAGAGCACTTCTCGTGACAAAGTTCCCGAGGGAATAGTGGTCAAGAAGCCCCCGAGCAGTGACAAGGGCAACGGTTGAGTTGGATCCTTTGGTGATTGAAACCCTTCGTGGAGGTAGATGCCTCGAGAGGTCTCAACAGTTCCGATCATCGCCGATAACCCTTCCCAACCTAACAAGTTCCTTTTCGCCCCGATTCATCGAGGATAAGGAGCTTGATGAGGCGTGGCGTAAAGTATCGGATACTCACTCAAGATGCACCTCGATTTGATTTTTGCCGGTTATAATGACCAGCAATTCGTAAGTATTCTACGACCAACTTCATAGCTCTTCTTAAAAAGTTTATAAGAAACTTAAGAAAGAGAACGCTATTTGTGTAGCATTTGGTCGAGAACTTTGTCAGGATCGGAGGACCGACCTAGCGAAGTTAAGGACTTGGAGCAAAAGCACCGAGTTGGAAAGTAAGAGCTTTTCCTTTGAACTTTTGTTTCTTCTTCAATACTTTGCTCCTCTATAATTATTCTCCTTATCGCATTCGATAGATCTGGAGAAAATAAAAGAGGAGGTTGTGGTCGAGAAAGCCAAGACAACTTTTCTTGAAGAAGAAATAAAGCTAAGGATCACTATTTGTCAAGCAAGTTCATTTAAAGACCTGCTGATCGTCAAGCAACGACCAAATATGAAACACTTAGCAAAACAAATGAAGGTAATATGTCGTAGTTTGATTTTTCCTTCATTTATGCTTGTGTTCATTAACTCGATTTGTTTTTGCAGAGCAAACGCAAATGCCGAACAGAGTAAAGAAAACTCAAATTTGAGCAGATAAGGGGCCGCTCTTGCTCAAAATATTGATGAAAAGATTCATGCTTTGAACAAGATGATCTTTGATATGGGATCAGATCAAGCCCGCCTTCCTTAGGAGATCCAATAGAGAAAATGAACTATTTGGGTCAACTTCTAGGGATCTTAAAGTTCGCTCAAAACTACTCTGACGAATTATGCCTGTGCCCTAAAAACAAAGGCTGTAGTGGAGTTAGTTTTGCTTTGGCAAAACTGAAAGCTTCCGACCCTCCATAGATCTCCAAGTCTGTTAAAGATGACTTCAATCGCCCACTGAGGAGGCTACCAAGTTCATGGAAGAACTCAGCCACTTGAGATATAGTTGTAGAGGAGATGGAGGTCTAATCTCCGACAAAACAAGAGTTAGGCCGAATATTTCTTAGAGTAGGTTCCTCGCAAGTGTAAAAATATTTGAATATCTATGAAAATCTTACCTTTTATGTCATTGACAAAGCTTTTGTTTATCCTGCTTGACTTTTTTAAAATTCTCAGATATTTCCTAGCCCCGATCGCTTTATAGTAGAAGAACGCATCGCATGCAAAGGAGCCAAGAAAGAGAATAAAAGAGGTCATAACTATGTATGTGAGTTTTGAAGGTATGTTTGGACATGTAAGACAAAACTGATCGTTAAAGATTAGGAAATCAAATGTGGTCAGACCAACAGATGATTTCGACTAGTTATAGATCTTTGTTTGTCATAATGGAAATACCCATAAAAAACACTATATATGGTCGAAAAAGACTTTGTCAAACTTGACATAAGAAGAAATGCAAATATGTATGCAATAAATTATAAGTGAACTTTGTTTATATCTATTGTCCCATAACTGCCTGAACTAATGCTAAGACTCAAGGCATACGACACATTTCTTGAAACGTGTTCAAATTCTCAGATCCGATCGTAGCGAGGATCGAAGAAAAGAACCGCCGCTAGGAAGCTCCTTCCAATGGGCGTGACCACGCTAAAAAGGAGAGACTTCGACTAGGAGGCTTTCCGTGTCCCACCAAGAGCTGACAAGAATAGAGCGAATCTTAAAATAATGAAGCATAATCTTCTTAATCGTAAGCATATCATTCATGAGATAGTTAGTTGTGTGGCGCTCGATTACTCATTTTCTTTGAAAAAGAGTGTAGTCGCGTGGGAATCATTTGAAAAAATGCTCACGACTAGGACCATAGAGTATCGTAGATCCTTAAAAGGATATCGGAGAGAAAAATGTCTTCTCCGACTGCACTAACAATAATAAACAACCGTAATGTAGGTGTATATATATAAGCAAAGTTGCACTTCTTAATTAATTAATGAATTTAATGAAATTGAAATTGAAAGAAATGAAAGAATGAAAATTAAACATAGAACTTACGAATTGATCGATGTTCCAAGAATTTGACAAAATTTGCCCATCGATATAGCCAACAGACGGAACCCGGCTCAAGTTACTTCGACCACAAAGTAAGGACCTTCCCATTTAGGAGAAAGTTTATTGCATTTGTTTGGCTCAATTTTTCTCGAGAACCAGATCACCTACAAAGAAGGTCATGAGGTCGCACCTTACGACTATGGTACCTTCGCATGGCTTGTTGGTAGACCGCCGATCGATAAGGGCTTGGTTTCGCTGTTTTTCAAGGAAATCGACGCTGCCGAAGTCGTTGCTCATTCTCGATCATTTTCGCAAAACGATCGCCGAAAGCAGAGCCAATTTTGAGTTCTCGAGGAAGCATAGCTTCAAAGACCATAAACCAAAAAGAATGGAGTTTCACCGCCGCGACGATCGTCGTGGGTTCGAACGCCCATAACACGTAGGGAAGTTCTTAACCAAGCGCCGACCGCTTGATTAATCGGTCAATACTCGGCGCTTGATCCTCGCATAAGGATACCATTAGCTCGCTTAATCGCCTCCGCTGTTCTGCGATGTGCAATGTAAGCAAAATGAACTTTGACACTAAGTTCATCGCAGATTCGGAATTGACTGCCGGAGAATCGGGAACCATTGTCTCGTGATGATACGACCGGGTACACCAAATCGCGTGATCACATTTTTCAGAGAAATATCTTAGCGGCCTCGCTTGTTATTTTAACGATCGCTCGGCTTCAATCCATTTTGTAAACGTGTCAATCATGACGAAAAGGAATTCAAGCCCCGGTGCTTTGGGAAAGGTCCTGAATGTCCAAATTCCCAAAGTTGCAAAAGGCCAAGAAAGAGGAATTGTTTGTAAGGCTTAGCCGGCCGTGTACTTGTCGGCTATGAAACCGACATTGTACACACTTCATCACAAGCTCTTTTGCATCATGAAGGGCGCTTGGTCAAGAATAGCCTTGCCGAAGGCTTTACCGACTGTGGTTCTCAGAGGAATGGTGTGCTCCACGACACCTTCATGGATTTCGTTAGCAATCTAATGCCATCCGCTTGAGATATGCATCTCATCAACACTCCATGAGATCCTCGCTTATACAAGGTACTTTCGATTAGAGTGTATGATTTGGCTTTTCGTATATACGATCACCTCTACATCATCTTCTCGAATTGTGTCATGTCAAGATAATTGTAGATCGATGTCATCCAGCCTCTACCTTGATCGTGATAAATACCAACCGTCAACGACTTGTGGAGCATCCATGTTCCTTGATTAGTTTGTTCAACTTGCAAAGAATCATGTATGTTCTCAAGGCTCAACTACCGAGGGTGAATTGAGTTGCTCGAGAAAACTCCGGCGGGACGGCCGACCTCGTGGAGGCCATCCGCGCTTAACCGGGTCCGCTAGAAAGTTTTCCTTTCTAGGAATATGTTGATCCGAAAACCAAGAAGTGCTTTTCAAGTTTTCGTATTCCGCCAGATAAGATGACATCTTGGTACTAGAGCATTGATACTTTTCCCCACTTGATTCGCTACTAGTTGAGAATCGCTTTCACTAGTAATCATGCGAATCCCGAGCTTAACGAGCCGCCGAGTCCCGCCAAGAACTTCATATTCTCGCCACATTATTGGTGGCGGAAAATTTAATCGATGGCGATTTGATGTGTTCGCCAAGAGGGATATCAAGACCACTCCACCCGATCCTTGTAACATCAAGGAACCGTCGAATACATTGTCCACTGTCGTGGTGTTCGTATTCGGTCCTTGGGTGGGTTCAGGTTTGTCCATTCGCAATGAATTCGCTATTGCTCGACTTTATTGTCGTTCGTGAAATAAAATGGAGATCGAACGCCTTAGCTCGACCGCCCATTTGGCTATTCGTCCCGATGATTCCTCGCTTCAAGGACTTGACCAAGGGATATCCGTAGGTACGACCACTTTGTGGGCTCGAAGTAGTGCCTTAGCTTCCTTGAAGACATAAGGAGGCCATAGAGCAACTTTTGTACCGTGGGTATCTTTCCTTTGGTCCATGTAAGACTTCGCCACGTAATAGACCGGTCGTTGGATATTATTCCTTTCTACAACCAAGACACCGCTAATCGCTCGTGGTGTTGCCGCCACGTAATTAGCAATGTTTCTCCGGTTCGAGAAACTAAAACCGGGTACTTGTAAGGTACTTTTTGAGTTCCTCAAAGGCATCGCTTGCCTCTTTAGTCCACTCAAACTCCCATGCTTCCAAGAAGTTTAAAGAAAGGTAATCCTTTTTCCCTAATCTTGCTATGAACGGCTTAACGCCATACTGACCAGCTTAGTTTTGGACTTCCTTCTTCGTGGTCGAGGGCGATCCGTCGATGGCGCAATTTTGCCGGATTAGCTTCAATACCTCTAGTCAAACTAGGAAACCAAGCGCTTTTCCAAACAGAAACTCCTAACACACACTTTTTCCTGGATTTAACTTGAGGTTATGTCTTCTCAAGTTGTTAAAGGTTTCTTGTAAGTCAGAACGTGGTCGCCGTTGGTGGTCTTTACGACCGATCATCAACATAAGCTTCTAGATTCCGACCGATTTGTGGACTAAAAGTTTTTGCATCAACCTTTGAAAAGTTGCACCAAAGATTTTTGAGACCAAATGGCATCTTAATATAACAAGAAGTACCATATGGGGTGATGAAGGAAGTTTTCCTCATCTTCTTTACACATACTAACTGGTGGTACCTCAATACGATCTAAAAAACTTAGTAACTCGCACCCGTAAGTAGAGTCTACTAGTTGATCAATGCGGAAGGGGAAAGTCATCCTTCTGACAAGCTTTATTAAGATCTCAGAAGTCGATACACATTCGCCATTTCCCATTATTTTTCCTAACCATTACAGATTAGCAAGCCACCGTGGGTGGTCGACTTCACTTAATAAATCCCGCCCGAGAAGCTTGTCAATCTCCGATCGATTGCTTCCTTCCGATCGGGTGCAAAACGTCGTAGTTTCGCTGATCGGTTTTTATCGCCGAGAGCAAGCTCGTGCTCGATCACCTCTGGGGACTCTGCATATCGGACGCTGCCAAGCAAACACGCCTTGATTTGCTCGGAGGAAGGAGACGAGCGACTCTTCCTATTTAGGGTCGAGTCTTGCCCCACCGTAATCTTGCGCGGTTGATCTGGTTGTCCTAACCCATGTGACGACTTGACGCCGTCCGAGAAGCGCTTTTGTCGAGTAGTACCTCCTTGGTCCGGCTCGGATGGTTTGGGCGTCATCTTTGGCTTCGAAAGTGCTTGACCCGCATGGGAGACGGATTAACCTCTCCGGTCGGAAGTTCATCAACCAAAGGCAAAGGATTTCGATCGCATCGTAAGCCATTTTCTCGATCTCCTCGAATTGTGATGACTCCTTCGCCCCGGATTTTCAAACTTTGATAACCGTAATGCGTGGCTATCAAGAATTTTGCTAATGCCGGTCGATCGAGGATTCCGCTATCTTGATTCAAGTTTACTACATCAAACGGATCTTCTCTGCTCGAAATTGTCGTTTTCCAAACGCCACCTAGAAGGAAACTTGTCCTATCGGTTTAGCGGTAGAACCCTAACTATGCCATGAAAAGCATATTTCATGTGTTTCACCTTTGACATGGGGACTCGTGATTTCTTCTAAAGCTCCTACAAATAATATATTCAAGGAACTACCCCATCCACTAAGACCCGATTAACCCGACAATTATTAATAGTTGGTTCAACGACGATGGGGAACCTACCCTACGAGTCGATGGATGGTGCGATGTTTTTCTCAAGGAAATTATGTGTCCGACCACTTCGAAAGTGCTTGATTACGCTTGGAGATTCGACGAGGTTGACCTCCCGCCCATGGCCTTCGATGACGCTCGACTCGTATGAAGAAGATCCTCCAAAAATCATGTTGATCGTGTGTTGGGGATCCCGTACTCCATCTCCTCGCCGCCATCCTTGTCCTTTTGGAGCTCGCTTTCTCCATGTTCCTCAGATTCTTTGAAATGGTCCTTACCCGCATAATAATCCTCCAGCTTTCTTCGCCAGACACGACAAAGCGCAGATCATGCCCTCGTCACGTGAAGTGGACACCACTTCTTATTCGTCAGAATCCTTCTGGTCGAACTTTTGTTTTGCTTCGACCGCATAGTCCTTCTTGCCCTTCCTAATCTTGTCTCGAACGGCGAGGACTTCTTTGTCGCTCGGTCTGCGGTTCTTTTTCTTCTTGAGAGACTTCTTGTTCTTTTTCTCCTGCTTGTCCGCACTGGTCGGGAATCTTGTCTTCCGATCGATGGCTTCACACCACTCGATTGCTTCACTAGCAATGGCATATTTGTCCGCCATATCAAAAAGCTCAACGGTTGTTCTTGGAGGGTTCATTGCTATGTCCTCCGTGAAACCGCCGATTCCTTAGACCTGCTTTTAAAAGCTTTGAATAACAGAGGACTCTGCGACTTTGGGTATAGAGTTACTTAACCCGGCCGAACCTCTTGATATATTGACGAAAGTCTCATCGATCCTCGCGGATTCTATGGAGATCGTCCTCCTTCCTGTATGTCAGACGCACTCGAAGTTGGCAATCGAAGATCACGAGTTGTTCCTAAGTATATATGGATCCGACCAGAAGTTTAACAACCACGATCGGCGCACCCTTTCGAGCACGGTGGGTAAATAGTTGGCCATTACGTTCTCATCGCCACCAAAGAGTTCTCGATAGCGGTGGTATATATTTGGAGAAATTCCAATGGGTTTTGAGTTCCATTGAATTTGTCCAAGTTGGCTTGGCCGGAACCGGCTAGGCTAACGCACGCCTTGGAGCCCGCAGAGAAGGCTCGACAACCTGTGATTGATTCATGGCGCCTTCTCCGAAGGTGTCGGATTGTAATCGGCCGGAGACCGATCCCTAAGATTGGAACGCCGAACTCCGGTAGTCGATCCGGTCGTGGACATTGATATGATGTCCACGACCGCCACTTGGTTCAAACGATGTCGGAGATCGTTAGGTCCTAGTGGTGGTGGTTCTTCTCGACGCAGTGGGGGAGTACCCTCTTGAAATAGCCTTCTCCCCTCGTGACTCCTTGGTCGGAATCGTCGAGGAGGTCTTGGTATCGATCGCTCTCGGTATGACCGTCTTTGTCCCCTCACCGAGGAGGAGCGCTGGGACGAAGTCCTAGTCCGACTTCCCAACCCCTCGTTCTCGAGACGCTTCCTCACGTGCATGGTCTGCTGGAGAATTTCGATACCGACCTACGAGTTGTATTAAAACTAGGCGTTCTCGCTAGAGCAGATCGAATTATTTAACATGTTTTGAATACGCCGCAAGTTTTAGTAGATTCTATCAAGGTCTCGTGGTTCATATCGGTCGAGGTGTACCGTCTCAACCTTCCCCGACCTTCGGATTTGTTCGATCCCGCTACCACTCTGGTGGGCAAAGCAAAGCGAGTTAACCGATTGACGCCGATTAGTTCCGCTGCCTCCGGAAGTTGGTGCTTGACGGCCCGGATCATCTCTAACAACACGTGATGGCGTGGTAGAGAGTGTAGGACGTCGCAGGCATCTTGATCTTCATCTCCGATCGCTGACCTCGTGCTTCCAAAGATTGATCTTCCGGCGAGCTTCCATCATAACTAATGGAGAGCTTGTCGGTAACGCCGTAATCTTCCACGATGGAGATCGGTCGGAGATGAGCACTTCTCGAGGTCTTCTCACCGATCCGACGAACCGCCGATCGTATGTCGAGTGTGATCATCCCCACATGGCCTACGCACGGTGGAGGTTTCATCGACACCGCTATCAGTGACGGCTGACTCGGAATTGCCGAAGCGAAGGAGAGTATCTTTCACCATGATTTCATCAATGGTATAGAGTTTTCCGGTGATGGAGCTGAAATTTCTTCACTGCTTCACGGCCGAGAAGACCGGCTTGAAGAGATCCTCCGCATTCCGAATCGGTCGGAACGGCCGGTTCTCTGGTTGCGCCACCGGTAGTGGCGGCGCATCTTCATCCATCCGACGACCTCGCTAACGCCGGCGACGCGCGAGCCGGCGGAGGAGGATGAGGAGGATGACTCGCCATTTTCTTCCATGGCGCGGATACATCCTTCCATGTCGAGGTTGGCGAGTCCGCCAAATCGAACCATTTTCCTCATCCCAAACTCCGCATAGTCGCATGAGCGATTGCGAGTTTTTGGGCGAGGATTTTCTTGAGCGAAAAAAAATTTCTTCAGAAACTTACGCCTCCTTCCCCACGGACGGCGCTACTATCGACGATCGAATCGCCGATCTTACTAAAAATAAACGAGGAAAATGACGTGGAATATCCCGGAATGGAATGGGGGTCGCTTTTATTGATATGAACTGGATTTACAAGATGTGGCTAAGTACTACCCTGAATTACACCGAATGGAGGAATGTTTAACCGCAATCGACTTAGAATATGAGTCTAAGGTCGATTATCTAGCTTCTAATTCCACCGCTTAGGCTTCAGGCATATCTTTGCCTTGGCCTTGTTTTGTGTGTCGCCCATCGCCTCCCTTCTTGTCCCTTGTTATCTGTGCTTCACCTTTAAATAACTTCCAAGAGATGGCGCTTACTCTGGAGAAGACGCCCTCGTGAAGCGCTACGATCGGTCGGAGCGGTAAAGAAGTTAGCAATGTGCTAATCTTCCTTGCGGTTGCTTGTGAAAAGCTTAACCGTAGGGTGGTTAATAGTCGATGTCTCAGGTTGTACCATCGCATGGTTTGGAACGATAACACGTGTTCCATTCATCATACGATAAGAAATACCAGCCAAGAATTTTACGAAGCGGTTATCCGGTCGGGATTAGGCACAAAGCCTCATCCCACTGTGGTACCCATTAGTAACCTTCAATACTAACGACTGTGAGGTCGTTAGTCTTAGGGTTACGACCATGAAGACGATGGTCTTTTACTATGCATTTAAAATAATACATAGAGGTTTTAATCCTCGTCAATTCCCTAATCGACAAACAAAGACGACTTGATTCTACGGCGTAAATACTCGATGTATGCTCATTTCCTCCATACATAACCCTATTGTAGTCTTCCTTCGTTTGAAATGGCCGAGGATAACTTTTTAGAATCATATACTTCGTTCACCGCCTATGTTGATGGGGGAGGACTATACAAGGGGGGATCGAACAAGACACTGACACACAGGACGTAATTTCCGATACGCACTACAACACAATAATGCTATATCATACTTCCTAATAATGCGTCTCGAACTGACTATACCTATATATGTAATTCTGTTTTTGCAGTGCTGCCAGGAAAAAAATGATGAGCCATGTGCATTCTATGTTTGCCATCATATGGAGCAAATCATTAGTGCTAAGATAAAGGATCCCGAGGTTTGTTAATATCGCAATAATTATTTTCGAATTATAAATTTAAATATATATATGCTTACCACTTTACTCTTGCTAGCGACAGGATTTGATGATAGAATTAGATCCACTCGTTGCGAGAGAGATCGTGTACGTTCGAGGGCACCTCTGCGCCTTCATCAAGACAGCTATCATTAACCCCAACGGAGACTTTCACTCCGTCGCCGACCCAAAGTTTCACCCCGTCGACACCTCTCAACCACATGCAAACAATTGATTCAATTGTAATCCAATTGTAATTATAGCGACAATACTTGAACAAATGCGATCTTTTGTAATTTATTTTGAGTAATGATCACTTTGAGTTGTCAACAATTGATTATCTGTGATGTATCTGTTTTCTGCAAGCTTGTTTTCAGATGGCATGGCTAGCAATTCCTGAGGCTAGCCAAAAATCAAAAAAAAGTAGTTAGGGTAATAAGCTATCACAGACGGTTTTGTGTTAAAACCGTCTGTGAAGGTGGTATCACGGACGGGTTCCATTAAAACCGTCTGTGATATGCTACGTATCACAGACGGTTTTTAATGGAAACTGTCTGTGATACCATGCCTTCACAGACGGTTTCAATAAAAAAACCGTCTGTGTTATGACGTAGAACCGTCTGTGATAACCGACGTTATCACAGATGTACAAATTCAAACGGTTCAAAAACCGTCTATGATGACGGTTCCGAACTGTCTGTGATGAGGCTGTATGTACCCCTGTCTGCTCTTCACCGTGACTGGTCCAATGTGTATACCCCTTTTTGAAACCCCTTCAAATCAAGCGTGCTTCGATCTGCGCTTGGTTCTTAAACATTTTCAGATTCTCGCAGTCAATGCATGGACAGTACATATATTCCACCCCCCTTATTCAACATATCCTCCTCGGCAACTCTTGTAAAAGCAGACACGCCATTAATGTACTCTTCACTCACACGGTTCTTAGCGTACATCCAGATTTAGTCCATCACACGGTTCGTATTGAAAACCCTGGAAATAAATAAAAAGTGGCTTTTCTCATTTTTACATTTTTCCGGATTTTATTAACTTACATGTGGGCCCTACTTGTCAGTGACTCATCTTTTTATTTCATGATTTATTTTATAAAATCTATGGCGGTCCCACATGTCATAGACTCATTAGTTTATTAACTAAATGATTAAAAGCAGTAGGGTTTGAAGCTCAAATTGGGCTAAGGGCTTCACTAGCGATTTCGGCATAAACGCCCGAAACTACTCAAATTAAAGGATGTTTAGGCTCCAGTAGCTCACCTCGATCACGAGGAAGGTGTCAATGAAGTCAAGGAAGGTCTAAAGCGGCTGGTCGTCGGTGAACAGAGGTGATGGCGGCAAGCTCCTCAGCGACAGGTCTTCTCGGTAGAAATAAACTGAAACGAAGCACATGCATAGCTTTAGGGGGACATATAGGTGGGGAAATTGACCTTGGTGGGGTGGTGTCGATGGCGGCGGCAGTGACAGCTCAACGTGGGCGACAATAGCTGAAATGGACCACACGAGCGGACTCAGTGAGGTGAGGCGATACTCAAACCGGGCACGGAGTGGCGATGGACTCACCGTAGCGCCAGAGATGGAGAAAAAAACTCTGTTGAGGATATACACTACTGCTCCGGATGATTAGTAAGCGAGGAAAATGATGCACCGTCTGTGATGAGTTAATTATCACAGACGGTTTTCAACAAAAAACCGTCTGTGATATGTAGTAATACCACAAACGGTTGTTGTTAAGAACCGTCTGTGAAGTATCACAGACGGTTGTTTGTTGAAAACCGTCTGTGATATGTAGAATTATCACAGACGGTTATTGTTAAGAACCGTCTGTGATACTTCACAGACAGTTTTTATTATGAACCGTTTGTGATATTACCTCTTCACAGACGGTTTTTAGCGCTGCCAGTAACACAGACGGTCTCTAAACCAAAACCGTCTGTGATTGCATGTAATACAGATGATTTTGGTCAACCGTTTGTGATGGGACGTCCAGTATTAGTATTTCTGTAGTAGTGTGTTTAGCGTTGAAATAGCAATTCTAGCACTCTCTGGAGAGAAAAGGCAAAAATAGCACCGCGAATACACCGACAGGCGACACATGCCCCCTGTCACGTCTCCACCTCCCGGAATCGGCCTGCCGCACCCCCACCACACGGCACACGGCTGCCACGCACCCACTGCCTGGCAACAAAAAAAAGCACATTGCAGCAACAGTGAGGTCAATAGTGATGCTACAGTGATGGCTGCCGAGGGCCACTAAAAAACGTGGCACAGTGCAGAGAACAATACTGCTACAGCGGTGAAGAGCGTGTCACTAGCCGGTACGTTCGTGGTGTTATTTTTGCCAATTCGCTTTAGAGAGGCTATTTTTGCTATTTCGTCGTGCAACAACGCCATTTTAACCAATAACTCTGCCATCTACACATGCAACTGTATATGTACATGCTGCTATGCACCAACCATCCTTTTTGACAACATTCAGCTCCATTGCTCCAAGTTAGGACAGAACGCGCTCGAGCCGTCGTCCCCAGCCGACCGATCGACCGGTGGGCGACATTTGGCCTGTCGATCGACGATGACATCGATCGAGACGGCTGACCGAGGCCGAGGTTGGATCGAATGGCCGATCGTCACGCGGTCAGCTGCACAGGCCTGAATGTACTGTGCAAATTAAGATTGCAACAGGCCGTGGCTGATATATAGAGGCGTCCATGAGCAGTGCAGGGAGGAGAGGGCGCACAACCGAATCATTGTTCGCACCGTACTGTGCTGTACTCTCTTGACTTGAGCACAGGCCAGTGATAACGACGTATATATGATATCATATGAGATGTATGATGCGTATGCATGGCTAGCTGAATGATGGATTGACTATTATCCAATCGTGAGTTCGAGTGATCGATAAGATTCCTCAAAAAGCATTATTGATGATAAGGTACCTGCATGTTTTTAGGACATGTGATGATAATGCGATTTGGGAGGTTGAGGTCGTCGTCGTCGTCGTGCGAAACACTTTGCAGATCGAGGACAAACGTACGTAGTACCCGACATACTCAACTATATCCGACTTGGTCGTTGCACCGACCAATCTAATCCCACTCCACTGTGTGTGTCGATCTGCCGTTGCTTAATTAGTTTGGGGAGTTGCTAAAAATCAGTGGTAATAGCCACTTTAATTTGTACCATTAATTGCAAGCTTGAAGGTACAATTGCAGTTTTTGCGATTGATGAAAACTTCACGCCTGTAAAGATATATACCAGATCTAACTGATGTCTTTGATGACTATATAAGAAGGTACTAGCACTACTGAAGAAGCTGAGGTAAACCATAATATTTTGACTTTGATGGATACCTACTTAATCCACAGTACTAGAGAATGCTTAGGAATTAACGAACGGTTCTTTATAATAAATAGTATGTCGATATTTAACCCAAAAGCTAACAACAAAAATTTTAGCATTTGATCATACTCCAAGGCTTGTGCTCCGGTCAGGGTTCATGGAGTTCACCAGTACAGGGTTCATGGAGTTCACCAATTAGTTAATTAGCAGTTGGGGAGCTAGGAGAGGTGGCTGCATGGGTGAGGGAGGGCAGCATCGACGGTGATGGCACCACTGACAGCCACCATAGGAGGGAATGTTGGCGCCAGTGACGGCCATGAGGAACATGAGGCACGAGAGGTGTCGGAGCCGCATGGAGGTAGCGACGAGGAAGGTGGGGAGGCGACAACGGCGATCACGGACGTGAGAACAGAGAGGGGAAGGTGTGGTTTCGGATTTGATGCACAAATCTCAAACCTATCAAGGGTCCAAAATTGGACTGATATTTTTGCGGAAAAAACTAGCTGATCGATGTCACCTCGACATACCCATTATCATTGTGCACTCAATGACGTTGTCTTCGTGTACAAAGTGCATAGGTTTTGAGATCAATACAATCACATCACTATTTGTTAGAGATATTAGAGATTAGGAAAGAGTCCAGAGTTAGGTAATAGTCCAAATCGTATACGAGTCGGTCTGTAATATTTAGCACTATAAATAAAGGGTGTGGGGATCCCCAATGGACATATACAATTATTACCCAAAATTCTATATGGTATCAGAGCCAATCCTAATCTATTGTCCCGAAATCTAACCCTAACCCGCGACTCACCTGCCACCCTCCCCCCCCCCCCCACCCTCGATACGCCCATCACTGCCGTCACCACTGCAATAGGGCGCCACTACCATCGTCTCATGGGCGTACGCAGGCCGCCGCCGCCGTGCCTTGTAGGAGGAGGCGCGGTGGCAGCGGACAACCTGGGACGGATCGGCGAAGGAGGTGAGGAAGGTGAGGGAAGGCGGCGGCTTGCGTGGGGTTGCCGAGGAAGAAGCGGATCGCGGGTCGGGCGACTCTTCTGCGGAAGGTGTGGCGGCAATGGCGCGTCTTTGTGGCGACGATTGTGTGCTTCAACAATGACCAACAAGCGGTGGATCCGGGCAGTCCATCGGAGGGAGAGGATGGGGAGAAGGAGGCGGTGTGGTGCTCCGGGCGGTGGTGGCGAGATCCGGCGGCCACTAGCCAGATCTGGATGATCTGGCGTGGCGGCAGAGAGAGGGAGGCAATGTGCGGGGGCAACACGCTTGGAGGTGCTGGCGTTTGAGGGGGGCGGTGCTCAGGGGAAGGAGCTTCGGTGCGGCGGAGGCGGCTCAGGCTGGCGGTGGAGAAGACAGAGGGAGGAGATGTGCTCGGGGGAGAGGAAGGGAAGAGGAGGTGCTGGTGAGAGGAGGTGCTGGTGGAAGGAAGAGAAGGCTATGGGGAGAAGAAGCTCGGGGAAGGATCGGCGCTCGGGCTCGGGAAGAAGGGAGGAGATCCCGGTGGTGGAGGAGGGGAGATGGGATTCGGCAGTGTGACGCTTGGGCTGGCGATGGACAAGGCCATGTGGTGGAGAAGGCCGCGTCAGAAGAGGATCTGTTGGCGGCAGAGGGAGGAGATCCAGCTGCTGTTGACTGGTGCAGGGGTCTGAGGAAGAGGAAGAAGGTCTTTGCTGTTTGCTGTGGGGCTAATCCGGTGTGGTGTAGGTCTCTATCTGGTGTGGTTGAGGGGAATCTCTGGTATGGCTGCATGTTTTGTGGTGGGAAAAGGAGAGAGAGGATGTGTTGCTTGGCGGTGACAGTATCGGAGGTTACGACAGAAGGTATGGAAGACAGGGGGAGAAGACTATCCGGGTGATGCTTTGGTGGTTGTGCTAATGGTGGAATTGGATGATGGTGATGAGCTCGATGATGGTGAGGATGAAGTAGAGCTCGACGATGGTGAGGATGAAGTAGGAGCTGGTGGTAGCTCCAGTGGAGGTTATGTCAGTTGACAGTGATGGTATTAGTGTCGTGCGGTTGTGTTGGTATAGGTGCCGGAGATTGTGTTGTTGGAGATGTTCGGGAGGATTGGGACTGGAGTCAAGCGTAATGGTCTGTGACAGGGGTAAATGTGGCGGAGGCCGAGACTGGGGGTATGTGGGTAGAGTGGTGGAGACCGGGGGTGGCTGGGGGTATGAGGATAAAGGAAGATAAGGTTGAGGTCAGGACAGCTGGTAGATAGTGGAGATGGATTTGGTGACATCCCTGGTAGTATTGGTGGTTAGCAACTATTTTTGTGGTATTGGTTATGGAGTCGATGGATGGTAGTTTTTACTAGATTCTAGTAATGATATTGCATTATGTAACAAGAGGGTCATGATTTCTATCTCATGCCCATCTTGAGGGGGAGTGGTGGAGATATTAGAGATTAGAAAAGAGTCCAGAGTTTAGGTAATAGTCCAAATCGTATACGAGTCGGTCTGTAATATTTAGCACTATAAATAAAGGGTGTGGGGATCCCCAATGGACACACACAATTATTCTCCAAAATTCTACACTATTAATACAGCGAAAATAAAACGGATTTGTTATCCAACACTCAAGTAGAATCGTCCAATTTCTAATCTTTAGATGTGCTTGAAGATTGTTGCGACTTCTATCATCCTCCTTCAAGTCTAGCAACCTCTGGTGAGCGCCAACATGTCTGGCAAAGCAATCTTTGCAAAGACATACAGTGTGTTGCTGCAACCGTCGAATACCCTCCTATGATGAATGGTCGCTTCGTCGAATTCACCCTTTCTTTTCCTTAGATTAGGAGGAGCCATCGGATCGAGGCAGCGATCGTCCTTGTGGGGGGAGGCGGTGCAATTTAGGGATTGCGAATTCAATTATTTGGGTTATTCAGTTGCTGTGATACACTATTTCATTGCTAATGTTTTAATGCTGAAATTGTGTATTACAAACAGCGAAATAACTCAAATCATCGAAACCAGTATTGAAATCACTTAAATAAGTACTAAAATCATCAAAGCAAGCGCCAAAGATAATTAAAATCACGAGAAAATAGTGTGAAAATACGACCTAAGGGTATTTACAAACCAAAACTTATGGGGAGGGAAAATTAAATGAAAATGAGATATGACGAGCAAATTGAAAAGGTAGAGGACTTATGGAATTGTTTACGAATTTTTCCCTAAAAATGTCCATTGATCATGTGTGGACAGTCCCAACAAGGGATTAGCGCTGTGCGTACTAGTTAATGGAATCCTAGTGTTCCATCTAAAAAAAGGATTAGCAGTTGAGAGGTAAAATCCACGTGTCCACGAGTGCCTGACGTGCATGCCAAGTCAGCACAGACAACACTACCCCGTCCACGTACGTCCGTTGGACCGATCTCCCCAACGACTTTTGCGCGCAGGCATTTGACCCGGTTCCGAATTTTAGCCAAAAATCGGTGATATCGGATGTACCGGTGGAGGTCGGTAGGAATACAAACCGGTTTCGAAATAATCGGTTTGAGTGAATTTTGTTAAAAAACGAATTCGCTTGAATTCTGTTCAAATTTGTTTTTTAAAAAAGTTTAAAATCCCCCCACCCCACGGTAAAAAATTACCGGCCGGTAACGAAAACCTGCGTTTGACTCGCTCGATCGCTTCTCCCCGAAAGATGGTCGACGCTCCGGACGGCGCCTCTCGCGCCAACGGCGAGGCCTCGTCGTCCGGCGAAGATGACGCTCTCCCGATCGTGCTCTGCGGCCTCGCAAACGGCGGTCAGCCGCTACTGCGGCGGCTCCTGGCGGCGACATGCGCCGTCGCAACACGCCTGCGTGAGACGTCCCAGAACGCCGCGTGCAGCCTTGTGGCGTGGACAAGGAAGGGCGGCGCCACCCGCGCGCTCCTCGTCGTATCGGTGAGCCCCTCCTGCGCCCGCTCCATCGACGTCCATGGTTTCTTATATATTCGGTCAGTTAACTTGGCACATAGGTTTCAATGAAAAGCGTGTCTTAATATTCCCTGGTCAGTCCAAGAAGCAGCATCGAAATCTTGATTTAGATTATCCCAACAATTAATTGGCTACTATCATTCTGCTCTCTTTTTTAAAAGCCATCATTTGTTTTTGAAAGCCACGATCATTCTGTTCTTGATGAGCAGTTAGACCGTATGTTGTCACTTGTCACTGCCTACCTCACCGATACATAACTGAAAGATCAATAGCACCTGTGCAAAACATTAGAGAATAATAACCTTGGTACGTCGCAGGTTGGATCAGTGACACTAGTAGCGCTAACTGGCCTTCTGTTCTTCATGTTCTTCCTGGTGTTGTCGACGACGAACGCCATGGTCGTTTCAGTTCTCATGTCCCTGGCTGCTGCTGGAGGATTCCTGATTGTGATATTTGCTTTCCTAGCTGCGATGTACATCGGCACAGTGTCAGTTGTCGTCTTTGTTATTTCGGCCACGACTGTAGCAACAGTCATTGCCATCACGATTGCCACTGGTACATCTCATCTTCCCCTTAGTTTCACTGCTGCAGCGCTTCTTTTCTTGGGTACATTTTTCTGTGATAGTATTCGATTTCTCACCACCTGCGTGCTAGATTTTGATGTCTGAAAACGAGCACTACAAAAGAGCTTTCTGAACACCGTTGATTTTGTTCTGCATCTTCAGCATTTACTGTTATCTCTAATGCGACATATATACTGAAAACTGTTGGCAATTCACATATATAAGACTTGATATTTAATCAACATTCGTCTAGTGAAACAAGCTTCACAATTGTTTCCCTTTTGTACGTATGTAAAAACCGTGAAATTCATACAAAATTCGGCAGCTTGAGCTCTGCTTCACAAGCAAACTAATAAGCAAGTATTATATGCCAGTTTCAGCGTCGAACTGTGAACTGGATTATCTGTTCCATGTGAACAGAGGCCTGAGATTGTAATGGATGTCTCCTCCATCTATAAAAAATGCCAGTTTCAGCTGATGCTAAGTTTCATTTGTATGAAACACTTGATGGGTGCCAGGACAAAACTGACAATAAGACCAAACTGATAACATGTGCTGTCATTTGGTTGTTCTTTTCGAAATTTAGTTAGATGCAAACAGTTTTTGTCTGAAGAACTCACCAGTAGTCACCAGCTAAAGAACTAACTTGGAGGATAACGCTACAGATCTTATTTGGAGACTATACTTCTTGATCTAGAAATATGAACAGAGAGTAAATTAAGTCGCGTTAACAAATTAAGTACCATATACCTTCAGTTAGTTTTCTAAATTTGTTCAATGACAGACAATGCTGCAATCTGAAATCTTCACTTCGGAGCTAGCAGAATGCTATTCGAGCCTATTGCAGTAATTCCATCGTCTCACCATGCTATTGCAGGTTGGGTTGCATTCTTTTGGATTCTTTGGTTTGCTGCCAGGAAATGCCTGACCATTGCTACTAACCGATCGATTGGCACAAGTAGTTGCGCAGTCTGAGCACATTTCACTTTCTCATGATTATGAGATGTAGTTGGGAATTGGGAGTTGGCTATGTATTTACATCACCTGCCCGGCCCATCATTTTGCAATGCTGTGTGCCATGTCTGAATCTTGATCTGCCTGAATAATGGCATGCTATTTTTGATACTAGCAGAAATCAGAAAATTAGGTACAATCCATCATAGTGATGAATTGATTAAGCTATCTGGTATTGTTGTTAGTCTGAATCCTTGTAAATCAAATTCTCCTTGGTTCATGGGTCCTCATCTGAATGTTGGAGTTGTTAATTGTTGTGGAGGTGGGGAAACTAAAATTTCGTTTTTGCGGCTAATCCAGAGCAAAACTCGAGCCACTGAGTTCTCTGTCAGTGCGGCAAACAGACAAACACTGGCAAAACGAGACGAGGGCGCCGCCGCTTCGTCGCAGAAGCGATTAGGCAGGGGCGGACCTAACTGGGTTCAAAAGGTGTTCAGCTGAACATCCAAAAAATTTAGGCAAAAATTCAGTATACACGAGGCATAATACATTTATATACTAGAAATTGGGTTAAATCAACATGTAATATCCTCAAAAGTCCATTCCGTCGGCACCTCACTCGCAGCCCACTCGGCACTCGCACAGCCCACCAAAGCCAAGGCATTCCACATTCGGACATTGTTCCAGTCTTCCCCTATAATGACTTGGCCTAATATCTCAAGGCCTATTTATTGACAAACCCTAACTCGATCTTTCTTTCTCTCGATCTCACATCTCTCTCTCTCAAAGAAACACACATGCACACAGCCTTGCCCTTGCGCCTTGCCGCGGCGGTGGCAGGCCACGACACCGCACCAAGCGTGTGAGCGCGGCATCTGGCGGCTGCGGGCTGCGGAGGCCTGGGAGAAGTGGAGGAGCACTGCGATGCCTCCGCGGCCTACTCGCCGAGCGTAGCGGCCAGCAGGATGGTCCGCGCGCTGCTCCGAGGACTGAGGCTCTAACTCCGAGCGGGTGGCGTGACAGAGGCGGTCTGGCGATGGACCAGAGCTAGCGACTAGGGTGAGCCGTGAGCGGGGCTAGCCAGCGACGGCGAAGGGGCAAATCTCGTGGGCGTGGCCATCTGGGTGACCGAGCAACCAAGCTAGCGAGCCCTGACCCCCAAGCACAGGTACTGAGGAGTGAGGACTGAGCCACTGAGGTGAGGTGTCCAATAATCCCAAATCCCTGATTTCCAAACGGTCAAACTAGTTTGAAAAAATGAATTGTGGTTTATGAATCTTGTATTTATGTTAATTGTAGATCTTAGAGTTTTGAAAAATGTACATAGTGGTTCAGATTACTACATTATCGGCTGACACCAAAATGAAGAATTATATTGCCCTCATGAAATTTAATCTTGTATAAACATATTATACTTTGAAAACTTTCAAGTATTCATGTGGAGTTCTCATTGGATAGGAAGATTCTAAGCAAAAAAAAAACATAATTGTAGCAGATAATGGAATATCTAGACCATTTTCGGCCAAAGCAACTAAACTTTCAGCTTAGCTGAGAGCATGAGACTAATAGATAACTCTAGATTTAAGTTAGATTACCAGGCTATAGCAAAGGATAGTGGCATACTTTAGTAATATGAATATAAATTTATCCAGACATACCTATATAATTTATTGATAATATCAACTTCTCAAGTTATACAAATTCATGTGACCAATCAAACCTGCAAACTACAAATTCTTGGGCCGACGACTTATGCTGCATACATCAATAGTGGCATATATACATCCCCAATTCTCCATTCCTCAATTTCTCGGTCCCAAATCCCAAATTCTCAATTCAATATTTTTTTCTTAATTATTTTATAATTTCTCTCAACTATTTGTGGTGTTAATTCCCGGAAAAAATTGTACTTTTTTTTGCTAGTGTGGACCTTTAAATTTTTTTATTAAATAATATTTTATTAACTTCGAACCGCCATCCGTTAAATCATGAGTCTGCCACTATTTAGGTTCTCCAAACGGTAAGAAACTACTCCAAGTATAGGAGCAACAGTGCAACCAAATAAGAGCCTGACGAAACTTGCTTCAACGCAGCGTGTGTGCATCCATGGCATCCCACACGTGTGGCCGGCCGTCGGGCGGCTAGAATCGACGCTGCGTACGCCCCCGGCGATGGAAACTTGCTGCACGCATGCGCGCTCGTTGCCGGCCGGGCTCGACGCGCCCGTGTGGTGTTCTCTCTAACCTCCCGTGCGTGCGTGCTCCTCATCAGATCGACGCCCATGTGCGCCGATGCATGTGCACTCGATCGAGCAGATCGTACGTACAAAACAAACACGTACGTACGACATGCACGATCGATCGATGCTCCGTATCTAGCTAGCTAGCTGCTGAAGTACGTGCTGAACTCTTCTGGGCATGCATGCATGCAGCTGGATCGGCACATGGAAGAAACAATTAAACGCAGGAGCACTGTACTGCACGGCAGTACAGCACCGCTGCTCCCTCACTGACTGAATCGTCGATCGTGGCCTGCCTGCTTCACTCTTGTCAAAACGCCATGCATGCATGCGACAATTACTTGGCAGACATGTGTAAGAGTAAGAACAATAGTAACTTAATTATGACTCGTCTGACTGCATCGATCTGGCCTGCTTGCACTGTATTGCATTGTCGGAGAGGCAGTCGTCGAGCAAGCGCACCGGAGTGTCCGGCGGGTGCACAAGGAAATAAAGGCCGAAACATGCACGGGGACGTTCAGAAGCTGCATCGTGGCTAAGGGGTGAAAACGGATCGGATACAGATAGATAATGGTTCTGTCATATATTTTTTCAGATACGGATACAAATACGGATGTAAATAATATTGAATACGGAGTGAATACGAATCAAAATGAATACGGTCACAGATATTTTTTTGAAACATAAAAACCCCTTAAATTGCATACCAGAAATTAACGAAAACATATAACTAGTTTATTTGATGCAAACATTCATGAATTGTTCATATTTTCAACATCCAGAGTTACTTCATAGTTCTTGTAAACTATTTCTGAGCAAGTTTTACTGATTAATTAGTATTGCTACAGACATTACTCATAACGATTATTAGAAACACACACTTCGTAAAAATTGTCCCTAATCCCTAATTTCCTAATCTCCTAACCTCACTCTCTCTCTCTCTCTCTCTAGACTCTATACCCGGTCGGCCCCTTCATCCATTCACGCACACAGCACCCCAAACCAAATCCTTCTTCCTCCCCCACAGCTCCTCTTCTCTCCCCAAAAGCTTCTCTTCTTCTCTCATCTTCCCATTATCGCCGACGCCACCACCGGCCTCTCCTATCCCGGCCATCGCCGCTGCCTGCCGGCCTAGCCGCCTCCTTCACTGCCGCCAGCCTAGCCGCCTCCGCCGGTCGCCACCGCGACCCGACGCCACTAGTGGTGCCGCCGTGTCCTTTCTTCCCCGCGCCCCCAAGGCCCGACCCGGCTCCGGTCCATGCTGTCATGTTCTCCGGCTCTCCCTAAGCTCCCCACGGTGGCCCGCCTGCTCCCCCTCAGTCTTCTCCCCTTCCGGTGCGGCCGGTAGGCCAGCGCCGCCTCTTGGCTCGGCTCGTGCCCATGGCGTCGCCACTTAGTCCGCGCCTCCTCGCCTCGCCGTGAAGCCTGTCTGGCTCCCTGCGGGATCGCCACCACCCTACGCCGCCGCCTCTTGGCTCTACCCCTTGCGCCGACTCCCTAGCGCCGCCCTCCACTACCGCCTGGGCCTACCGGCCCACCGCCATCGCCACCTCCTGGCGTCGTGGAGGAGGGGTGCTGGGGAGGAGGCCGGTGGGGAGGAGCGCGCCGGGGGAGGAGGGAGCCGGGGGAGTGGCTAAGTGCCTAAGTGAGTGCCAGATATCCGAACGTGCTCTTATCTGGATAATCCGAATCCGTATTCGTATACGCCGGATATCATGCCTACCATATTCGTTTTCGTTTCTGACAAAAAAATCGAATCCGTTTCCGATCCGAAAAAAATCCGATCCAAGACTATCCGAATCTATTTTCGTCTGGATAGGATAGAAACTATCTGATCCGTTTTCACCCCTAATCGTGGTCATGCGGGAACAGGAACAAATTAACCAGGTAGCAATTGTAGCTATGAAAATTCCTGGCAGCCCATCCCCTTATCACCGTCGTGTAAGGCTCTCTGAGATTCGTGCTTTTGAGTGAAGGTTAGGAGATGCATTAACATGAGCATTCACGTACGCATACTTCTCTTGCGTCCGATGCAAACTAATAGCATCGGACGCTTCCAGTCCCACTCATCAACCCAAATGACCAAAGACCTCCATCTTGATGAACCTAATCTAACTACTACTCATTCCATCTAGTCATCTCTATCACTGGTCTCTCTCTCCCCCATCACATGTGTCCCCAGTTTCTGACTGAGCTCCTCAAGAATGCCACGTCTTGCCGCATCGCCATGGCTCGAGCTAATACTTCGTCCCGTGTGGCGAGGGTGGGTGTATCAAGGCTTCCCGAGCTTGGGGCAGTGGTGGTGGAGCTCTCGGTAGGAAGGTGAGGCCTCCTGAGCTCCATGGCGAAGTGGCGAGGCATCGTGAGATCATCTAGGGAGGTGGTGGTATGGGCCAGCTGTTAGTGATATGTCCTAGAGGCAATCATAAAAATGATTGTATCGCTCCTATGTTTATGAACTTCTAAATAATATGTTATTTTGTCCCTTGAATAAAATATCATTTATATTAATTGGAAAGCATGTGACTTGTTTGTAAAACTCTCTATTTATGTTTATGATGTCATTCTAAACATTCATGATCTTATGTCATTATGTGGAACACTTATGATTTATGGATCAACCCACGTATTGATTGATGATCACGTTTCACAGATCATAGATATGAGATATCAAATCAATAATGTGGACATATGTTGCAGAACAGTGTTAGATTGACCCGCCTTGAGACACTGCGAGAATTGTTATATTCTTAAGTGTCATCAGTTGATCTCATACAAAGTGTATGTAGGATCCTTAGACCTGAGGTCGTCATGGTTTCCTACATGTATAATAGTTTACTTAGAGGTTGCCAAATACTACTGCGTAAATGGGTAGTCATAAAAGTAGCTTTCGGGTTTACTATGAAACACGCGGAGGAATGTGAGCGATCAAGATGGAATTTGTTCCTCCTATTTAACAGGAGAGATAACTCTGGCCCCTCGATGTGGTTGGATTAAGGAAGTGCATGTCCATGACGAATATGGTTGAGGAGTCAACTACAACTAAGTAATCCACTACAAGATCGACTGAAAGATCGAGCTATCATAGGATGTCACACATCTCGCCATGAGTTTGATTTGAGGCAAAAGGATCAACACATGAGCTTTATAAAAAGGTTCGTCCGATGTGATATTTATATGTATTCGAAGGTCGATATGTCCTACAAGGAACTGCTACCGACATGTGGATCGGAAAGGAGTTTCCGGGGCACGGCCGATTACACATGAACCTATAGGGTCACACACTTAATGAGTTAAAACAAACTAGTTCGGATTGGATCCATTAGAGGCTTAATTCGAACAGTGGTACCAGAATCATCTTGTGTAGTATTTGATCTGGATTGGTTGCATATAGTTTATATGTGGTGGTAGTAGATTGGATCTATTGCTATTCTAGTATGGTAACTTAGATCGGTTCATATGGATGGATTGGTTTAGGCACTGGTTGATGAGATCAATCGGCTTTGTTGATAGTAGATGGGTTCGTAAGAGGTATGAGTTGATAGCACCACATGATTAGTTACGCTTGTTCACGGTCGTATTGCATAATAGCCCTACCGGACCGGATTCCGCCATCGGGGTAAACCGCAATGCGCAACCGTATGGAGCCAATAGATTGGTTTTTGTGGGTATTCTTTCTGGAAACCTCATGCGCATATCAATGTGATTAATAGATGTAAAACATGCTAATCAGATTGTTTGTAATTGGGTTAATGTGATTAATTCGATGAATTTTCTCGGCTCAATTTTGTAATTTAGATTCATGACCCGAAAAAATAGTGTTATGTGTTCATATCGCCCGATAGATTTGGATTATATGTGTAACAACTTTTGCAGGGGTTGATGTGAATAATATGACCATTGTGTATGTGATGCATGTATGAATTTTTATGGCCCACGTGTCATACTGAATTATAGCCATGAGGCTACATATTATTATATAACAACATGTGTGTCAACATGTGATGCTTGATATTCTCATATGTAATTCATTACTAGCTGTTAAAGTAATAGCTTAGTAGATGAATATGATGACCTCATACATGTAACGTGCGTGTGTGCATGATCTAGCTATCGATCGTTCTACAGTGATTTGGACAGGTTTGAGAGAGAGGCCCTAGCTAGCCGGATGTACCTGCCTACATGTATGGATGTATTATTGACGCGTCTTTATGCACGGAGATTGGGTGAAGATTGAGGTTTTGGCCGTATTAGCACTTTTTGCGGTCGTAATTGCAAAAATGGTTGTCGTCGCTTGGGAATTGCAGAAATAGAGTCTCTACTGCAAGGCCATCGTGCGGACGACCACGCGGACGACTGTTAGGCTGACACGTACCCCTACCGCATTGTCACTGTGCGGAGGAGGGGCTCCCGCACGGACACCGTGTAGTGGAGCTCGATGGAGCTCACTCCCACACAACCACCGTGTGGTTGAGCTTTCCACCGCATGAACTGTTGGAAATATGCCCTAGAGGCAATCATAGAGATGATTATATTTCATTATGTTCATTATATTGGATAATATGTTATCTTGTTCCAAGAATAATATTGTTAATATTGATTATCAAGTATGTGACTTGATTGTGAAACTCTATATTTCTGTGATAATTATTCTTATACGTTCCCTGGTCGGAAACATATGAGGACACATATGAATAGACTAGCATATGTATTGGTTGATGACTATGGTTCACGAGTCATAGATATGGAGATATCAAACCAATAATATGGACACATGTTAGAGAACATGGTGTTGGTTAAGACCCACCTTGAGACACTATTGAGATTGTTATGATTCTATGTGTCATTAGTTGGTCTCAAGCAATGATGATGTATAATCCTTAGACCTGAGATCAGCATGGTTTCCTACATGTGTAATAGCACTCTTAGGGGTTGCCAAACGCTACACCGTAACTAGGTAGTTATAAAGGTAGCTTTGGGTATGTTTGTGAAACATGGAGAGGAATGTGACCGATCGGATATGGGATTTGCCCTCCTAACATAACAGAGAGATGTCTCTGGGCCCCTCGTTGTGATCAGATAAAGAAAGTGCATGGCCATGCCACTAGTAGTCGAAGTGTTCGACCACGTGAAGCTATCCGACACTCGATCGAGAAAGTATTAAACAGTCCATGGATGACACAACATCTCACCTGGAGTTCAACCATACATCGTGAGGCAAAGGGAGTATACATGAGTAGGTCACTCGGTTCAAGCGATTCTGATCGTCGTATGGAAATACGAGCTGGTCGTAGACTGGTCGAACGTAATCACAAAGTGGTCGTAACACGTCGTAAGAGTTACGAACTGGTCGTGACCAAATACGAACTGGTCGTATAAAGATAGGACCTGGTCGTAAGTGATGAGGACCTAGTCGTAGATCATATTGCATTAAGGTTCGTCCGATATAATTTGTGTGTATTCGGGAATCGTTATGTTCGCTAGGAGTCACATCGACCCTTGATCGGAAAGGATTTCGAGTCACAACCGAACTACGATGAACCTCAGGTCACACACTTAACGGGTTGAACAAACCAAGACGTAATATGATTCACAAACGTGTTCGAGATAGGATCCGCCACGAGCACTATATAAGGAGATGCATGAGGTCGTGGGGAGGTATGGGACGAGTGAATCACTACCAAACCCTAGCCACCATCTTCCCGAGAGCTCTGCCGGCGACTTGGTGCTAGCACACCGCGTATGGTTGTTCCTTCCTCGGCGTGTGGATACCGTAGAGGCACTACTACGATCAAGGCGCTTTGAGGACGATCCGCGATCTTCACGAGGAACCGCAGAGGTTGCCGGAGGAGACAATCGACTCATGAGGACGCCGGACGATCGACTCGACTACTACATCGACAAGACTATACGCTGGACCAGTCGCCTCAACCCTTCTTCCGCCGCTTTCTGCTGGCGTCGTGGTAATGATCTATGATCATCTACTTGCTTAGCTTCTTGGTTTGTGTAGTAGAAATTTTTGTTTGTAGCTATCGTAGCCTACCCCATGACCCAACACGAACACCGTGCAAAAGTTGCATGAAAAATCTTTTTTATATACAAAGCAACTGTGGCCATGCAAAAGTTGCATGCAGATTCTTTTTTATACAAAGCAACAGCAGTTGATACTTACGGCTTAATGTTGATTTGATATTTCCAGATGAGGCCTGAGTGAATGTACTAATCAGCTTATCTCACGGTAGCCGAGGAGGTGGCTACTGCATGGACATCTCTCCTCTGCACATCTATCGCCCCGTCGCTACTGTCCCCCCTGATTTAATACATTCACTCTGCGGTACACGATATAGCAAACATGGTATGTAGTAATCACAAATTTAATATGACTGAACTGATTAATTAATAGTACATAATTACAAGTAATCAAATCGTCACTAATTACCCACGGAACAAATTGCATGCAAGTGATCGTTTATGCCAAACTAATTGCCAGTAAACTAATTACAACTGATTAACTAACACTAAATTAATTACAAGTAGTTAATTTCCACTCATTTAAATATGCCAGCCTGATTACCACTAATTACAACTTATTAATTACCAGTAATTATAACTTATTATTTACCACTAAAATAATTACAAATAATTAAATATGACTGTTTAATTTCGCTCATATCAATTGTGTTTTCGTTTTCGTTCTCACGCTCGTCGCTGAGAACTTAGAGAACGTAACATTTTTTTTTAGATTAAAGTTCGGAGCAGTCGTTACAACTGTAGTAGTTTTGATTGCTTTCCCCGAAGGGAAGAATTCTTTGTCGGATGCCTTTGTCATTGTTACCATAGTAAGTTGGTCATAGTAATTCTTTATCAATCTTAGTCAGCTAATCGCAATTAATGCAGCTTGTATTCCGCTGTAAGTCAGTAATAGTAATTTTGCCGTAGATTTTTACTATTTATAATATAGTCGTAGGTGTCGTATCCGTAATTTAATTAGTTGTAAGCAGTGGTAATCAGGCCAGCATATTTAAATGAGTGGAAATTAACTACTCGTAATTAATTTAGTGGTAATTAATCAGTTGTAATTAGTTTACTGGAAATTTGTTTGGCAAAATCGATAATTTGCATGCATTTTGTGTCGTGGGTAATTAGTGACGATTAGATTACTTGTAATTATGTACTATTAATTAATCAGTTCAGTCGTATTAAATCTGTGGTTACTACATACCATGTTTGTTATATCGCATACCGCAGAGTGAACGATAAATCGTGGGGACAAAGAATGACGAGGCGACAGACAAAGGAGGAGGATGTCCGTCAAGAGCCACCTCCTCGGCCACCGTGAGATAAGCTGATTAGTACATTCACTCAAGCCTCTGTCACGACCCGAGCCTCAGAGAGGTCCGACGTCTGTCCTAGAAGCACCCCGAAGGGAGGTCCTGTGACAGTCCGAACCTCAGAAAGGTTGAAAGCCTGACCCAGGAGCACTCTGTAGGAGGTCTTCTAGTACTACCGGACCTCAGGGAGTTTGTGGCTAGTCCAAAGAGCACCCCAGAGGGAGGTTCCAAAATCCCTATGCATAACCGAGCTAGGCCCAAGGACCAACAGCTAGCTCACACAGTGAACAAAAGTGGTAACATCCATCAACGCAACTTTATTAAAATAACAACAGAGTTGATTACAAAAGGGGCATACAGACAACAAGAACAAAAAACAGCGAAAGCAAAAGCGGAAAGGCCACACGACTCGCCACAGGCAGTCGTCTGGAGGTCACAGCCTAGACGTCCTGGCCTTCAAGATCCTCGAAGACGTCCTCTCCTGCTCAAATATGTCAAGCAAGAGTGAGCACAACAACCGTGCTCGCAAGTCACACCCGTCAAGTAACAGATTGAATGCATGCATATAAGGATGTCCCAAGGGAGGTCTTATAGGGTTGTCTTAGCATAAAGTCAAGTTTCTTTCCAAATACATGTACTAAGTTCCAAAGCAGTTATACAATAACTAAAATTTATTTTCTAAATCAATTTTATAGTTGGATAACATTCATCAACAAGTGGTAAAGGATACCCTTCTATCACAAGGCTCCCTGCCCAAACCCATTTGGATAGACATCCAAAACCATTTCAAAGAGGTCTTTTGAAAACAAAACCAACATCTAACTTAGAGCAGCTTTGCTAGCATGTCCTTGACCGTGGACACGGCTATTCGAATAGTTTTACACTCTGCAGAGGTGTACAGCTTTACCCACAAGACACGACTTCTCTAGTTTGTTTGGCATCCGTCGATACCACCACTCACTACCATAGGTAAGTGATCTACAGCACGTGATAAGGCCTTTACAATGCGTCATTCTACTGTAGTCCTCCCTCACTAAGGTTTTGCCCCCTGTGGATAGAAACCCGCAGAGTTCTTGGACCCCTCTTGCGCCAGGTGGGAATGAATAAAAGTAAGTCATTAAGACACCCACACAACCGGATAGAACGACCACCGTGGAATATTACAAATTAGTCAGCCAGGTCCTCCCCATTTCTAGACATGTGGTTGCACGGTGAGGCATGGCAAAATACACTCGAAGACCGGTCCTTAACTAACCTGGGCGACTTCCACAGAACCCTGGGCATTAACCATAGAAATGGATCGATCCCGTGCATGAACATGCACCCATCCAAACAGCTAGTTCGCCCAAGTCCAAACCAATTTTCCTTTTTCTTTACTTTTCAAAAATATTTGCAAACTACCACGAAAATCCAATGTCATGGATTAAAACATTTAGACAACATTGGCCTTTTGGTAGTAAAACTTCCCAAATAAAGATTTTTGATCTAAGCTTGACTAAGCACAGATTTTTGAAACATGCCAGTTCATACTAATGTACCAACTAGCGCTTTACTATGGTGAAAAGGGGAGGTCGAAACAATAATCAAGTTTGGATATACAAAGGAATCAGGAATAACTATCAAGTTAAAATGGGGATTTAAATTACTTGAATTCAAATAAGCATGCAATAATAATTTGAAGCAGAAATTAAATAATTTGAGATACTGGGTTCAATATGATCAAGTGTGTAACTCGCCTTGCTCAAAAGATTGAGGGTCTTCTTCTTCGAAGCACTCCGGCTCCCCGGAGTCTTCGAACTCTACACGTGAAAACGAAGCGAATCAAATAAAGACCAAATAAAAACAAAAAAAATGAACTAAGACCAACAGCAAGGAATGGGCTCTCAGGAGGAGGTCCAACTAGCTAGGTGGATGTCCTGAGGAAACGACAAAAGGATACAGGAGGTCCTGGAAAAACGACAAAAGGATACAGGAGGTCCTAAGGAGGATACGACTACTCAAAGTGGTCGCACGAAGAATACAAGGGATACGACTATGCAACGTAGTCGTAAGAAGGAATACGACTATGTAACGTAGTCGTAGGAACAAGGGAAAGAACAAGGTATGGAGAGACTCACCAAGGCCGAGAGAGAGAGGGGGAGAAAGAGGCTGGAGGAGGCTGGAGGAGGACGGCGATGGCGATGACAACGATCGAAGACGGCGCAGTGCTCCGGCGAACCCTTAGCGACGAGGCAGTTGAAGATGGCGCAAGCTTCAATGGACTCCTTGGCGATGAAGCTTGAAGCACGGGAGGACTGGCGAGAGCAAGAGAATTGGCAAAAAGTGATGATAAAGGGCTGCTCAGGCTTATATAGCCAGGGGAAAGTCACTGGAGGGCTCAGAGGTGCACACGATCAAGGGCATGTGTGACAGGACAAAGCATGCCGAGCAGGTGAAGGAGATGATGGGTGTAGGTGTTGCAGAAGTGACAACATTAAATGCGACACAACAACATTTAATGCGCAAGGACAAATGTATCAACAATGACACGACGGGGGGATGGAGAAGGTGAGCAAGACTAACAGATGGGGCCGGTCAATACTCAAAAGAGATGGTCAAAAAAACAGGTGGTCGTGACCAAAGAGGAGGTCGCGACTCTAAGGGGAGGTCGCGGCTAAAGGACAAAAAAGGAGGTCGCGGCTAAAGGACAAAAGAGGTCGCGACTCCAAGGGGAGGTCGCGGCCAAAGCGGTGGTCGCGGTTCTGGAGGGTGGTCTTTGCAAAAAGACCAGGACCACCCGGAGGTCTCCACCGAGAGGGAGGGTCCAAACGAAGGGAGGTCTGGACCCTCAGATCCAAACGAGGGGAGGTCTGGACCCTCAAATCCAAACGAAGGGAGGTCTAAGGGTGAAAGAGCTGGGCCGAGGGAAGCACGGAGTGAACAGGGAAGAGGAAAAAGAACACCAAAGAACTCCAACGAATTCAAAAAAACTGAACTAATTTAGTTGAAGTTTGATTTAGTCATTTAAAGCTCTTTTTTAAAAACTCAAGTTAAGCTTTGAACTCTCATCAAAACCAAATGGTTCTTTTTATTTTGAAAAACTTCAAGAAGGCTTAGAAAAATCGAGATGTTACAAACCTACCCCCCTTAAGGGAATCTCGACCCCGAGATTCAGACTTGGCTAGCAAAGAGGTGGGGATACTCCGCTTTGAGATCATCTTGTCGCTCCCAGGTGGCTTCTTCTTCTGAGTGGTTACTCCACTGGACCTTGCACAAACGGATAACCCTGCTCCTGGTGACACGCTCTGTGACATCCAAGATCTTGATCGGCTACTCCACATAGGTGAGGTCTTCTTGAAGATCAATGCTCTCCAGCGGTGTCTGCTCTGTTGGGACTCGAAGACACTTCTTCAGCTGCAACATATGGAAGACATTATGCACTGCAGACAAAGACGTCAGGAGCTCTAACTAATAGGCGACTTCCCCTTTTCTGTCCACAATCTTGTATGGTTCGACAAATCTTGGTGCGAGCTTTCCTCTGATTTGAAACCTTCTTACTCTTCGGAGTGGAGTTACTCTAAGGTAGACAAAATCTCCTATCTCAAAGGACAAGTCTTTGCGATGGTTGTCCGCATAGCTCTTCTGCCGAGATTGAGCCACTCTCAATCGCTCTCTAATCAGCCTCACTTTACTTTCGGCATCCTTGATCAAATCTAGTCCAAAGAACTGGTGCTCTCCAACTTGATCCCACAGGAGAGGGGTTCTACATGGTCTGCCATACAAAGCTTCAAAAGGAGACATCTGCAAGCTGGCTTGATAGCTGTTGTTGCAGGAGAACTCTGCATAAAGAAGGTTCTGATCCCAACTCTTTCCAAAGTCTAAAGCACAGGCTCGAAGCATGTCTTCAAGAATCTGGTTCACACGCTCTGTCTGACCATCCGTTTGGGGATGATATAATGTGCTGAAGTTGAGTCTGGTTCCCAAGGCTTCATGCAAGCTCTTCCAAAATCTTGACGTGAACTGAGAACATCTGTCGGATACTATCCTCTTGGGGACTCCATGTAGACAAACAATCCGGGCCATATATAAGTCTACCAACTTACTACTTTGGTAGGTGGTCTTGATAGGTATAAAATGTGCCACCTTAGTTAGACGGTCGATGACAACCCAAATGAAATCATAGACCAATTAGGTCCTAGGCAATCTAGTGATGAAGTCCATGCCCACTTGCTCCCATTTCCACTCGGGCATGGGTAAAAGCTGCAACAAACCAGCTGGTCTTTGGTGTTCGGCCTTGACTCTTTGGTATACATCACAGTGAGTAACAAACTCGGCAATCTCCCGCTTCATGCTGACCCACCAATACTTCTCTTTGAGGTCTTGGTACATCTTGGTACTGCCTGGATGAATGGAGTAAGGGGACTCATGTGCTTCTTTCAGGATCAATTGCTTGATCTCTTGGTGATCCAGCACACAAATACGATTGCCGAACCAAACTGTGCCTTGCTCGTCTTCAGAAAAACCCAGAAACTTTGCCTCTTCTCATGTTCTTCCTGATTCCTTGGATGTCTTCGTCTTCTTTCTGATGTTCTCTGATTTGGCCCTGAATGGTTGGTTGCACTTCCAAAGTGTTTACACAACCTTGATTAACAATCTCCAGGTTTAGACGTCTTAGCTCTTCATATAATCTTAGCTAACTCTTCTAGACCACCATAGTGTTGCAATACCCTTTTCGGCTTAAGGCATCTGCAACTACATTCGCCTTGCCTACATGATAGTGGATTCCAAGGTCATAGTCCTTTATCAGCTCCAACCATCTTCTCTGCCTGAGATTTAGCTCAGACTAGGTGAAGATGTACTTCAAGCTCTTGTGGTCCGTGAAGATCTCACAGCGATTACCGATGAGGTAATACCGCTAGATCTTCAAGGCATGCACAATTGTAGCTAGCTCCAAATCAAGCGTCGGGTAATTCCCTTCATGAGGCTTCAGTTGGCGAGAGGCATAAGCCACAACTCTTCATTCTTGCATCAGCACACATCCAAGACCTTATCGACAGGCATCACAGAACACTTCAAAATCCTTGCGGATGTCTGGTAGGACCAGCACAGGTGCCGAAACAAGTCTCTTCTTTAATTCTTGGAAACTTTCCTCACAAGCATCAGTCCATTCAAACTTCTTCTCCTGCTTCAAGAGCTGAGTCAGAGGTCTTGCAATTTTGGAGAAGCCTTCAATGAATCTTCGTTAGTAACCAGCCAATCCAAAGAAGCTCCTGACATCCGTGACCGACTTGGGTTGCCTCCAATCGAACACGGCTTCAACCTTGGTCGGATCAACATCAACTCCTCCTACCGAAACAATGTGACCGAGAAAAGCTACTTGGCTTAGCCAAAATTCACTCTTACTAAACTTGGCATAGAGCTATTGTTCTATGAGTCTGTTCAACACTGCTCTGAGGTGCTCTTCATGCTCTTCTTCATCCTTAGAGTAGATGAGAATGTCGTCAATAAACACGACCACAAATTTATCCAAGAACTCCATGAACACTTTGTTCATCATGTTTATGAAATAAGCTAGTGCATTGGTCAATCCGAAAGACATCACTGTGAACTCATACAGTCCATATCTTGTGATGAAAGCAGTCTTGGGGATGTCTTCTGGTCTTATCTTCAGCTGATGGTAACCAGACCTTAAGTCAATCTTGAAGAAAACACTTGCTCCTTTCAACTGGTCAAAGAGGTCATCGATCCTGGGTAAAGGATACTTGTTCTTGATTGTGACCTCATTGAGTGATCTGTAGTCCACACACATCCTCAAACTGCTATCCTTCTTCTTAACGAATAGAACTAGAGCTCCCCAAGGTGATGAGCTTGGTTGAATGAAACCTTTGGCTTGCAACTCTTCAATCTGCCTCTTCAATTATGCTAGCTCATTTGTTGGCATCATGTAGGGTCTCTTTGAAATTGGAGTTGTCCCTAGGACCAGGTCGATTAGGAATAAGATGTCCCTATCGGGTGGCATACCAGTTAGTTCTTCTGGGAACACATCCGGGTACTCTTGGACCACGGGGAGGTCTTCAAGCTTGACTTCCTTCAGACTGGTCAAGAGAGGTGTTGCTCTATCAATGGTCTCGGATTTGAACTCCACTTGAATTCCTTGCTCATTGGTGAGAGTGATAGACCTACTGGCACAGTCTATCTGGTTTTGATTCTTGACTAGCCAATCTATTCCGAGAATCACATACAATCCTTGGGAGGTCAAGACTATTAAGTTTGCCAAGAAGAGTACTCCCGAGATCTCTAAGGTAAGATTTGGGTATAGGAAACTACTCCTCATCTCCGAGCCAGGAGAATGAATTAACATAGGGTTAACTAAGGAAGAGATAGATAACCCATATTTGCCCACAAACTTACTTGAAACAAAAGAATGCGAAGCTCCAGAATCGAATAAAACTGAGGTTGGTACTGAATTGACAAGGAACGTACCAAGGACCACGTTGGGTGCGGTCTGAGCTTCCTCCACTGTGACGTGATTCACACGTCCTCTTGTGTACTGCACTGTGGGGCTTCACGGTTGAAGTACTGCCAGGTGCTGAAGCTGTTTGAAGTGGTCGGGCTGGGGTTGCTGATAGCTGCTTCTTTGGGCACTTATTGGCGTATTGCCCCACCTCATTGCAGTAAAAAAAAGTGACTCCCACAGAGGAGGTCGCTGGCGTCCTCTTCTGAAACTGACCTCCTGAAGAGATCTTGTGGAAGCCCGTGCTGACTTGGCACTGGACTGGTGCCAGAGCCTTGGATGGCGAGAATTGGGAGGTCCTACGCTGAGAGGTCTGTGGCTGAGAGGTCCTAGGTTTGGGAAAACCCCCAGGGTTGAACTTCTGGGCTGCCTTCTTTCTCTTACGGTTCTCCATCTCTATGTGCTTGCCCTCTTGGCGAATGGCCTTGCTAACCAACTACAGGAAGTCGATGTAATCTTGGGCGATCTGGAGGACCGAAAGGTCATCATTGAGCCCTTCCAGGAAACACTCTTGCTTAGCTTCACCGGTGGCGACGTCCTTTAGTGTATAGCGGGCCAACTGGTTAAACTTATGCAAGTACTCATTAACGGTGCGGCTGCCCGGGCGTAGGTTGCGAAACTCTTTCTTCTCCAAGGACATCATGCCTGGTGGAATATGTGCATGGCAGAATGCCTGCACAAACTCATCCTAAGTGATGGTCTGAGCATCAGCGTGGGACTGGGTGAAGTTATCCCACCACTCGGATGCCGATCCATTAAGCTGGTGAGAGGCAAAGAGCACCTTCTCACGATCAGTGCACTGGATCATGTCTAGCTTCCTGCCAACTGCTTTAAGCCAATCATCAGCCTCCATTGGCTCAGTACTACTAGAGAAGGTCGGAGGGCGCAACCTCATGAACTCTGCTATGTTAGCCCTTGGAGGAGGTGGAGCAATTGCTTGAGGTTGAGCTGCTGCTGCTGCCGCCGCTGCTTGCAGGGTCTGGGTGTTGTTGATGGACTGAGCAAGCAGGTTGATCAACTAGGCCTGGTTGGCCATCATTTGATTCCAATCAGGTCCTACAACTGGAGGAGGTGGTGGTAGAGGAACTGGGTTTTCTTGCACATTCTCCTGATTCTGACTGCCAGCACTGCCACTGTCGTGAGTCGTCACCATCTGCCAGATCTCCAGAGACTTAGAAAAGAAGAGGAGAGACTAAGGGGGCCAGGGCGAAACAACCCACCCAAGCATAATAGCCAAACAAAAAGCTTTTCAAAATACTATAACAGCTATACACGTTCTACTCGACACACGCGGGAACTCCCAAGACCACCCGGGAGGTCACTTAGGACCACCCGGAGGTCTAGGACACTAGGGTAGCTAAACAAAGGACCACCTATAGAGATTTCTAAGGGAAAGAGGATCCATTTGACACTGTAAAATGGTAAGGAGAGAGAGAGTAAGGTAAGGGAGAATACCAAGAAGGAGGTAAGGATAGAAAGATGACCCAGATGATGAGAGAACAAGTTATTTTTCTTATTGTAAAATAAGTTTTAGAATTTTCAACTAACGGCCATTCTACTAGGTTACGACCTGCAATCGAGATAGTCAAAGCATCTAGGCCCCTAAAAATGGTTTTGGTAATTAATGATAATATGTGAATATGGGATTAACGTATTTATTGAGAATTTACATGGTTAAATCCCATTGGTGAGTTTGATGACTTGAAGATGCATGCTAAAGGACAACATGAGGATCTATATGGCTAAAAGACAAGGTACAAGTAGTCTAGGATCCTTTTTATATTTTACCGGTCTTAGGAGAAATGGTTGGAAGACCGGATTTTAGGTTAAATGCCGTACTATTAAGAGGGATCATGACTAGTAGCTTGATAGCATATTCTTCTACCATTTGGATCAATTTAGGATCATGCATGCATTTGAATTTGAATTTGAAATCCCTCTGTGCAATTGCCAGCACAAACGGTAATACCGGAGGCTAACTGACGGAACTACCGCTTAAAGCGGTATGACCGCGCATCCCTTGGTGGTATTACCGTATGCCGTTCGGACCATCTGAACATCACCTAACCGTGTGGTTTAAATGTGTGGTCCAAACGGCCCAATCAATCTAGGCCGTCCACGTAATTGGTCCGATCGTCACAACCAACTGGTCGCTAAAGCGGTACGACCGGCTCATGGTGCGGTTCTACCACACTACGACCGTTCCGAATTTTAGTTGGTGGAACTACCGTGTGCCGTTCAGACCGTCTGAACAGCACCTGATCGTGTGGTTTAAATGTGTGGTCCGAACGGCCCAATCAATTTAGGCCGTCCTCGTATACAATCCAAATGTGCATGTTAACCTATTTGCTGAGCGGTACGACCGCAACGCAGTTGTTCCATTTTCTAGTTGACGGTACGTAAAATCCAGAGAGACTCCATTTCAGTTGAAATTTCAAAACCCTTGGAACGGTAGTATCGCCGTCGTTTAAACGATACTACCGCTCTACGGTTCTTCCGAAAAATGGAGCGGTACGTATTTTCCAGAGAGCACCATTTTTGGATCTTTTGTGAAATGGTAGTACCACCCTTGTGAGCGGTACGACCGGGCTTAGCGATATGACCGCATGATAGTTGGCGGTAGTACTGCGCCGCAGCTCAAACGGCTATGTCAGAGGAAGTTAATCTTCTGTTATAGCCGTTACGAAGCAGTTGGTAGGATGCGGTAGTATTGGCCCTTAGCCGGCGGTAGTACCGCATTTCACTAAAAAGTTGGGGCTTTGTCTTCAACGGTCGTTTTTGTTGGTGAGGGTTATAAATACCCCCCAACTGCTCAAGGGATGTGTGCTAGATCACATTTTAACATCCTTAGAGCCTTGAGCATTTATTCAACACCTCAAATACACTTGTGCATTCATTGTGAGGTAGTTGAGTCAATTCAAGTGCATTTACTCATTCTAGTTGATCCATTTGCACTTGAGTGCCATCAAGCAAAGATCATCGGTTTATTACTCTTGGAGTTTTGCTGAACTCCTAGACGGCTTGACGGTGATCGCACGGTGATCTCTTCAGGAAGCTTGTGAAGAGGCCCGATGCCAAGATTGTGAGTGGTTTGGTGTTCACCATCTTCGGAGCAGAGGAAGAACAACCAATAGTGATCGAGGGAAGGCTTAATTCATGGAGTCGGCTTGATTCGTTCAAGCTTCCTCAACGTGGACTAGTGAAGACCGGCAAGTCTTCGATACCACAGGAAAACATCGTTGTCTCTATTGTGGTTAATTTTTGTCTTTACTTATTCCACATTTACAATTCTAGCATTTATCTTATATTAAATTGCTTAGCTAGAATTGTATCTAGTTTAGACATAATTCATAATTGGCTTAAATTGTTAATTTGCTAAAAAGCTAAAAAAAACCTCCTATTCACCCCCCTCTAGTCGGTTATCCTTGATCTACAGATGGCTCTGATACCACTTCTTGTCACGACCCGAGCCTCAGAGAGGTCCGACGCCTGTCCTAGAAGCACCTCAAGGAGGTCTGTGATGTCCGGACCCCAGGAGGTCGAAGCCCGACTGGAGCACTCAGAGGAAGTCTTCTGGTACTACTGGACCTCAAGGAGGTCGTGGCCAGTCCCAGGAGCACCCCAAAGGGAGGTCCTAAAATCCCTGTGCACAACCGAGCTAGTCCCAAGGACCAACAGCTAGCTCACACAGCGAACAAAAGTGGTAACATCCATCAACACAACTTTATTAAAATAACAACAGAGTTGATTACAAAAGGGGCATACAGACAACAAGAACAAAATACAGCGAAAAAAAAAGTGGGAAGGCCACACGACTCGCCACAGGCAGTCGTCTGGAGGTCGTAGCCTAGACGTCCTGGTCTTCAGGGTCCTCGAAGATGTCCTCTCCTGCTCAAATATGTCAAGCAAGAGTGAGCACAACAACCGTGCTCGCAAGTCACACCCGTCAAGTAATAGATTGAATGCATGCATACAAGGATGTCCCAAGGGAGGTCTTATAGGGTTGTCTTTGCATAAAGCCAAGTTTCTTTCCAAATACATGTACTAAGTTCCAAAGCAGTTATACAATAACTAAAATTTATTTTCTAAATAAATTTTATAGTTGGATAACATTCATCAACAAGTGGTGAATGATACCCTCCTATCATAAGACTCCCTACCCAAACCCATTTGGATAGACATCCAAAACCATTTCAAAGAGGTCTTTTGAAAACAAAACCAACATCTAACTTGGAGCAGCTTTGCCAGCATGTCCTTGACCGCGGATACGACTATTCGAATAGTTTTACCCACAAGACACGACTTCTCTAGTTTGTTTAGCATCCATCGATACCACCACTCACTACTGTAGGTAAGTGGTCTAGAGCACGTGACAAGGCTTTTACAATACGCCATTCCACCACAGTCCCCCCTCGCTAAGGTTTCGCCCCCTGCGGATAGAAACCCACAGAGTTCTTGGCCCCCTCTTGCGCCAAGTGGGAATGAATAAAAGTAGATCATCAAGACACCCACACAGCCAGATGAAACGACCACGGTGGAATATTACAAATTAGTCAGCCAGGTCCTCCCCATTTCTGGACATGTGGTTGCACGGTGAGGCATGACAAAATACACTTGAAGATTGATCCTTAACTAACTTGGGCGACTTCCACAGAACCCTGGGCATCAACCATAGAAATAGATCGATCCCGTGCATGAACATGCATCCATCCAAACAGTCAATTTTCCTTTTTCTTTACTTTTTAAAAATATTTGCAAAATACCACGACAACCCAATGCCGTAGATTAAAACATTTAGACAACATTGGTCTTTGGGCAGTAAAACTTCCTAAATCAAGATTTTTTTGTCTAAGCTTGACTAAGCACAGATTTTTGAAACATGTCAGTTCATGCTAATGTACCAACTAGCGCTTTACTATGGTGACAAGGGGAGGTCGAATCAATAATCAAGTTTGGATATACAAAGGAATCAGGAATAACTATCAAGTTAAAACAGGGATTTAAATTAGTTGAATTCAAATAAGCATGCAATAATAATTTGAAGCAGAAATTAAATAATTTGAGATACTGGGTTCAATATAATCAAGAGTGTAACTTGCCTTGCTTTAAAGCTTGAGGGTCTTCTTCTTCGAAGTACTCGAGCTCCCGGAGTCTTTGAACTCTACACGTGAAAATGAAGCTAATCAAATAAAGACCAAATAAAAACCAATAAAATTCCAACAAAAACGAACTAAGACCAACAGCAAGGAACGTGCTCTCAGGAGGAGGTCCAACTAGCTAGGGTGAGGTCCTGAGGAAACGACAAAAGGATATAGGAGGTCCTGAGAAGGAGGTCCTGAGAAAACGACAAAAGGATACAGGAGGTCTTGAGGAGGATACGACTACTCAAAGTGGTCGCACGAAGAATACAAGGGATACGGCTATGTAACGTAGTCATAAGGAGGAATACGACTACGTAACGTAGTCGTAGGAACAAGGGAAAGAACAGGGTACGGAGAGACTCACCAAGGCTGAGAAAGAGTGAGAGGGGGAGAAAGAGGCCGGAGAAGGCTGGAGGAGGACGGCGACGATGATCGAAGACGGCGCAGTGCTCCAGCGAACCCTTGGCGACGAGGCGGTTGAAGATGGCGCAAGCTTCAACGGACTCCTTGGCGATGAAGCTTGAAGCACGGGAGGACTGGCGAGAGCAAGAGAATTGGCAAAAGGTGATGATAAAGGGCTGCTCAGGCTTATATAGCCAGGGGAGAATCACTGGAGAACTCAGATGTGCACACGATCAAGGGCACATATGATAGGACAAAGCATGCCGAGCAGGTGAAGGAGATGATGGGAGCAGGTGCTGCAGAAGTGACAACATTAAATACGACACAACAACATTTAATGCGCAAGGACAAATGCGTCAACAATGACACGACAGGAGGATGGAGAAGGTGAGCAAGACTGACAGATGAGGCCGATCAATAGTCAAAAGAGATGGTCAAAACAAACGGGAGGTTGCGACCAAATAGGAGGTCACGAGTCCAAGGGGAGGTCGCGGCCAAAGGACAGAAGAGGAGGTCACGACTCTAAGGGGAGGTCGCAGCCAAAGGACAGAAGAGGAGGTCGCGACTCCAAGGGGAGGTCGTGGCTAAAGGGGTGGTCGTGGTCCTAGAGGGTGGTCTTTACAAAAAGACCAGGACCACCCGAAGGTCTCCACCGAGGAGGGGGGGTCCAAACGAAGGGAGGTCTAAGGGTGAAAGAGCTGGGCCGAGGGAAGCACGGAGCGAACAGGGAAGGGGAAAAACAACACCAGAGAACTCCAACGAACTCGAAAGAAACCGAACTAATTTAGTTGAAGTTTGATTTAGTCATTTAAAGCTCTTTTTGAAAACTCAAGTTAAGCTTTGAACTCTCATCAAAACCAAATGGTTCTTTTTATTTTGAAAAACTTCAAGAAGGCTCAGAAAAACCAGGATGTTACAGCCTCATCTGGGAATATCAAATCAACATTAAGCCTTAAGTATCAACTGTTGTTGCTTCGTATAAAAAAGGAATTTGCATGCAACTTTTGCACGGCCACAGTTGCTTTGTATAAAAAAGAATTTGCATGCAACTTTTGCACGGTGGCCGTGCGGTGGAGAGCTCCACCGCACGGTGGTCGTGCGAGAGCGAGCTCCACCGTCCTCCCCATGGTGACAATGCGGTACAGGTACATGTCAGCCCGACAGTCATCCACGTGGTCGTCCGTGCGGTGGTCATACGGTGGAGACTCTGTTTCTGTAATTGCCACATGACGACAACCATTTTTACAAATACGACCGCAAAAAGTGCCAATACGGCCAAAACTTCGATGAAGATCTAGCATGCATGTTATAGCTAGGTATTTGGTCCAATTATTTTTCTCCTATTAATGGACGCTGTTGAGCCGAAAGAATTTCATTCGAGCTTCGTCGATTATATGCCATGTCGGTTCAGTTTGTAGACTTTTAGACATACCATGATGAGAAAAGATATGATCCGGATATCCTCCTCATAACTGGAGAGTTGTGATAGGTAAACAGTGTCTTCAGTGCACTGTAACAACATTGTGGTAGCGGAAGGGATTAACATAAACCTTTACTTTTCGATCGGACGGTAGAAATCGCTCATGATACCATTGCACTGTATATCCTCCGCATTGACTACTGCAATACATAGGATCCTTTTCCATCTTTCCAGGGTGACCTGTCTCACCCAACAAGCTTAGCCAACTAAAATAAAGCAAGAGGTGATGGACCTAATTGGTTTGAGAGCCAAAATAGGACATGAAAGCCAAAGAAAATTTGATATTACCAAAATCCACGGATAAATCAGTTCTCCCGTTTTATGCAAAATTTAACTACGGGCATGTTTGGTTCTTTACCCTAACTAGCTATACCAAAATTTGGTAATACCCAGAAAATTTGGCCAGTGTTTGTTTTGGTTCCAATATGTGGCATGCCTTTGAAAAATTTGGCCACGCCAAATATTGGTAATGCCTATAAAATTTGGCTACAATTTTGTTTGTTGCCGAATTTTGGTACTACCAACGAAAATTTGGTAAAGCCAATTTTTCTTCACAATTCCTAGCCAAAGTTTGGGTGGCAAAAAAGCTAACCAAATAATTGGTAGGGCAACTAGCCCATGAGTTTGTTAGGTGGCATCATTTCGTTGGATGTGAATTGGGACATATTAGTCAATGTCGGTATTGCCCGTGGGTCCCACATGACATCAATTTTCTTTTGTCTCAAAATATGTCAGCTTGTGTCTTGTTTTGTTGATAAAATGACGAGGAACACAACGGTTCAAATGGATCGTAAATCGGATACTTGGTTTACGAAATATGATAATTTGAAACAGATAAATCAATCTAACCATGCAATTAATATCAATCTTACCAAATTTTTCAGGACAGTACCAAATATTAGTGACAAACCAAACACTAGCCAACTATTTTTTTTGCCCATATTTTAATATTACCTAGATTTTGGTATTACCAAAATTTAATTTAGCTCACTAGGGCACCAATACAAACAGCCCCATGTTAATATAATTTTACCAAGATTTTGGCATATCGAACCAACGTTACTAAAATTTAGCTAGGTAAACTTTAGCTTCCATGGTTATCTCTTCTGGTAACTGGCCAGTTTTTTACTGAGGTTTCGCGAAGCTAGCTTTGCATGGTGGAGCCACACTTTCACATGGATCAAGACGTACGTACGTCCTCAAAACTTAAAATTAACTACCTCAAATTAGCAAGCAGCGGCTAGTTTCATCGAAAGGATAAAACTCACCGTTCCCGAGCAATGTTTTTGTTCGCTAGCAATCCAAAGAATCTAGAAATAACCCATACGTGCCGTCAAATCAGAGATTGAAATGCATGCGACTATCTAGCTGACTCACATGCCTTTCCCCGTATCTATCCATCCATCCATCGGGCCTTAGCTATCTGTTACCAATGTTTTTTTTTACTTATCGTTTTGACATCCAATACGCACATTTAACTATTATCTTTTGTAACTATATTTACCAAAAACTATAAACAAATATAATGACATCGAACTACTTTTGATGACAAATATACTCATATAATTTTCTTGTAATAAATCAAAATATTTAAAAAAAAATTAATGGTAAAAATTTTAAAATATTAACTGCACGCGTTCGAAAACTACATTTATTTGAGAACGGGCCATGTCATATACTCCCTCCATTCTTTGTTAATGTCATTTTAGAATGCCTGCACTCAACTTTTAAAAACCTTCATCACTAATATACACAAAATTATTTGAATTTGCTATGTGAAAATACTATTACTAGATTTGTTATCAAAAGTACTTTCATATTGTTATATTTTTAATAATTTTTACTAACATATAATTAAAAATGTAATGGTCAAAAGTATGTATTGAAAACCATGATGTCTAAAATGATAGGTAAAAAATAACCAGTATATAAGTGCCTATTAGACCTGACTCTAGCTCCCAGCTTCTGGAAAAAGCTAGAGCTAGTTTTAGGGAGCTTCACCAGCTCCTAGCTTCTACTCTAGAGCCCAGAATATGGAGCCAGAGCTCGGCCAAAGAGGGGGCCAAGTCATGCTTAGTGCTGTCCCCAAAATGTAAAGCACGTAATATATTACAACTGCTTTAGCATATCTTTATAACTAGCGGAATTTCTTGTGCGACTGCGGAGCTAGCTACCACAATACATATTTAAAAACATGCTTATATTTGTTATACAATTATAATGCTTATGATTGAAAACAAAGTTGTATTTCGTATACAATTGCAACAGTTGTATTATATATTTGATTAATCTGCATCGTTATAATCTAGATCTACCAAAATTAGCGGTACGTGTTGATCTTTATATTTTTCCTCCAATTGTAGTGAGAATTTATAGCACTAAAAAGCAAACAGAAAACGTGGTAACTTTTTTTCTATCTCTTAATAATAGATAACAGATGTGTGCAAGTATGAAGTCCCACCAAACAATTACTACTAACAAGCAGGACCACCCTATGATCTATGCGCCTATGCCCCGTTATTGGAACTCATGATCATAACAGAAATTTTGTAGGAACTGTTGTATATAGCTAGAGTACGTAGATATTTCCTTTCATACGACGGCTGGGGAATTATTTCGTTGCGTCTGTACACGTAGCAATTATCTGTGTAGGAGGGTAGGTACCAAGGTACGTGCCTATAGTACCTCAATCTCAAGCCCTGTTCCTCCGTGATACGCACATGGCCACATGGCGTGGCGTGGTTGAATGATCAATTGCACTCACGCAGTGTGTAAAAATGGGTCAAACCGGCCGATTATTCGGCCGACTAAAGGGATTCGGCGAATAATCCGTCATAATTAGTTGATACGGAGTGCTGTTAACGCTTGCGAGTGTTTAATCAGCCTCATATACTGATTAATCGATCGTTTCTGACTAATTGACTGCATAGTCCGTTTAATTAGCCATGTAGCTCATTGACCCGTATGTCCAGCAGCCCAATATAGCAGTCCAAAAGGGAGTACATGTATTGATAATCTCTTGCGTTGCCCTCAGCAGACTCTTGGTCTTCTGGTCGCTGTAATTTAGGATTCATTCTCCATCAAATAGTAAGATATATAAACCTGAAGCTTTTCTATAAACAAGACGGCGAAAATCGAAATCGGCAAGCAACTTCTTTTTGTTGGATCTACTGATATCTACTGATATGAGTCTTTATTCCAAGCAAATGCAAACTACATCCTTGAGTAATTTATATTCTTGTATCTTAACAACGGTTTTTCTTTGATAATTATGGTACCTTAACAGAAAGTTAAATAAATTAGGTGCTTGCATTAGGTACGTGCATGCGTGCATGGCCCCCCTCCAGTCAGTCAGTGGCTCGACGCCCATGCTCTGTGCGGCATGCGGCTGTAGCTAGCGCGCGCACATGGAGCGTGCATGCATGCGTACGTACGTCTCCATGCCCTGCTGAAATGATCACTCGCGAGAACACTACGCGACTCTGCCCTCATCTGTCCCTCACCTAGCCTCTTGTTTCACTACGTACATTGGCCTGTTCCATGCAAACAAGCAAGCAAAACGACAACAAGAGAGATCGAGAGAGAAGGAGGGGGGTACTATACTGCTACTACTGATAAAGTGGTCGAGTCACTGGCAAGGACAAGAAGTGTGGGGGCCCCTTCGCATACTCTGCACACAGCACATTCAGTGTTTGTTACTAGCTACTGTTTGATAGCTATCTACTGACCGTGTTACATCGACCACCAACGATTTCCAACGGCACCGATGTCTAGCATCTGGGCGCGCGAGAAAACGAATGAAGAGGCGAAAAGAAGACAATAAAAAGGCATGCACTAGCTCACTCCTATCACAGTCGTCGCTACAAACAGAAGCCGGTGGTTGGAGGAGCTGCTGAGCCTGGAGGCTTCAAACACCTTCGCATGCTAGATCCTGCCTACGCAAACGCCGCCACGTCCGGGAGGCAGGTGGCATCGGCGGCGGGGGCGATGGAGGGAGCGGAGGTGGTGAGGACGGCGACGTGCGGGTGCTGCGGCATCGGCGAGGAGTGCACGGTGAGGTACGTGGCGTGGGTGGAGGCGCAGTTCGGCGGGGTGTGGGTGTGCGGCCTGTGCGCGGAGGCCATCAAGGACGAGATGGCGCGGCGCGGCGCAGGGCTCGAGGCGGCCATGCGGGTGCACGCCAACTTCATCCGCATCGCCGCCGCCGCCGACCCCGCCGCCGCCCAGATCGCCCGCTCGCTGCTCCAGCTGCTCAAGAGGGTCATCGCCTCCGCCGCGGCAGCACACGCACATGCATGACGACCACCAGCTGGGCTGGATATGTATGTGACGTGATGTACCGACCATTGTAACTCTACTCGAGGTTTTTCTTATGGCTAATCTGAGGTTAATGCAGGCTGCTGATGTACTACCAAAAGTTTACCCAAGTAGTAGTTGAATGGTGCATATCCGTGCATCACATGCATCAACTCATCACCGTGCTTCCTAAATTTCTCTCGAGTTTAAGGGGAGGCAGCTGCATCTCTTCCTTGTTTATGCACAGGACCTCAAGCCGTGCATCAGAACTAAATGAGACATAATGTAAAGATGTGCTAGTCTCCTTGGTATACAGGCAGACAGCAATGCCAATGTCCTAGTCTCCTTCGCCAAAGAACAGAGGAGACAACCTGGTATTATTCTCCTTTTGTTTCTAGTTTGGAATGGGGAAAAAAGAAAACTTCAGTCACAAACTGTGAAAACAGCACATCCAAATACAATCACTGAAGGAAATGCACCGAGTACATCACTACACCGAGATGACAGTACGTATGACATGGAACCACCAACCACAGTAAGCAGCAATCGCTCTAAAGCCCCAGATCAAAATATATACACACATTTTAATTTTTAAGCAAGCAAACACGAAGAGAAAGCAGAAATAGTCGTTAGCAAAGTTCATAACAGAGTGATGGCGACATCATACATTTTCCAGGTAGTCACTGGATTTAGGGTATAGTAATGAACGTGGTCGAAACATAGCCTGAAAAAAGCAGAGGAAAGACAAAATAGTTAATATGAGCGCTACAGTTTTACCCTCTAAATGTGAGTGCCATAAAGGTAGTAGCACCAGAGAACCAGAGAACATACCTAATGGCCACCAACAAGAGAAAGAAGGAACGTTCGGTAATTTCCTGATGTTTCGGAATGGATAGCGTCGGCTAACGGTTTTTTGTATTTCTTGTAGTACTCTGCCTTGATGTATTGCATATCAATCTCAGTCCTTGTTACCACAACCCTTATAAGTGTTTTGTCATCAGTACCTAGACCTTTCATGGACTTTCTTAAGACCTGAATTCACAATGTTCAGAGCAAAAAACATGGTCAGGATAATAAGTACCAAACCAAGAAAACAGAGACCACCATCGAAAAAATTGATGTCCTGATAAGAGATTTAATAAAGATGACACACTGGTAGGGTCATCAGTTGATCTGAGGATGCTATCGGGAATAAACTGATAATCGCATTCAGGCGCGGGGGGTCTACTGCATGGATTGTTAATAACAGCATATTCCGATAGCAACATTACCATCTACTGTCCAGCCTAAAAAGAAAATGCAGCTAGGAATTTTTTTAGTTCATACTAATTTACTTCTACTAATTAGTTTATACAAATAATTCATCCTCCTTATGCGCTCGGTCACGCATTATTCACCCAATAATAGTCGGCCACGCATACATCAACACAGCTACAATACTTCTCACAAACATCACTAATACTACCTCACAGACAACTTTTTTTCTCTAACTACAATTTCCTACGAGTGCTACTTATACTACTATTTTAACTAAATAAACTATTTACCTACTAAAAAATACACTACAAAATAAAACAAACTTACCTCGCAGTCGAATTTTTCCTCCTCTTCTCCCTCTCCCTCTCCCTCTCTTTTTTCCTCTCCTCTCCCTCTCTTTCTTCTCCTTCTCACGCGCAAAAACTTCTGTTTTCTCTCTCTAAACACGATCGTCGGGGATCGCATGGCTTTATAGAGCCAATCCAATAACGGTTACGATCGAACTCAGTTGTCATTTGACGGTTACGATCGATCATATCGCACAACGGTTGGGCGAATGCAATAATGCCGTCTAACGGTTCGGCGCCTGCAGTATAAATACTCAACCGTTGAGCAATTGGATCCAGTCGCCCAACCATTGAGCGACAGACGTATATTTCGGTAAAAAAAATATCGTAGGAATATTTTCGTAATTTCTAATAAAAAATAGATTATTTTGACTTAGATAATTGGTAGAAGACTGGAATGCCACTTGTAGCATTTCGGATTGCAAGTTAGCGTCCGAATCGGATAATGTCTGCTATGGAATAGCTCGGTTTTTAGGTTGAATCTGAATATCGTACTGCACGTTCATTGAGGCCTCTACCTTAAAGAATGAATGACGTCTTGATCATGCTGTCGTGTAGTTGTCGACGATAGGCGAAAGGCCTTACAAATGTAAATTATAATGTAGCAAAGATTTGCATGTCGTGCGCTATTTGACTAATTGCAATGTTGGAAATATTTACACCATACAAGAAGTCATGCCTGTACTCCACTACATTGAAAGTGCATTACGGTGTTGGCACCGCTCGTGAAGGTACGTCGCGGTGTTGACTTGAGCAGCTTTCAAGCCACTCTGTACACCCGACGGCGAGAATGCACGAATCGAAGATGTGAAGCATTGGCTCACCCGCAGCTTCTCTTTGAACCCTGAGGTGTGCAGTGTCGACATACAAGGGCTTTGGAGCCAGTCTCCCAGGAACATCAGATGGGAGTTGAGAAGACTGATGCGCACGGTGTGGAAAGGCTTTATAGAAGGATGTCGGACCGTGGATATGAGTGTGTGATACTTGTGCAACCATGCCCAAAGAAGTCGTGCAGAGCCCCCACACGGATATCATCCGGGTGGTGCGAAAGGCCTGGTGCCCAAAGATGTTAGTGAAGAAGAGGACCCGAGGGTCAGGTTACGAAGAGTTCAGAGAATGTTGCTTGTGATGAGCCCGACGCAGTAGATACAGAGAGGAAGATCGGTCACCGCACGCGAGCCTACAGACAGTCGATGAAGGAGAGTATAGGGATTACATATTGCATCGAATGGAAAGCGATGACCGGATGGTCTTGGCTGAAGAGGAAGCTTTACAAGAAGACGACAAGGACAGTTCCGATGAGGACGGAGCTCCCATCCCCCGGGATTGGAACAGATCGGACGCTGAGGGCCTATCTACGCATGATGAGCACGAATCGCCGTGGGAGTACCATGCCACGGAGGTTCGGTTGCACTCAATGTTTGCTGATAAGACATCCTTACAGGATGCCATTAAGCTGTGGACTATGTCTATGCAGCGGACGTTTCGGATCATCAAATCTAGCCAAGAGCAGTACACCGTGAAATGCGAAAGTAGCCGTTGTCCTTGGCGAGCGACGATATAGACCGAACTATGAGACTCACCGGATTGTCTCGAAGGTGGAGCCGCGACTCGCATGCTCGCCAGTTGTTTTGTCTGACATCGTAACCTAACGCCGATCTTCGTAGCCAATTTGATGTATGGAGAGATAGTGGAGAAGAAGGATGTGGAGGCCAAGCACATTATGGTGGCTATTGAGAAGAAATTCAAGTACAAGATCGCCTACGCTGGCGTGGCGGCGGCATAAGGCTTTGGAAAGACGGTTTGGATCTTTTGAGGCGACGACGACAACCTTCCTCGTATGCTTGAGGTGCCGCAGAGAGAAACCCTGCACGTGACATCGCCAGAAGGACATGCCATCTAAAAATCCGCGAGGTTTTTCGATATTGCATAGAGCCTTCAGAGCCTTCGATCCTCGTGATCGAGGCTTTTAGGCATATGTCGCCCGTGATCTCAATGGACGGACCTTTTGACCGGAAATACAAGGGATGATCCTTACCACCATAGGCGCTGACGGAACAATCAAATTTCGCTATTGGCCATCGATTTGTCGAAGGTGAGAATGTCGATACCGGTTGTGGTTCCTTCGACATCCGAGGCGGGAGTTGTTGGAGCTCGCCCCGTGTGTGCGTGATCCATGATTGCCACGGATGTCAAGGCCATAAGAACACTTCAGAAGGCCCGAGGAGCCGCTCCTTGGCCGATATGAGGAGTAGATAGTGTATTCATCACTGGGGCCAACTTCTTCAAGAAGTTCCCGGCAACCCTTGGTGAAGCTTATTTAAGAGGTCGGCTATGCGTAACCGGGCGGTGCAAATTTGACGCTTATGGGCGCCGCCGATGAATACAAGAGAAACACATGGACGCGAGGAACCAGAGACCGTAGTCTCGAACTCACTTGGGTCCGGCGGAGGACCTCGAGGAACATCAAATGCTTCTCCCACTGGATCGAAGCTCAGCCATTGGACAAGTGGTCTCTGCTGCACGACACGGACGGGCAAGGTACGACATAATGACCACTAACCTTGCGAGGTGTACAACCGGGTTCTTAGGGGTCTCGTTTCACTTTCGCCGCCATCGTGGAAGGTGTTCTCGCATACAAGACAATCGGGTATTTCAGGGAGAGACATGCAAATGCCGCACTTCATGCCACCAACCCTCAAACACCGTACTGCTCGAAGATTACATCATACATGTAGACGAAGACAGAGAAGGACCAGTTGCACACGGTGTACGCGATGGGCAATATGGAGCATCGTTTCGACGTGCTCCTGCGGGATAGAGCCGGATTTGGGACGGCTCGTTCTCTTGTCACCCACGAGGTATGCTTTGGAGATCATGTGAACGAACCTAGCTGTACATGCAACAAACCGAAGCTCTTACACAAGCCATACTCTCATGTGCTCTCCGTATGCGGGACTGTGCGTATGGACCTTTTGAACTTTGTTTCCGAGTACTTCTTGAAGGATAGGGTGGTGCAGGCGTGGACTGGCGTGCACTTACATCATGAAATCGCAAGACATGGACGACTTCGACATACCAGCCCGATGTGGACAGTCCCGCAACAAGGGCAAGGAAAAAGCTCATGCGGCTGAGCCCAGCCGCCACAGTGTATCCGGTCGCCCGGGCGTAATCCGTATCCACGACATGAATTATGAAGAATTTACATCCTTCTTACGATTCTCACTATACGGTGCACTAACATCATGGAATCGCAGGACATGGACGACTTCGACATACCAGCCCGACGTAGATAGTCCCACGACAAGGGGAAGGGGAATGCCGGCGAGGAGTTCAACGCCGAGCTAGCAAGGAAGGTAAAACGGCTCCAGTCCACGCAATAGGTCTGGTCATTACGTAGTAGTCCCCCGTCTTACCCCCCATGCTTTTTTACTATCCCCTAAAGGCATGTATACTTATATGGTCCGGATGCTTGTGTCGTAGTGTACCGTAGTAGTAGTGAGGATGACTAAAGCAATTAGCCGAACCATCATGCCATGTGACTACGTGTAACGTGCTTTTATCCGCGAACTCTAATATAGTTCTGGTTCGTGTCTCCGCTAAGCCATCAAAGCAAGCCTATATTGCAAGTATGCCGCTTCTAGTGGAATCCCACAAAGAATCATTCGCACAGACATCGAATCCTCCATGTTTTAGGGCATCTTCATAATCACAACGAGCGTTCTCAGCCCCTTCAATCATATTCTGTATAAGCTTCACAAAGTACGACATCGACTACCTGCCTATATACGTGTATACGTTCAGACGACTTCATCGAGGAGAGACTCCCTGATGCATCGTAATATCACTTACATTTCTACTTACAACTCATTACTATCTCAATCGTCCTCACAAAATTCTACAGAAATTTAGCGTGCTACAACAATATACGAAGCTCACAAAATGTTATCGCGAGTCTGACAAATTTCGTACCCATTATATTCTACAAAAATAACAAACAGACCTACCAACATCGTCACAACACTATTATTTTCAAAATAAATAACATCATACAATCAGATTTGCTAAATGTAATTAACCTACAAAATGTAATATTCATTACAACACAATTAAACAATAATAAAATAATACAAAATAAATGGGGCTCCTCGTCGCTTACTACGGTTGGCGACAGAACTGTCAGCCCAACTATTAGGCGATCGGCCAACATCGCAAGGCCCAAAGACAAATGCCCAACGGTTGGGCGACAGAACTGTCGCCGCCAACCTGTTGACGACAATTTCTTCAAATACGTAACGCTTGACAGAGAGCTACGCCCAACCGTTGGACGACAGCGTATATTTATGTAAAAAAACAGATCGCAGGATTATTTTTGTAATTTCTAATAAAAAATAGATTATTTTTAAAAAAAATTCGGGCCCGGTCCAGGAGGGTAATGGGCACCGAACATACCAGAGCAATCTAGAAAAAGTAAACAAAGATAACTCCAGAGTCCAGACGGGTCCTGCAAGCTTTATACTCAGTATTGGATGGAGCAACCGACCTTGATTCTCCAGATGTTAAAAGAAAAATTCCTGACGCAAAGAAAGATTGAGCTACTGTATAGCTCATGTTGTATACAAAACCACCACTAGGATTGGCATATTTGCCACACCTACTTATGTTCAATTACTAAAATACCACTGTGATATATGTATTCCGGGTCACATATCAGTAAGACATTAAATAACATTTTAACAATTACACATAAACTTAATGACACAACTTTAACAATCTCATCTTTATATATACTACTACTTAAAAGAGCCACTCGGTGGTGAGTCTGCCATCACCACCAACCTGATAGGTGGGACCACAGTTCATCCACTCCACCAAAGGCCAATCGCCGCTCGCTAGCTTCGCGCGGAAACCTCGCCTGTGTAGATGCTCTCCCACAACATCGCTTCCACACTAAGTTGACATCCCCAACTCCAGCCAGCGTGCGCAAGCACCTCTGCGAATACCACTGTGTCGGGCGCCACCAGCGTCGTGCTTCTGATTATAGGCATGTGGGGAGCTCCTTGTTGAGGAGCGTGGCGAGGTGGTCAGTGTCAACGGCGTGACAGGCGCCGGTGCTGGAGTCGTCGACCCCGACGGCTCCCTTGGCTTGGGGTCGTAGTGCCCCGCCGCTCGTTGCCTGATTCGAAGGTCGTCGACAGCTCGATTTGAAGCTCGTTGATGCCGCTGTGCCTCCATATCCGACTGCCTCCGCACTGGTCATGGAAGCCGTCACGCCTCAAGATCTAGAGGTCTCCACTGCCGGTCGGCAGTGGCGCTCGCTGGAATTGGCAACGGGGACGATGGTGAGGAGCAGGCCGTCGCTGGCAGCGAGGACCAACAGCGGAGCGGATCAACACCGAAGGGGTCTTGACGGCGGGTCCTCGCGACAGAGCTCGTCGGAGTTGTGACCGCTGGTGGCGCTCCCTCGTTCTCGGTGATGACGGCGTGGTAGAGGCGGGATGTGGAAGACGGCGACGCAGGGGAGCAGAAGGGGGTAAAGGGAGGCGAGTTGGTGGCACTAGATCCGGTGGGGTTTGGCTGCCGGTGCTGGAGAAGATGGGTAGTGGGAAGCGGCGCAGTTTGGTGGAGATCACCGGCGAGGTGCGCCCGACTCTCGCCAGCGTCGGTGAAGAAATAGTTAGAGAGAAGCAAAAGGGGAAAAGGAAAGAGAGAAATCGGGCTCAAGTGTTGCAGACTTGCGGCGGCGACAAGGGATTTGAGGCCGATTGGGGAATTGGTAGATTTGCAATTTAGTCATCGAAGTTATTGGAAATTACAAATAGGTGGATTTCCTCCGACGTGGCCCTCTAGAGCTCTGATTTCTTCACGGTTTGATCACGGTTTGATCCTACACATCCATATCCTATAGAGCTCTGATTTCTTCATGGTTTGATCCTACACATCCGTATCGATGCGTACTTTGTACAGAGCCATCCTGAAAATCCAATTTCAAAGATAATGTTCCTAGCTGGGCCGGTCTGTGCTTGTTTGGTGACTTGGTCGGCGACAAGGTGCAGTGGATGTGAAGGGAACGGTGAAGAGCGGAGAGTGGACAGGAGGGGTGGGAAGGGATGAAGAACAATAGAGGTTGGGCTCAAGAATGAACATGGGCGGCGACGACGACAGTTGATTGAAATGATTTTGGCATTTTTATAGAAAGCCCCTATGTGTTCTTTATAATTATAGTTTAGTCCACGGTTGCTTAAATTCTTACGTTTGCACCCTTAGAAGCTCAGTTTTGCTCGCGGTCAGGTCCTATGAGTCCCTCTTGAGTCTTGACACACCCAATTGTTTGAGGCAGTCAAGAAATCATATTTTCTTTCGCGCCAGGCAAATAATCAACATAAATGAGTGTAAATAATAAATACTGCAGCAGTTTGAACAATATAATCAGGGGTAAATATATGAGAATTGATGCAAATGTGACGGATGTCAGTAATCAACGTAAGATGCATGGCGGGGCGCAACACCTTGGCAAGCGTGCCAGCAGCACCACAACGCCGGTGGTTGGTGGGGCAAGGGCAACCATTGGAGCAATGTCCAATGGTTTGCTCGACAAGTCTTTGGAAGGTGATGGTCGTCTGGTCGAGGTGGGTTCGACAACTTGACGGCAACAATGGCTTTGTTTTGTTTTTTTGGGAGGAGGGGGTTAGAACATGTATTATGATTCGTATTTTTAATCCGTGGCAATGCACCTGCATTCGGCTAGTCTAACATGAAAACTTAGTGTATGACTTGCCTCTTCCAATCAAACAAAGATGTTTATGTACTTCTTTTCTGAGGGCACCATGAGTGAGATACCTTAGCAAAATACTTTGCTGGATTCTCAGCACATCTGAGGATAGTTAGCAGAGCAAGTTCAAAGTTTCCAGATGTTTCACTCTTCACAACCTACCATGAATAAAGGAAACTCCATGAATACATTTCAAGAGAGCACCAGAATGTATATGGGAAAAGAAAACTGAACCGAAGTGTTACCTTCTGTAATGATCGATCATACATATGATGGTAAGCAGAAGCGACAGATGACAAGTGAGCCCAACTGCGTTCAGTGAAAATGCGGATGAAGGTCTTCTCATCTGTGCCCAGCCTTTTCTCACCAGCTTTATACAGGTCCTTTGCATCATGTGTCACTATAGTAGGATCAACCTCAGGGCCTTCATAGCGTGGAATCCCCACATAGGCAAGTAAGAGCTGAAATGTACATTATACCATTCATTACTTCCAGAAGGAAAGGTGCAACTGAAATTTGGACAGATATAACTTCCTGAAAAAATACTGATAGCATATTGTACAGGAAGCCCACGCTGCATATCTCCTTATGCATCAACATATAAAGTTAAAGTACAAACAATACCAAGATAGCATCTCACTAGTCAGGGCAATATGTCCGAGAATAAAATATAGCAAAATATCCGTGTTTCAAAAAAAATGCTAGGTAAGACTACAAGTTCTGAATATAAAGTAAGCAATTCAATTGTCTTTCATGTATCAGACGAAGAAGTTAAACAAACGTAAGACAGATACTCTAATAAGAAACAGAACCTTCTGATGGTCGCCAGATGTGTGCTGGCCAATGTCGTGCTCAAGATAAGTACCAAATTTTGCATAATATGTCTGTTTCATTATTTGCAGCTGCGATGGCGTCCTGGAACATATTATCTCAGTGGCTGCTCTCAGATCAATAGTGTCACCACTCAGAGATTCTCTCAAAACAGTTGCATCACGTCCAGCAGGATCAAGAATCCAGAGCAACATTGCTTTCTGGAATCATATAAAACAAAGTTAGCCATATCTAGCACAATAATTTTGAGTAATTAAACTAAAATAAGGATTGTAGGAACACATATTTGGTTAACATTTATAGAAGTAACTAATATATTTTCACTCTGTGAATCTATAGTCCATTTGATTAAGCATACCACTTCAGTTAGCATAACAGTTTGATTTATTATTAAATAAAGCAAAGAATTATTCTAGATTTTTTCATGCCTTGTGGTGTCCACTCAGTTCAGACGATATGCGATGGGAAAGATCCTCGGAATACATGGTCCTGTATTCCTGTTGAATGAGTGCACGTTGCATTGAGTCACGGTGAGTAAGTATATTTGTAACTGCAGTACTATCACAGCCAAACCCTGTAAGACCGTCAACCAAGTAAAATAAAAGAAATATATATCAGCATGTAAAGAATTACTTACTAATAAGGAAGTCAGATAATGAAGTTTGAAAGAATAAACATGCATTTTTGTAATTTCAAGTGAAAGTATCAAATTATTAAATTTGTGCAAACCACTAAATGGCTGAAATGCAACTTTCAAGTTTGATTATTAATTCTCGCTCAGAGAAACCAGACATTACTAGACCATATTTACTAAGCCCCACCAATCTAAAGAACTTAGTTTACAGAAACAGTAATAGTTGATAACGGTAACACAAAAACAGACTTAATTTCATGCCGATAAACCATAATAATTACTGACTAAAATGATATCTTTGGCTTCTCAAATGAAAATACAGCTTTCCTGTCATGACAAAAGGCACCTTTTGTGAAACAGCAAACTTGCCAACTAAACATACACATGTTTGCCACTAAATTGCAGGTTACTGAATGATTGCAGGCAAATTATGTAGTTACATGTATGGTACTAGGGAGCCCAACTCCAATAATCACAAGTTCCACTGCTAAGGGGAACTCCTATGGCACCACTAGGTCATAGGTAGTCAGCATGAAGAATTTGCTGCCCAAGTCTCTTCATGTTTGCACATTTCATAACTAAACTGTACAACAGTTATAAACTTGCCCTTACATTCTTAGAAGCACCTTGACCCGATGTTATCCTTTATTGGGGGCACTTAGCAGTTGGCACTTTTAAGCTATTCTGAACATATGGGACGGTTGAGGGAAGGGGATGCATAAATGGAAATATTGTACAGAACATCAGTCCATAAATATTGCCTAAAATTGAATTCTTATTCTGTGAACCTTAAATTTAAAAATTTATCTTAGCAATCTTGCAATAATTTATATGCTATGTATTTCGTAACCATAATCACCATACCGCCCACAGCCACAAGCAATTACTACACAGTTGTGCCCTTTGACCCCCGAGAACTGACCTCTCGAGTCTCGAGAAGGGAACCCAGTCTTTCCTTGTACTTATATCGATCCACTTGACTCCAAATTATATTCAGACCATGTAAAAAATAAGTCTTAATCGATGCAATTACCATCACTCCACGCTTGAAATATATCCCAGTCCCTGACCTCGGACCATTCCAACCTCCCTGTCCCCGGAATTTGAATATCTCTCGCTCTAAGCCTCTAACAACAATAAAATTGTAACCGATCGTCTTCCTTTCTGACTCCCGAATTCAATCCGACCAGCCGCAGGCACAGCAGTTTCGAGCTGAAACGTTCCTCCAGCTCTTTCACACGTCCAAGCCTCACGCACACGAACAACCGCTAAGTAGGGTAAATCCCAACAGCTAGATATCAATAGCTTATTACACCCAAACTACGATCGTTCAGTACCATACTCTACGTCAACCCACATCCACTCTAACATCTAACTGAATCGATTAACGGCGCGCCGAGCCGCGGCGACGGAGCAGGTGGGTTCGGTGGGGAGCGAATTGGGGGGGAATTAGAGGGGGAAAGTGTGGACCTTTGAAGGCCTTGTGGAGGTCGATGGCGTCCTGGCGAGGGTTGGTGGGCGCCGGCGGCACTGTGAGGCTCGCCATTACCGATCGATCGCTGCGCGCTTCCGCCTCCGGCGATCGATTCGATTTGTTTGGTTTGGATGCTAGTAATTGGCAAGTGGGAACGGATGGTGCCTGCTTTGCCGTTATTTTAGGTGCGGAGCGGTGGACCGGGTCTAGGCGTCTAGCCGTGCTGGGCGGCGATCGCGTCGCAATCGCCACTTGCTTGAGAGTTGGTGCACCGCGTCCGCGCCGTGCTGGTGAGCCGAGTGCCCGGACGTGCGTAATTGCAAATTTCCAATTGCCGAACTGGATGACGTAAAGCACAATGTGAAGGCGGAAGCGCTTAGAGGAGGAGAAGCAGTCAACGGTTATGTTTCAAATGGAGGGTTCAGATGGGAGGAACACTGACTTGCTTGGATCCGACGGGAGCAGAGATAATGAAGCTGTGCAAGTCGACTTCTCATGCTAAGTAACATAGTTCTGCCTCCGCAATTTCACAATATTGGTCTGATACATTATCTTTTGGGAAAATTCGGTCCATACCACTCATTGCTTTGCAATTTTGGATTTTGCTACTGTTTTTACCTAATTTGTTCTATAGCACTGGAATCACGAACTTCTTTGGATTTTGCCATTCTTAGTTCATTTTTTCTCAAAATTCCATAATTGTCCACACCCTTTCTTCTCCCTCCCTCTTTTTTTTTCTTCCAAAATTCACTCTCTCCATAATTCTGATGGCATTTGATTGAAAGTTCAACATATTTGAAAGGGTAAAACAATCCTTTTCGCTCAGTCAATGGGTATTGACCTTGTCAGAATGGCATTTACCAAAGAAGTTTGTAATTCTAGTGGTATGAAACCAATTAGCCAAAAAAACAGTGGCAAAATCCAAAAGTGCAAAACTACTGATGGCATAGATAAAAAAAAATTCCTTATCTTTTCTGTTTACTCCATCATATGCATTGCCAGTGATGGAGTCGGGTAGGTCCAACAACCATTTTATACATTGAATAAAGGAATAAGTCCATTTTACCCCCTTGAACTTTTCGAAAAGTCCACTTAACCCCCTCAACTACAAAGCCGGTTTTTACCACCCTAATCTTTCAAAACCGGGTCAAATAACACCCTGAGGTGGTTTGACTAGACGGTTTTGCATACGTGGCAAGAATAAGTCCATTTTACCCCTCAAACTTTTCAAAAAGTCTACTTAACCCCCTGAACTACAAAATTAGTTTTTATCCCCTAGTATTTCAAAATCGGGTCAAATAACACCATGAGGTGGTTTGACTAATGTGGTTCCTAGGGCCCACCTGTCATATATATAGGGGTGCCGGCGGTGCTCCTAGAGATGGCTCATGGCGGCAGGGGTGCAAGGCTGAACGACGGCTGGTGCTAGGGAAGAAGAGGGATGGCGGCGATGGCGATGGAAAGGGAAAAAAAGGTGAGCACATCTCTCTCTCTCTCTATATATATATATATATATATATATATATATATATATATATATATATATATATAAGGTGGGCCTAGGCGACATCACCAAAACCACCTCGTGGTGTTATTTGACCCAATTTTGAAAATACTAAGGGGTAAAAACCAATTTTGTAGTTCAGGGGGTTAAGTGAACTTTTTGAAAAGTTTGAGGGGGTAAAATAGACTTATTATTGCCACGTATGCAAAACTGCCTAGCCAAACCACCTCAGAGTGTTATTTGACCTAGTTTTGAAAGATTAGGGGGGGTAAAAAATCGGTTTTGTAGTTGAGGGGGTTAAGTGAACTTTTCGAAAAGATCAAGGGGGTAAAATGGACTTATTCCTTGAATAAATTTCACTTTGCACCATGTTTTATTACCAAAGTGGCACTTTGCACCACCCTTAGAAATTATTTTCACTTTACACCGCCTCTTGCTACCATCTCTTTCACTTAGCACTAGGGCACGCCTCCTTTTCCCGCACCTCCGACTGCTCACACCGACCCATGGGCATTGCGTCGTGGTAGGGAAGCCGACGGTGGCATTGGCTCGACCAGAGGCAACCCGTGGTGAGCCGGCGACGGCAACTCACCATGATGAAGTGGAGGGGAGAGCCGGTGGCGAGCTCTCCAAGGCAGTGAGGTTGGGGAGAGTGGTGTTGGTGACGTGGCTAGAGGCGGAGGACAGACGTGGCCGGAGACGGTGGATCAATGTGAGCGCTCGGAGGTGGAGGACAAGGAGGCGTTGCCCTGGTGCAAAGTGAAAGAGATGGTAGGAAGAGGTGGTGTAAAGTGAAAAAGAATGGTTAAGGGTGGTGCAAAGTGCCACTTTGGTAATAAAACATGGTGTAAAGTGAAATTTACTCTTATGCGTTTAGCATCTTACCCTATCTTGTCATCTAGAAATTTTTTGCTTGCACGTGTCGATGAACAAAACATCATTACACGTATACAATTATTCTAATGTCATGGTATTAGCGTAATAGCTTTTCAATAATGTAGATCAACCCCTAACTGTAAATTTTTGGCTCTGCCACTGTATATTTCTTTATAGTACCCATGCAAATTGTTTTAAGGCAATGTTTTTAGTGATATTTTCCAGTCGCGTCCCTTTGGCGCTTATTTGTTTAATGCCGCGTAAAGTTATTTGAATAGGGTTTTTTGAGAGAATGCCGACACTTTATTAATCACAAATATCATTATAAAGAGTCTCGGATACACTCTGGTACATCATTGCGAATAAAAGAGCTAATAGAGTGCTCGCAAAATCTAACTAAAGTATGTGCCGTCACATTCACCACACGACTAACATGACAAAAAAAATCGAGGAAAAACCCTCTGCCATAGACTTGACATCAAAGATAACCGCACAAATAGATGACCGATCCCGCACCGACAAATTCAACCGTTGCACCACAGACAAGCAGTCAGAAGTAAGGATGACATTTTGATATCCTTCATCACGGGCAAGGGTTGTTGCACGATGAAATGCCAATGCTTCTGCTAACTCCGGTGTAGTGATCCCATCAAAGTATTCGCTGCAGGCAGCCAAGCAATCACCCATGTGGTTTCAGACTACCACGCCAACACCCATTCGACGAGAAGAAGCAAATAGTGCTGCATTGATATTAATAAGGACCGTACTTGCCGGCGACGGAATCCATTTAGGGACTGAATACAAGGACTCACTGGATCCAGATTGAAGATATGCAACACTATCAACTCAACACAAGGTTTAACTTTTGCAGCCACTCTCGAGGATGCAACAAACCTTCCTCATTTCGTGCACCATTCAGGCCTCCCAAATATACCACATAGTAACAGTAAGAACCGTTGCCTCCCGAGTCGGGGAACGTCCCAAGAAATCGAACATCCATTGCTTAGCACAAATCAATGTCTTGCAGTAGAGATGGAAGCCATACTCCGATTTCGCTTCACGAGCAAACTGGCAAAAGAGGAAGGAATGTTCGATACGCTCCTCCCTCCCACAAAAAACACAGGTATCATTTGCTGGGATATGCCTCCGTTTCATCTGGAAACCACACGGGGGGACAATCATGTGCGAACTGCCACAACAGAATTTTTCATCTTGTTCGGTACCTTTACAGCCCAGAGTGACTTCCAATGTTTTTCATCTGCGTTGTATGCCGAGGAGAGACCACGCCCAGAGATACTTTGAGAGGAATAAAACCTCTCTATCCGAGCTAAAAAATATGCAGAACGTACCGAGTAATACCCATGTCTTGTATGTGGCCATGAAGCAAAATTCTCACTGCCTTGCCTACTGATGGGCACCTGGATAATCTGATTAGCCACCACCTCAGGGAAGATAGAATGAGCCAGGTCAACATCCCAAGAACCATGCTCCTCCTGTATAAGAAAATCTATTATTTTATCCACAGGAAGGGGCACCAACACCTGAAACAAATTGGCTGCACTGCCGGGTATCCAGTTATCAAATAAGATTTTAATACTTTTGATACGGGGTGGCCCGATCTTCTCGAGTAAAATCGTGGATAAATAGTGCTTGACAACGAACAACACTCAGCTGTACACCACTCGCCAATGCACGGGCTTGCAACTCTATGGATATTCGCCAACATGCACCAGGATGGTGAAAGCATCTAGGCCCCTAAAAATTATTTTGGTAATTACTGATAATATGTGAATATGGGATTAACGTGTTTATTGAGTATTTGCAAGGTTAGGTCCCATTGGTGAGTTTGATGACTTGAAGATGCATGCTAAAGGGCAACATGAAGATCGACATGGCTCAAAGATAAGGTACAAGTAGTCTATGATCCTTTTTATGTTTTACCGGTCTTAGGAGAAATGGTTGGAAGACTGGATTATAGGTTAAATGTCGTACTATTAAGAGGGATCGTGACTAGTAGCTTGATAGCTTGTTCTTGTGCAAATTGGATCAATTTAGGATCATGCATGCATTTGAATTTGAATTGAAAAGAAAACTGTGCTATTGTCAGGTCTATCGGTGGTATCGGAGTTTACTGGCGGAACTACCGCTTAGCGGTATGACCGCGTTTGTAACATCCCATTCGTCCTGAGTCTTTTAAGCTTTTGAAAATAAAAACAACCATTTGGTTTTGTTGAGAGTTCAAAGCTTAACTTGAGATTTTAAAAGAAATCTTTAACTTGACCTAACTAAACTTCAACTAAACTCAGTTGTTTAGTGTTCTTGGTTCATTGGAGTTCCTTGCTGTTCTCTAGCTTTGAGCCTCTTTTCTTCGTTGGCCTTGGTTGCTCTCCAGGCTAGCTCTTCCCTCTAGGTCTATCTTTTCTCTAGACCTTTCTCTTGCTAGACGTTCCCCTTTGTCCAGATTCTCCTTTTGATTGGACATCTTCTGATGTTCAGATCTATCTCATTTTTCTAACCTTTCCCCAGCTGGACCTCCTTGTAGGGTCAACCTCCCTTGTTCTTTGGACCTCCCCTTGTAATCTTTTGTTTGGTCTTCCTCAAGTCCAGACCTCCCCTTTTTTGGTTTGAATCTCTTCTGTTTAGACCTACCTTTGGTCTAAACCTTCTTTTCTGTCTACATTCCCTTTGACCTAGACCTTCTCCTCCGTTTTGGACCCTCCCCGGGGACCTCTTTGAGTTCATTCGAACTCCTTAAGTTCATCTGGACGTCCTTGACATCCTTTTGGACCTCCCTGTGTCCACATGGAGCTCCTTTGATCTCCCGCGTCCAATCGGACCTCCCAGTGTTCGCTTGACCTCCTCCAGTCCATTCGAACCCCTTGGGTTCAATTGGATCTCCTTAAGCTCTTTTTGGACCTTCCTCGCGCTTGTGCGGTGCTACCGTTTGCTTTGGTGGTACTGCCGCTTGTTCCCTCGGAACTACCGCCTTTTTTGTCATGGGCTGCATCAGATGCTCGAGTTGTGGCACTCTACTCCGGTTTTACCTTCTCCGATTCGGTACTTCCGACCTCCGGTCGTACTGCTGTGGTAGTGCCGGAACTACCGCCTTTGTCAAGACCTCCTTTGGATCTTTTTGAACCTCCCTTGTCCCTTTGGACCTCCTCAGAATCCAAAGGACCTCCTTAGACTCCTTGGAGACCTCCTTTGCGCCCTTGCGGTTACTCATTGCTACAAGGCTGCATCATTGGGTTTAACCTTCCTGTCCTTAGGACCTCTTTGTACTCCTTTGGACTTCTCTGTGTCTTTCGGATTTCCTCAGGTCGGACCTACCGCTTGCTTGGTCGGACCTACCGCTCGAGCGTGGTCTTCGTCACATAAAACCCCTTGTTGAGATCTCGTCGTTAGGACCTCCTCTCGAGATCTTAGCCGCTCGCACCTCCCCTTGTTGAGATCTGGTCATAGGACCTCCTCTCGAGATCTTAGCCGCTTAGACCTCCCCTTGTGGAGATCTGGTCGTTAGGACCTCCTCTCTAGAGATCTTAGCCCCTCGGACCTCCCCTCAGGAGATCTAGCCGTTAGGATCTCCTCTCTGGAGATCTTAGCCGCAGACCTCCCCCTTGTTGAGTTCTGGCCGTTAGGACCTCCTCTCTGGAGATCTTAGCCGCTCAGACCTCCCCCTTATTGAGATCTGACCGTCAAGACCTGCCCTTTTTGTGAATCTTGTCCTCAGGTCCTCCCCGTTGTGTATCCTTTGGGCCTCCTGTCCCTAAGACCTCCCTTTTGTTGCGTTCCTTTGGACCTCCCTGTCCTTTGAGCCTCCTTGTTCTCTCAGACCTCCCTCTTGTGTGTGTTTGGACCTCCTTTTAGGTTCAGACCTCCCTCTTGTGGGTGTTCGGACCCCTTTGTGGTCTAACCCCCCCTTCTTGAGTTTGGACCTTAGTAGTCAAGACCTCCTTGGTTGCCTTAGGACTTCCTGTCCTCAGACCTCCTCGCAGGACCTCTTCCTTGGAACATTTCCTTTGACCTTATGGTCACCCTTTTGACTGACTCCCTTGCCCAGGTTCTAAAGTGCATTTGATATGAGTTGAAGTCACATTAAAGTGATGTCCTTTCCTTTGTACTTATTCCTACTTTTTGTTCCCTCCTTCTCATAATCTAATCCTTTTTCGTACCTTTGGCAGTGTGCCTTTGTACCAATACTTTGAATCTGGTCACCTCCTTATTGTGGTGTTTCTATTCCCTTTCCCCTTTAAATAGAGCACCCTGGGCGACCACTTTGTTCCTGTTCTCCATTTCAGCCTCTTCACCTAGCTCTCTCGGTTCTTGTGAGCTTCTCAAGCTCCCCGGTCCGAACCTCTTAGGCTCGGACCTCCCTCTCGCCGGATCTCCCTCTCGGACCTCCCTTCTTTGTGGACCTCCTCTCTTTTGCTTTAAGTAAGTTCTTTTGAATTTCGTAGAGTTTCTTTGCTTATTTGGTTTTCTTTGCGCACGTGTAGATTCGGTTGATTGCTGAGGAGCTCGTGGTTCAAGCTACACCAACCGAAGCCTTTCCCTTCAATAGAGGCAAGTCGTGGACCTTGATCATCTTGCTCCCGTTTACAAAAATATTTTGATTTGCTAAACTTGCATGGCTATTTTTATAGAACTGTTTTGGGCAGTAGCTATTCTCCTATTTGACTCTATGCCTCCTTGGACTTGGGTACTTGACATGTTGACATGATCTCCTTTGGACACCTTAGGATGGATATTTAGTTGGTACCTTTTGTTAATGCCAACATGGGACCGTAAGTTTGTGCTTAGCCTTGCTGTAGAGCCGTGGGGTTTGTGAATCATGCCTTATCAATTAATAATCTTGACTAATGAACTATGAAATCTTTGGTTGGTGCCATTGTTAACCGGTTATGGTGTAACGCCATAAGTTGTGTTGATTGTGGTGCGATACCACCTTAAAACTTGTTGTGCCAGGACTGGGTGGTCCAGTGGCCGGGTTGAACCCAAATGGTTTTGCTTGGGCAAGAAGGCCGGGAGTGAGTAGTGGGTGCTTTGCACTTTTGGGTTGCGAAAGTCTTGCCTGAACACAATTAAGGACTTAACTTTGTGTCTGTGGATCCGGGTAATCCATGTAACCACAAGGTCATTTTATGGGGATGGCCTGGGCCGAATAATTAGCGATGGCTGGCTCGGATCTGTTGTGGTTGAGCGCGTGAGGCGCCGGCGCAAGAGGGGGCACCCCATAACCCGGCGGATTTCTAGACCAAAGGGGGGACATGCGAAACCTTAGCGGGCAGCCCGAGTCAGTTCAAAGCTTTGTAAAGGCCTTGCCACACTCTTTAGACTGCTCACCTTTGAAAGTGAGCAAGGGTCTTTCCGGAACCTGTCCCACTAGAGATATCGTGGATTGTGGGTAAAGTTGTACACCTCTGCAGAGCGTAAAATCTATTCGAATAGCCAAATCCTTGGTTATGGACATCTCCCGGAGAAGTGGTGCAAGGGATAGGTTTTGTGAAATTGTGTCCCATGCGCGTCTGCGAGATCTGACTTTGCCTCAAGAGACCTTGGTCGGCTTTAGAGGGTCATGGTTGGCTCGAGATGAGGTCTAGGGTCAGGAAACTCCGGAGTGGGTGCTCCAGGTGGTCGTGGCTGAGGTCCCGGCCATGGGTGTGGCACCTCCCACTGCTGGCTTTGGGAGCTCTGGAGTGGTTTTGGAAGTGAGTGGGTGCTCACGACCTGGTCATGGGACTAACTCAGTGCACAAGGGCCAAGACCTCCAGGAGGTCTTGAGATCTCCTGGGAGGTCCTGGCAGACCTCCTCTCGGGGTACCCTGGGCAGTACTACCGCTCTCTAGTACGGTAGTACCTGCACTCGAACGTGGGCGGTACTACCGGTCCTCACCAAAATAGTAGTACCGCAGCGCAAAAAAAATTCGAGCATTCCAAGTATCCCGAGAAGGTCCTCACAATTTCCTTTGGCGGTACTACCGGAGGACGTTCGAACCGTCTGAAAGCAACCCAATCGTGCAGTTAAAACCTGTAGTCCGAACGGCCCAATGGATCTGAGCCGTCCACTTAATCGGTCCGATCGGGCTAAGTTGATTTGGTTGCTCAGCGGTACGGCCGACTCGTGGTGCGGTACTATCGCAACCCAGTCGTTCCATTTTTTAGTTGACGGTATGAAAATTCCAGAGAGACACCGTTTTTGGTTCGGTGCCTCACCCTAGAATCGGTAGTACCGGAGAATACTTGGCGGAACTACTGCTTAACAGTATGACTGCATGTCCTTTGGCGGTACTACCGGTGCACGTTCGGACCGTCTGAATGTACCATTCAATCGTGCGATTAAAACGGTGGTCCAAACGGCCCATTGCATCTGAGCCATCCACGTGGCTAGTTTGTTTAGGTAAGCTGGTTCTAGTCACCCATGTGAAGCGGTAGTACCGAGATTTCGTGGTGAAACTACTGCTCCTCGGTTGTTTCGTTTTCTAGATGGCGATACATAAAATCCAGAGAAGCACCTTTTCGGCTGAGATTGAAAACCCTGCGAACAGTAGTACCGCTCCAATGTGCGGTACGACCGGCCTCAGCGGAAGTACCACATGATAGTTGGCGGTAGTACCGCGCCGCGTTTCAAATGGCTATGTCAGAGGGAGTTAATGCTCCTATTATAGCCGTTACGGAGCAGTTGGTAGGATGCGGTAGTACCGCACCTTGGTTGGCGGTTGTACCGCATTTCGCTAAAAAGTTGGGATTTCTCTCCCAACGGTCACATTTGTTGTGGGGGGTTATAAATACCCCTCCACCTGCTCAAGGACAAATAGCTAGACCACATTTAACATCCTTAGTGCCTTGAGCACCATTCCAACACCTCAAATACTCTTGTGCATTCATTGTGAGGTAGTTGAGCAAATTCAAGTGCATCCATTCATTCTAGTTGATCTTTTTGCACTTGAGTGCCGTCAAGCGAAGGCCATCGGTTTATTACTCATGGTGTTTTGCCAAACACCTAGACAGCTTGGCGGCAGTGATCCCTTCAAGAAGATTGTGAAGAGGCCCGGTGCCAAGATTGTGAGTGGCTTGGTGTTCGCCATCTCCAGAGCGGGGGAAGAACAACCACTAGTGATCGAGGGAGGCTTAATTCATGGAGTCGGTTTGATTCGTTCAAGCTTCCCCAACGTGGACTAGTGAAGACCGGCAAGTCTTCGATACCACGGAAAAAACATCGTTGTCTCTTTGTGGTTATTTCTAATCTTTACTTTCCGCATTTACAATTCTAGCATTTTTATCGTGTTGACTTGCTTAGCTAGAATTGTATCTTGTTTAGACTTAGTTCTTATATTGGCTTAAATTGTTAATTAGTCAAAAAGTTTTCAAACCTCCTATTCACCCCCCTCTAGTCGGTTATCTTTGATCCTACATATGGTGGCCGCTAGACCACGAGCGGAGATCGCCATGCCCTCAATTCTCAGCGGAAAAGCAAACTTGACCTTTTGACGTAGAACGAACAACGGATCGCCTAATTCTCTCTCAGAAATCCTCGCATGAATTTCTTGTATGAAAGAACAAGCAAGAACTTGTGCTTTATTCTTTAACTCAAAAGTATGGTCTGCCCTTACAATGGGGGTCTACCCCTCAATATATAGTCTCGGCCTAAGAACTATTCTGTACTACTATTCATGGTGGGACTATTCATGCACCGTTCACTGTTCATGCGTGGGTGCTGTTCATGGGCGGGTATTGTTCACGCCATGTTATCGCTCATGGCGATTCTCGCTCACGCATCGGTCACTTTATTCACGTCGTGGACTTGGGCTTCCTTCCTGGTTCCTCTACATGGGTTTTATGCTTGACCGCTTTGAAAGCATCTAGGCCTCTAAAAATGGTTTTGGTAATTAATGATAATATGTGAATATGGGATTAACATATTTATTGAGTATTTACAAGGTTAAGTCCCATTGGTGAGATTGATGTCTTGAAGATGCATACTAAAGGACAACATGAAGATCTTTTGGATAAAAGACAAGGTACAAGTAGTCTAGGATCCTTTCTGTATTTTACCAGTCTAAGGAGAAATGGTTGGAAGATCAGATTTTAGGATAAATACCGTAATATTAAGAGGGATCATGACTAGTAGCTTGATAGCATGTTATTGTGCCATTTGGATCAATTTAGGATCATGCATGCATTTGAAAGCTCTCTGAGCAATTGTCTGCACAAACGGTAGTACCGGGGTTTAATGGGCGGAAATGCCGCTTTGCGGTATGACCGCGTATCCCTTTGTAACACCCCAGCTCAACATTGAGCCTGGAATGCTACTAAAATTAAATTAAACAAAACTAAACTAAGACCAATTACCAATTTTTGCGTAACCTCTTTGTATAATTAACTATACCGAGGTTCCAACAATTAATCATAGCAATTAACAATAAACTCAATATTCAAGTTCATTCAAGCATGCAAGATAATCTAGTAAACATAGACAAAACTTACTATTCTCCTTATTACAATTAATCTGAAACTTAAAACCATCCATAAGTGATTCACAAGCGCTTTACTTATTATTGAATAAAATCTAAATGGCGATCGCCTTAAGGATGAGTGGTAGTGAGTGTATCCAAACATCTACTCCCTCCCATGCATATCGTTCTTGCCAGTTGTACCTAAACATATCAAAGCAAGAGTGAGCCCAAAGACTCAGCAAGTATCAACAAGGCTAAAGCTAAAATCACAGTCATAGCATCAATATTCCTAATTAAACATTACACTAAACATAGCCTTCATGCTTATGTAATACGACCATGCAATGCACCTTTTAAACTTTATCTCTTTTCGTATTTTACCGGTAATGCGGGGTATACAACCGTCGATGTATACCCTTGCCTATGCACTCTGGCACATGGACCAAGAGCCTATACTCCACAAGTATAGGGACCTTTGCCCATCATCATCATGATGGGGACCTCTTTTTATTGCCCACATTCTACTTATGTGGGGATTTCAACCGTCATTTACATGACGGGACCTCAACTATTCATGCTTGGTCGCCACGTGACCAAGACTCAATCATGCTTACTACATGCATATGTACAATGACATCATCTTCCAAACATATGAATTCAACGTGTACATAATAACATGTAAGCATTAACAACATACACAGAAGCTTTAACCATAACTTGCATTTACCAAGATATATTGTAATTCATCACATTAACATCCATGCATGGCTCTTACGAACAAGACACAATCAATCTCAGCAAACAATCATAATTATTCTACAACCCGAATACTTGCCTCAACAAATGCGAGAACGGTGGATTAAGAGGGCGCTGCCCTGGATCACGCTCCCACCTGAACATAATGATAACCCAAACTAATACAAGAATACTGGACCAAAAGCATAAATAAGAACACAATTGAACTCGCTAAACTCCCAAGCGTTTCCAATCTTCCAATTTCTACCGATCGATTTGGTGTTCACTGCGGACAGTCAACTTCTAAAATACATAACTTTCTGCTTTGGAGTCCAAATAAGATGTTCTAATACTTTTTGGAAATATAATTAAATTACCTAAATAAACTTAGTTGGGGAGGCCTTCTGATTCTACCATCTACTACCCCTACCAAGCCAATCTACAGAACATCAATTATCACGTCGGGTTCTCTGGACAGTACACTAAAATTATCATAACTGTTGCTACGAAAGTCTAATTCTTACGTTCTTTAGCTTTATGGAAAGGTGAGGAAATTACCCATCTTTTTCATTATAACGAGATCCTCTGATTTCATCTTTAACTAAAAGATTAACTCAGATTTCTACAGACTGTCAGGATGTTGACAGATTAACAGGACAGCGGCACTAAACAATTCATATCTCCCTGACCGTTAATCGGATTTGGACGTTCTTGGCGGCCACGTAAAGCTAAGGACATGACCCAGATATCTCTAAGAGAGTAGATCCCTAGATTCTGCATCTAAATACATGAAAACCGTCATCCAATCTACTGGACAGAACACGATCTATCAGTTGACATTGCTTAATAATCAAATTATGCAACTATTCGAAGGGGGGACGGGGTTTACCCTTGAAGATCCATTGACGAGCGTACTCAGCAGCCCGTGATCCCTCCCCTTCCTCTCTCCCTTCTTCCCTTCTTCCTCTTCCTTTCTTCTTCTCCTTCCTTTGTCCTCTTCTCCTCTTAGCATAGCAGCAGGGAAGGGTTGCTACAGTAGCACGCGCTACAGTGCGGCGGTGCTACAGTAAAATGTGTTTAGGGTTTTGGTTGCTCCTTAAATCAGCTTCCCCTTGGACCAAACAACGTGGGCCGAAAGCCCACGGCCCATGTTTTCCAATAAAAGCAAAAACAGCCCTCTAAAACTTCCATTTCCTTCTCTCATTCTAGTTAATTTTTAGTATTAATCACTTATTTATTTTATGTTTAAACGGGATATTACACCCTTGGCGGTATTACCATGGGTCATTCGGACTGTCCGAAAGTGACTTGATCATATGGCTTAAACATGCGGTTCGAACAGCCCAATGAATCTGGGCCATCCACGTAAATGGTCCGATCGTCACAGCCAACTGGTTGCTAATACGGTATGACCGGCCTTTGGAGTGGTACTACCGCATTGTGGTCATTCCATTGTTTGGTTAGCGGAACTACCGTGTGCTGTTCAGACCATCCGAATAGCACATGATCGTGTGGTTTATAACTGTGGTCCGATCAACCCATTTAATCTGGAGCGTCCACGTGTGCAATTCAAAAGTGCCTATCAACTTATTTGTGGAGCAGTACGACTGCATCACGGCAATTCCGTTTTCTAGTTGATGGTACGTAAAATCTAGAGGGACTCCATTTCTGTTAAAATTGCAAAACCCTTGGAACGGTAGTACCGCTGTTGTTTAAACGGTACTACCGCTCTAACAGTACTTCTGGAAAAATAGAGCGGAACGTATTTTCCAAAGAGACTCGTTTTTGGTCCTGTGCCTCACCCCTTGGAACGGTAGTACCGGTGCTTTCTTGGCGGAACTACCGCTTAGCGGTATTACCACACTTCCTTTGGCGGTACTATCGTGGGCCGTTCGGACTATCCGAAAAGTTCAAGATCATGTGGTTTAAACGCATGGTCCGAACAACCCATTTCATCTGAGTCGTCCACGTGGCCAATGCGTTTGGGTGAACTGGTTCGAATCTATGGTGTGGTAGTACTAGAGCTTTAATGGCAGAACTACCGCTCCACGGTCGTTCTAAATTTTATGTGGCGGTACGTAAAAACTAGAGAAGCACCCTTTTCAACTGAGATTGAAACCCTGTGAAATGGTAGTACCGCCCCTGTGAGCGGTACGATCGGGATAAGAGGTATGACCGCATGATAGTTGGTGGTAGTACCGCGCCGCGTTTAAAATGGCTATGTCAGAGGCAGTTAATGCTCCTGTTGTAGCTGTTACAGAGCGGTTGGTGGAATGCGGTAGTACCGCACCTTGGTTGGCGGTAATACCGCATTTCGCTGAAAAGCTAGGGTTTCTCTCATAACAGTTGGATTTTGTTGTGGGGGGTATAAATACCCCCTCACCTGCTCTAGGACAGAAGCAACTCTTCATTTTAACATCCTTAGAGCCTTGAGCATTCATTCAACACCTTAAATACACTTGTACATTCATTGTGAGGTAGTTGAGCCAATTCAAGTGTATCATTCTAGTTGATCCATTTGCACTTGAGTGCCATCAAGCGAAGTTCATCGATTTATTACTCTTGGAGTTTTGCTGAACTCCTAGACGGCTTGGTGGTGGAAGCACGGTGATTTCTTCAAGAAGATTGTGAAAAGGCCCGATGCCAGGTTTGTGATTGGTTTGGTGTTCACCATCTCCGGAGCGGAGGAAGAACAACCAATAGTGATCGAGGGAAGGCTTAATTCGTGGAGCCGGCTTGATTCGTTCAAGCTTCCTCAACGTGGACTAGTGAAGACCGACAAGTCTTCGATACCATGGGAAAACATCAGTGTGTCTCATGTGGTTATTTCTTATCTTTACTTATTCCGTATTTACAATTCTAGCATTTATCTTGTATTAAATTGCTTAGCTAGAATTGTATCTAGTTTAGACATAATTCATAATTGGCTTAAATTGTTAATTTGCTAAAAAGTTTTAAAACCTCCTATTCACCCCCTCTAGTCGGTTATCCTTGATCCTACAAGTGGTATCAGAGCTTGGTCTCTCATTGTTTTAGGCTTAACCGTCTAAGAGAGCAAAGGATGGCTAGTGAGGGAATTGCTATAGAAAAGGCTTCTTTGTTTGATGGCTCAAATTATGCTTATTGAAAAATTAGAATGCCAATTTATTTAAGGGCTATGAGTCCAAGCATTTGGAAAATCGTAAATGAGGGTTACGTCATGGCTCTTAATCCACTAGCTCCCACGGATCAAGAGGCACGTAATGCTCATTTAGATGCCCAAGCTATAAATGCTCTCTTTGGTGCTTTGAACGCGGATGAGTTCAATAGAGTGAGCAATTTAGAAACCGCTCATGATATTTGGACCACCCTCTCGGAAATCCATGAGGGAACATCCACGGTCAAAGAGGCCAAATTGCATTGGCTTTGGATTAAATATGAGACATTCGTAATGTTGCCTCATGAAAACATCAATAAAATGTATTCACGACTCAACAACATTGTGAATGAGCTCAAAGGCCTTGGTACTAACTTTATTGATGTTGACATTGTGCGCAAGATCCTTAGAGCTCTACCGGACAAGTACGAGACGTTAGTGACATTGTTTCTCAACTCTCCCGAGTTGCCAAGAATGACGTCAACGGGACTTTTGGGCAACCTCATAACCAATGAGTTGTTCAAGAAAGACAAGTAAGAGCTCTTGGATTCGTCTTCCTCAAAGAAGAAGGTTGCCGCTTTCAAGGCGAAAGTAGAATCAAGTGATGATGAGGATGAAGAGGGAGACTCCGAAGAGGAGTTTGCATTTCTTGTGCGAAGAATGAAGAAATTCATGAGAAGACGCCCACATAGAAGCTTCAACTTCGACAAGAACAAGAAATGGCAATCCTCAAGCGACAACAAGCGTTATAGCAACATTTGATGCTATAATTGCGAAGAAAAGGGGCACATTGCCTCTCATTGTCCTTTGAAGAAGGATAACAAGAGAAAGTCATCCAAGAAGAAGGAATACAATGGAAAGAAGAAGCTTTTCAAAAAGCTTCACAAAGATGGCAAACATAAAGCCCATATTGGAGAATGAGATTCCGATGAGGAGTCAACCGACTCCGACTCCGATGAGGATGAGTCCCCCAAGAAGAAGGGACTCGTTGGCATCGCCATCAAGGAGGCTCCATCGCTATTCTCCACTCCTATTTGCCTCATAGCAAAAGGAGATAAGGTAAAATCCATTAATGATAATGAACCTACATATGAAGAATTAATGGATATGCTTAAAGACTTAAATGAATATCTTAGAAAAGAAATGTCAAAACATAAATTCTTAAACAGAGAGCATATCTCTCTAAAAGAATCTTATGAGGAGCTAAAGGAAGCTCATGACTTGCTTATCCAAGAAAATTCAAGCAAGTCTTGCTCTAGCATAGGAATTACATGCGATATTATTAATAATATGCCTAGTATAGAAATTGCTAAAACTAGTGCATCTACTTCATGTAATGATCCTATTGCTATGCCGTGTTGCTCAAATATTAATGCTAATCATGATAATATTGAGCTAAATGATGCAAAGCTTGTTGTTGAAAACAATGAGCTAAAAGAGCAAGTGACCAAGCTAAGCAAAAGCTTAGAAAGGTGCTTCAAGGGTAAGGCCACTCTTGACAAGCTTTTGAGTAAGCAGAGGTACTCATTCAATAAGGAAGGACTTGGGTATGTACCCAAGAAAGGTAAGAAACCAGCAAACAAGCCCACAAGGTTTGTTAAGCAAAATGGCAAGTATTGTCATAAGTGTCGGGAAATAGGATATGTGCAACAAAATTGTCTTATAGGTAAAACTCCATCCCTTGGTATATATGATTCATGTTATATGCTTAGAAAAACTAAGGGTGGTAAAGTTATTACTAGATTTATTGGCACTTCGATTTTAGGCGCTAAAAAGAATGTTATTTGGGTGCCTAAATCCTTGGTCACTAACCTTCAAGGATCCAAACAAATTTGGGTACCTAAAAGAACTTGATTCTTGTTTTGTAGGTGAACTATAAAACCGGTGGAAAATATTGGGTGCTTGATAGTGGATGCACTCAACACATGACCGGTGATAGAAAGATGTTCACCACATTCGAGAATGGTAAAGGAGTTGACAAGATCACATTTGGTGATAATAGCAAAGGAAAGGTAATAGGATTGGGTAAAATCGCTATCTCAAATAACATTTCTATTTCTAATGTATCTCTAGTAGAATCATTAAATTTTAATTTGCTATCCGTTGCTCAAATTTGTGATCTTGGCTTAATTTTCTCATTCTCTAATGAAGGTGTGATAATTTTAAATGCAAAAGATAGCTCTTTAGTTTTGAAAGGTTTTAGATTTGAAAATCTCTATTTGGTTGATTTTACTTCAAATGAATCATGCTTAAAAACTTGTTTAATTGCAAAAACCTCATTGGGTTGGCTTTGGTATAGAAGGTTAGCTCATGTTGGAATGATTTAACTTAAAAAGTTTTTCAAACATGATTTAGTTGTTGGCTTGAAAGATGTGATGTTTGAGAAAAATAGACTTTGTAGTGCTTGTCAAACCGGTAAACAAGTCGCTAATTCTCATCCTTCCAAAAGTATCATGTCAACCTCTAGACCATTGGAACTCTTACATATGGATTTGTTTGGGCCAACAACATATAAGAGTATTAGGGGTAATAGCTATCGTTTAGTCATTGTGGATGATTAATGTAGATACACATGGGTATTCTTCCTAGATGACAAAGGTGAAACCTCTGGTATTTTCAAAAGTTTTGCAAAAAGGGATCAAAATGAATTTGATTTCAAAATTAAGAAAATCCGTAGTGATAATGGTTCCGAGTTCAAGAATACTAAAGTTGAAGACTTTTGTGATGAACTTGGAATAAAGCATGAACTTTCTACAACCTACACTCCAGAGCAAAATGGAGTGGTAGAAAGGAAAAATCGTACATTAATTGAAATGGCTAGGACAATGCTTGATGAATACAATACTTCCGATAGTTTTTGGGTAGAAGCTATTAACACCGCTTGTCATGCCATAAATCGTCTTTATTTGCATCGGCTTTTGAAAAAGACTTCTTATGAGTTTCTTGTCGGAAGAAAACCAAACATCTCTTATTTTCGTATTTTTTGTTGCAAGTGTTATATTTTGAGAAAGGGTTTTCGTCTTTCGAAATTTGCAAGTCGTTATGATGTTGGTTTCTTGCTTGGTTACTCTTCAAATAGCAAAGCTTATCGTGTCTTTAACCAAAACTCTAGTTTAGTTGAAGAAAGGCACGATGTGTAATTTGATGAAACTAATGGCTCTCAAGAAGAGCATGAGAATTTGGATGATGTAGGTGATGAAGCCTTAAGAAAAGCCATGGAGAACATGCAAATTGGTGACATCAAGCCTAAGGATGATCCATCTTCTTCCACCTAAGTTGAACCTCCAACCTCTTCCACGAATCAAATTCAAATTGATGAAGAAGACAATAAAGAAGATGATCAACCATCCAACTTACCACCAAGAATCCACAATGCAATTGCTAAAGATCATCCAATAGACCAAATATTGGGTGACGTAAGTAAGGGTGTTCAAACTCACTCTCGTGTCGCTTCTTTTTGTGAACATTACTCTTTTGTATCTTCTATTGAGCCAAAGCATGTAGAAGAAGCGCTTGAAGATCAAGATTGGGTGAATGCAATGCATGAAGAACTCAATAACTTCACCCAGAATGAAGTTTGGACATTGGTAGAAAGACCGAAAGAACACAACGCCATTGGTACTAAATGGGACTTTAGGAACAAACAAGATGAGAATGGTTTGGTTGTAAGAAACAAAGTAACGTTGGTCGCTCAAGGTTATTCACAAGTCAGAGGTTTGGATTTTGGTGAAACCTTTGCTCCCGAAGCTAGACTTGAGTCAATTTGGATATTACTTGCTTTTGTATTATGCTTTGATATTAAATTATTCCAAATGGATGTCAAAAGTGCTTTTCTAAATGGTAAAATATCTGAACTTGTCTTTGTTGAACAACTTCCTGGTTTTGAAGATCCTAAAAATCCAAATCACGTCTATAAACTCTCCAAGGCGCTTTATGGTCTTAAACAAGCTTCTAGAGCATGGTATGAACGTCTTAGAGATTTTCTAGTCTTAAAAGGATTCAAAATCGGGAAAATTGATTCAACTTTATTTACCAAAGTTTTATATGATGATTTATTTGTTTGTGAAATTTATGTTGATGATAATATTTTCGGGTCTACTAACCAATATTTCTGCAAAGAATTTGGTGATATGATGTCTAGGGAATTTGAAATGTCCATGATTGGAGAGTTAAGTTATTTCCTTGGAGTTCAAATCAAGCAATTCAAAGATGGAACCTTCGTGAGCCAAACAAAGTATGCAAAAGATTTGATCAAGAAATTTGGCATGGAGGATGCAAAACCCATCAAGACTTCCATGGCAACTAACGGTCATCTTGACCTAAATGAGAGAGGTAAACCGATAGATTTAAAGTTTTATAGATCCATGATTGGTAGTTTGCTTTATCTTACCGCTGTAACATCCCAATTTTCTGAGCTTTAAAAATCTTCTAAATAGTTAGTAGGAGAAAATTCACCATTTGGATTTTATTTGATTTTAATTCAAAAACTTAATATGGACTTTGTACACAAAAAATAATTTAATATGATTAAAGTCAACATCAACAATGGTCAAAACTATTTTATTCTGGAATTTTTCCAAGTTCATTTGCTATTTTCTATTGCTTATTTGAATTTCTGGTATTTTCCTAAAAAGAAAAGGTATTTAAAATCGCAGATAAATCCTTGGGCCGAAAACCACCTCCTCTCCTGCTCCAAATTTCAATCATCAGGCGCCCATTCCTCCTCACCGCTTGGATCACGATGGTTGGATCGACGCTACCGCCCGCCACGCTGTCCTCACCCCGTGCCACTATCAAGTGGGCCCGTCGAGTCGTCGTCTCCGTTTGGCCTTCGTCTCTGCATGGACGTCGCGTCCGAGTCCGCGATGGCCAGCTCTCCGAGCTCGATACGACAACGGAGTTCTCCAACTAAAACCTTCCTGATTTCGTTGCCAAATCTTATCTCTTGGCGTTCCGCACCCATATCTGCTTTTGATCGTCCCCGATTCAAACTCTATCCTGTAGATTGAACAAACTCGAGGAAATCCCGATTTGGGGATTCCTTATCCCGTGCCGCCCGGACCCTATAAATAGGCCCCCTGGGTTCGCGATCATGCCCTCAACCCAAAGCTGCCACCCATTGAGCTCTAATCGCCCCAGCGCCGCCGCAATTCCAAGCTTTAGGGTTTTCACCACCGTCAGTTTTTCCCCAATTCAACCGCTGCCGGTGACACCCTGCTCTTGTGGTCTTCACCATCGTGATCAGCGTCGTGTGGGCTACCTCCTGGGACCATCCACATCGTCGGAGCCTCACCGGAGCAGACGTCCGACAACACCCGATCCTCTTCGCCGCTTGAACCTCGCCGCCGGCCATCTCCGTCCACCTCAACGACCCGAAGCTACTCCATCAAGTTCGCAACAACGAGGGCTACGATCGGTACTAGCCACGCCACGGGAGCGCCGCTCAGCGTCTTTGTTGGTTCTCGAGCCTCCGCTGCTCTGCTTAACGTGGCAGCCGTGTCGCCTCGCTGGCGCCACCTCGACCTCTGCGCGTGCGTGTCACCGCGCCGCCGCCGTCGTCACGTCCACGCAGCGCGCGCACACCGGCAGATCTCAACTATCCGCTCGGTGAACTTGGTTCACCATGAGCCATCTCACTAATGTGTGGGCCCCACATGTCAGATTTTCTTTTTTAATTCTTTAATTCCGAGCGCTGACATCATCGTTGCGCAATAATCCGATTTTTCGTTTAAGAAATAATTCGGAAATTCGAAATAATCAGTTTTTAGGGTTTTCTTTAGATTTCCAACTTCCAAAGCCCATATCTTTTGCGTCCGAACTCCGATTGAGCCCATTCAAAATTTTAAATTCATATAAATTCAAGATCTACCTATCTGAGATTTTTATTTAATTTTTGGAGTTTGTTTTTCCTCTGTTTTTATTTATTTTGTCTTGTTTGTTTGTTTCGTTTGCGAGTAGACGTCGATACTTCGGGAGGTTTTGAAGAGCAAGGAGCATCTCAAGACCAAGATCAATACCAAGACCTTTTCCAAGGCAAGTTATACCTTTGATCATATTGAACCCAGTTTTCAAAAGTTATATTGATTTAAATTATTGCATTTACTTTAATTATTTATTTCAATGCTTTTGGGATTAGTTAATCTCCAATTTGTTATGACGCCCTTGTCTAATTGTATACCATAATCTTTTGTCACCCTAGTTTGGTTTATTTAGTTGGTGCTATTGTATTTACCAACGTGGGTTGGTTAGATGCGATTAGTTTGCTTAGCCATGCTACGAGTCATCATGTCATGTAGTTGCAAATATAAACTTGACTAAGTGACTATGGAACTATGTGATAGAAACTGTGTGCGCTATGTGCTATTACTCGTTGATGGCATATGTTGCACTTAACCAACAGGGTGGGAAAGGATTTAGACGGAGGCAAGTGGACTGTGTGATATTTTGGTGGAGCTATGTGCATGGGCTTAATAACCTGTATGCATAGGGAATTGTAGTTTATTTGGAAGTCTTGCCTTGGTCAACTAAGGACTTAACTTTGTGCGCCATTGATCTGAGCCATTCGTACAACCACATGCCTGGTATGGGATGGGCCTAACTTAGTAAGTTATGGAGTCTTGACATTGATTACTTAGGAAGTAGGTTAGGCTGTGTTGCATGGGTGGAGGTGTGCTACCAGGTAATCACATCACAGTATGTTCGCCGTGTCCCTCGCCCAACAAAGTGTGTTGGACTGACTTCCTATGTGGGGTTGTCTCGACAGCTTTGTAAGCACACCGAGTGTCAATGTTAAGATGAAGTTTCGAACTGCTTTGTTACGGCTTAGTGCTAGCTACACTAGTTGTATCGTGTGGGTAAAGTGTACAAACTCTGCAGAGTGTTAATCAATCTATTCGAATAGCCGCATCCGCGGTCATGGACATGCTCGGTGATTTCACACGAGGGGTAGATTTTCATAAAACCTTGGGAAGGGAGCTGTGTGACTTAAGTCATATGGCTATGTGAATAACTTGTTTAGGCTATGTGTCTTTGTGAAATAAAACTGTCAAATTATTACTGTCTATTTGTTTTACTTATGCTTTCAATCTATTACTTGTATTTAAATTGCAAATGCTGCATTTATGCAAAAGAACCACATAAGTCATTCCTTTGGAATAAGCCTGCATCTATAATTGCATTTTCTGTGGTATGACTTGCGAGTACGGTGTGTACTCATGCTTGTTGTAAAACATGCAACAGAAGAGGAGGAGTCTTCGCCTGCTTTCGAGGAGGAGTTCATCGAAGGTGCTTGATCGTAGGGTCTTGATCCCAGTCAGTTGCCTGTGGTGAATTGATGGGATTCCGCTAAAGTTTCTTCGTTCCGCTGCTATTTTATTTCTTGCTAGCCCTGCGTGGCTTAATAATTGTAAACTTGACCATAAGGTCAAAACCCGTATTTGTTATCAAATTACTCGTTTATGTTATTAATCGCTTGTGTGGATCGATATTCACCTGTGTTGACACTGTGTGCACTAGCGTGATCCTGGACTAGTGCATTATACACAGAGGGTCCAGAATTGCATATTTTGGGTCCCGACAACCGCATCTAGGCCCGATATCATGTTTAGTGTTTGCATGTGTGCACGTTTTCAAGCAACTCCAAAAGAGTGCCATTGAATGGCCGTTAAAAGAATACTAAAATATTTAAAGCATTCCTCTAGCATTGGCCTATGGTTCTCCAAAGGTGTTAAATTTGATTTAATTGGATATTTAGATTCAGATTATGCGGGTTGTAAAGTGGATAGAAAAAGCACCTCGGGTAGTTGTCAATTCTTAGGAAGATCTTTAGTGTCATGATCATCCAAGAAATAAAACTCCGTAGCATTATCCACCGCCGAAGCCGAATATGTTTCCACGGGAAGTTGTTGCGCTCAATTGCTATGGATGAGGCAAACTTTGATGGATTATGGAATTAAATTTGATAAAATGCCTCTTTTGTGTGACAATGATAGTGCTGTGAAAATTACCAATAACCCTGTCCAACACTCAAGAACCAAACATATAGATATTCGCCGCCATTTCTTGAGAGATCATGTGAGCAAAGGAGATATTGAAATTATCTACATCCAAGTTGAAGACTAATTAGCGGACATTTTTACCAAACCATTAGATGAAGGCCGTTTTTGCAAACTGAGGAATGAATTAAATGTCATAGATTATTCAAATATTGGTTGAACTCTTGACTCATGCATTTTGCTTCATTTGGTGTTATTTGAAACCTTTTATGAAAATATTTTCAAAACAATTATTAAAATTTATTATGTTCATAAAAATTATGTTCTTACATAGACATTAGTTTATTCAATGTATAATGATCCTAAATGATATTCATTTGTGTGCAAAACTAAAAACATTTGCATAATTCTCAAAATCCAAAGTCAAATCCTAAAGTTCCAGAATAATTGAACTACTCATGAAGTTAAGCGCTGTCTCGATCAGTAAAGCTTGATAACTCAAGTTATAACTGTGGTATGACCACAGTGCGGTACTACCGGCGGTAAAGGAGAGGTACTACCGCGTTGGTTCGTTTTTGGGCATTAACTGTTATGCGGTTACTTCTTCGTACCTATTTCATTCCCGAAACGGTCGAACCACTTCTCCACCACTTCATTTCCTTCTCGGCCTCTCTCTCTCCAACCCGAAGAACCTCGAATCTCCTTTGCATTTCCACAAATCTCTTCAGCGATTCTTCGTTCCTTGTTGATTCCTTGCTTCTCTAGGGTTCATCTCCCTCAATTCTCAAGGTAAAACCCCTGTTGATCCTTGTTTTACCTAGTTTTGGAACCCTAGGTCATATTTTTGGGTTAATTTAGAATGTGGATGTTTACTTAAGGTTCTAGTTGGGCAAATAGACAAATGTGATGTTTTATGATGTTCTTACATCTATTCCATAGATTCAATCCAAAAGAAACATCAAAATTTCATTGAAATTCATGCCCTAGAACTAAGTTTGGAAATGCGGTTCTACCACTATCTTAAGCGCGGTACTACCGCGATGCGGTCGTACCGGACCAAGAATGGCGGTATTACCAATTATCCTGACAGATCAAAATTAACATTCCATTCAAATTAATTCTATTTTGTTTGATCTTTTGAACTCCTTGTAACTTGTCCTCTCTTTGTAAAGATGCCTAGGACAAGGATTGCTACTCACAAGCCCGTTGGCGCCGGTAGAGGTCAATCGTCTTCGTCCTCTCAACCCCCTGCGGCACCAGCTCAAAGAACTAGAGAAATTCGCCAAAAGGAAGCACATGACAAGGGAAATGGGCCTGCAGTCAATGACCTTGAACCTGAGGACAGCCCATCTAACAATGAGTCTGAATCTGAAACAGAATCAAACGCATCAGAAAATCCAGCAGGATCAGATGAAGAAATGGGAGAGCAAGAAGAACCTCAAGATGATTTGAGAATGGTCACAACTGATCAATTTGCCATCAAGAGACATAGAAATCAATATCTCTTCTCTTCAAACTCTATCAATCTGAGGTTCCACACAAAGTTTCAAGAGCAAGTCTATAAACAACTATATGGTCCTCACAGAAAGTTTGCAGATCATAAATGGATCAAGTGGGAACACATCAACTCCTTGGATAAATATAATGGAGTGTACCAAATGTTTCAGCGAGTTCATCTTTATGATCTAGTGGCTCTAAGGAATAACTATGATGATGAGATCATAAGACAATTTTATGCCACTGTCCATGTGTCTTCAGATCTTTCAACTATGAAATGGATAATAGTGACTAGATGTTTGGAGTGCACTAAGGAAGACTTTGAGTATGTTTTGAGAACACAATCAGGCACTTGGGATAAGCTCTATGATAGTCCAGCATTACTTGCTCCTGCTTGGACTAATTTTTATGACCCAGCTGTCAGATATACCCCAGGGAAGATACATGGTCTCAAGCCCATTTCAAGTTTGATCAATAAAATTATTAATCATACCTTCTTCCCAAAGAGTGGAAACTTTGATGCAGTAAGAGGACATACTTGAAATATCATTGACAACATCATGAATGACAGAAAATTTGATGTGGTGGAAGTCATTATGAGGGGCATAGTTAATTCAAAGAATGATAAAGTCAAAAGGATTTACCATGCTCCCTACATTATGGCTTTGATACTTAGTAAGTTTGAGTATCATGGAGGATTGGGTTCTCCCCACAAGCCATACAAGCCTCGGGAAGGTCCTCCAATTCGAAGAGGTGAGCAAGAAGAAGATGCTCCAGAGGAGGTAGCTGTAGGTGGTGCTCAAGGTCAAGTGACACTTGCTTAGATTCTTCAAACTTAGCAGTTGATCCTCAATAATCTACTACAAGTCAAGGTCACTCAACAGGAGATGAGGACAGCACAGCTAGAATTTTAAAATGAGACTCTCAACAGGCTAGCTGCCCTGGAAGAGAATGTTGATGCTTTGGAGAAGATGATGGCTACTCCTCAACGCTACACTCGTCGTCCTCCTCTTTCAAGGGCTTCCTCTACTTCAGCCGGTCCTTCTTTGGTCCCTGTTACAGCTCCTTTAGTCCCTGCTGATCCAGTCCTTGCTCCTCAAGCTCCATCTCCTCAAGACCAAGCTTCAGCTCCTCTAGATCCAGCTCCTCTTCCTCCTCAAGATCCAACAGTTTGAGATGTTTTTGGTACCTTGATGCCAAAAGGGGAGAAGTAGGAGAAGTAGAAGAAAGTTTTAGGGGGAGCTAGACTTATTATATATACTTTATGTGCCTCTTGTGTGTTTTGTTGAACATGTTATGGTTGAATGCTTATGTGCTTGTAATAGTTTAAACCTTGTTATGGTTGTTATCTTGTTGAACTTGATCAATATCATGTTTATGCTATTCTCTTGTAATGCAATATCTTTTATGGTCATATTATTTATTGCATTTTCCTAAAATTCAAAACAAGCAAAAAAACTCCGCCAAAATTTCTAAAAATCTATACATGTGCTTGCAAAGATTTTCTATCATTTATATGCACATGTTTAGGGGGAGCTTTCTTTACTTTGGCTTTAACAAGCAAATAATTCTCTAAACTCATCTGAGCTCATTGCAAGAATTATTTTGTTGTTAAGTCATCAAAAGAATATACACTTGTCTCACAACATTTGGTATATTCAAAACAATCTTTCTCACATATTAGTTGTGTTGTCATCAATTACCAAAAAGGGGGAGATCGAAAGCATCTAGGTCCCTAAAATGGTTTTGGTAATTAATGATAATATGTGATTATGTGATTAACATGTTTATTGAGTATTTACAAGGTTAAGTCCCATTGGTGAGATTGATGTCTTGAAGATGCATGCTAAAGGACAACATGAAGATCTTTTGGATAAAAGACAAGGTACAAGTAGTCTAGGATCCTTTTTGTATTTTACCAGTCTTAGGAGAAATGGTCGTGTCGGTGTTTTAGAACCAATCTTACGTAAAAATTGTTTGATTCGGGGGGTCTCCTAGAATAGAATCACGTAGAGAGATTGACACATGTATTTTTATACAGGTTCAAGCCTTCTCTGGAGAGAATAACAACCCTACTCCTGTGTGTGTATGGTATTGAGTGTATCTGAATAATCAGGAGAAACAACTAAGACTATTACAGCTGATAGTACTTGTCTTCCTGATAGCCCTCGATAGCGTGTGTGTACGCCTCGATTGCCCTCTCCCCTTTCCTCTCTGACCGTTGCCTTTATATAGTCGTGAAGGAATAGCCGTTTTCCCCATCAAGAGACGCCTCATCAAATCCAAAGAATCGCGCGCGCTTGTAGTAATCATCGGCCGTAACTCCTTCACGCTACCGCGCTTACTTGTCAGAGATAATGGGGTATTGCTTGTTATTATTTCGCATAATAACAGCGTATATTTACTGTTTGGATTCTTTAATCGATTGGACCCACTTGTCTGTAGGTTTTATTGATCATAAGGTGGTCGTAGCTGACCTAGTCGTAGAAGAACTTACGACCATAAGATAGTCGTAGCAAGACTTACGACTATGAGGTAATCGTAGAATATCTTACGACTGGGTAGTGATCGTAGAAGAACTTACGACCATAAGGTAGTCGTAGCAAAACTTACGACTACGGGGGTGGTCGTAGAAGAACTTACAACCACCTAGTAGGCTTCTCCCTTGTAAATTTAAGGGGTATACCCAGGGACCACATGACGTCATATTTACTTATAATAAGAATTATAGATAAAAGATAAAATGAGGATTATTAGATCCTCGTCAGGTTGGAAGACCGGATTTTAGGATAAATGTCGTACTATTAAGAGGGATCATGACTAGTAGCTTGATAGCATGTTCTAGTGCCATTTGGATCAATTTAGGATCATGATGCATTTGAATTTGAATTTGAAAGCTATCTGAGCAATTGTCTGCACAAACGGTAGTACCGGGGTTTAATGGCCGGAACTACCGCTTTGCGGTATGACAGCGTATCGCTTTGCGTTATTACCGTAGGCCGTTTGGACTGTCCGAAAGTGACTTGATCGTATGGCTTAAACATGCGGTCCGAACAGCCCAATGAATCTGAGCTGTCCATGTAAATGGTCCGATCATCATAGCCATCTGGTTGCTAATGCGGTATGACACCGGCCTTTGGAGCGGTACTACCGCATTGCGGTCATTCCGTTGTTCAGTTGGCGGAACTACCGTGTGCCATTCGGACCATCCGAACAGCACATGATCGTGTGGTTTATAAGTGTGGTCTGATCAGCCCATTTAATTTGGAGCGTCCACGTGTGCAGTTCAAAAGTGCCTGCCAACTTATTTGTGGAGTGGTACGACCGCCCTTGTGAGCGGTACGACCGCATCACAGTAATTCTGTTTTCTAGTTGATGGTACGTAAAATCCAGAGGGATTCCATTTCTGTTAAAATTGCGAAACCCTTGGAACGGTAGTGCCGCTGTTGTTTAAACGGTACTACCACTCTAACGGTACTTCCGAAAAATGGAGCGGAACGTATTTTCCAGAGAGACTCATTTTTGGTTATGCGCCTCACCCCTTGGAACGGTAGTACCGGTGCTTTCTTGGCGGAACTACCGCTTAGCGGTATTACCGCACTTCTTTTGGCAGTACTAGCATCGGCCGTTCGGACTGTCCGAAAAGTTCAAGATCGTGTGGATTAAACGCATGGTCCGAACAGCCCATTTCATCTGAGTCGTCCACGTGGCCAACACGTTTGGGTGAACTAGTTCAAATCTATGGTGCGGTAGTACTGGAGCTTTAATGGCGGAACTACTGCTCCACAGTCGTTCTGAATTTTATGTGGCGCTACGTAAAAACCAGAGAAGCACCATTTTCAACTGAGATTGAAACCCTGTGAAACGGTAGTACTGTCCCTGTGAGCGGTACGACCGGGATAAGCGGTATGATCGCATGATAGTTGGCGGTAGTACCGTGCCATGTTTAAAACGGCTATGTCAGAGGCAGTTAATGCTCCTGTTATAGCCGTTACAGAGCGGTTGGTGGAATGCGGTAGTACCGCACCTTGGTTGGCGGTAATATTGTATTTTGCTGAAAAGCTGGGGTTTCTCTCATAACGGTTGGATTTTGTTGTGGGGTTTATAAATACCCCATCACCTGCTCTAGGACAGAAGCAACTCTTCATTTTAACATTTAGAGCCTTGAGTATTCATTCAACACCTAAAATATACTTGTGCATTCATTGTGAGGTAGTTGAGCTAATTCAAGTGCATTCATTCTAGTTGATCCATTTGCACTTGAGTGCCATCAAGCGAAGTTCATCGATTTATTACACTTTGAGTTTTGCTGAACTCCTAGATGGCTTGGTGGTGGAAGCACGGTGATTTCTTCAAGAAGATTGTAAAGAGGCCCAGTGCCAAGTTTGTGATTGGTTTGGTGTTCACCATCTTCGGAGCGGAGGAAGAACAACCTATAGTGATCAAGGGAAGGCTTAATTCGTAGAGCCGGCTTGATTCGTTCAAGCTTCCTCAACGTGGACTAGTGAAGACCGGCAAGTCTTCGATACCACGGGAAAACATCATTGTGTCTCTTGTGGTTATTTCTTGTCTTTACTTATTCCGTATTTACAATTCTAGCATTTATATTGTATTAAATTGCTTAGCTAGAATTGTATCTAGTTTAGACATAATTCATAATTGGCTTAAATTGTCAATTTGCTAAAAAGTTTAAAAATTTCCTGTTCACCCCCTCTAGTCGGTTATCCTTGATCCTACACGCTTAGGCCTTGATCCCTCACTTGGCCGTATGGACCTTGGCCCTCTCCTCCTTGGCCGAATGGGCCATAGGCCAGCGCCTTGACCTCCTCATTTGATGGCCTTCCTTGGATAACGGCCGCATATTCTTGATCTCCGTCCATCGCTGAATCTTCAAACCTGAGCACAAGCAAAACACTATTTTTATGTAGTATAAAATTCTCATTAAAATCAATGACATGTTCATTAAGAAGTTAGTTCACCTGAGCTTGTAGTTTCTTGGCACATGCTCTTGTTATTGGTCCTGCTGGCAACTCGAGGCGTATATCATGAGCATTAGGTAGAAGATAAGAAGGTGTCGTAGGGATGCTCTCATCATCCTCCCCCTCTTGAAAAGGCATCGTCCTCGACGCTAGATCATCAACACCAAAGAAACGGCGATAAATCCACAATGTTGAATGTCGAGCTCATGCCATAGTCATCGCCCGGAAGCTCAATTTTGTATGCATTATCATTAATCCGCCCAAGCACTCTGAAAGATCCATCTCCTCGTGGTAGCAACTTTGATTTGCGTCGATCCGAAAAGCGATCCTTGCGGTAGTGTAACCAAACTAAATCGCCCGGCTGAAAAATCATCTTCTTTCTTGTCTTGTTCACCTTGTCAGCATAGTACTTCGCCTTGCGCTCAATTTCTTCTTTCATCTTGATGTGCAATTTCTTCGCATATTTAGCTCGCTTTGATGCCTCCATATTTGTTCGTTGTTGACTGGGAAGCGGCAGCAAATCAAGTGGCGTAATAGGCTTGAAACCATACACCACCTCAAACGGGCACATCTGTGTACTAGAGTGGACAGCTCTGTTGTAGGCGAACGCCACGTGCGGCAAACAGTCCTCCCACTCCTTGATATTTTTCTTGATCATGGTCCTCAACAGCATCGAAAGTGTACGATTCACCACCTCCGTTTGACCATCAGTTTGAGGATGACAAGTTGTACTTAATAACAACCTTGTTCCTAGCTTCCCCCAAAGTGTCTTCTAAAAATAACTCATGAATTTGAAGTCGCGATCCGAGACAATGGTCCTGGGCACACCATGCAACCGCACTATCTCCCTGAAAAATAAATCAGCAACATGCGACGCATCGTCACTCTTGTGGCACGGAATAAAGTGTGCCATCTTCGAAAATCGATCCACAACGATAAAAACAGAATCTCTCCCCCTCTTCGTCCTAGACAGTCCTAAAACAAAGTCCATACTAATATCTTCCCATGGTGCATTAGGAACTGGAAGAGGAGTATACAAACCATGTGGATGCAATTTCGATTTCGCCTTGTGACAAGTGATGCACCGTTGTACATACCCGTCCACATCACGCCTCATCTTAGGCCAATAAAAGTGATCGCTCAACATAGACAACGTCTTCTCACGTCTAAAATATCCCATCAATCCTCCTGCATGAGATTCCTGTAATAATAACAAATGCACAGACGATTTTGGAACGCATAGTTTGTTAGTGCGAAATAAAAATCCATCATGAATGTGAAATTTGTCCTAGCCTTTCCCATTTTTGCAATGCACATAAGGGGAAGCGAAATCATGGTCATTAGCATATAAATCACGCAAACTCTCTAAACCAGGAACTTGCACATCTAAGCGATTTAAAAGCACACTATTCCTAGAAAGAGCATCAGCAACCACGTTTTCCTTTCCCTTCTCATATTTCACAATGTAAGGAAACGACTTAATAAATTTTACCCACTTAGCATGTCGACGGTTCAGCTTAGCTTGGCCTTACAAATACTTTAAAGCCTCATGATCAGAATGTATAATGAATTCTTTAGGTCATAAATAATGTTGCCAAACTTCTAAAACTCACACTAAAGCATACAACTCCTTATCATAGACCGGATAATTCAATTGTGCACCTTTTAGTTTCTCGCTAAAATAATCAATCGGTCTTCCCTCTTGCATCAAAACACCGCCAATACCAATTCCACTCGTATCACATTCAATTTCAAAATTCTTAGTGAAATCAGGTAAAACAAGTAACGGTGCCGCAGTTAAACGCCTTTTCAATTCATCAAATGCAGCTTGCTGTGCCACCCCCCATGTAAACTCAACACCTTTTTTTGTTAATTCATTCAAGGGCAAATGATGGTGCTAAAATCTCAATCTAAACACTGATAAAAACCAGTGAGTTCATGAAAGCTCCTAATTTGACTAACATTCATAGGAGTAGGCCAATTTTTAAATGATGAGTTAGGTCACAGTATTAATTATGAATACTCTTAGTCTAAGCAAAACAATTTACTTAATACATGTTTAGATTACCAGACCAATCTATAGTTCCAAATTGAAACTTCATTTTGATAATCAGTATTACCTAAGGATGAAGATTTAGTAAATTTTTAGTTTTATTTGTTTAACTACAACCTAAACAAAAATGTCATCTTGTTCATGATTCAATAAAAACAGTAAACTTCATTTTTGGGCAATCTGTCTAAATTTCAGTTTTCCAAAAAAAAAACATTAACTGTAGCTTTAATTTAAACTCTAATTTGAACAATTAGTGTCTATAGATGATAAATATGGATTATTATCTTTATTGAGTTAGATATAACTTAAGCATGTTGTTAACCATGCATTACCATTTTGATCATGCATTCTCTTCTAATATTTGGTTCTCTCGTCAATTTCTTGTGTTTATTGGATTTTTATGATTTTAGATTCTCGTTCTTCCGGTTGTTGAATCTATTATTGAGCAAAGAAGAACCCGAACAAGAGGTTTATTACTATTACCAAGGCAAGCATCCTCTCTGCACCATATTGATCCCAAATTTTGTACTGTAGATTTCTAAAAACAGTGACACTGTTGCATGCTAGTTTCCTAAAAATTTATTTGTAATCTGTTAATAGTTAGTTATCACCTAACACTTGAGGCTTACCTTTAATCTGATCATACACTCAAACTTAAGGTAGTGTTTCTATATTTAAATACTTGTTTTCAGTTTTTGCTTAGCCATGCAGTCTATAGAACGTTAGTGTTTGGCAAGCCTATCTTGTCAAACATGGGGACAATAAATGAATTTAATTTATCCTGATTCTTTGTTCAGTTTATTTAAATCAGAAATGAATTTAAACCTTGTTTGATAAACTAATTTTAAATCTGGACAAGTGGATGCTAGTGATGGTGCCTTAGTGCACGAGATTGGGAAATGTGATTGTCTTGTCTGGATTGATTAAAGACCTAACATCTACCGATGATTCAAGCCCTAACGCATTTCCACACGCAAAGGTATGGGCGCTGCTTGGTTAAGTAAAGGGTTAATGCTATTGAGTTGAAATATGGGAAAGTAAGGGCATATGTGTTTGACCACCACATCAAGATCATATGTTCTTAGGAGGGTGAGGCCATACATGCTCCCATCACATGTATGTACCTTAAGGGCTCTGATTATGATGTAATATGTGCAAGGAGCACGCTTTGCATTTGGTTGATTAGGTCGGCGTTCCCAAGACAACATGTGGGCCCCCGCTATGTGTTCTATTAGTAACTTGAATCGAAGCGGGATCTCACACATGGGTATTCCATCTCAATAGTGTTAACTTGTTGAAAACACCAAATCTTAGTTTACCCTACGCATACCAAAGGCAAGTGTGTTATTATTCTAGATGACTTACTGCTAGCTAAGTCGTAGGGTAAAGATATACACCCTCGCAGGTTTAAAACTATTCGAATAGCCGTGTCCACGGTTACGGACAATGCTTGAATTTGAATAGCGCTTTGTATAGAGTTTGGAAATAAAGTTTGGTTATGGGTGGACTCGACATGAGAGGCTTTCTTGCAATAATTTTTGGATGGTGGTGAACAGCCACTTTAATGATGTTATTGTTTATGATTATGTCTCATTTACTTACTGTTTTAGTCCAAATTGATTTATAAATTCGCTTTGTCAAAACTTAGCAAGTGTAGGTTAAGATGTATTGCTTTATGCAAAATTGAACCATTATGACCTTCCTGTTGTTAACCTTATGCATGTATAACTTCTAATCCTTTGTGTAGATTCTATCAAACACTTTCTTTCTATTAGTTTGTGTAAGTCTTGCTGAGTACCTTCTGTACTCAGGTTTTATAACCTCTTGTTGCAGGTGAGGATGGGTATTTGTATGAGATGTGATGGGAACGGGGTCCCGATCGTCCAACAGGTTCTGGATATGTTCGATTTAGTGGAGGCGCGACACAAATCGATTCGGCTTCCGAACAACACGTTCCGAACCCCGCAATCGCAGCACCACGCTCTCAGTTATCAACCGCACAGCCCGCTGACCTCGCCAAGAAGGCTAATCTCGCCGCGAATCAAGAACACAAGCAAGAACAAGGAAGAACACAACGGAATTGCAGATGTATTGTTTTAGCACTCGAAAGTTGGGGTCTCACAAACCGATGAACGGCGAAACTGTTCAAGACAGAATTAATCTAGCAAAACCCAACCCTAATGGTGGGGTTGGCGGCTGGATATAGAGGACTGAGGGGCGGTAAAACCCTGGACGCCGCCTCTAATGGGCTCCAACACGATACAAAGCCGAACGGCCCAAAAGACGGTGGCGCAGCACTCGACAGATTCTGAATGCCCAATTGTTTCGACGATTCCTATTGACTCAGAAGGAATTTTGACATAGGACCAGAGCCATTGGAAAGGTCGTCTTCTCAGCTTTCCTTACATATGTGGAACGTCCAAAACGGAGCCCGGATGCGATCTGGGCGTCCGCTTTAGTGCGTTTGGTCCTGACTCTGAATTGGATTCGAAGTCGGCTTGAGTTGGGCCTCCAACATGATTCGACCGCCTCGCTGGACTTGTGCGCCTCAGAGCCCTTCTCCAAGTACTTCCAGGTCCTCTCCATGGTTCCTAATCATAATTAAATCATTAGGTAGCAATCGATTCTCAAATGAACAAAAAGAAGTACTTAGGAACGAGCTCACCAGAATTCAATTGTCAAGCGCGAGCTCTAGTGATTGGTCCTTGACTGTGAAGTGGAGGATTGTTGTGTGTATCCGAAGAAGTGATGTCCTCATCATCCTCCCTCTTGAAGCGGAGTTGTCCTCAACTCAGCCTCATCTTCTTCTCCCAAGTATGGCTTCAAATCTGAAATGTTAAAGGTGGACTAACCCCAAACTCGAAGGCAACTCAAGTTTATATGCATTATCATTTATCTTCTCAATTATCTTAAAAGGACCAGCAGCTCTAGGCATCAATTTTGACGTTCTTAACTCAGAAATCTATCCTTTCTCAAGTGCAACCAAACAAAATCACCCGTTCAAGTTTAACTTCCTTTCTACCTTTACTAGCAAGAATCCTATATTTTTCATTCATCTTTTCAATGTTTGCCTTAGTAGTCTCATGCATTTTGACAATAAAATCAGCACGCCCTTAGCATCATTATGAACTCTCTCACTAGTAGGCAAAGGTAAAATATCAAGAGGGCACGGGATTGAATCCATATACTACCCGAAAAGGACTTACCTTGGTGGTGGAGTGTTCCGCCGATTATATGCGAACTCAACATGCGGAAAACACTCTTCCCACAGCTTCAAATTATTCACAAAACAGCTCTCAAAGATGGTAGACAATGTGCGGTTCACCACCTCGGTTTGGCCATCAGTTTGTGGGTGACATGTTGTAGAGAACAATAACTTTGTACCCAACTTGTTCCATAGAGTACGCCAAAAGTGACTCAAGAACTTGGCATCACGATCTGAAACAATAGTAGAAGGCATACCATGCAAACGAACTATCTCTTTGAAAAAGATGTTAGCAATATGAATGGCATCATCGGTTTTATGACATGGTATAAAATGAGCCATCTTAGAAAAACGATCCACAACAACAAAATGCTATCCTCCCCTCTTAGTCCCGGGCAATCCTAAAACAAAGTCCATAGAAATATCCGCCTACGGAATAGAAGGAACAGAAGAGGCATATACAAACCATGTGGATTCAAGCGAGACTTAGCTTTTTGACATGTAGTGCAATGAGCCACAAACCGCTCAACATCTCGCCTCATTTTTGGCCAAAAGAAGTGTGTGGCCGAACGCCCTGCCTTCTTAGCACCAAAATGTCCCATCAAACCGCCTCCATGCGCCTCCGCAACAACAAAAGACGAACGAATCCAACTCGAATGCATAGGCGGTTAGCTCTAAACAAGAACCCATCATTGATCACGAATTTATTCCATGCTTGTCCTCTTTACAATGCAACAACACATCCTTAAAATCAGCATCTAAAGCATATATATTGTCCTTTAATGGTTTGAAGACCAAAATGTGACAATCAAGTTGAGACAACATGGTATAGCGCCGAGACAAAGCATCAAGAATCACATTATCCTTCCCTTTCTTGTGTTTAATGACATAAGGAAAAGATTCAATAAATTCAACCCACTTAGCATGTCTACGATTAAAATTGGTTTGACTACTTAATATGCTTAAGTGATTCATGATCGTAATGAATGACAAATTCTTTAGGCCATAAATAGTGTTGCCACGCCTCTAAAGAACTAACAAGAGCATACAATTCTTTATCATACGTGGAATAATTAAGAGCAGACCATTCAATTTTTCACTAAAGTAGGCAATGTGTTTGCCTTCTTGCATCAAAACACCACCAATACCAATTTCGCTAGCATCACATTCCACTCAAAAGTCTTACCAAAATCCGGAAGTTGGAGCAATGGTGAGTGTGTAAGCTTGTCCTTCAAAAGATTAAAGGACTCCTCTTGTGATGGCCCCAATGAAACACGACTCCTTCTTTGTCAACTCAATCAACGGTGTCGCAATGGTGCTGAATTCTTGACAAAGCGGCGATAAAACCTCGCAAGGCCAAGAAAACTCCGACTTGGGAGACCGTCGTGGGCGTGGGCCAACTCCATATCGCCTCCACCTTGGCTCTATCAACCTCAATTCCCTATGGAGTCACAACATAGCCAAGAAAAGAGACTCGATCCGCAAAAGGTGCACTTCTCAAGGTTACCAAACAAACGGCATCTCTCAAGGCATTAAAAACAGCACGTAAGTGATTCAAATGTTTATCCATGGACTTGCTATAAATCAAGATATCATCAAAGTAAACGACCACAAATTTGCCAACGAAAGGACGAAACCTCGCTCATTAATCTCATGAAAGTGCTAGGTGCATTAGTTAAACCAAAAGGCATGACTAACCACTCATACAAGTTCTAACTTAGTTTTAAAAGCGCTTCCATTCATCGCCAAGTTTCATTCTTATTTGGTGGTATCCACTACGCAAGTCAATCTTTGTGAAAATTATAGCACCACACAACTCATCAAGCATGTCGCCTAGCCTCGAATAGGATGACGATACCTTATAGTAATGTTGTTAATGGCTCTACAATCTACACACATACGCCAAGAACCATCTTTTTGGGTACCAAAAGAACAGAACAAAGACAAGGACTAAGGCTCTCACGACGCATCCACGGTCCAAATCTTGGACTTGTCGCTGAATCTCCTTAGTCTCTTCGATTGGTCCTCAGACGCCGCACGGTTTGGCAAACTCGCCCAGGATCAAGTCAATCTGTGCTCAATCCTCGAATGGGTGGAAGTCCCGGAGGTATCTCATCGGGAAAACATCTCTAAAATCCCGCAAAAGGTTAGTGACAGAGCAGCAAAGTGCAAGGCATATTATCAAGAGAAAATAAAGCATCTTTGCACACAAAAGCATAGCATGTATCATTAATATCATCAATTTCAGCAAGGTCTGATTTTGTGGCAAGCATAACAGTATGTTTTTCAGATTTATCATGTTCCGCTGATCATTAGCGCAGCAGCTCGCTTCCCTATCGGCCTCTATAATCTCAACGGGTCAAAGGCAAGAAAGTAACTTTCTTTCCCTTATGCATAAAAGTGTATTTGTTACTACTACCATGGTGTAAAGCATCATTATCAAATTCCCAAGGTCGACCCAATAAAAGAGAGCATGCTTGCATGGGAACCACATCACAATCAACATGATCAAGATAACCACCAATGGAAAAATGGACTCGCATGTTTGTGTTACCTTAGCTTTTCCAGAGTCATTTAACCACCGAATATGGTATGGATGTGGATGCGTCGCGGGTCAAGCCAAGCTTCTTGACCAAATCAACTCACCAAGTTGTTGTAGCTTCCTCCATCAATGATGACACGCGCGCTACGGTTCTTGATTGCAAAGAAAGTCTGAAACAAATTTTGGCGCTGAAGCTTATCGGGTTGTTGTACCTGCAGCCGAGGACTCGCACGCACAATGATGCTCAGAAGGCCGCCGTGGACGCCCCACCAAGGAATAGGTCGCCATGACCACCGCCATTGTCGCCCGAGGCAAGAAGAACGCCATCATCCTCCTCGACATCCGGCAGCCGATGTAGCCTCCATCTTCCGTGGTGATGTATGCCCGCTATTAGGGCAATTCTCCGCACATGACCAAGTCCAAGGCAGCGTGGCAATCAATGTCTGAGGAGCGCCCGTGGAAGCCACGGAAGAAGAACTCTTGGCCGAGCTCGCAAAGAATTTTTGTAGAATCTGCAGGTGTGTCGTGGAAGGTGGCTTCGTGGTGCCGCAGCAATCTTGTTCATCGGTGGTGGAGGAGAACGAAAACTCAAGAAGACTTGGGCGCCCCGCCGATGTAGTCGTCATGCATGTAGGAGGGTCGTTTCTGCTTGCCGTCACCGATTCCTTGCGCCCTCGCAATTTTTTTCGCAAGCATAGCAAGTCGAACAACCGTTGACACTAGTAAAATCTTTATAATCAACAATGTCCTCAATTTCATGCCAGAACCCCCGTGAGAAACGACAAATCTTATCCTCTCGCTTCTCAACAACCCCACAACGCACCATACCCTTTTGAAGCTCAAAGATAATAGTCCCGAATGTAACTATCACCTTGTTCTAAGCGCTGTAATTTTTTTTCAAATCACGCTTATATGAGGGAGGAACAAAACGACACGATAGCTTCTTTTAACCGCCTCCCATGTGTCGTTGTAAGCGCATGGTACCCAGCTCATTCCACCGATAATAGCAAAGTCCTTAAACTCACTAGTAGCTTGTCTAACTCTATGTTGTTCAGAACCAAGTGAGAATGAAACTTCGCTTCACCGCTATCTCCCAATCAAGATATATTGCAAAGATCATAAAGGCCGAAAAGATGGGATGGTAAACTTGACTTTAGCAAAAGGGTCATCGCTACCATGATGGTTCTCGTTATTACCTCCCATACCATGTTCTGCTTTTGTCAAGACGCCGACGTAGTCGCGCATCTTGTGTCTCCCACGATCAATGTTGCCAACCGCATCAAGCAATCGTGGTCATCATCATGATGATGGCCGCCATTGACAGTGGCGGCGTGCTTCCAATGCGCCCATCTCGACCAAAGGAGGTCACCATCCGCCGCTTCCACCCGCCAATGCCTTCGTGGTGTTCAATCGGGCAATGGCGGCGACGATGGTGTCCATTCGCCCGAGATCGCTGAATGAAGCATTTTGTTTGTCGAGCGCAGCTTGTAGCCGTCGCGACTAACACACTCGCTGAAATCGACGTGTCCCGCCCCTTCGCCCCTACCATGGTTAGTGGAAACACAGGAAAACAAAATGATTATCCCTATCAACTACAAAGGAGGACAAGGGAACCCGCAAAGGAAGTGGCTTACCAAGCTTTACAAGTGTTCTTACCATCGCAAATGCAGAGTGGTACAACCGTGGTCGGTTCGTGATACCGAACGTGGTGTCATGATTGCAAGGGTCAAAAGTCGTATATCCTAAGTAGGTATATGGAGCTTGAAGGCCAAATATGTTAGTGGAACACAAATCAATAACAGATAGTAATGCCGAGTAAATGTCCAAAACATCGGTCCTCGTTGTCGGTCTAAATGTGTCCTATAGCGTGTATGATATGATGAACAAGGAGTCAAGACCGTAATAGTAAAGCAAAGACAAAGAACAAAGATGGCTGTAAAGATAGCACAAATCAATATCTCGCCACCTAAAAATCGTGGTTTCGTTTTTTTTTTAGGCACGGAGTGCTCTCGTGTGCCTTTGCTCTCGTGCAAAACCAAAGCCGAATTTTTTTTTCTTTTTTGGTTTTTTTGTTATTTTTTCACAAAGCGAGCACAGAAATAGGAACCACACAAAGTTTCACCTCAATCTGATGTAAGGTGTGGCCTACGTAAAATGATGAATGTGTCAGAATTCGTGATGAAAGTTCAGAGCTCGAGTACTGCACTTTCCAGGCCGAATTTGGGCAAAATAAATTCGCCGAACCCGACAAAGTGGGGGAGTTTCGGATGCAAAATTTAATTTCACCCAATTTCAAAAAAAAATTCGTCTGATTTCGAGTCCGTATGCGAAAGTTACGGCCATTTGAAGGAGGGCCTCCGAGTTATGGTTGTCAGGAGGCCGAAACGAAATCGGTGGAAGAAATTGGTGGAAATTGGGGCGGAAGCTCGAAGAGGTGGGGGATGGTGCTGGGTGATCACGAGACTCAATGGGGAAAGGTGCTGGGTGATCACGAGACGCGATGGATGACTCAAAAACAGAGGGTGGGAGAAACAAAAGTTGACGGCTAGGGTTTGTATGAGAGGTAGCTAAGCAAGACAACCCAAATAAAACACGATCAAAACCAGAACACAACTCGACTAAGGACACAAACTCAACACTACGGACTCAAATCAAATTGTGCAAAAGGTTAAACGAGATCTCGGGACAGGAACAACCTATGACTACAATTTTTTGTAGGGCTTTTTCTGGACTCTAGGATGAAACCGAAAACAACAAGGGTAGGGTAAACTCAAACCTCAAGGAACACCAAGCTCGATACCACTTGATGGGAACGGGTCCCGATCTTCCAACAGGTTCTCGATATGTTCGATTTAGTGGAGGCGCGACACAAATCGATTCGCTTCCGAACAACACGCTCAACCCCGCAATCGCAGCACCACGCCTCTAGGTTATCAACCGGCGCAGCCCGCTGACTCGCCAAGAAGGCTAATCTCGCCGCGAATCAAGAACACAAGCAAGAACAAGGAAGAACACAACGGAATTGCAGATGTATTGTTTTAGCACTCAAAGTTGGGGTCTCACAAACCGATGAACGGCGAAACTGTTCAAGACAGAATTAATCTAAGCAAAACCCAACCCTAATGGTGGGGGTGGTGGCTGGATATAGAGGACTGAGGGCGGCAAAACCCTGGACGCGCCTCTAATGGGCTCCAACACGATACAAAGCCGAACGGCCCAAAAGACGGTGGCGCAGCACCCTGACAGATTCTGAATGCCCACTTGTTTCGATGATTCCTGTTGACTCAGAAGGAATTTTGACATAGGACCAGAGCCATTGGAAAGGTCGTCTTCAGCTTTCCATACATATGTGGAACGTCCAAAACGGAGCCCGGATGCGATCTGGGCGTCCGCTTTAGTGCGGCCTGGTCCTGACTCCGAATTGATTCGAAGTCGGCTTGAGTTGGGCCTCCAACATGATTCGACTGCCCTCGCTGGACTTGTGTGCCTCGTAGCCCTTCTCCAAGTACTTCCAGGTCCTTCCATGGTTCCTAATCATAATTAAATCATTAGGTAGCAATCGATTCTCAAATGAACAAAAAGAAGTACTTAGGAACGAGCTCACCAGAATTCAATTGCTCAGCGCGAGCTCTAGTGATTGGTCCTTGACTGTGAAGTGGAGGATTGTTGTGTGTATCCGAAGAAGTGATGTCCTCATCAAGATGCCCGTTAGCGCCGATCACGGTGACGCTAACGAGTGAAGCTTGTTCTAACTTCCACTCAATAGCCTGAGGGTGATGGGGCCATTGATGGTCTTTTGCTGTTTATTTCTGTCTTCCACTGCAAACTTTTGTTGTGGCCCAAGGTCACTTGATATTGTAAATTTCCAAACCGAATTGTAACATGCTATGTATAATTATGTAAATGTATGCCGTGTATGTGTGATACAATGTTGTTTGAGGATATATGTGCAATGGTCTGAACCCTGGGAACTATTGTGATACATATATCCGGGAACTCGAATATTGGAATTGTGACTTGTTAAGAATTATGCTTCTAGTATAATTTCTAATTAGGACCAAATGGTTCCTGATTATAAGTTATGCTTTTAGTATGCTTCTTAATTCGGCATAAACCTCCAATATTCCAGGGTCCTCACAGCGTTGGTATCAGAGCATACGTTTGACTGTAGGTTAGAATTAGCATGGTCGTTATTATTAGTGAGTTTCTGTGAAACTATTTTAACATACATACTTTCTAAAAATTTAAGTATGCTATCTTTTATTTCTTACCCTCCCTAGTATCAATTCTTACCCAATTTTCTGTTGGCTTTCCAAAACAAGTTGTTTACTTACCTTGTCTTTTGCCTATAGATGAGCGGCTGGTACTTGGTTAAGGAGACCCGAGCCGAAGACGTAGATGGGTTTCTGGCTTTGCTGTGGGATATGATGTGGTGAGCCAATTTCACCTATCAACCGAAATATGCCATCTATCGTCGTGATCGAGGACCCGGGATGGAGGAGTACCAGGCTATCATTAATGTGATTGCTAGGCAGGTGGTGGGTAGTATCCCATATCAGATCCATGTGCATGCCACCTCGAAGTCTATGGCCGCTCAGAAGCAACAGAGGATGATGTGCCTTCTTCGTCATGATTTGACGGAGTTGTCTCAACCACCCTATGATCACTTCCCGAAGCAAGGTCCTAGAGCAGATGTGAGCACGTTCGATGAGATTCAGTTTGGAGAGGACCCACATGTACGTCAGTTGGTGAGGTTGGTTCATATTATGGACCAAATCCATCGCTGCCTGGTGTATGAGCTGTGGGAGACCCGCCGTCGTCTGCATGAAGCTCAGTAGTATCTGAGGCTTGGTGTGGCCATGAATCGCGTTTCCCGTAACGTGCTTTATGGTAACAACGAGATCCCTCCAACTGCTACTGCACCACCGGGATTTCGACTTCCCGAGGTTGTCGGACTTGTTCCAATCCTTGGGCAAGGTCGCCAAGCCCGGATGTTCAGAGGCTTTCTCGCACACAATGACCTACACCCCCGGAGGTCATCATCTCCGCTAGGTTCTTCTCGGCGCCTCATCACCCATCGAACCCCATAGACACGGGTTCACCGAGGCTCATCTGCTAAATGAGTTTCCAGTGAATTTTAACCGAGATGACTATGTGTAGGGGATGGATGATGAGCACCATGTTTAGGAAGTAGTAGTAACCAGCCGGTAGCTGTCTTGTATTAAAAATAATAGGACAGCTTGTAATCTTGTAAATTATGTATGTCGGCCTGTTGGTTTTGGACCCTGGCTTTGGTTGGCCAACTTGTATGAAGATGTTGGACCAAACCTTTTGCTATTATATAATGGAGTTTATGGTTCTTTTGGTGTTAATTTCATGCATTTCATATCATTATGCATGTGGGAATTTAGTATTTTCTTTCTCTCTGTCCAATCTTGTTTTTGTTTGCTTGAGTGTATCCTTGTGATGTTGTTAACCATTGTATGGTAACAAGATGATAGATTCTACTACTGCATGAAAGCACAATAAGAGGAGAGATTCTCTACCCCAATTCCCTACTCTCAGGGAGAGCAGGCTGACCCTTCTGGTTCTCATGGTCCGCAAGGTGGTCTCTAGGAAGAGGAGCTTCCTCCGCTGCCCACCATGGCTGATGTCCTCATGCAGGTAGAGTGCAATAGGATGGACCAAACGCGCATTCTGGAGCAAATTGCGCGTAACACTTCTTCCACTACCACACCAGCTGGCAGTGCTGGAGGCCATCATGCGCACGGGAGTCTTGCTGATTTTCAGGACCAACCCGCTTAGTGTTTTCCAAATACCAAGAACCGTTGAAGTCGAAGATTGGCTCCGAATATTGAGAAGAAGTTGCTGATATCTCAATGTTCCGAGAGGAGAAAGTCCTATTCGCTAGTTACCAGCTTGAATGGAGCAATGAGCGCCAGGGACAACCTTCTTGCCACCCACCCCGCCGACATGTCCCTACTTGGGATGAGTTCACTAAGCCTTCGTGAAGCTCACATTCCCGAAGGGTGATGTTGGTTAAGCGGCGAAATTCTCGCACTCAAGCAAGGGCGAAAGTCGGTGACTGAGTATTTGCATGAATTCAACTTCCTTGCTCGGTATGCACCCGATGATGTTTCGATCGACCTTCGCCGTCGAAACCGCTTCATGCATGGATTATCTGAAGAGCTGCAGCTTGGCCTGGCGCCGCAAGACTTCGTAAATTTTCAACACCTCGCCGACAAAGCCATTATTGTCGAGACTAAAAGTAAGGCTTTGGAGGAGTCATGAAGCGCGAAGGCTACCCAGGCTTGCGCCTAGTAGTTGCTCAATAAGACCGCCTCAGGCAGCCTCGCCTTTTCGAAGGCCAGCCCAGCCCACCAAGGGCGCCGGTGTTTGCATTTCGTCCACCTCCACCCACCGGGCAGCCCAAATCAGGGAATCGCCACCCCCGTCAGAATATCAGTTCGTGTGATTTGTTTCCATTGTGGACGCCCCGACATTTCACCACCAAGTGTTTTGCAAAGGCACGGGTTGCCACTGCTCAACCTTCCCCACCGCTATAAGGCCCAAAGACCATCTCCGAAGGCCTCTCACAAGTCTCGATCCAGCTCCACCGAGGTCGTGAACCAGATCATCAAGAGGCGATCGATGCACTGATGTTGTTCTCAGATGCTCCTAGTTAATTCCAAATTACCATCGCTTTTATTTGATTCTGGAGCATCCCATTCTTTTGTTAGTAGGCACTTTACTGTTCAACATCAATTGGACATGCATCAACTTCACCCACCTCATGTGATTCATTCGCCAGGATCAGTTTTCAAAACTGATCAAATCTGTCGTAACATTAGCATAAATATTCAAGGTGTAGATTTTTGGGCAAATTTGATTGTGATAGACTCTAAAGGGTTGGATGTTATCTTGGGAATGGATTGGCTATCTAAGAACCGAGGGCAAATTAATTGTGCTCAACGGTCTATTTCTATAACTAATGAAGACGACATTTCAGTCGTTTTTCAATCCAAGATAGTCAATTCTCATCTTTGTGCGTTGCAAGCTGATACCACCCCTACCTTGGAGTCAGTACCGGTTGTCTGTGAATATCCTGACGTCTTTCCTGAAGACCTTCCCGGTATGCCACCAGATCGGGAAGTGGAGTTCGTAATTGAACTTGTTCCCGTCACTACTCCCATATCTAGAAGACCTTATCGTATGCCTCCTAATGAGCTAGTTGAATTGAAGAAATAGCTTGGAGAATTACTTGATAAAGAATTTATTCAACCGAGTTCCTCACCTTGGGGATGCCTGGCCATCTTTGTCAAGAAGAAAGATAAGACATTGCGGATATGTGTGGACTACCGTCCGTTGGATGAAGTCACTATCAAAAACAAGTATCCTTTGCCTCGAATTGATGATCTTTTTGACCAGCTGACTGGAGCCCGAGTCTTTTCTAAAATTGATTTGCGATCGAGCTATCATCAGATCAAGGTTAGAGCTGAAGACATTCCTAAAATAGCATTCTCTACTCGTTACGGGTTGTACGAGTATACTGTTATGTCATTTGGTCTAACAAATGCTCCGGCGTATTTCATGAATCTTATGAATTCAGTATTCATGGATTTCTTGGATAAGTTTGTTGTTGTGTTCATTGACGACATTCTTATCTATTCCAAGTCTACTAAAGAGCATGAACAACATCTGAGACTTGTGTTGGAAACACTTCGTAAGCATCAGTTATATGCTAAGTTTAGCAAGTGTGCCTTCTGGCTCAAGCAAGTTGCATTCTTGGGACATGTGTTATCCGAAGGAGGTTTCGCTGTTGATCCCAGCAAAGTACAAGATGTACTAGACTAGAAACAGCCTCAGAATGTTTCTGAAGTCCGAAGTTTTCTTGGACTTGCGGGTTATTACCGTAGGTTCATTGAAAACTTTTCCAAAATTTCGAGGCCTTTGACTCAGCTTTTAAAGAAAGAGAAGAAATTCGAGTGGTCAGATGAGTGTGAAGAAAGCTTCCAGCTTTTGAGAACTCTTCTGACCAAAGCTCCAGTTCTTACTTTGCTAGATGTTCATAAGAGCTTCGATATCTATTACGATGCATCTCGCCATGGACTTGGTTGTGTACTCATGCAAGAGGGCCGAGTTGTGGCATATGCATCCAGGCAGTTGCGACCTCATGAAGTAAATTATCCTACTCATAATGTGGAATTGGCAGCCGTGGTCCATGCATTAAAGATTTGGCGACATTACCTCATCCAGAATCGCTAGAAATCTATATCGATCATAAGAGTTCTAAATACATATTCACTCAAGCTGATTTGAATATGAGATAGAGAAGATGGCTTGAATTGATCAAGGACTATGATATGGGTATTCATTACCATCCATGCAAAGCCAATGTTGTGGCTGATGCTTTAAGCAGAAAGTCACAATGCAGCTGCTTGTCAACAGTACCTCTGGCTAAGAGCTTATGTGCTGATTTTCAGCGCTTAAGTCTCGAAATGGTGGAAGAAGGAACTCTCGCGCCTTACAAGTGAAATCCACACTTGAAGATCAGATTCGAAGCTCGTAAAACCGATACAGAGGTAGCTAAGATCAGGAAAATTTGAAGGCGTAAAGCCGATTTAATTTTCCGAGGATGCCCAAGGTATCATTCGATATCGCAATCGCTTGGTTGTACCTCGATCCTCAACCGAGAGGCCTAATTTTAAAGAGGCTCATAATTCCAAGTTTTTTGCATCCCGGAAGCACTAAGATGTACCAGACTTGAAGAAGACATTTTGGTGGAGCCTAATGAAAAGACAAATTGCTCAAGATGTTGTCAATGTGATATTTGTCAAAGGGTTAAAGCCGAAAGCACTTAAAGCCACCGGCATTCTTCAACCTTTGCCTATTCCACATTGGAAATGGGAGGAAGTCAAGATGGATTTTGTTACCGGTCTTCCAAAGACTCGTAATGGGTATGATGCCATTTGGGTGATCATTGATCGCTTGACTAAAGTGGCTCATTTTATTCCTCACAAAACCACCTTCAATGGCAAGCAATTAGCGAGCTCTATATTGCTAAGATTGTTTGTCTCCACGGTGTTCCAAAAGTCATTGTCTCGCATCGTGGACCTCGCTCACTTCTCATTTCGAATTGTCTTCATCAAGCTATGGGGATCGAACTTTCCTTCAAAGATCGCTATCATCCTCAAACCAAGGGCCAAACGGAGAGGGTGAATCAAGTGATGGAGGATCTCCTTAGAGCTCGTAGTCATTCATATGGCAAGAATTGGGAGAAATCTTTGCCAGATGTGGAGTTTTCCTACAATAACAACTACCAAGCAAGTATTCAATGTCACCTTTTGAAGCCTTGTATGGAAGAGCTTGTAGGACTCCATTGAATTGGTCCGAAGTCCGTGAAAGACCATTCTATGGTCCAGACTTGGTAATGGAAGTCAAGAGCAAGTTCGTCTCGATTCGAGACCGCTTGAAAACCGCCTACCTCGCCAAGAGCTATGCCGACCATCGCCGCCGTGAGTTAAGCTTTGAGGTAGATGATTATGTCTATCTTAAAGTATCACCGATGAAGGGCACTCATCGCCAGTGAAAGGAAAGCTAGCACCTCGCTATATCGGACCTTCCAATTATTGCTAAACGAGGAGTCGTGGCATATCAATTGAGCTACCGACTCTCTCAAGAAGGCATGATACTTTTCATGTTTCTCACCAAGAAATGCCTTCGTGTTCCTACCGAGGCCATCGCTATGAGAATCTTGATCTTCAACCGCACCTTTCCTATCAAGAGCAACTCGCGCGTATCCTCGATGAAATAGAACGCAGGACAAGAAACCGCACCGCCAAGTTCTTAAAAATTCATGGGCTAATCACTTAGAGGATGAAGCCACGGGGGAGCGCCAAGATCCGATGAGGATTGAGCACTTCACCTCTTTGTTGCTTAAAAATTGCCTTTGAATCCGTAAAGGCAAGGTTAAACAAAGCAATGTAAAAGAAGGATGTAATAGCAACACTATGTTATTTATTAGAATCTTTCTTTTCTGTCTTTGAAAGAAATAAAGACAACTGAAGTTATGTTTCCAAAAGAATCATTTTAGCTTCATTCCTTTCCAATTTCGACTACCCTAATCTCTGGACGAGATTCTCTTAAGGGGTAGGTTTGTAAAATTTCAACCTTTAATAAATAAAGAATAAGGTGTCGTTTCATAGCATCACTGCTCATTTTGGCAACCGGGCATTATGTCACAATCTAACTTCCCCAATATCTAGCCAAAAACCCAAACTTGTTTAAAGCCTCAAAAGAAAATACCTACCAATGTTGGTATTAAAGACCGGAAATATTTTATTGAAAACCAGAGGAAAATATATATAATAATAATAATAATTTTTGTGAAATTTTAGAAATTATGTTGATCTTGAGAAAAATATTTGACTTTAAAAGAACCTATTCGGGTTCAGAGAATTAATTATGTATTTTAAAATGTGAAACAGTGAATTTTCAAATTTTATATGGGACATACATTATCCCAGTAGTATCTTTGCAAAGTTTCACATTTTTATAAATTTATTTTCTATTTATTAAGTCCCGGTCAAACTCTTGGAGGTTTGAATTAGGCTTGGTCAACTCTCCCGGCCTAAACCTTGTCCCTGGCACTGTAGCGACCGAGTCCAACTAGGTTGGGTCCAACCTAGTGCAACATGGTCTAGCCCTGTCACGTTCGGCGCGGGCTTGAACCTTGGGTGAACGTGAGCCGTCGATTTCTCCGCGAACGGACAGGATTTGCGGCGCTGTGCAGGTCATCCAAGCACACGACGCGATTTCCACCGTTAGATCCCCATCCTACCGCGCCTTCCATTCATGGCCGTCAGATCTCAACGAACGGACCAGATTCTTGGGCCGTTCGGACCATCCCGAAGAGCCATGCAATACTGGCCGTAGGATCTAAATCGTGCGACGCACAATTATCGGGCTATGCCATTTTTAGATGGCAGGAGCTGAGATACGTGCGAGCCATTGGATCCTCCATGAACCGTCCAGATCAGCGTGAACGTTCGGACCGTCCGAGCGCACGATGCATCTGAGCTGTTGGATTCTGATCGAGCGGTGTCGCTCCAAAGCGTGCGCGCTTAAGGCCTTATCCTTGGGCGACCGTTGGATTGCAATCGAACGGCCCACGTGGGAGGTGATGTTCGGACCATCTGAACTTCCCTATCAATCTCAGCCGTTCCTTTGCGATCGCACGGCCCATATGGAAAGCTACCGGTTAGAACTCCTCAACGTCCTGACCAATCGCGACTGCTCATTTCTAATCGAACGGCTGATGTTCCTTGGGGATCGCGGTGTGGTGTGTGTTGCTGTGGCTGACGTTGGGACCCACTTGTCAGTGACGCTCTTCCTTTCTTCCTTGCGCCTGTGCTTCGTCGCCGACTCCATCGCCGGAGCGGTGGCATTGTACAGTGATTGTGCAAATATTCTTTTGGTATTTGGCATCAGATTGCCACCTCAACAGCTCTGGAGAATTCTCGCTTGCTCTAGGAGATCAAACTCTATATAAACCCTACTTTCTGAGCCTCTGCCATTGTTGACCGAAAAGCTCCTCACGTTCTTTCTTCCTTTCCAGTGAAGCTTTCTAGCTTATACTCCTTGTTCATCAATAATCATGCCTAATTCACCTAGTAATGTGAGTTTTGGCATTCTTTTTTAGGTTGGACAAGGGTTTGCTCTCTGTTAAACCAAGCCGGTTGGAAGCACCACCGTGGTGATTTCTTGCTCCGGTGAGGTATGCCTCATTCTCTCTTGTAAAGATCATGTATTATGATCCTTATAGCTCAAGTCTTCCATTCTTTTCGAACTTGGTCGAGCAGGTGAAGTAGTTATTGCATCTTTTCCATTTCGGCCGAAACTTGACTTCATCTTCCCCAGCTCCGGTAAGTGAGTCTTGGTCCTATCTCTTCCTGTCTTGAGCACCCTAAGAACCTCAGTAGCTCACATGCATCACTCCAATTGCCTTAATACCGAAATGTTGTTTTATATAAGCTCTAGGGTTTCTCATGTTATCTTATTAGCTTATTTAGGTTCTATCTAAACCCTAATAGCATAAGTAAAGGTTATTTCTGTTGGTTATGCTTCTAAATCAATTTAGGTGCAAAAACCCTCTTCTGCTGTTTTTGTCGGGCAAACCGACAAATGTTGTAGATCTGTCTCTTGCCGGTAATCTGGTCAACTAGGGTTAACAAGGGTGGGTCTAGAGTATTAGTTACTCTCCAGATCAGCTTTAACTTTAATTAAAAAGCTTTGCTTAGCATATTTCCCCAAATCAACTGAAATCTACAATATGTTTCTTTGCTGTTCTTGCTGTTGGTCAGTCCGACAACATGCACAGCAAACTCTATAGTCTTTTACCCTTGTCACTTTGTGCTATTAAATGATGAGTTAGGTCACAGTATTAATTATGAATACTCTTAGTCTAAGCAAAACAATTTACTTAATACATGTTTAGATTACTAGACCAATCTATAGTTCCAAATTGAAACTTCATTTTGATAATCAAGATACCTAAGGATGAAGATTTAGTAAATTTTTAGTTTTATTTGTTTAACTACAACCTAAACAAAAATGTCATCTTGTTCATGATTCAATAAAAACAGCAAACTTCATTTTTGGGCAATCTGTCTAAATTTCAGTTTTCCAAAAAAAAAAACTTTAACTGTAGCTTTAATTTAACTCTAATCTGAACAATTAGTGTCTATAGATGATAAATATGGATTATTATCTTTATTGAGTTAGATATAACTTAAGCATGTTGTTAACCATGCATTACCATTTTGATCATGCATTCTCTTCTAATATTTGGTTCTCTGTCAATTTCTTGTGTTTATTGGATTTTTATGATTTTAGATTCTGGTTCTTCTGAAGTTGTTGAATCTATTATTGAGTAGCAAGAACCTGAACAAGAGGTTTATTACTATTACCAAGGCAAGCATCCTCTCTGCACCATATTGATCCCAAATTTTGTACTGTAGATTTCTAAAAACAGTGACAATGTTGCATGCTAGTTTCCTAAAAATTTATTTGTAATCTGTTAATAGTTAGTTATCACCTAACACTTGAGGCTTACCTTTAATCTGATCATACACTCAAACTTAAGGTAGTGTTTCTATATTTAAATACTTGTTTTCAGTTTTTGCTTAGCCATGCAGTCTATAGAACGTTAGTGTTTGGCAAGCCTATCTTGTCAAACATGGGGACAATAAATGAATTTAATTTATCCTGATTCTTTGTTCAGTTTATTTAAATCAAAAATGAATTTAAACCTTGTTTGATAAACTAATTTTAAATCTGGACAAGCGGATGCTAGTGATGGTGCCTTAGTGCACGAGATTGGGAAATGTGATTGTCTTGTCTGGATTAATTAAAGACTGAACATCGGCTGGATGATTCAAGCCCCAACGTACTTCCACACGCAGTGTATGGGCGCTGTTTGGTTAAGTAAAGGGTTAATGCTATTGAGTTGAAATATGGGAAAGTAAGGGCATATGTGTTTGACCACCACATCAGTATCATATGTTCTTAGGAGGGTGAGGCCATACATGCGTTCCATCACATGTATGTACCTTAAGGGCTCCAATTGCGATGTAATATGTGCAGTGAGCACAGTTTGCATTTGGTTGGTCGGCATTCCCGGCACAACATGTGGGCCCCCGCTTGGTAGGTTCTATTAGTAACTTGAACTGAGCGGGATCTGTCACACATGGGTATTCCATCTCAATAGTATTAACTTGTTGAAAAACACCAAATCTTAGTTTACCCGGCCGGCATATCAAAGGCAGTGTGCTATTATTCTAGTTGGCTTACGGGCTAGCTAAGTCGTGTGGGTAATGATGTACACCCCTGCAGGGTTTAAAACTATTCGAATAGCCGTGTCCACGGTTACGGACAACGCTTGAATTTGAATAGCGCTTTGTATAGAGTTTGGAAATAAAGTTTGGTTATGGGTGGACTCGGCATGAGAGGCTTTCATGCAATAATTTTTGGATGGTGGTGAACAGCCACTTTAATGATGTTATTGTTTATGATTATGTCTCATTTACTTACTGTTTTAGTCCAAATTGATTTATAAATTCGCTTTGTCAAAACTTAGCAAGTGTAGGTTAAGATGTATTGCTTTATGCAAAATTGAACCATTATGACCTTCCTGTTGTTAACCTTATGCATGTATAACTTCTAATCCTTTGTGTAGATTCTATCAAACACTTTCTTTCTATTAGTTTGTGTAAGTCTTGCTGAGTACCTTCTGTACTCAGGTTTTATAGCCTCTTGTTGCAGGTGAGGATGGGTATTTGTATGAGATGCCCGTTAGCGCATCTTGGTGACCAGATCAATAAGGTTGCCGTCCAGATCCTTATCCCGCTCACTTCCTGACATTGATACAGTAGCAAAAATACCAAGTGACAATATATGTGGAAATTAAGTGGGAATATGTTAACTACTGTTCTGAAACAAAGCAAGTTGTACCATTTCGAAGTAAACTAAGAGCAACAAAAACTTACGTTCGTAGCAACGAATGACCAACCAAGATTGTGCAAGCGAATATCAAGAACAACAGTCAATACGTGACACAGATGTTTTTGGTGGAGCTAGGTGAGGAAAACAACCTAACAAATTCAGAATTTAAAGAATGTCGAGCTAGGTAGCAATCCAAACGAGACTCACAATACCTAATTGCTGATCGATAAATATAAGTGAGGAGTAGACAGCAACACACGCACAACGATAATAGGACTATTGCAATCAAATGAATGAGCGATAAAAGAACAATTTTGTATGGAGGCGAACGCTCGTATTGCAATAGTTCAAGGAGAGACGCTAGTTAGTGCTCAAAAATTGGATATGAGGGCACAAGATTGCTCAAAAATTATGGTACGTGAACAGTAGCGGAGACAAATATGTAAAAATGCTCCAACAAAATAATATAATACTATGGCCAAAACTTTTGCCTTCGTTCTTTTTCCTCTTTTCTTTTGTTCTTTGCCTTTTTTAGCACTCTTTTTTTTCTTTGCTCTCATGACCTAGTAATATTGATCAGCTTTGTTAATTTTTTTCTTCTCGCGTGCGCACGTGAACAGTGCACAACAACGTGAACAATGCACTACACCGTGAACAGTGCACACACACGAAAAACTTGGCGTCCAAAAAATTCCTAGGAGCAGTCCCTCGAGCACAACAACGAGCTAGTCTCAATAGGTACAAAAGGTTCGCAAACAGATAGATGGGTTCATGAAGAAAAACAATGTGCAATCCTGTAACATCCCAACTGTATAAACAGGTGTGTGTTTCAAAGGTAAGAAAATGTGTAGAAATTAAAACTTTTTCTCACATCTTGAAAACCCCTAAACTCTCATGTAATTCTTGTCCAAGAGTTGTGTTATCCAAAAACATAAAGCTCTTGTTGACCTATAGTCAAACTCATGTTCCATTTGTTACAAACCTTGTGCCAAACTTTTGGAAATATTTTTCCTTGGTCCTAGAATTGATGTGGGACCCTCTGAAAAATATCATAAGTTATAAAACTTGTTTGATAATTTTGGAGGTAAAACAAACTCTTGAACGGCCTTAATGAATTTCCTGAGAAAAATGCATTGCATAAAAACCTCTGGAAATTTTATGTAAGGTTAATCATAATGGCAGCAAGCTCCAGTTAAAATTTCGTGCAATTTGGAGTTCAATTGCTATCCCAAACAATTCTGCAAAATCTCAGCTGTTAAGTTTAAATTTAAAAAGTACATTGTTCCTTGGGCTAGCCGCTTTGCAAAGCTGGTCCAGCCCAACCATTTCTGCACCTCAACAGACCTCCCTTTCCTCCTTGATGAGGTCGCAGCCTGCTGGATTTACATCCAACCGCCACGACCTCCTCCTCCCAACAAGCGCAGCCGAGTCCTACCACCTCATGAGGTCACACTCTTGGATCAACGATCCATGGCCATGACCTCCTCGCCAAACCACCTGCACCTCCTTGCACTCACTTGAGGTCGAGCCGCTGGATTCAATCCTAAGGCCACGACCTCCTCCGAACCACCACCGCGAGGACCTCCCATTTGTTGAGGTCGAGGCCGCTGGATCGATCCAACAGCCCACGACCTCCCCTCAAGATCTAGCACACCTGACCTCCCCTGCCTTGTATTGTGTGTCGTTAGATTCAAAATCTCTACCACGACCTCCCCTCGTGCCTTGTAGGCGATCGGACCTCCCATACACGTGAGGTCTAGGCCGTTAGATTTAGATCGCGCGGTCTCTAATGTGTGGGCCGCTCGACCATCTCTTATGGCCCTTAGATCTAAATCTAAAGGCTAGGACCTCCTTTGTGCTACGCCAAGGCTCAGACCTCCTCAGGCTTGATTAGAACCATTGATCAAAATCCAAAGGTCCTCGACCTCCCTTGTGCGCTATGCAAGCTCAAGACCTCCCTATCGGTTATGTGCCCTTGGATTTAAATCCAAAGGCCACGACCTCCACATCTTGGGCAGAGTGTGCGCTGAATGTTAAGTTCTTCCAGAGGTCCGCACTGCTGATTTAAATCCAACGCCTTGGACCTCCTAATCCCTTTTTCCTCGTGCGATCCGCTAAAAGAACTCGTGGGGCCACGACCTCCTTGTCCAAGATCGTGTGGCTGGGACCTCCTTCCAGTCACTTAAAGCGTAACGGTTCAAAAACATAATCCGAGGGCCAGGACCTCCCCATCCACTTAATCCAACGGTGGATGTGAGGTCCTGTTCTTCTTCTAGCTTGGGCTCTCGTGCCCGAGCCATGGCAGTGGGCAATGTCAGAGCAGGGTCTTGTCCAACGGCTCTGCCCTGCAAGCATTTATTGCGTGTCAGCCCTTTCCGCCCCTAAGCCATGCCCTATCCTAACCTACTCTGTCCCATCCATCGTGTCCAAGTCCAGGACCTCCCATGGGCTAAGCTCACCATGAGCTTAACCCCTGGTGCAGGACCTCTCCTGCCCTAGGTATAAGAACCCCTCGTGCTCCCCTTTGGCTTTGACGAGGATATAATAATCCTCATTTTACCTTTTATCTATAATTTTTATTATAGGTAAATATGACGTCATGTGAACCCTGAGTGTACCCCTTAATGTTATGAAGGAAGAACCAAATGGATGGTTGTAAGTTCTTCTACGACCACCCCCATAGTCGTAAGTTATGCTACGACTATCCCATAGTCATAAGTCTTGCTACGACTACCTCATAGTCGTAGATTCCTCTACGACTAGGTCAGCCACGACCACCTTATAATCAAATGAACCTGCAGATAAGTGGGTCTTATTGATTAAGGGATTCAAACAGTCATCATACGCTGTTATTCTACAGAATAATGGCACGTAATACCCCATTATCTCTGGTATATAGCTGTTGAGCGACGTGGAGGAATTAATACACCGTAATTACTACCAACATGCGCTTCACATAGAGGTGATGAGGCGCCGCTACTGGAGTAATCGCCGCTCCTTCACGCACTATAAAAGGCGGCAACTAGAGAAAAGGAGGGAGGAGAGGAGCCATCAGAATACAAGCACTATCTGTAATAGTCTTAGTTTTTCCCCGATTGTTCAAGATACACTCAATACCATACACACACAGAGTAGGGTTGTTATTCTCTCCTGAGAAGGCCCAACTCAGTATAAAAATTCCCGTGTCGATCTCTCTGCATGATTCTATTCTAGGAGACCCCTAATCAAACAATCTTTACGTAAGTTCGGTTCTAAAACACCGGCACGCTTGGTGCCGACTGTGGGGATCTTCCGGTAATTTCTTGTCAAACATTCTCTCTGTTTTCCAAATCTCATGCACTCATGGCAGGAGAATGGAACGAGGAGAACTGGTTCGACTTGGCAGATTACGCAGACGTCGACATGGATGCCGGATTCGGTTACGAACCAAGTGATGACTCATCCTATGGCATTGCTGCCTCCGGGGATCTTCCCACAGATCCAGGAGACAATGTCACGGTGGAGTTGAGGAGGATCCTTATCCCCACAACAAGACGCCCAAGAGAGGAATCTACCCTCTCAAGGGACAAGGGTCAATCGACCAGACCACACCTGTGGACTCACGACACGACGAGAGTTTTTCCTCGGTGTCCAAGTTCCCTAAGGCGGTCCGACTTGGTGAGGCAAGCTCTAGAAGCCACACCTGGGACTTCACCCAATCTCGGTGATTCTCTCTCTCGATAACGCCAGAGAGAGCGGATCAAGCATGCTTTTCCTGCAAATTCACCATCTCTCAGCAGTCTCCGCAGTCACACCCGCCGACGGAGACAGCTTATAACCTGACTTCCCTACTTGGAGGATTACCCAAGTCGCCAGATGGTGTCTCGACGACTCCTCAAGCGAGAGGCCTCGAGCACAAGTGAGAATCATCAACGGAGGTCTTCGCCCTTCCTCGATCAAGATCACTCTTCTAGAGACCGAGATGGAGACCCTTCCCAAGGTCACACACTACGCCTCGTGGCAATGGCTGTGACACCACCTCAAGCGACACGACTAACGCCTTCATGAACGCCAGGAAATCCTCGACATTCTCGCTTCATTGAGGCAATCTCAAGAGTCTAACATGGAAAATCTTGAGGCAATTCAAGGAAGAAGATTGAAGCTCAAGAATTTACTCGGGCGATTCAATATCAATCGAGGAAGCTCGAGAGCTCCAAAGACATCAATGATTTGCTCGAGAATCCAACTCAAGAGCTAGCCCGAACGCCAGTTACGACCTCTTCACAAAGAGATCGCACAAAGGCTTCGAGTACAATGAAAAAGCCGAAGCTCCTCGTCGACATCATTCAAGTAGTCGCATCCATACGACTTCTTCGCTACCAATCAATCCAACATATCACCGCCAGAGAAATCGGCGCAATGACAAGTCGTGGTCGATCTCCTACTCAAGAAATGTCTTCCAAATGACCGATGATCAAAAAGCTCCTGAAAGGTGATCGCTCACCACTCCGACATGGAAATCGCAATACAGATAAACTACGAGGAGTATTCCTCAGAGGACCGAGACCTATTACAGTCGGGTCAACTCACATCGGGTATCGCCGAGTACGACCACCGATGATATCAACCCTTCTTTTACGCAAAGGAGGCGCTAAGAAGTCATTACGGATATCGCATTCTCGCCGATTCTCCGAGCCGCTCACCGCCACCTCGCTTTCGACCAAAGGAACATGGAGAAGTTTGATGGTTCCCAAAATCCCATCGAATTCCTTCAAATTTACACAACAAACTGCTCGAGCAAAGCAGGAGGAGGAGAGCATGTGATGGCAAATTACCTTCCAACTGCGTGCTCAAGGATCGCGCCGATCGTGGTTACTAAACCAACCACTCGAGTCGATCTATTCTGGCAACATCTCTCGCGATCTTCATCGCAAATTTCAAGGCACATACAATCGCCTCGAAAGGAGGACGACTTGCACCGGATGAGACAGAACGACAACGAGACATTGCGCCACCATCAAGCGCTTACCAGTTCAGAACTCAATTCTAGAAGTTTCGATTCATCCGCCATCGTGGCTTTCAAACAGGAGTCCGTAGTAGAAGGATAACAGAGGATATTGCTTTAAATCCTCCTACTGTCGCCAACTCTTCAAATGGCCGATCGATATGCTATCGCTTCCGAGGCGGTCGAGTGGAACAACACAATCGATCGTGAAGACAATCCATCTCGAGAGCCAAAGCGGTTGGTAAGAAGAAGGATAAGAAAGCAAAAAGTCCAAGAATAAGATGAAGGGTCAAAACCCAAGGGTTCCAAGGAGGTATTGGTCAGTGAATGATAAAGAGCCACGCACATCCAGCCACACTCCGACAGAGGCAAAGGTAAGCGCCTGATCGAAAAAATGATAAGCCTAGGTGGTGTCCATTCCATAAAAAGGAAGGGCATGACCTTCAAGAATCGCCGGTCTTCCAACGAAAGCTTGAAGACTACTACAACGAGAAGGACCACTTCCCACCTCGAAAGCGTAGGTCAAACAAGTGGTCATAAATCTTCGATGACGAAGAGGAGATGCGCTCCAGATCCGCAACACACCATTGAACACATCTACGGGATCATCGGCATATGAATCAAAGCGACAAATCAAGGTCATTAACGCGAGGTAAACCCATAGATCCTCCTCTCGTCAATAAATTATCAAGTGGTCAAGTCACCATTTCTTTCGAGAAGAGTGATCGCTCGATCCTTCGACTCGACCAGTCGATACTAATCGTGGTCGAACCCACCATCAACAATTGTCGGGTCAATCGAGTTTTGGTTGATGGTGGAAGCTCGTTAAATATTTTATTTACGAGTGCCCCGATGACATGCAAGTACCTAGACCAAAGTAAGACCGATGACGATACTCTTTCCATGGATTGTACCGATCTTCGCCAAACCAATTGGTCAAGTTTCTCTTCCTTTAACATTTGGTTCACCAAGTAATTTCGTGACGAGAAAATCTCCTTTGATGTGGTCGATTTCGACATTTGAGATATAACGCCATACTCGGACGACCAACTTTGGCAAAATTCCTAATGGCTACTCATTATGGATATCAATGTATTAAGATGCCAGTCCCAAAGGAGTAATTACAATCCATTGTGACAAGAAGATGGCGATACCGCGATCGCCGATCCCTTGAGATGGTAGGACAAATACCAACTCGAGAAGAAAGTCACCTTCGACTAGCAAGTCGGGCTTCAAAGCTCGCACCAAAGCCGAACGACAAAGTCAAAGAGGTTCCTCTCGACGCAGGGAGCCCTCAAGATCGCTCAGACGGGATACTTCCGACCCCAAATAGGAAGACGCCTCATCACCTTCCTCCGAGCTAACGCAGATGTATTCAAGTGGCAAGCATCCGACATGCCCGAGTCCCCAAGGAGGTGATCGAGCACGTGCTAGCCTTACTACCGACAAAGTACACGAAACAAAAATTGCGGAGATTTGCCCCGATCGACGGATGCTATTAAATCGAATTGATAAGCTACTTAAAGCGTGCTTTATAAGAGAGGTCAACCATCCGTAATGGTTGGCTAACCTCGTAATGGTTAGAAAGTCAAACGGCAAGTGGCGATGTGTGTAGACTTTATCGATCTTAATAAAGCTTGTCCAAAAGACGATTTTCCTTTACCTCAGACGATCGCTTGGTTGACTCTATGCGCAGTTGTGAAATGTTAAGTTTTTAGATGCATATTCGATATCACCAGATTAATATGTGTCTAGACGATGAAGAAAAGACCGATTTATTACACCATTTGGTATATTTTGCTATGTCAAAATGCCATTTGGTCTAAAAATGTCGGCGCTTTTTTCAACGCTTGATGCAGTAACTTTTTCATCTCAATTAGGCCAAATCTAGAAGCCTATGTTGATGACTTAGTTGTCAAAAGCATCAAGAAACTTAATCATATTACCGACCTACAAGAAACATTCGACAATCTCAGAAAACATCGCTTAAAACTTAATCCTGAGAAGTGTGTGTTTGGAATCTCTTCAGGGAAATTGCTTGGATTCCTAGTATCTATACGAGGAATTGAAGTGAATCCCGAAAAGATAAAAGCCATTTTACAAATGCGCCCTCCAACTACACTTAAAGAAGTCCGTAAACTCACTTTGGGTGCATGGCGGCTCTAAGTCGCTTTCATCGCACGATCGGGAGAAAAGGGACTACCTTTCTTTAAACTTCTAAGGAGACACGAAAGTTTTGAGTGGTCGAAAGAGGCAAACGCCGCTTTTGAGGATGTCAAGAGGTACCTTACGAGTGTTCCTATTCGGTCTCCGAGGCCGTAAGAAACACTTTGGTTTACCTAGTCGCCACGCCACAGCAATCAACAAGAAGATCGGTTGTAGAACGTGAAAATGTACAACGACCAGCTTACTACGTAAGTGAAGTTTACACGACCTAAGGAGCGCACCCTCGGTCCAAAAGCTTCAGATGCCCTCCTCATGTCTTCGAGGAAATCATGGCATTATTTTCAGCGACAAACTAGTCAGGCTTGCCCGAGTTTCCTTGGGAGCGATCCTCCGTATTAGGGAAACAATGACGATGGCAAAATGGTCACGAACTTGGGGAGTTCGACATCCATTTCGTGTCCCGAACGGCGTTAAATCCCAGATCTTGGCAGACTTTGTCGCCGAATGGACAAATCTCAACTCGCTCAGATCCCCAAGACGATTCCCACGACCAAAGGATTTATGTACTTTGACGGGTCGCCACTTTAAGTGGCTCGGGTCGGGTGGTCTCGGTATCTCCTACCGGAGAGACCTTAAAGTATGCCATACAATTAAACTTTCGTGCCACTAATAATGTGGCGTATCACGAAGGTTTGCTAGTCGGTATACGAAAGCAATAAAGCGCCTCGATTCGCCGACTACTCGTGAGAGGAGACTCTCAACTAGTCATGAATCAAGTCAGAAGAGTACCAAAGGTTTCTAACCCGACAATGTCTCGGTACTTATCGGAAGTACGTAAGCTAGAAAAGCATTTTTAGGTTTCGAGGCACAATTCATCCTCGAAGGATAATTTCTCGCATCACTTGCTCAATAGCTTCTTCCAGATCTCAAGTACCAAAAGGAGTCTTCTTGAACAACTCCGAAGCCTTCTCGGTCGAAGAGCCGAGACACCTCCTATTGAGACACCTCTAGAATACGAGGATACATGGATGGAACCCATCTATGATTATCTTCGTATGGTTACAGACCAAGACGATCTCAAGGCGATCGCTTATCCCTAAAAGCCAAAATGTATACTTTGGTCAAAGGAGTTCTCTATAAACGAGGTACTCAAGGGGTGCTCATGCGATGTATTCCGCAGAGCGAAGGATTAACACTCCTTCACGACATACATGGTGGCATTTGTGGAAATCATGCTTCCTACGTAACGCTGGTCGGCAAGGCTTTTCGACAAGGTTTTTACCGCCAACAAATTTCTATACGATGCTAAAGAGTTGGTTAAAAGTGTGTCCAAAGCGGCTTCATAGCAGTAAATACACCAACCAAATCGGCATTACAAACAATACTCTATCTTGGCCTTTTGCAACTGGGTCTTGATATCCTCGGGACCGCTTCCTAAAGCTCCGTGAGGTTTCGAGTTCCTTTTGTGGCTATTGATACGCTCACAAAATGGATTGAAGCCAACTCGGATCGATAACAACGAAGCAAAGAAACGGTTTATGATGAGATGCGAATTACTCGATTTGGAGTACCAAGTCGAATAATTACGATAATGGTAAGCATTTTTGAGTGCAAAATTTCGTGAATTTTATGACGAGTTGGGTACCAAGTTATGTTATGCTTCGCGGCCCATCCCCAGAGTAATGGGGCAATGAACGCAAACGGCCAAATAATGAGAGGAATTAAAACTCGAGTCTTCGACCACTCATCAAACGCCGGGCTTGGGTACAAGAATTACCCTTCAGATATGGGCGATTCAGACAACTACCACCAAGCACAGGAGAAACACCTTTCTTTTAGTCTTCTCTTTGAAGCTATGCTTCCTCCTAACTAAAGATACGGTCAACACGAAGTCTAAACATTCACGGACTCCAACCAGAACAAATTCGAGCAGATGATATTAATCTACTTGAAGAAAGGAGAAACCAGCCCTAATTCGCTCGCAATCTACCAACAAGCCCTCGAAGATACTACGATCGTAAGGTTCAACCTCGCAGACCTTTGTCAGAGGTGACTTGGTATTGAGGCTTTGCCAATCCAAGTCTAATCGAACAAACTTTCTCCCAAGTGGGAAGGTCCTTACACAAGGGTCGGGTTACTCGTCTGTGGTCGGTACGATTGGCAATGGAAGACGCCGTGTTCTCTCAATTCTTGGAACATCGACTAGTTACGCAAGTTCTATGTGTAACCACTATTCTGACAATAAAGAATCGTGTTTTTTCTATCTCTATTGTCTTACTTTTGAGTAGTGCTTTCATTATTTTTCGACTATGTTTTAAACACCCGCTTTTTTTACACCGGTCAAGGCGATAACATCACCTAGTCGAAGCCTCTCCTCTCGCATGTGGTCCCGCCCACTAGAAGGAGTTTCCTAGTGTCGACTCGTTACTCGCTTTTATGGCCAACACAAAGAACTCGGTTTTATTTAGTCGAAATATTTTTGAAGGCCAACTCTTTTCACCTTAGTTTATTTCTTCGCTTAATTTGAAAAATACTCTAAGAAGAGCGCACTTTCTCGATTTGCTTAACCGCCTTGGGTGTACTCGCTTCATCTTAACTGGTCTGAGGAAGAGACACATCTAGTCGAAGCTCTCCTCTCTCGCACGTGGTCCCGCCTAATCGGAAGGAGCTTCCTAGCTTTGTTCGCTTCCTACTCTTGCTACCAGATGTACTTATCGAGTCCACCGAGAAGGACGAGTAAATATTTTAAAGTCCTCTAGACGCTTGCTTAACTCAAGTTGCCGCTCTCGATTTGATTAAACTAGTCGGAGATGTTAACATTACCTAGTCGAAGCCTCTCCTCTCTCAAGACGTGGTCCCGCCCACTAGAAGGAACTTCCTAGTGTCAACTCGTTACCACCCTTTCGACCAAAGGCATGACAATTGAGACAAAAACTATAAGTTAAACAAACCTCTTTTTTTCGAAACCTTTACAGACTATTTACTTAGTTTGTCTAAACAAACTCAAATAAATAGCTCGGGCTAGGATAATTTGATTTCAATTCTTAGTCTTTATTTCGTTAATTATCTTTTGAGTTACTAACTACTCGACAAGATGATTTGTAGAGACAAAACTATTTACTTAGTTTTCACAAACTAAGCAAATAGTCGGGGCTAGGATAAAGTCATTACATTTGACTTCATTTCTTAGTCTTTAAATTGCTAATTATCTTTTGAGTTGCTAACTACTCGACAAGATGATTTGCGGGGAACAAGATGGATTACATCAACAAAAGATTGTTTTTCACAAGTTCATTACAGACTACTCTGAAGAGGGAGAGCCCAATTGCATCTCCTCTTAAACTTTCCGACCAACTGATTGCATCTCCTCCATCAGACGTCTTCCTTCTGCTTCAGAGCAGTTGAAGTCGGCTTCGAGTGGTTGCACATTAAGGTTGGGGTCATGAGCTTTAAGTTTTGTTAATGCATAACTTATCGCAGCTTCGACCTCCTTTATCGATTCAAATTTTGGTTGGCCTTCAGAGTGGTCACCAGATCTTGCAAAATCCCGACTTGATCCCCAATGGTACTTGTGTGAGCAGCTATTGTATCATCTTGAGGAGTCTTTCCCTCATTATGTAGCTCACCAAGCACATTGTTCAGAGCGTGATGTTTCCTTGAAGTTTAATCTTCATTGCTTCCATCTCCTCTGGGTACAAGTCGAAGCTCATGAGCTTTTTGTTTTCACCACTTGCTCAAGAAATAAGATTGGTCAAACAAAAATAAACTCCTAGAGGAAAAAGAAAACAAAAATAACCACGGGTAAAAGAACTTCTTACCCACTAGTTGAGAATCCAACTTCTTAACCTCTTCATTATGGGAAGCAACGGTCTCAAAGATACTTTTTCTCCCATGATACAATATCCTCCACATTTTTCTTTGCAATAAGGATTTGTTCGATTATAAATCACGGCTTTATCCGCGATTTCGCCTCAAGTTCTCTCAATTTAACGCCCATTGCTAGAAAGGAAGTGGAAGTGAGAAAAGGAAATAACTCAGAAGGATCGCAGTAAAGAATTACTTACTTGATATTCGAAGTTCTCGCCGCCTCAAGGTTTTGATCTTTATTTTTGGACATACGAGTAAGCTCGTGAATAACTCAAGTTTTCTCTAACTTCATTCTCGAGCTTTTTTCGCCTCGCCTTCTTTTTTCTCAAAAGAAGCAAGAGTTAGGTAAAGATCAAAGATATAAGCAGCCTTAAGTTCAAGACTTCTTCGTTTAATTTTTCCCGCAACTTCATGGTTGCAGAGTTAGCTTTTTAAGCTTTTTCCGAGGTCTAATACCTCTTCCTAAACTTTTTCGACTCCTCTTTTTATAATCGAGCGAGTCGGCTATAGTCTTAAGGCCACCGCTTAGCCCGCAAAGGATAACAAAGGATATGAGCATGGGTCAATCGATTGTAAGTTCTTCTACAACCATTGACCTAGTCATAAGTTCTTCTACGACAAAGCCATCGGTCATAAGTCTTTTACGACCATTACCTAGTCGTGAGTTTTTCCATGACAAATTCCGTAAGCACTATGTAAGTAGTCAAATCCAAGGTGACTATGAATAGTAGTGACTTACCACCTCTCGCTTGTTTGCAGAGTTCCTCTTTTCCTATCGCAGTTTAGAAGTTGTCGATGATATTCACCGACAACAAAGAATTTGCTCTATGGCATTCTCGCAAGATGAAAAGACAAAGGAGAAACAAGAGAAGATTATACTCAGATATATATAAGTACGATTAAGTACTTACATTCATGGTTGATCGAGCAAACATCGAATAAGCCGACCCGGATCTTCACTTGTCTACCCTCGTGACTTGGTCCCACCAAACCTTCTCAAGACGCTCATTATCAAAGGTATCCCTCTATTGGGAATATCGTTGGGATGGGGACTCGGTCATGAGATCCGAAAGCGTAAGACCCTACGATGGAAGCAGTGCCCAAAGAAGTCGGCGAAGAAGTTGAAATACTCTTCTTCTTCTACGATTCTCAGAATCTCTTTGGGTACCGGAGGAACGCTCTGAACGATCTCCTTTCCCAAGACGGTGGATGTAATCGCCACCATCTTGACCAGAGGCTTCGCAATGCCTCTGTTCTATCCACGACCATCTCGGTGGTCGAGCGACCGCCTCAAGAGTCGAATGTTGTTGGAGTTTTCACGACCATCTCAATGGTCGCATTGCCGCCGAGTCTCCACGACCATCTCTCGTGGTCACCGCCGCTACTTCAGAGGTTGTAGCGTTACTTCATCGGGTACAACAGTACCTCATTGGTTGTCGTAACCACGCCAGCGCCATGACTTCTTCTACCACCGGCGAGGATGATCCTCGACCACTTCCTTTATTGTCTCTCCAAAGCAGCTTGGAGAGGTAGCAATAGGCTTCTCAACTAAGCATTCTCGGGTTTGAAGGAGTCGGGCTAAAAACAACAAAAGGAAAGCAATTCAAGTTGTGAAAAGGAAAAGGTAAACTCGTTTTTACACTTTAGTATATTTCACATACCGCACCTTGGACCTAAACAGAATTTGGGAGTCACTTTCCCAACGGAAGATTTCTTCTTCTCTCGACCACTTCGGGTCAAGTTCGAGTTGAAGAATGGGCTTAGCCACGACCACGCCCTCGTCGTGGATCTTGAACAGGACCATCTCTCGGTCTCCTCGACTTTCTCGATGGCCGAGATCAGCCTCGACCCTCCAAGAGCAAAGATTGCCATCACCATAGGCTCTCATCGAGCGGTATTATCCTTCACAAAGACATAAAATCCTTCCAGCCTCCTTTTCCAAGTGCTTAACAAAACCAGAGTGGCGTAAACTGCGAAAGATTTTTTGTCATAATAGAAGGGTACCTTGGCCTTGCGAAGCTTTGGCGCTTTAGAGGTTCACTACTTCGACCTCCTCCACTTCAGCTATTTTAGCCTCGCTTCAGCTATGCTATGTTTGCCACAAGCTTTGCAGAGGATCCGTCAAGGACTAGAACTCGAGCTCGTCCCTACTTTGTCGCCACCCCTTAAAAGTCGACGCCTCTTGGACGAAGGAGCCGAGCCTTTGTCCTTTGTCAACCCCGCACCGATGGTTATCAAGATGCCTTCTTCATCATCCCGACGATTTTCCATGCCTACTTTCTCGTAGCAAAACAGAAGAGAAGAATTACTAACTCGGTCGAAGATTTTCTACGACCAAAGATCAAGTCGAAGTTTTTCTACGACCTTTCCTCGTACAGAAGATTTCCTACGGTCACGACTAAGTTGTAAGTTTTTTCTACAACATTTCTCTAGTCGAAGTTCTTTCTACGACTATAAAGTCTTAAAGACAAAATCAACTACCGACACCTTTAGGCGAACCATCCTTTCCTCTCATGGATACGACCGCAAGGATTTTAGGAACCGCCACATTAAGTGGCGGAGACTTCACAAACGAAGTTTGACTCTAACGCCAATCTCCGCCGGTGAAAGATCTGCTCAAACAGATAAAGGCATCTTTTAAACAACTTTGCGTAAAGACCAAACCGAGAGCTAAGTCGAAAATTCACTTACCCTCGCTAGTAGTCCCCGGTTGGAGTCTCATAGCCCCGAGTATCTCCACATAGGGATGCTCGCTTCTTCAAAGGACTAATTCGCGCAGTGATGAAATCTTTCACCACATGCCATCCGTCACCCTTCCTTCTTCAAGTCCTTGATAGCTTGAACATAAGGGCAATCCTACCGATATCTTCAGAGTCGAATCCCATGAAGATTGCTTTTCAAGCAGCCTTTCCCACTTAAAGAGAGGCTATCTTCGAGGTGACTTTCCAAAGAAACCACCTCTTCCTCCATCCCGCCACGAAGACCGGTGAAACTCAACATACTCCTCGACTTCCGTCGTGGAGTTTTAGACCGAACTTCCAAAGAATCCCGCTTGCCGAGACATTCTATAGAAATATTGAAAAGCTCAAGGTCCGCCGAATTCCTGTGCACGCTTCGCACAAATATACTGAACACTACTACAAAATAGGTTATAGTAGACGCCCCATCACGATGGTTCCTTTGGAACCGCCGTGTTGGGTCATCCAACATGGGGTCAAGCGCGAACAACTATCACAGACGGTATTTTTAGAACCGCTCAGGATAGTCACTATCACGCACGGTTGAGAAATAGAACCGCTCAGGAATTATCACGACGGTTCTATTCACAAACCGCTCGTGATAATCCCCTAATCACGATGGTTTTACGTTACAACCGCTCGTGTAGTATATGCTGACGGTTCTTATTTAGAACCGCTCAGCGATATTTTGTTATCACTGACGGTTCTTATTAAGAACCGCTCGGAGATCCTCTCGCCACGCCAAGCTCAGGTCCACCGCCGCAGTGGACGCCGCCTCTCGCCATCGCCGCAGTGGAGCAACCCGGCCGCCCCCGCCGCTGCCCAGATCAACATACCTCCACACTTCAAGATCGATGGGATGAGGATCTAGCTCTTACTATGGGCAAATAGATATTGTAACTTCTCCTCCAAACTTTTTTAAAATTTTGGAATTTTCATATATATATAGCCAAACAACGTGCGTGGCGAGAGCTTACAAAAGATTAAAAACTAGAAACCTATCTAGTGGTGGAGGTAGGTCGCTATCTCCGCCTTCAACACTTCAGAGGCGGCGGCGCCTTGGGCGGACGGTTTAAGATCGAACGAATCTCGAATACGCCCACTCACGACGCCTTGCTCGAGTGTGTCCCAAGACCCTGATCGTTGAACTGTTGAAGAGAGCCCATAGGCTCTCTTCTCTTGCTTGAGGGTCTCGGCCGTCGACTCGACGCTTCTTTGCCTCGATTAAGCGGTCAAGTGACGACAAGCCTCCCGAGACGTGCAACTTGCTTTGGAGGACCACGCCGACGACACGGTAAACTCGCCGAAGTGGGAGATCACCCGAAGACACGGCGGAGGAGAATGTCAAGACGGCGGAAGGTGGCGCCACCCGCCCGCAAATTCTCGACAGAGGAGTGAAGACATTGTTGAAATAGTGTTCTTCCAGCAAAGACGACTCAACGATAGCGAGAGAGGTGCGCAGACAAAGGCGTGTACGTAAGAGGAGGCAGCCATTTCTGCTTTTTGTGGAGAAAGGGATCAAGGAGGTTGTGTGAAATACATTGTAGAAGGGACACATCTATATATAGAACAATTTCTAAAGCCGAACGGAGACGAAGAGATATTTGGGGAGTCAGAGCGACGTTGGAAAATGAAGAGATGAAGCCGCTACCGCAGTGATCGTGAGACGAAGAGACACACGCAGAAAATGAAGACGAAGAGACACGCTGAAAATGAAGAGTTATCACGCACGGTTCCGCTGTATAACCGTCAGGAAGGAATCACTGACGGTTCTATTTAAAACCGCTCGGATACGTTCATATCACGAGCATTTGTAGTTAAAACCGTCAGGATTATCATGCACGATTTTTTATAGAACCGCTCGGATATTATTATCACTGAGCGGTTCTCGTTATAAACCGCCTATGATATACTTTTTATAAGGCAGAAACGCTAGGTTTTGCTCTCACTTGTCACTTCCTCTCCGCGCCCTTAGGCTCTCGCGCTGCTCGCCTCCTCTAGGGTTTAGGGCTCAGAGTAGTTTCACCACCGACCACGACCTCGGCGCCGCCGCCCAACCTCGGCGCCCGACCTCGGTGCCGCCGCCCCGACCTCGGCGCCTTGACCTCGGTGCCGCCGCCTCCACCACGGCGCCTGCTCACCTCCCTCGTCAGTAAGCCCCGACGCCGCCTCCCGACCTCGACGCCGCGTCCTCCTCCCGTGTGGGCCTCCTCCTCTGCAGACCGGCCTTCTCCCCAGGCCGTCCTCCTCCCTCTGCACCGCCTTCTCCCACCTGCCCGTCCTCCTCCCGTGTCGGCCTCCTCCTTGCACCGTGAGTTCTTGTGCGGCATCCTCTCTGTGAGTATTGCTCCTCTGTGGTAGTTCGGCTTTGTTGATCGAGGGGCTTTGTTGACATGCTCGTGATGAACTATGTCTTATAATGAGATTGAATGTGATAGTTAGTTCATACTTGAGCTCTATTGTATTACTTTGCTACCGTCAATATGATCTATTTGTTAATTGGTTACTTTCGGTTGAGCTCATCGCTCACATTGCAAATTGATCGATGGGCTTTGTTGACATGCTCGTGATGAACTCGCCTTATAACGAGATTGAATGTGATAGTTAGTTCATACTTGAGCTCTATTGTATTACTTGCTACTATCAATATGATGTACTGTTAATTGGTTACTTTCGCTTGAAAGCTAGTTATTCTCGATTCTTCATGTTCGATTCATTGAGAGTATTCAGTTTTAGTTGGTAATCTAATGACTAGTTTGTGATTCTTCTAGTAGTCTCAGATGAGCTCATTCAACTTTTCATTTGCCATCTTGATCTCTCGTAGTCAACCTCTGCTTTGATCGAAGTTTAATCTGTTTTAGCTAACAGCTTGAGATCGTTTGACGCTTAAGCAAAGTATTGTTTAGAGCTCATAGTTTGAATTTATATTATCATATTCATTTAATGAAGAGTATAGACAATAGGATTGAGATGGCAAAGACTTGTTCTTTAGCTACTCTCCTTCGAGAGCACATAATATCATGAATCAATATGTTGGAATAGTGTCTGCAATCGTTAATCTCTAGACCTTTTATTGGTCGAGCATTTCCTTCGCCGATCATTTTACTTGATTCTAGTTCTATGTCTTCATTAAAGGCTAGTCTTCTCGACATGAAGCATTAAACCTTTGCTTAGCATTTTCTTCGTCGATCTCGACACACTTGAGTGTACCTTTGCTTCGTGCCAATCCTCCACGGCACAAAGCAAATGGTACACTCCAAAGGTGTCGAGCTCGATGAAGTAGGCTCGAGCAAAGATTTGTATCACTAGTTTCTATCTATACAAAGATCATAAGAGAGGCCGGTGGATTAAGGAGTGTTAGAATAGAAGTCGGTGGATTAAGGAGTGTTAGGAATGTTAGTAGTCCTGTATGAGCTCATTCAACTTTTCATTTGCCATCTTGATCTCTATAGTCAACCTCTGTATTTCTTCCCGAGATTAATTGTTTCATATTTATGCTGGAATTATTTATGATTATTTGCTATGTCTATTTTACTTGATTCTATTTTGTTTCTATGTCTTCATTAAAGGCTAGTCTTCGCACATGATGCATTAAACCTTTGCTTCGTTGATTAAGGAGTGTTAGGAGTGTTAGAATAGGAGCAGGAGGCGGCGAGCCCTACAGATTAAACCTTTGCTTAGCATTTCCTTTCGTCGATCTCGACACACTTGAGTGTACCTTTGTTTTATGCCGGTCCTCCACGGCATAAAACAAATGGCACACTCCAAAGGTGTCGTGGTCGATGAAGAGTATAGACAATAAGATTGAGATGGCAAAGACTTGTTCTTTAGCTACTCTCCTTCTCGAGAGCACATAATAGGAGCAGGGAGGCGGCGAGCCCTACAGGATTAAACCTTTGCTTAGCATTTCCTTCGTCGATCCTGACACACTTGAGTGTACCTTTACTTCTTGCCAATCCTCCAAGGCAAGAAGCATATGGTACACTCCAGTGTGTCAGGGTCGATGAAGAGTATAGACAATAGGATTGAGATGGCAAAGACTTGTTCTTTAGCTACTCTCCTTCTAAGAGAACATAATAGGAGCAGGGAGGCGGCGAGCCCTACAGGATTAAACCTTTGCTTAGCATTTCCTTCGTCGATCCTGACACACTTGAGTGTACCTTTGTTTCATGCCAGTCCTCCACGGCATGAAACAAATGGCACACTCCAGTGTGTCGGCCTCGATGAAGTAGGCTTCCTTAGAGAAGCTAGTGGATTAAGGAATGTTAGTACTCTGTATGAGCTCATTCAACTTTTCATTTGCCATCTTGATCTCTATAGTCAACCTCTGTACTTCTTCCTGAGATTAATTGTTTCATATTTATGCTGGAATTATTTATGATTATTTGCTAATATTGCACATGTTGAGCATATTATTAAGTTTCAATGTATATGTTAATTTGGGACACTTGCAATCCATTTTATTGCATATGTAACTTATATAGATAGCAAGTGTTTAGATGGCAGAGACATCGTCTTCGCCCACCGACGCGACGCAGATGGAAGAGGCGCCGACGAGGCCGCCGACACCGACGCCAAGCAGATGGAAGAGGCGCCGACGAGGTCGCCGTCACCGTCGATTTATAATGACACTAAGCGAGATGGCAGAGGACAATCGAAAATGCCTCTGGGGCCGATCGGTCATCACGGAGGTTAGTGACTTTGGGGTCCCTCTCGAGTCCCAAGAGATCGCGGCGAGATTCCGACCATCTGCGGGATATTTGCAAGGAACGGGTCCTCATCACCACACCAACGTGGAAGGACTCGACGAAAGAAGCGAAGGCGCTACTGTGGATGTAACTTTCAGAGAAGTTCACTATTCCGTATACATGTGGCACGCGGCGACGGACGGCGATGCTCACGATGGGTAAATCGTGGAGGACCTTCAAGAGCATTCTTGTCACGGCACGTGAACACGGGTCAAACGCCTTCGCAAGAAGACAAATTCTTGATGCGGGAAGCATGGGACACCTTTGTGGCTATGAAAACGACGGCCGAATTTAAGGAGCAAAGTGCGGCGCACAAAGCTCTCCAGACACGAAACACTCACCCGCACACACTCGGCACCACTGGGTACGCGGGTAAATACGAGGAATGGGCGGCGGAGAAGGAGAACCCGCTTTCGATGTCACGCACCAGCGCTCCCTAAGCTGGTTAAAAGCGAGGGCACAAGTCTCGTCTTCGGGCAGCATCTCCTTCACAAACCCGGCAGACCAGGAAGTGTCCCAACGTGTGGTAAATATGTCGAACTACTAAGTTGTTAATAAGTCCATCACTTTATAGTGTCTATAATAACATGATGACCTCTTGCGGCGTGGACTTGATCGCCCAAGCTTCCCAAGGCTCCTTCCATGCGAGCGAGGAGAATGATATACTATCTACGGCCTTGAGAAACAAGGAGCACCCGGTCGCACGCGAGGCTTTGGGGTTAACGTGCCTTGGAGTCATGGATTCGCGGACTACTACACGATAGGACTAGGAAGAGATCCAAGGTCGAGCACGACAACCGCTTGGTACAGATGATTACTAACCAATTTCAAGTAGAGATGGCAAGATTATGAGTCAAATGGATATACTCATGAGCCACGGTCGCAAGCCGCCTCGCTAATTCGGGAGGCGCCCTCCTCGACGTCGGAGTAGCGTCGGCGTCACAAGATAATTGTGAACATGACGACGTCCGATTACCGATAGACGACATCAAGGTAACGTACATCTATGGATGCACCAAAGATAGACCTATAGGACGCCTTAGCTAATTGCGTATCATTTTGTAGGAGCCGACGCCTCAGAAGCTCCAAGTGAGGATGGATGGGTCCTTTGTATTGAGGTCACAGCAGGGATGGTGTATCCATATGAGGAAGGGCAAGGCAAAGACGGTGCCCACCGGCGCCGCAGTTACGCCAGGTCCGTGGATATGGTACATGTCAATTTCCGAGCCGTCCCACCAAGATTTGCCCGAACGAAGAGATCACAACACTAGGGATGCCGCCTCTCTTTTATCCAAGGGCCCAAGAAGGACATCGCTCGACCCAAAGAAGGTTGCGATCCGACACGACCATTCCTCTCCAACGGACCTCGATGACTCCACCTCATGTTTCGCCTCATAAGGCCACCTCTTGATTCCGTGGAGAAGACGCCAAGGAACAAAGAAAAGCGTGCCAGATCCGCTCCCGAGTCATCTCACAAGAAGACGCCGCCAATCGCTAAGGCCAAATCGAAATCCACAAACGTTAAGCGCCTCCCAAGTCCGGAAGTCCGCGATACCCGAACTACATCATCGGAAAACCATTGTGCTCGATGCAAGATAATGCACGCCGATATGCTTGTCGCTTTGCATGCCCGGTACTTGGCGAAGACCCAAAAGAAGGGTGCGATCATCGAATCACCGCCGATACGAGGATAAGCATTTCTTCAACGGACGAGGTACTTCGTCAGGCTTCAATGACTTATTTCAACTATTCAACCTCGTTGGCCTCGACGCCTCGCTTCTCGATGTTGGACAATCGTAAGCGCGCATAATCAAGTTCTACATTCATTGCTTATGTATAGATACATGCCAAAAATGTCCAGAATGGAAAGAACCTGGGTTTCTCGACCCACATGTGGTATCGTTGCAAACCATCCAACAAGACTCCTCCTTCGCCGAGAAATACATAACGAGGTCATTGCTTCGTCGATTTAACATGAAGTACATAGTGGTGCCCTACAACCGTGGGTAAGTGTCACTACTTGCTATACAAATTTCATTTGTACTTTATACGCAAAGACGAACTTAGGTTTAATGACTATAGCGACATACATGAGTAGGTACCATCGATCCTTTTAGTTATTATACCCAAGAGAAACCATGTGATATACCTTGATTCCCTAAACCGCAACAAGCACGACTTCAAAGACTCTAAGAGGAATACTCGAGAGGTATGCTCATTTCCTCCTTACATAACTCTATTGTAGTCTTCATTCGCTTGAAATGGCCGAGGATAACCTTTTCAATCATGTAGGTCGCTCATCAATTATGTTGCCAACAAAGGAATATACAATGGAAAGAGCGCCTAACTAACACACGTGATGGATTTTCCTAGATGCGCTACAACACTATAATCCTATATCATACTTCATAATAACGCGTCTCGAACCGACTATACCTATATATGTAATTCTATTTTTTGCAAAGGTCGCCAAAGAAAAAGATGATGAGTTATGTGCAATCTACGCTCTGCTATCATATGCGCCTAATCCTTCAGACTAGGAAGAAGGATCCCGAGGTTTGTCAATCTCAAATAATTATTTCCTAATTATAAATTTAAATATATATATCTTACCACTTTACTCTTGCTAGTGGCGGGCCTTGAATTTACAATGTGATTCACTCGTTGCGAAGAGATCAAGGACATTCGAGGAAGCTCTGCGCCTTTATCAACACAGAAATCATTAACGACAACGGAGAGTTTCACTCCGTCCGCCAACCCGAGCATCACCCCACTAAAACCTCTCAACGCAAAACAATTGTAATCTAGTTGTAACTATAGCGACAATACTTGAACAAATGCGATCTTTTGTAATTTATTTTGAGTAATGATCACTTTGAGTTGTCATGGCTGCTTGAATCTGTTTTTTGTGAATGCTTGAATATGTTTCGTGAATGCTTGTTTTCAGAGGGCATGGCTAGCAATTCCCGAGGCTAGCCAGAAAACACCAAATTGTGGGCGAAGTATGAGCTATCACGAGGCGGTTTACGTTAAAACCGCTCAGGAAGTCAAGTATCACTGAGCGGTTTGAACAGTAAAACCGCTCGTGATAGGAGAATATCACGAGCGGTTCTAAATAAAAACCGTCAGGATAGGAGAATATCACGACGGTTCTACAAAAAGCCGCTCGTGATATTCGTAAATCACGACGGTTTTTATTTAGAACCGCTCGTGATATTCTCCTATCACGCACGGTTTTCGCTCAAACCGCTCGTGATATTTGACTTCACGCACGGTTTTTAATAAAACCGCTCGTGATATTTCGTATCACGACGGTTTTGTACCGCCTCGTGATAATATCATGTTATCACAGCACCAACAAACATAGACGGTTCGAAACCGCCTCGTGATGAAGGTTTCGAACCGTCTGTGATGTCGGTTCCTGTAGTAGTGGAAAACGCTCAGCATGGTGATAGAGTTAGGATCAAGGTTCACTAACTCCACCCCAAAATGCTCGAGCACAACGGTGAGAAAGGGGTGAGCAGCAAAATGAAGGCCACACTCACAATAAGCCCGAAGACGGAATTTGCCCATTCTCCTCGACGGCCAATCTTGCCCAAATGCCGAAGCCATTTCACAAGAGTCTTCTCTGGAATCTTCCCACGTGCAACTAGGGCTTGAATCTTCGCCAGATCCATCTCCGACTCTTCCCACTCGAAACTTTCCGGCCATTTCTCTCGGAAACAGAAATTTTGGGTCGAAAAAGAGGGCACAATTGGAGTGGCAATGAGAAGGCAAGAACGACTTCGGCAAGGAGAAGGCAAGAGGTTGAAAGAACAGCAGGAGCAATTTGGGGAAAAGTAAGATCTTAAGTTTTACCCTCCGTGAGTATATATAATCACAGTACCTTGAGCCGAGGCGTGATATTCCAAGGGTCGCCACCGCCTCGAACCGCTTCAACAGACAAAGCAACGAGCGCCGCTTTGAGATTCCCCAAGGTGTCCGCTCGAGAAATTCATGTTTATGCTTACATCTCAAGCGAAATTACTTCCTTGGTTAGATCTTTTCAACCAAAGGAAATGATAATCGGAAAGTTCCTTCTTCCGATCACTATACTACGACCACCTTGTGATCGTAGAAATGCTTTTACCACCACTTGATAGTCGTAAGCAATTTTCTTGACCAAGCACATTTCGGTCAAAGTAGTATACAATCGAAGAGTTTTTCCTTCGATTATTTTCACGATCCTTTCATGATCGTAAGACCATCTAGAACCCTTTACCAAGTAAGTTGCTTTCACTTGAAGTCGGGGGCTAGATGACGAGGATATAATAATCCTCATTTTACCTTTTATCTATAATTTTATTATAGGTAAATATGATGTCATGTGAACCCCGAGTGTACCCTTAATGTTATGAAGGAAGAACCAAATGGATGGTCGTAAGTTCTTCTCTCGACCACCCCCATAGTCGTAAGTTATGCTACGACTATCCCATAGTCGTAAGTCTTGCTACGACTACCTCATAGTCGTGAGATTCCTCTACGACTAGGTCAGCCACGACCACCTTATATTCAAATGAACCTGCAGACAAGTGGGTCTTATTGATTAAGGGATTCAAACAATCATCATACGTTGTTATTCTACGTAATAATGGCACGTAATACCCCATTATCTACGGTATATAGTCATTGGAGCGACGTGGAGGAATTAATACACCGGTAATTACTACCAACATGCGCCAATTCATAGAGGTGATGAGGCGCCGCTTTACTCGAGTAACCGCCGCTCCTTCACGTACTATAAAAGGCGGCAACTAGAGAAAAGGAGGGGAGGAGAGGAGCCATCAGGAATACAAGCACTATCTGTAATAGTCTTAGTTTTTCCCCTGATTGTTCAGTATACACTCAATACCATACACACACAGGAGTAGGGTTGTTATTCTCTCCGAGAAGGCCCTAACTCAGATAAAAATTCCCGTGTCGATCTCTCTGCATGATTCTATTCTAGGAGACCCCCCGAATCAAACAATCTTTACGTAAGTTCGGTTCTAAAACACCGACAGGCTTCTTTTACACACCATTGAGTTTGGCCTTGCCTGTGCTTGGCCGAGCTTGTCCTCCACTAACCTCCCCTCTTGGCCGCCATTGTTGAAGACCTTGGAGCTCCTCGGGGACTTGTTCCAATGGCTCTCCTCTTCACTTCCTTCTTCAATTCCTGCCATTTTCCTCTGTAACTCAGTTCCTAACTTGTTTAGTTGGGCATTTTTCAGAGGTGGCCATAGTGGATCTTGAAGTTGGAGCTTTGGCCGAGGAGCAACCTCATCTTCCCCAGCTCCTTTGGACCTCCAGGTAACTTCCTGTTAGTCCTTAGAGCTGGGCACCTGCATGTATGTCGCTATGAGCTTTAAATTTCATATTTGTCTTTTGGCCGTCTTGGTCATCTTTGTCCTCTCGGCTCATGGCTTCAAGGCCGCCGCCGAGAGTGAGCCCATGGTGTGCGCAACACTATTGCGCACACGGAGATGTCCTTGGTTGTCGCCGCGAGGTCTCAGATCGCCGCAATGACCACGCCCTGAGCTCGGAATCTTTGTTTGGACAAGAACAAAGCAGCCATTGTCGTTTTAGGGCAGAGATCCACCGTTAAATCGCTAATCATTGGCAAACCTCGTTAATCATTGGGTTCGCCATTATCGCTTTTAATTTCGCCCTTTTTGCGCGCATTTAAGACCTCGCCATGACCTCCTCGTTGTCCGCGCCTTAACTTCATGTCACAAGCACAAGACGCGCGCGAGCGCTGGCGCGTTGGATCTCGCCGCCCAAGACCTCCTCCGAGGAGATCTTGAACGCCCAGACCTCCCACGCATCAGTCGTGGCCTGCACCTCCCGGAGGTCTGTGGCGTTAAGTCCTCCGCTTTGACCTCCTCGAGGTCATCTTGACCGTTGAAGACCTCCTCGCTTGATCTGGGCCGTCCGGTCCTCCCCATTTCGTTGTGGTCCGTTGATGCGCATCAACGGCCACGACCTCCCTCTTTCGCTGCTGTTCTTGGGAGGTCATGGACCGTTGGATCCAAGATCCACGCCCATGTCCTCTGGACCTTCAGCTTGTAGGCGTGTCGTTCACCACGGGAGGTCTTGAGCCGTTAGATCTAAGATCTGTGACTCACGCCCTCCCATGTCTTTATGGTTTTTAGAAATTCCAAGGAACTCTTTATTTGCAAACCTGAAAAAGGTATGAACTTCAAAAATGCATAACTAATTCGTTTTAAATCCAATTGTAGTGATTCAAATTGGGTTAGATCTGTTTTGACCTGGACTCCAATCTAAAAATGATTGTGAGCCAAGTTCAGCTCCAGAATATGGTTTTGTAAATAAAATTCAAAACTAACTTTAAATGTTTCATTAAAAATTCCTTTAACTTGTAAAATGCATAAGTAATAATCTGTAGGTTAGTTTTGAGTGAATCCAACTTTGTTGGCTCTCTCTGTTATTGCTCTAAATGTTAGAATAGGATTTAGGCATGTCACTATTTTCAGAAAACTTTCTTGTGCAATATAATTTTGTTCAAGTTCTTGTTTTTGAAAAATTATAGAAAATGCATAATAGCTCCAAATGAGATGAACTCAATTGTGTTATTCATCTCATGAGGTGCTGGTTTTACTGTAAAAATCTCAGCTGCACCACCCTTCTAGAAAATGTTGCCAAATAATTAAATTAGTGAATAGTGGCAGTTTGTATTTTTTTGGGCTGAGCAGAATTGTTTTGCTCATATCTTTTGCATTAAGAATCCAAATCAATTGGTTCTTGTTGCTAAATTCCCTAAAAATCATCCTCTTGCTGCTGTAGAAATTTCAGAGCATTTGGAGTTTGTTTGCTGTTCTGTCTTTGTGGTTTTCGTCGTTCTTATCGTTTCTTTTCGCCTTTTCGTTAGGTGCCGACGAGTACTTTGACCCCGTGAGTGATCCTCAGCAATATATTGAGCAAAATCAGCAAGGCAAGTAGTTTGATCATATCCCTTTATTGTCCCATTACTTTAAAGCTTAATACTTTGTTTCACTTATATGTATGTATGCTACTTTGTGTTAAAATGTCGCTAGTAATCCTATAGATGCATATTCTGTAGGTAAAGGTTCATTCTCTACTACTAAGCCTAGGATTATCTTGCTGCGATTTAGAGTTCGATGGATGGACTCTTATCGCTTAGTAGTTTACGTTGATAATGCTTAGCAATGCTTAGATAACGGTAGAAATGGGCGGTTGTCGACATTATGTCGATGACCTTGATCACACTAAAATCTTATTCCATTTTGTCCATCTTGTGTTTTGTTACTTTGTAAACAAATAAAACAAAAATGAAAACAAAACTGTTATTGACTTAGGCACAATGGATGTTGGTGTGATATGTTGGGTGTGATTGGAATGGTGCCTAGGTCCCCAAGGACCGAGTTACTTATGTCACTAAGCCAAGCGCTCTTGCGTGCTAACCACACGAGGGGGATATGGGACCTCTCTTGACTAAGTACTTTGGGAGGTGTTAATTATGAGCTGGTCGGTGGGTATGCTTTAATTGTGTTGTGTGTGGTGTGGGAGGGGAGCATTAGCAGACCGGTTAGGCTGCCTAGTGTGTCCTTATCCCCGTGGGTTGCGGCTCTTAATTAGCATCATCCATTGGAAATGTCTCGTAGGACTTAGCCATGCCGGCATACCAAAGGAAGTGTGCTAAATCATGTGGCGAAAAGGCGGTCTGACGTGTGGGTACATTGGTACACCCCTGCAGGGTTAAAACTATTCGAATAGCCTCGTCCTAGGTTATGGACATGCTTGGTAAGGTCGTGCAAGAACTAGACTACAACATTTAAATTAAAACTTGATGGGTTGGTATGAATGGATGTTCATACTATTGTGGTGGCTATTGGGTTAGTCACTTCCAGGATTGTTGTTGTCTACCTATTGTTACTTGTCTCGTGGTTCTTGAAAATTAAAATGAATTGCAAATCTGCTTTGGAAATTATTAAATATTGCAAATGAAAACTTGCTTTATGCTAAAATAAGTCCAAAGCCTCATCCACCCAAATAAAGCTTGCATGTAATTAAACTATAGTTCTGTTATATTACACGTCAGTCTTGCGAGTACATTTTTGTACTCATTTGCTTTGCTTAATAACTTTGTTGCAGAGGAGGTAGAGCCTAAAAAGCTTTACTTTTGTGAGATGTGCATGGGCTGGGAATCGAGCTAGGCGTCTTGGTTGGTTGCCTTGTGGGCTAAAGGCAAACCTTGGCTCTCTTTTGTTTATCGCCATCTTATGGCATGTTGCTTCCGTTGTGTTACCTTTATTGTTGTATTTGGCCGGTCGGCCCCTTTTGTAATAACTCTATTATGTATGTCTTTTATTCTAGTCGTGCTTGGTTCTATGTCTTGAATGGAATTGATGCATGATTTTGTAAAGGGGTGTGTATACTGCATTCTGGGAAGTATACATATCTCGAAGACACGGATTATTATGTTTGTGATGCTAGGGTCAATGGATGACTAAGTATTACAAGCCTAATAAACCGGAGTCCTCACAAAGTTGGTATCAGAGCCATACTGACCATAGAAACCCTAGCTTGGTCGTTTTTAGGATATTTTGAAAAACCTATTTTCAAAGTATAAAAAGGGTTTATGAAAGCTTAAGTAAAGTCTCTACTTTTACTCCTTACCTATCTAGCTTTCTTATCTTATCTTTTTCTAATTTGAGTTTTAAAAAGTTGTTTACCTCTCCTCCCTTCAAATATAGTTGTTATCGTTTAACTGGTTTTGGGGGAACTTATGAGAGTTTAAATTGAAGTCTTGGCTGTCTTTTGGTGAAGAATGGAAGTAATTGGAGCTGGGATTCAAATCTGGAATTTTAGGACAGCAAGCAAGCATTTTAGGGCAGCAAGTTCAATGCTGTGATTAAGGTAGAAAACGAGAGGTTTACTCAACTAAAACTTGTGGGAATAGAAAGGGTAAGATGTGATACTAGTTGGCTAATTATCTAACAATTATTTCGCTGGTTTAACCTTGCTTTTGAGTAGTATTAGAGCTGGATTAGCTTGCTGAAATTTTGCCTTCTCAACCGATTACTCGTTCATTCAATACGGGATAATTGCATAGAGAAGTTGAGTTTATTTCCTAAGTGATCCTTGCTGTTTTTAGAGTCTTTTGGGAGTTTTAAAGTTCTTTTACTTGCTATTTTGGCCTTCGATTAGGGTGACATTCCATTCCCCTAGTCGTTAGCTTTTTCGCTTCTTCCGGCTTTGTTTTTGGGGTACTAGTTGCTAACCTCTTTCCCCTCTCAACAGGATGGCGGGTCGTACTCGTAGCGGCCAAGGCCAGGCAGCTGGTCCGGATGAGGAGCTTCCTCCTCCTCCGACCATGGCCGAGGTTCTTCTTCAGATAGAGCACAACCGCGCGGATGACAGAGAGTGCTATCGGATGTCATCGCAAACACCTCAACACCTCAAATTTCTTACCGGTGCTTGAGGATCCGGGCAAGGGAATGCCCATCGCCTCGTGGGGGCCTTGCTGAGTTTCTTCGCACTCCACCCCCACCTTTTCAGTGTCGAGGACTCGCTCGATGCGCATTTAATCGCTTGTCTCGGTTGAGCGGAAGCTCAGCATCGCGCAGTGCCAGGAGCACGAGAAGGCGCTGTTTGCATCGCACCAACTGGAGGGTGCAGCTTTATCATGGTGGGAGAGCTTTCTCGCCATGCAGCTCGCAGACCACACTGTCACCTGGGAGGAGTTTCGCACTGCCTTCCGTCGTTCTCATATCCCTGCCGGCTTGATGAACATCAAGAAGCAGGAGTTTTGCTGCTGTTAGTGACCTTCTTTTTGCTCCTCTGTTGGTCCCGTTGCTCATTCGCTCTCCCGGTTCGGAGATGAGAGCTGAGTTGGAGTGCAGGGATGTTCCTATCGAGATTGAGGGAGTAAGGTTTGTGGCGAATCTTATTCTCCTCAATGCAGCGAGCTTAGATGTGATTCTTGGCATGGATTGGTTGTCCCAGCACATGGGGCAAATCGATTGCACCCGGAAACTCATCTATCTCACCAGTCCATCCGTGGCGGGTTAAGCTTTTCACCGGTTGCCAGCCCTCATCTCTTCGCACTTGAAGCGAAGCCAGCTCCGGATATTCGTGAAGTCCCAAAGGTGTGTGACTTCATGGATGTCTTTCCCGAGGATCTTCCAGGGATGCCACCAGTTCGTGATCTCGAGTTCGTCATCGAGTTGGCTCCCGGTACTGCCCCGATTTCGAAGAGGCCTTATCGGATGCTACCGAATGAGTTGGTGGAGTTGAAGAAGCAACTTAATGAGCTTCAGGAAAAGGGTTTCATTCGCCCTAACTCATCTCCGTGGGGTTGTCTGGCTATCTTCGTTAAGAAGAAGGACGGTACTTTGCGCATGTGCGTCGATTATCGTCCGCTTAATGAAGTGACGGTAAAGAACAAGTATCCTTTGCCCCGCATTGATGATCTCTTTGATCAGTTATCTGGAGCCCAGGTTTTCTCCAAGATTGATTTGAGAGTGGGATATCATCAAGTTCGTATCCGACCTGAGGATATTCCCAAGACGGCGTTCTCTACTCGCTATGGTTTGTATGAGTATACCGTCATGTCGTTCGGCTTGACCAATGCTCCTGCCTTGTTCATGAACCTCATGAATTCAGTGTTCATGGAGTATTTGGATAAGTTTGTCGTGGTCTTCATCGATGATATTCTTATCTATTCCAAGAATGCTGAGGAACACGCCGAGCATCTGAAGCTTGTGTTGGGCAAGCTGCGTGAGCACCAGCTGTATGCGAAGTTCAGCAAGTGCCCGTTCTGGTTGAAGGAAGTGGCCTTCTTGGGCCATGTGCTTTCAGCCGGAGGCGTGGCCGTCGATCCTAGCAAGGTCAGTGATGTGCTATCCTGGAGTCAGCCTCGTTCGGTAACCGATGTGCGGAGTTTTCTCGGTTTAGTGGGATATTATCGTCGCTTTATCGAGAACTTCTCCAAGATCGCGAAGCCGATGATGGAGTTGCTCAAGAAGGACAAGAAGTTCATGTGGTCCACTGAGTGTGAGGAAAGTTTCCAAGTGCTCAAAAAGCGTTTGACCACCGCTCCCGTTCTCGTTCTTCCCGATATCCATCGAAGCTTCGATATCTTTTGCGATGCTTCTCGTCGAGGCCTCGGTTGTGTCCTTATGCAAGAAGGCAAGGTAGTTGCCTATGCATCAAGGCAATTGAGACCTCATGAACTCAACTATCCTACCCATGACTTGGAGCTAACGGCTGTGATTCATGCACTTAAGATTTGGCGGCATTACCTAATCGGTAATCGTTGTGAAGTGTATTCGGGTCACAAAAGCTTGGAGTATTTGTTCACCCAGCCAGATCTGAACCTCCGGCAAAGGAGATGGTTGGAATTGATCAAAGACTATGATGTGGGTATTCACTACCATCCGGGCAAGGCTAATGTCGTTGCCGATGCGCTTAGTCGCAAAGCGCATTGTAATGCCTTATCGCTCAAGGAGCTTCAGCCCACCCTTGTTGAGGAGTTTCAGCGTCTCAACTTGGGTTTGGTTGAGCATGGATCCCTCGCTACCTTGGTTGTGCAACCAACCTTGGTGGATCGTGTCAAGGCCGCTCAGCAATCAGATCCCGGTGTGAACAAAATCAAGGAAAATGTCAAGAACGGAACAGCCAAGTGCTTCTCTGAGGATGAGCATGGGGTTGTGAGGTTCGGCCAACGCCTTGTGGTTCCAAAGGACATGGAGTTGCGGAAATTGATCCTCCGCGAAGCCCATGATTCGCCTTTGTCCATCCATCCCGGGGCCACAAAGATGTATCAAGATCTCCGTCAGGGATTTTGGTGGACCCGAATGAAGAGGGAGATTGCGAAGATCGTTGCCGAGTGCGACGTGTGTTGTCGTGTGAAGGCCGAACATCAGCGACCAGCCGGTTTGCTTCAGCCTTTGCCTGTTCCTGAGTGGAAGTGGCATTCGATCGGAATGGATTTCATCACCGGTCTACCCATGTCCCCGAAGAAGAATGATGCCATTTGGGTCGTCATCGATCGATTGACTAAGGTGGCACATTTCCTTCCTGTCAAGACTGACCTTCGGGTAGGTCTTTTGGCAGAGCTCTACATTGCCCGCATCGTGAGTTTGCACGGTGTGCCGAAGACGATTGTGTCGGATCGTGGATCTCTATTCACGTCTCGTTTTTGGCATAGCTTGCAAGAGGCTATGGGAACTCGTCTTGCTTTCAGCTCAGCATATCATCCTCAAACTAATGGTCAGACCGAGAGGGTCAACCAAGTTTTGGAAGACATGCTCCGTGCTTGTGTTCTTTCCTATGGGAAGCACTGGGAGAAATGCTTACCCTTCGCCGAGTTTTCTTACAACAACAGCTTTCAAGCCAGTCTCGGCATGGCACCTTTCGAGGCCTTATACGGAGAAAGTGCGAGAACCCCGTTGTATTGGTCTCGAGACCGTGAGAGACCTTTTTGGTCCGACTTCGATCAATGAGGCCGAGAGTCAAGTTCAGCTTATTCGTGAGCGTCTTCGCACAGCTCAATCCAGACAAAAGAGCTATGCGGATCACCGACGTCGGGAGTTGCGTTTTGAGCCTAATGACTTTGTTTATCTCAAAGTCTCTCCTTTGAAGGGCCATCAACGTTTCGGCGTCAGGGGCAAGTTAGCTCCTCGGTATGTGGGTCCCTACCGCATTATCGAGAAGAAAGGAGTTGCTGCTCACAGTTGGAGTTGCTTGCGGCACTTGAGGGGGTACATGATGTGTTCCATGTGTCCCGCTTGAAGAAGTGCCTCCGTGTTCCAACTGAGGAAGCTCCGTTGGAAACTCTCGATGTCCAACCAGATCTGACCTATCACGAGCACCTGCTCAGATACTCGAAGAGGTCGAACGAAGAACTAGGAATCGCTCCATCAAGTTCCTTAAAGTTCAGTGGTCAAACCATTCCGAGGATGAAGCTACTTGGGAAAGGGAAGATCGCTCACAGACGGACTACCCTTCCTTCTTTTCCGAGTAAGCCAAAATCTCGGGACGAGATTTCTGTAAGGGGGGGGAGATTTTGTAACATCCCAACTGTATAAACAGGTGTGTGTTTCAAATGTAAGAAAATGTGTAGAAATTAAAACTTTTTCTCACATCTTGAAAACCCCTAAACTCTCATGTAATTCTTGTCCAAGAGTTGTGTTATCCAAAAACATAAAGCTCTTGTTGACCTATAGTCAAACTCATGTTCCATTTGTTACAAACCTTGTGCCAAACTTTTGGAAATATTTTTCCTTGGTCCTAGAATTGATGTGGGACCCTCTGAAAAATATCATAAGTTATAAAACTTGTTTGATAATTTTGGAGGTAAAACAAACTCTTGAACGGCCTTAATGAATTTCCTGAGAAAAATGCATTGCATAAAAACCTCTGGAAATTTTATGTAAGGTTAATCATAATGGCAGCAAGCTCCAGTTAAAATTTCAGGCAATTTGGAGTTCAATTGCTATCCCAAACAATTCTGCAAAATCTCAGCTGTTAAGTTTAAATTTAAAAAGTACATTGTTACTTGGGCTAGCCGCTTTGCAAAGCTGGTCCAGCCCAACTATTTCTGCACCTCAACAGACCTCCCTTTCCACCTTGATGAGGTCGCAGCCGTTGGATTTACATCCAACCGCCACGACCTCCTCCTCCCAACAAGCGCAGCCAGGTCCTCCCCACCCTCATGAGGTCACAGCCCTTGGATCAACGATCCATGGCCATGACCTCTCCTCGCGCTCAAACCACCCAGATCTCCCCTTGCACTCACTTGAGGTCGTAGCCGTTGGATTCAATCCTAAGGCCACAACCTCCTCCGCAACCACCACTGCGAGGACCTCCCACCTTGTTGAGGTCGTAGCCGTTGGATCAGATCCAACAGCCCACGACCTCCCCTCAAGATCTAGCGCACCTGACCTCCCCCGTCTTGTATTGTGTGCCGTTAGATTCAAAATCTACGGCCACGACCTCCCTGTGCCTTGTGCGCATCGGACCTCCCATACATGTGAGGTCTAGGCCGTTAGATTTAGATCGCGCGGTCTCTAATGTGTGGGCCGTTCGGACCATCTCTTATAGCCCTTAGATCTAAATCTAAAGGCTAGGACCTCCTTTGTGCTACGCACAAGGCTCAGGACCTCCCCGCGCTTGATCAGAACCATTGGATCAAAATCCAAAGGTCCTGACCTCCCTTGTGCGTTGCGCAAGCTCAGGACCTCCCTATCGGTTATGTGCCCTTGGATTTAAATCCAAAGGCCACGACCTCCACATCTTGGGTCAGAAGCGCGCTTGTGACGTTAAGTCCTCCAGAGGTCTCTGCACTGTTGGATTTAAATCCAATGTCTTGGACCTCCTAATCCCTTTTTCCTCGTGGCGCATCCGCGTTAAGAAAATCATGGGGCCACGACCTCCTTGTCCAAGATCGTGGTCAGGACCTCCTTCCACCACTTAAAGCGTAACGGTTCAAAAACATAATCCGAGGGCCAGGACCTCCCCATCCACTTAATCCAACGGTGGATGTGAGGTCCTGTTCTTCTTCTAGCTTGGGCTCTCGTGCCCGAGCCATGGTAGTGGGCAATGTCAGAGCAGGGTCTTGTCCAACGGCTCTGCCCTGCAAGCATTTATTGCGTGTCAGCCCTTTCCGCCCCTAAGCCATGCCCAGTCCTAACCTACTCTGTCCCATCCATCGTGTCCAAGTCCAGGACCTCCCGTGGACCTCCCATGGGCTAAGCTCACCATGAGCTTAACCCCTGGTGCAGGACCTCTCCTGCCCTAGGTATAAGAACCCCTCGTGCTCCCCTTTGGCTTCTTTTACACACCATTGAGTTTGGCCTTGCCTGTGCTTGGCCGAGCTTGTCCTCCACTGACCTCCCCTCTTGGCCGCCATTGTTGAAGACCTTGGAGCTCCTCGGGGACTTGTTCCAGTGGCTCTCCTCTTCACTTCCTTCTTCAATTCCTGCCATTTTCCTCTCAGAACTCAGGTTCCTAACTTGTTTAGTTGGGCATTTTTCGAGGTGGCCATAGTGGATCTTGAAGTTGGAGCTTTGGCCGAGGAGCAACCTCATCTTCCCCAGCTCCGGTCCTCACTGACGAGGATTAAAACCTCTATGTATTATTTTAAATGCATAATAAAAGACCATACGTCTTCATGGTCGTAACCCCTAAGACTAACGACCTCCCTGGTCGTTAGTATTCAGAGGTTACTTAATGGGTACCACAGCCTGATGAGGCTTTGTGCCTAATCCCGACCGGATAACCGCCGAAAATTATCGAATCGGTATTTCTTATCGTATGATGAATGGAACACGGTTATAATGCTCCAAACCATGCGATGGTACAACCCTGAGACACTGACTATTAACCACCCTACGGTTAAGCTTTTCACAAGCAACCGCAAGGAAGTTAGCACATTGCTAACTTCTCTACCGTTCCGACCAGTCGTAACGCTTCACCAGGGACGTCTTCTCCAGGAGTAACTGTCATCTCTTCGGAAGTTATTTAAAGGTGAAGCACAAGGCACGAGGGACAAGAAGGGAGACGATAGGCGACACACAAAACAAGGCCAAGGCAAAGATATGCACAGAAGCCTAAGCGGTGGAATTAGAAGCTAGATAATCGACCTTAGACTCATATTCTAAGTCCGATTGTCTTGCTAAACATTCCTCCATTCAAGGTAATTCAGGTAGTACTTAGCCACATCTTGTAAATCCAGTTCATATCAATAAAGAGCGACCCCCATTCCATTCCGTGATATTCCACGCCATTTTCCTCGTTTATTTTCGTAAGATCGGCGATTCGATCGCCGACAACGGGCGCCGTCAGGTGGGGAAGAAGGCGTAAGTTTCTGAAGAAATTTTTTTTTAAGCTCAAGAAAATCCTCGCCCAAAAACTCGCAATCGCTCATGCGACTATGCCCGAGTTTGGGATGAGAAAATCGGTTCGATTTGGCGGACTCGCCAACCTCGACATGGAAGGATGTATCCGCGCCATGGAAGAAAATGGCAGTCATCCTCCTCATCCTCCTCCGCGGCTCGCACGTCGCGACGTTAGCGAGTCGACGGATGGATGAAGATCGCCGCCACTACGGTGGCGCAACCGGGAGAGAACCGCCGTTCCGACCGATTCGAATGCCGAGGATCTCTTCAAGCCCGGTCTTCTCGACCGCGAAACAGTGAAGAAATTTCAGCTCCATCACCCGAAAACTCTATACCATTGATGAAATCATGGTGAAAGATACTCTCCTTGACTTCGGCAATTCCAGAGTCAACCGTCACCGTAAGCGGTGTCGATGAAACCTCCAGGTGGTCGTAGGCCATGTGGGGATGATCACACTCGACATCGATCGGCGGTTCGTCGGATCAGCCGAAAGACCTCGAGAAGTGCTCATCTCCGACCGATCTCCATCGTGGAAGATTACGGTAGAAGCGCGACAAGCTCTCCATTAGTTATGATGGAAGCTCATCGGAAGATCAATCTTTGGAAGCACGAGGTCAACGCGATCGGAGATGAAGATCAAGATGCCTGCGGTCCTACACTCTCTACCACGCCATCACGTGTTGTTAGAGATGATCCGGCCGTCAAGCACCAACTTCCGGAGGCAACGGAACTAATCGACGCAATCGCTTAACTCGCTTTGCCGCCCACCCAGAGTGACCGACAGACCGAACAAATCCGAAGGTCGGGGAAGGTTCGACAGCGTACACCTACGACCAAGATGAACCACGAGACCTTCTAGAATCAGACAAAACTTGCGGCGTATTCAAAACATGTTAAATAATTCGATCCTGCTCTAGCAGAACGCCTAGTTTTATACAACTCGTGGGTCGGTATCCGAAATTCTCCAATGCACCATGCAATGAGCAGGCGTATCGAGAACAGAGGGGTTCAGAAGTCGACTAGGACTTCGTCCCCAACGCTCCTCCTCGGTGAGGGGACAAGACGGTCATACCGAGAGCGATTGATACCAAGACCTCCTCGGCGATTCTCACCAAGGAGTCACGAGGGAGAAGGCTATTTCAAGAGGGTACTCCCCACTGCGCCGAGAAGAACCACCACCACTAGGACCTAACGATCTTCGACATCGTTTGAACCAAGTGGCGATCGTGGACATCATATCAATGTCCACGACCGGATCAGACACCGGAGTTCCAGCGTTCCAATCTTAGGGATCGGTCTCCGGCCGACACAATCCGCACCTTCCTGAGAAGACGCCATGAATCAATCACAGGTTGTCGAGCCTTCTCTGCTGAGGCTCCAAGTCGTGTGTTGGCCTAGCTTGTTCCGACAAGCCAACTTGGACAAATTCAATGGAACTCAAAACCCATTGGAATTTCTCCAAATATATACCACCGCTATCGAGGTCTTTGGTGGCGATGAGAATGTAATGGCCAACTATTTACCCACCGTGCTCGAAGGGTCCGCCTTACCGTGGTTGTTAAACTTACCTGGCGGATCCATATATACTTGGGAACAACTCTGTGATCTTCGATTGCCAACTTCGAGTACGTCGACCTCCAGGAAGGAGGACGATCTCCACGTAATCCGGCGAGGATCGATGAGACTTTACGTCAATATATCAAGAGGTTCACCAGTTCAGAACTCTATACCCAAGTCGCAGAGTCCTCTCGTTATTCAAAGCTTTTAAAACAGTCTAAGGAATCGGCGGTTTACGGAGGACATAGCAATGAACCCTCCAAGAACAACCGCTGAGCTTTTTGATATGGCGGACAAATATGCCATTTGCTAGTGAAGCAATCGAGTGGTGTGAAGCCATCGATCGGAAAGACAAGATTCCCGACCGGCCCGGACAAACAGAGAAAAAGAACAAGAAGTCTCTCAAGAAGAAAAAAGAACCGCAGACCGACGACAAAGAAGTCCTCGCCGTTCGCACAAGATTAGGAAGGGCAAGAAGGACTATGCTTGGTCGAAGCAAAGCAAAAGTTCCGATCAAGGATTCAGACGAATAAGAAGTGGTGTCCACTTCACCAGGTGACGAGGGCATGATCTGCGACTGTCGTGTCTGCGTAAGAAACCGGAGGATTATTATGCGGTAAAGGACCATTTCCAAATCTGAGGAACATGGAGAAACGAGCTCCAAAAGGACAAGGATGGCGGCGAGGAGATGGAGTACCAGATCCCCAACACACAACAACATGATTTTTGGAGGATCTTCTTCATACGAGTCCAGACGCGTCATCGAAGGCCATGGGCGGAGGTCAACCTCGTCGAATCTCCAAGCGTAATCAAGCACTCGAAGTGGTCGGACACCGCAATTTCCTTCAGCAAAGACGACTGCACCATCCCATCGACTCGACCGGGTAGGTTCCCCATCGTCGTTGAACCAACTATTAATAATTGTCGGGTTAATCGGGTCTTAGTGGATGGGGTAGTTCCTTGAATATATTATTTGTAGGAGCTTTAGAAGAAATGCAGTCCCCATGTCAAAGGTGAAACACATGAAATATGCTTTTCATGGCATAGTTAGGGTTCTACCGCTAAATCGATAGGACAAGTTTCCTTCTGGTGACGTTTGGAAAACCTGACAATTTCGAACAGAGAAGATCCCGTTTGATGTAGTAAACTTCGAATCCGCATACAACGGAATCCTCGGTCGACCAGCATTAGCAAAATTCTTGATAGCCACGCATTACGGTTATCAAAGTTTGAAAATCTCGGGGCGAAGGAGTCATCACACCGAGGAGATCGAAAAATGGCTTACGTATGCGATCGGAAATCCTTTGCCTTCGGTTGATGAACTTCCGACCGAGAGAGGTTAATCCGTCTCCCATGCGTGTCAAGCACTCGAAGCCAAAGATGACGCCCAAACCATCCGACTGCACCAGGAGGTACTACTCGACAAAAGCGCTTCTCGACAAAGGTCAAGTCGTCACATGGGTTAGGACAACCAGATCAACCGCCAAGAAGATTACGGTCGGGCAAGACTCGACCCTAAATAGGAAGAGTCGCTCGTCTCCTTCCTCCGAGCAAATCAAGACGTGTTTGCTTGGCAAGCGTCCGATATGCAGAGTCCCCGGAGGTGATCGAGCACAGGCTTGCTCTCCACCGATAAAAACCGATCAAGGAAACTACGACGCTTTTGCACCCGATCGGAAGGAAGCAATCCATCGGAGATTGACAAGCTTCTCGGGCAGATTTATTCGTGAAGTCGACCACCCACAAATGGCTTGCTAATCCTGTAATGGTTAGGAAAAATAATGGGAAATGGCGAATGTGTATCGACTTTACGATCTTAATAAAGCTTGTCCGAAGGATGACTTTCCCCTTCCGCATTGATCAACTAGTAGACTCTACTTACGCGCGAGTTACTAAGTTTTTTAGATGCGTATTCGTGGTACCACCAGATTAGTATGTGTAAAGAAGATGAGGAGAAACTTCCTTCATCACCCCATATGGTACTTCTTCGTTATATTAAGATGCCATTTGGTCTCAAAAATCTTGGTGCAACTTTTCAAAGGTTGATGCAAAAACTTTTAGTCCACAAATCGGCCGGAATCTAGAAGCTTATGTTGACGATCCGTCGTAAAGACCACCAACGCCATGCGACCACGTTCTCGACTTACAAGAAACCTTTAACAACTTGAGAAGACATAACCTCAAGTTAAATCCTAAAAGTGTGTGTTCGAGTTTCTGTTGAAAACCGCTTGGTTTCCTAGTTTCGCTAGAGGTATTGAAGCTAATCCAAAGAAAAATTACGCCATCGACGACATCGCCCTCGACCACGAAGAAGGAAGTCCAAAACTAATCGCTATATGGCGTTAAGCCGTTTCATAGCAAGATTAGGGAAAAAGGATTACCTTTCTTTAAACTTCTTCGAAACATGGGAGTTTCGAGTGGACTAAAGAGGCAAACGATGCCTTTGAGGAACTCAAAAGTACCTTACAAGTACCGGTTTTAGTTTCTCCGAGACCGAGAAACATTGCTAATTTACGTGGCAAAGAACACCACGACGATAGCTAGCGGTGTCTTGGTTGTAGAAAGGATAATATCCAACGACCGGTCTATTACGTAGCGAAGTCTTACATGGACCAAAGGAAAGATACCCACAGGTACAAAAGTTGCTCTATGGCCTCCTTATGTCTTCAAGGAAGCTAAGGCACTACTTTCAAGCCCACAAAGTGGTCGTACCTACCGGATATCCCTTGGTCAAGTCCTTGGAAACAGGAATCATCGTAACGAATAGCCAAATGGGCGGTCGAGCTAGAGGCGTTCGATCTCCATTTTATTTCACGAACAACAATAAAGTCCTGCAATAGCGTAATTCATTGCGAATGGACAAACCTCGAACCCACCCAAGGACCCGAGTACGAACACCACGACGAGTGGACAATGTATTCGACGGTTCCTTGATGTTACAAGGATCGGGGTGGAGTGGTCTTGATATCCCTCATGGCGAACACATCAAGTCGCCATCCAAGAATAAATTTTCTCGCCACCAATAATGTGGCGAGAATATGAAGGTTTATTGGCGGGACTCGGCGGCTCGTTCGCTCGGATTCGCATGACATTAGTGAAAGGCGATTCTCAACTAGTAGCGAATCAAGTGGGAAAGAGTATCAATGCTCTAGTACCAAGATGTCATCTTATCTGGCGGAAGTACGAAAACTTGAAAAGCACTTCTTCGGTTTCGGATCCAACATATTCCTAGAAAGGAAAACTTTCTGCGGCACCGGTTAGCACGGATGGCCTCCACGAGGTCGGCCGTCCCGCCGGAGTTTTTCTCGAGCAACTCAATTCACCCTCGGTAGTTGAGCCTTCCGAGAACATACATGATTCTTTGCAAGTTGAACAAACTAATCAAGGAACATGGATGCTCCACAATCGATTGACGGTTGGCGCTTATCACGATCAAGGTAGAGATGGATGACATCGATCTACAATTATCTTGACATGACACAATTCCAGAAGATGATGTAGAGGCCGATCGTTATAGCACGAAAAGCCAAATCATACACTCTAATCGAAAGTACCTTGTATAAACGAGGATCTCATGGAGTGTTGATGAGATGCATATCTCAAGCGGATGGCATTAGATTGCTAACCAAATCCATGAAGGTGTCAGGAGCACACCATTCCTCTGAGAACCACAGTTTCAGAAGCCTTCCCAAGGCTATTCTGGCCAACTGCTCTTCATGATGCAAAAGAGCTTGTGATGAAGTGTGTACAATGTCAGTTTCATAGCCGACAAGTACACCAGCCAGCACAAGCCTTACAAACAATTCCTCTTTCTTGGCCTTTTGCAACCTGGGGACTGGACATTCTGGGACCTTTCCCAAGAGCACCCGGGGGCTTCGAATTCCTTTTCGTCATGATTGACACGTTTACAAAATGGATTGAAGCCGAGCGACCGTTAAAATAACAACCGAGGCCGCTAAGAGATTTCTCTGAAAAATGTGATCACGCGATTTGGTGTACCCAATCGTATCATCACGCATAATGGTTCCCGATTCTCCGGCGAAATCAATTCCAGAATTTCGCGATGAACTTGGTGTCAAAGTTCATTTTGCTTACATTGCACATCCGCAGAGCAACGGAGCGCTTGAGCGAGCTAATGGTATCCTTATGCGAGGATCAAACGCCGAGTATTCACCGCTTAATCAAGCGGTCGGCGCTTGGGTTAAAGAACTTCCCTACGTGTTATGGGCGTTCGAACCCACTACCGATCGTGCGACCGGTGAAACTCCATTCTTTTTGGTTTATGGTGCTTTGAAGCTATGCTTCCTCCGAACTCAAAATTGGCTCTGCCGAATCGATCGTTTTGACGAAAATGATCGAAATGAACAACGACTTCGACGACGTCGATTTCCTTGAAGAACGATTTAAACCAAGCCCTTATGCGATCGGCGGCCTACCAACAAGCCATGCGAAGGTACCATAGTCGTGAGTGCGACCTCATGACCTTCTCAGAGGTGATCCGTTCTCGAAAAATTCAGAGCCAAACAAATCGCAATAAACTTTCTCCTAAATGGGAAGGTCCTTACTGCGTGGTCGAAGTAACCCGACCGGTGTTCCGTCTGATTGGCTATGTCGATGGGCAAATTTTGTCAAATTCTTGGAACATCGATCAATTGCGTAAGTTCTATGTTTAATTTTCATTCTTTCATTTCTTTCAATTTCAATTTCATTAAATTCATTAATTAATTAAGAAGTGCAACTTTGCTTATATATATACACCTACATTACGTCGTTTATTATTGTTAGTCCAGTGGGAGAAGACATTTTTCTCTCGATATCCTTTTAAGGATCTCTCGATACTCTATGGTCCTAGTCGTGAGCATTTTTCTTCAAATGATTCCCACGCACGACTACACTCTTTTCTCAAAGAAAATGAGTAATCGAGCGCCACACAACTAACTATCTCATGAATGATATGCTTACGATTACAAGATTATGCTTCATTATTTTAAGATTCGGTCTATTCTTGTCAGCTCTTGGTGGGACACGGAAAGCCTCCTAGTCGAAGTCTCTCCTTTTTCGCACATGGTCACCGCCTAATCGAAGGAGCTTCCTAGCGACGGTTCTTTTCTTCGATCCTCGCTACCATCGGATCTGAAATTTGAACACGCTTTCAAGAAATGTGTCGATGCCTTCGTGTCTTAGCATTAGTTCCACCAGATTATGGGACAATAGATATAAACAAAGTTCACTTATAATTTGTTGCATACATATTTGCATTTCTTCTTATGTCAAGTTTGACAAAGTCTTTTTCCGACCATATATAGTGTTTTTGATGGGTATTTCCATTATGACAAACAAAGATCTATAACTAGTCGAAATCATACCGGGTCCTCGACCACATTTGATTTCCTAATCTTTAAGAACGATCGAGTTTTGTCTTACATGTCCAAACATACCTTCAAAACTCACATACATGGTTATGACCTCTTTTTATTCTCTTTCTTGGCTCACTTTGCTTGTATAGTAACGTTCTTCTACTATAAAGCGATCGGGGCTAGGAAATATCTGAGTATTTTAAAAAGTCAAACAGGATAAACAAAAGCTTTGTCAATGACATAAAAGGTAAGTTTTCATAGATATTCAAATATTTTTACACTTGCGAGAACCTACTCTAAGAAATATTCCCAAATAACTACGTTTTGTTGGAGATTACAACTATATCTCCGAGTGGCCCGAGTTCTTCCATGAACTTGGTCGCCTCCTCAGTGGGCGATTGAAGTCATCTTTAACACTTGGAGATCTATGGAGGGTCGGAAGCTTTCGGTTTTGCCAAAGCAAAACTAACTCCACTTGCAACGCTTTGCTTTTAGGGCCTAGGCATAATTCGTCCGAGTAGTTTTGAGCGTAACTTTAAGATCCCCTAGAAGTTGACCCAAATAGTTCATTTTCTCTATTGGATCTCCTAAGGAAGGCAGGCTTGATCCTGATCCCATATCAAAGATCATCTTGTTCAAAGCATGAATCTTTTCATCAATATTTTGAGCAAGAGCCGCCTTTATCTGCTCAAATTTGAGTTTTTTTTACTCTGCTCAAGATTTGCGTTTGCTCTGCAAAAACAAATCAGTTAATGAACACAAGCATAAATGAAGGAAAAATCAAGCTTACGACATATTACCTTCATTTGTTTTGCTAAGTGTTTCATATTTGGTCGTTGCTTCAGCGATCAACCGGTCTTTAGCTGAACTTGCTTCAGCAAATGACTGGTCCTTAGCTTTTATTTCTTCTTCAAGAAAAGCTGTCTTGGCTTTCTCAGCCACAACCTCCTCTTTTATTTTCTCCAGATCTATCGAATACGATAAGGGAGAATAATTGTAGAGGAGCAAAGTATTGAAGAAGAAACAAAAGTTCAAAAGGGAAAAGTTCTTACTTTCCAACTCGGAGTGCTTTTGCTCCAAGTCCTTAACTTCATTGGGTCATCCTCCGATCCAAAGAAAGTTCTCGACCAAATGCTACACAAATAGCGTTCTCTTTCTTAAGTTTCTTATAAACTTTTTAAAGAAGAGCTATGAAGTCGGTCGAGAATACTTACTTACAATTGCTCGGTCATTATAACCGCAAAAATCAAATCAGGTGCATCTTGAGTTGAGTATCCGATACTTTCGCCACGCCTCATCAAGCTCCTTATCCTCGATAAATCGGGACGAAAAGGAACTTGTTAGGTTGGGAAGGGTTATCGGCGATGATCGAACTGTTGAGACCTCTCGAGGCATCTACCTCCACGAAGGGGTTTCAATCACCAAAGGATCCAACTCAACCGTTGCCCTTGTCACCGCTCGGGGCTTCTTCGACCACTATTCCTCGGGAACTTTGTCCCGAGAAGTGCTCTGATGGGAACTTCCACAGTGCCGTGTCCTCAGAAGAACACAGTCTGCAACGACCGAACACCGAAGACCTATGCAAACCAAGATGGGAAGTTCAAAGTATCAAATCATCAAGGAATTATTAGAGGTACATACTTATACGACCACTTTCATTTGTACATACCTTGTTAATCTCCGGATTTGACTCAAAAAGCAGCAAGAGAGAAATGCATGCCGCTAGCCTTCCTTTTCTTCTCCTCCAATCTTGCCGGTTCGACCAAAGAAGGTTTGTTGAACCTCACATCCTCCAACAAGATGTCGGAAGCTATGTCCTCGACCGGTTCATCAAGGACCGCATTCCCGACTATCCGGCCTGAGGAGTGGTTTCATCAATCTCGGATCGCTTGTTTCAAGAATAACCATAAGGTCGCGCCACGACCACTCTGAGTTCTGACCTCATGATTACATTCTGCGGGCCCTCGAGCTTATCCACCTAAATCAAAGAACAAATTTGATTGGGTGAAGAAATCCTTTATCTAAAAAATTACGTACATATATGATTCCAAATGTTCTATTACCTCGAGGATTCATCTCCTTCAAGTGCCTCGAGGCACGACTCGGTCGGAACTAAGGTGGGGCGTTGATCCTCACCAGATTGTATGATTCGCAATCCGACCGATCGCAAAAGTAGAGCACGATTGGAAATCTGGTGGAATATATGTATACACATGGTAAAAGGAATTTTGATTAAATTACCTTAAGCCTTGCCGCCTCCTTCAATAGGAGTTACGGCTAAGATCTTGGGACATTCAAATTTTCTCCGGTTCCCCGCAGATCATCCTCGACTCGATCTCTAATTTCCCGGGAAAGAGCTTTAATGAAGGAAGAATAGACAGATTTTAAGGTAATACATTAATCAAATCAAAATACCGATCGGAATTTATCTCAAAGACTTACCACCTTCTGAGGTAGCTTCATCACGATCAAGGCACCAGAGCAGGGAATGAGTCCGGAGCTTCAATGGGCTAATCTGACGAAAGGTGAAATCCTTCACCACATGCCACGAAGTCAGGCCCCTGACTCGCAAGTCATAGATGGCATCCGCCCATCTTTTGACTATCCCTGTCTTCTTTACGGTTTCCTTCCACTTGGAGTTTTCACTTGCTCTAGTTCCGGCGAAGTAGAGGCCATCGTCTTTCGTAACCGTCATGTAAAACCAGTACTTTTTCCACGACGACCACGAAGATTTCGCGTACATGAAGATGTACTCATCGGCCTTCCCGTCATGAAGACGCAATGTGCATTCCCCAGGAGCTGCCTCAGATTTCGCCGCAGATTTTCCCATCACCATGCGGTAGAAATAACTAAAGAGCTTCAAGTTCGGTTGTATTCCCAGGTATGCCTCGCACAAATATGCGAAAATACTAATATTTGCGATCGAATTTGGGGCCAAATTCACCAATTCCACCCCGTAATGTTCAAGAACGCGAGGAGGAATTTGTGTACCGATAGTCTCAAATTTCACATTCGATGTAGGCAAGAAAAACAGGGATTTCGCCATCTTCACGGCTCGGAAAATGCTCTCCAGTCGCCGGTCTCCAATTAATCAGATTCCTATCTGGGAGCATTCCCATCTTCGCCAAAGCCTCAAGCTTTTTCTTGCCCAATTCCGAAGGCAACCACTTTGTAATGCTCAGACATGGCGAAAATCCTCAAGAATGAGTAGCAAAAGTTGGAGACTTTGTGGTCAAGAACAGAAAAGACTCGGAGGATTTCTTGGCGAGAAGCTAAAGGGGATCGAAGGGATTTTGGAAGCATAAAAATTCTAAGAGCCCAAATGAGAAGATTTTATAAACTTCCGATACTTTCAAGGATTCCCACAAAAGTCCAACCGACCAAAAGCTTCTTTTTGTTCAAGCAGACAGAGGAACTCTTCGCTTCCCAAGGCAAGTTCTCAACTTTAAAGTGAACATGAGACCTTCAGATACCACGACATTAAATGGGGTTGCGCCTGATACGATTTCATCGGGAAAAGGTATATACACCACAGTTCATTTAAAGTTCGGGGCTAGCCGACGAGGATTAAAACCTCTATGTATTATTTTAAATGCATAATAAAAGACCATACGTCTTCATGGTCGTAACCCTAAGACTAACGACCTCCACGGTCGTTAGTATTCAAGAGGTTACTTAATGGGTACCACTGTGGGATGAGGCTTTGTGCCTAATCCCGACCGGATAACCGCCGTAAAATTATCGAATGGTATTTCTTATCGTATGATGAATGGAACACGTGTTATCGCTCCAAACCATGCGATGGTACAACCTCGAGACACCGACTATTAACCACCCTACGGTTAAGCTTTTCACAAGCAACACAAGGAAGTTAGCACATTGCTAACTTCTCTACTGCTCCGACCGATCGTAACGCTTCACCAGGGACGCCTTCTCCAGAGTAATCGCCATCTCTTCGAAGTTATTTAAAGGTGAAGCACAAGGCACGAGGGACAAGAAGGGAGACGATAGGCGACACACAAAACAAGGCCAAGGCAAAGATATGCATGAAGCCTAAGCGGTGGAATTAGAAGCTAGATAATCACCTTAGACTCATATTCTAAGTCCGATTGTCTTTAACATTCCTCCATTCAAGTAATTCAGGTAGTACTTAGCCACATCTTGTAAATCCAGTTCATATCAATAAAGAGCGACCCCATTCCATTCCGGGATATTCCACGCCATTTTCCTCGTTTATTTTCGTAAGATCGGCGATTCGATCGTCGACACTCACCTTCCTCGACCTCCTCAGCTCCTTTGGACCTCCAGGTAACTTCCTGTTAGCCCTTAGAGCTGGGCACCTGCATGTATGTCGTTGCGGAGCTTTAAATTTCATATTTGTCTTTTGGCCGTGCGGGTCATCTTTGTCCTCTCCGGCTCGCCGGCGTTCAAGGCCGTCGCCGCCGTCGAGAGTGAGCCCATGGTGTGCGCAACACTATTGCGCACACGGAGATGGCCTTGGTTGTCGCCGGCGAGGTCTGTATCGCCGGCAATGACCACGTCCTTGAGCTCGGAATCTTTGTCGGACAAGAACAGCAGCGCTGTTGTCGTTTTTCGGACAGAGATCCACCGCGTTAAATGCGCTAATCATTGGCAAACCTCGTTAATCATTGGGTTCGCCATTACTGCCTTTAATTTCGCCCTTTTTGCGCGCATTTAAGACCTCGCGCGCGGACCTCCTCGTTGTCCCGCGCGCCTTAACTTCATGTCCATACAGCGCGCGCGAGCGCTGGCTTGGCGTTGGATCTCGCCGCCCAAGACCTCCTCCGAGGAGATCTTGAACGCCCAGACCTCTTTGCGCATCGTGGCCTGCATCCTCCCGGGAGGTCTGTGGCGTTAAGTCCTCCGCGCTGGACCTCCTCGAGGTCATCTTGACCGTTGAAGACCTCCCTCGCTTGATCTGGGCCGTCCCGGTCCTCCCCCTTTCGTTGTGGTCCGTTGTATGCCGCATCAACGGCCACGACCTCCCCTCTGCTCACGCGCGCGTTGCTCGGAGGTCATGGACCGTTGGATCCAAGATCCACGGCCCATGTCCTCTAGACCTTCGCTGCGCGCGTGTGCGTTGTTCACCTGGGAGGTCTTGAGCCGTTAGATCTAAGATCTGTGGCTCACGTCCTCCCATGTCTTTATGGTTTTTTAGAAATTCCAAAGGAACTCTTTATTTGCAAACCTAAAAAGGTATGAACTTCAAAAATGCATAACTAATTCGTTTTAAATCCAATTGAAGTGATTCAAATTAGGTTAGAGCTGTTTTTACCTGGACTCCAATCTAAAAATGATTGTGAGCCAAGTTCAGCTCCAGAATATGGTTTTGTAAATAAAATTCAAAACTAACTTTAAATGTTTCATTAAAAATTCCTTTAACTTGTAAAATGCATAAGTAATAATCTGTAGGTTAGTTTTGAGTGAATCCAACTTTGTTGGCTCTCTCTGTTATTGCTCTAAATGTTAGAATAGGATTTAGGTATGTCACTATTTTCAGAAAACTTTCTTGTGCAATATAATTTTGTTCAAGTTCTTGTTTTTGAAAAATTATAGAAAATGCATAATAGCTCCAAATGAGATGAACTCAATTGTGTTATTCATCTCATGAGGTGCTGGTTTTACTGTAAAAATCTCAGCTGCACCACCCTTCTAGAAAATGTTGCCAAATAATTAAATTAGTGAATAGTGGCAGTTTGTATTTTTTGGGCTGAGCAGAATTGTTTTGCTCATATCTTTTGCATTAAGAATCCAAATCAATTGGTTCTTGTTGCTAAATTCCTAAAAATCATCCTCTTGCTGCTGTAGAAATTTCAGAGCATTTGGAGTTTGTTTGCTGTTCTGTCTTTGTGGTTTTCGTCGTTCTTATCGTTTCTTTTCGCCTTTTCGTTAGGTGCCGACGAGTACTTTGACCCCGTGAGTGATCCTCAGTAATATATTGAGCAAAATCAGCAAGGCAAGCAGTTTGATCATATCCCTTTATTGTCCCATTACTTTAAAGCTTAATACTTTGTTTCACTTATATGTATGCATGCTACTTTGTGTTAAAATGTCGCTAGTAATCCTATAGATGCACATTCTGTAGGTAAAGGTTCATTCTCTACTACTAAGCCTAGGATTATCTTGCTGCGATTTAGAGTTCGATGGATGGACTCTTATCGCTTAGTAGTTTACGTTGATAATGCTTAGCAATGCTTAGATAACGGTAGAAATGGGCGGTTGTCGACATTATGTCGATGACCCTGATCACACTAAAATCTTATTCCATCTTGTCCATCTTGTGTTTTGTTACTTTGTAAACAAATAAAACAAAAATGAAAACAAAACTGTTATTGACTTGGGCACAATGGATGTTGGTGTGATATGTTGGGTGTGATTGGAATAGTGCCTAGGTCCCCAAGGACCGAGTTACTTGTGTCACTAAGCCAAGCGCTCTTGCGTGCTAACCACACGAGGGGGATATGGGACCTCTCTTGACTAAGTACTTTGGGAGGTGTTAATTATGAGCTGGTCGGGTGGGTATGCTTTAATTGTGTTGTGTGTGGTGTGGGAGGGAGCATTAGCGCACTGGTTAGGTGCTTAGTGTGTCCTTATCCCGTGGGTTCTGACTCTTAATTAGCATCATCCATTGGAAATGTCTCGTAGGACTTAGCCGTGTCAAGATACCAAAGGAAGTGTGCTAAATCATGTGGCGAAAAGGCGGTCGGACGTGTGGGTACATTGGTACATTCGTCGACGATCGAATCGCCGATCTTCTTAAAATAAACGAGGAAAATGACGTGGAATATCCCGGAATGGAATGGGGTCGCTCTTTATTGATATGAACTGGATTTACAAGATGTGGCTAAGTACTACCTGAATTACATTGAATGGAGGAATGTAACCGACAATCGGACTTAGAATATGAGTCTAAGGTGATTATCTAGCTTCTAATTCCACCGCTTAGGCTTCAGGCATATCTTTGCCTTGGCCTTGTTTTTGTGTGTCGCCTATCGTCTCCTTCTTGTCTCTGTTGTTGTCTCTTGTGCTTCACCTTTAAATAACTTCCAAGAGGTGGCGATTACTCTGGAGAAGACGTCCTGGTGAAGCGTTACGACTGGTCGGAACGGTAGAGAAGTTAGCAATGTGCTAACTTCCTTGCGGTTGCTTGTGAAAAGCTTAACCGTAGGGTGGTTAATAGTCAGTGTCTCAGGGTTGTACCATCGCATGGTTTGGAACGTATAACACGTGTTCCATTCATCATACGATAAGAAATACCGATTCAAGAATTTTACGGCGGTTATCCGGTGAGGATTAGGCACAAAGCCTCATCCCACTGTGTACCCATAAGTAACCTCTCGGAATACTAACGACCGTGAGGTCGTCAGTCTTAGGGGTTACGACCATGAAGACGTATGGTCTTTTATTATATATTAAAATAATACATAGATGTTTTAATCCTCGTCAGCTAGCCCCCGAACTTTAAATGAACTGGTCGTGTATATACCTTTTCCCGATGAAATCGTATCGGGCAGACCCCATTTAATGTCGTGGTATACGAAGTGGTCTGTGTTCACTTTAAAGTTGAGAACTTGCCTTGGGAAACGAAGAGTTCCTCTGTCCGTTTGAACAAAAAGAAGCTTTTTGTCAGTTGGACTTTTGTAGAAATCCTTCGAAGTATCGGAAGGTTATAAGATCTCCTCTCATTTGGGCTCTTAGAATTTTTATGCTTCCAGAATCCCCTTTCGATCCCCTTTAGCTTCTCGCCAAGAAATCCTCCAGAGTCTTTTCCTGTTCTTCCGACCACAAAGTCTCCAACTTTTGCTACTCATTCTTGAGGTTTTTCGCCATGTCGGAGCAGATTACAAAGTGGTTGCCTTCGGAATTGGGCAAGAAAAAACTCGAGGCCTTGAAGAAGATGGGAATGCTCCCAGATAGGAATCTGATTAATTGGAGACCGGCGACTGGAGAGCATTTTCCGAGCCGTGAAGATGGCGAAATCCCTGTTTTTCTTGCCTACATCGAATGTGGGCTGAGACTACCGGTACACAAATTCCTCCTCCGCGTTCTTGAACATTACGGGGTGGAATTGGTGAATTTGGCCCCAAATTCGATTGCAAATATTAGTATTTTCGCATATTTGTGCGAGGCATACCGAATACAACCGAACTTGAAGCTCTTTAGTTATTTCTACCGCATGGTGATGGGAAAATCTACGGCAAAATCGAGGCACTCTGGGGAATGCACATTGCGCCTTCATGACGGAAGGCCGATGAGTACATCTTCATGTACGCGAAATCTTCGTGGTCGCTATGGAAAAATAATTGGTTTTACATGACGGTTACGAAGACGATGGCCTCTACTTGGCGGAACTAGAGCAAGTGAAAACTCCAAGTGGAAGGAAACCAGTAAAGAAGACGAGGATAGTCAAGAGATGGGCGGATGCCATCTACGACTTAAGTAGTCGGGGCTTGACTTCGTGGCATGTGGTGAAAGATTTTACCCTTCGCCAGATTAGCCCATTGAAGCTCCTGACTCATTCCCCGCTCTGTGCCTTGATCGTGATGAAGCTACCTCGGAAGGTGGTAAGTCTTTGAGATAAATTCGATCGGTATTTTGATTTGATAAATGTATTACCTTAAAATCTGTCTATTCTTCCTTCATTAAAGTTCTTACCTGGGGGAAGTTAGAGAACGAGTCAGCCGATCTGTCGGGGGAGCTCGAGAAAAGGTGAATGCCCCAAGATCTTAGCCGAACTCCTATTGAAGGAGACCGGCAAGGCTTAAGGTAATTTATTAAATTCCTTTACCATGTATATACATATATTCCACCAGATCTCCAATCGTGCTCTATATTTGTAGTCGGTCGGATTGCGAATCATACAATCTGGTGAGGATCAACGCCCCACCTTGGTTTCGACCGAGTCGTGCCTCGAGGCACTTGAAGGAGATGAATCCTCGAGGTAATAGAACATTTTGGAGTCATATATGTACGAAAATTTTTTAGATAAAGGATTTCTTCACCTAATCAAATTTGTTCTTTGATTTAGGTGGATAAGCTGAAGGCCCGCAGAATGTAATCAAGGAGGTCAGAGACTCCAGAGTGGTCGTGCACGACCTTACGGTTATTCTTGAAACAACCGATCCGGAGATTGAAGAAACCACTCCCTCAGGCCGATATAGTCGAAATGTGGACCTTGACGAACTGGTCGAGGACATAGCTTCCGACATCTTGTTGGAGGATGTGAGGTTCCAACAAACCTGCTAGTCCGAACCAAAGAAAATTGGAAGAGAAGAAAAGGAAGGCTAGCGGCACGCATTTCTCTGCGCGCGTTTGAGTCAAATCCGGAAATTAACAAGGTATGTACAAATGAAAGTGATCGATAAGTATGTATCTTCAATAATTCCTTGATGATTTGATATTTTGAACTTCCCATCTTCGGTTTGCATAGGTCTTCGGTGTTCCGGTCATTTCCACTGTGTTCTTCCCGAGGACACGCACTGTGGAAGTTCAGGAGCACTTCTCAAGACAAAGTTCCCGAGGAAGTAGTGGTCGAAGAAGCCCCGAAAGCAGTGACAAGGGCAACGGCCGAGTTGGATCCTTTGGTGATTGAAACCCCTTCGTGGAGGTAGATGCCTCGAGAGGTCTCAACAGTTCCGATCATTGCCGATAACCCTTCCCAACCTAACAAGTTCCTTTTCGCCCCGATTCATCGAGGATAAGGAGCTTGATGAGGCGTGGCGTAAAGTATCGGATACTCACTCAAGATGCACCTCGATTTGATTTTTGCGGTTATAATGACCGAGCAATTCGTAAGTATTCTACGACCGCTTACATAACTCTTTTTACAAAGTTTATAAGGAACTTAAGAAAGAGAATGCTAATTGTGTAGCATTTGGTCGAGAACTTTCTTTGTGATCGGAGGATCGACCCAATGAAAGTTAAGGACTTGGAGCAAAAGCACTCGAGTTGGAAAGTAAGAACTTTTCCTTTTAAACTTCTGCTTCTTCTTCAATACTTTGCTCCTCTACAATTATTCTCCTTATCGCATTCGATAGATCCGGAGAAAATAAAAGAGGAGGTTGTGGTGAGAAAGCCAAGACGACTTTTCTTGAAGAAGAAATAAAGCTAAGGACCGATCATTTGTCAAGCAAGTTCAACTAAGGACCGTTGATCGCTGAAGCAACGACCAAATATGAAACACTTAGCAAAACAAATAAAGGTAATATGTTGTAAACTTGATTTTCCCTTCAATGATGCTTGTGTTCATTAACTGATTTGTTTTTGCAGAGCAAACGCAAATGCTAAACAGAGTAAAGAAAACTCTGAAATTTGAGCAGGATAAGGAGGCAGCTCTTGCTCAAAATATTGATGAAAAGATTCATACTTTGAACAAGATGATCTTTGATTTGGGATCAGGATCAAGCGTGCCTATCTTAAGAGATCCAATAGAGAAAATGAACTATTTGGGTCAACTTCTAGGGGATCTTAAAGTTCGTCAAAACTACTCTGATGAATTATGCCTGTGCCCTAAAAAACAGGTGTTGCAGTGGAGTTAGTTTTGCTTTGGCAAACTGAAAGCTTCCGACCCTCCATTGATCTCCAAGTCATTAAAGATGACTTCAATCGCCCACTGAGGAGGCTACCAAGTTCATGGAAGAACTCGGCCACTCGGAGATATAGTTGTAGAGGAGATGGAGGTCTAATCTCCGACAAGCAAGAGTTAGGCAGGAATATTTCTTAGAGTAGGTTCCTCGCAAGTGTAAAAATATTTGAATATCTATGAAAACTTACCTTTTATGTCATTGACAAAGCTTTTGTTTATCCTGCTTGACGCTTTTTAAAATTCTCATATATTTCCTAGCCCCAACGCTTGATAGTAGAAGAACGCATCGTACAAGCGGTGAGCCAAGAAAGAGAATAAAAAGAGGTCATAACCATGTATGTGAGTTTTTGAAGGTATGTTTGGACATGTAAGACAAAAGCGATCGTTGCAAAGATTAGGAAATCAAATGTGGTCAGACGGTAGATGATTTCGACTAGTTATAGATCTTTGTTTGTCATAATGGAAATACCAATCAAAAACACTATATATGGTCGGAAAAAGACTTTGTCAAACTTGACATAAGAAGAAATGCAAATATGTATGCAACAAATTATAAGTGAACTTTGTTTATATCTATTGTCCCATAATCTGCCTGAACTAATGCTAAGACACGAAGGCATACGACACATTTCTTGAAACGTGTTCAAATTCTCAGATCCGATCGTAGCGAGGATCGTAAGAAAAGAACCGTCGCTAGGAAGCTCCTTCCAGCAAGGTGACCACGCATGCGAAAAAGGAGAGACTTCGACTAGGAGGCTTTCCGTGTCCCACCAAGAGCTGACAAGAATAGACCAGAATCGTGAAATAATGAAGCATAATCTTCAAAATCGTAAGCATATCATTCATGAGATAGGTAGTTGTGTGGTGCTCGATTACTCATTTTCTTAAAAAAAAGTGTAGTCGCTGTGGGAATCATTTGAAAAAAAATGCTCACGACTAGGACCATAGAGTATCGAGATCCTTATAAAGGATATCGGAGAGAAAATGTCTTCTCCACTGCACTAACAATAATAAACGACTGTAATGTAGGTGTATATATATAAGCAAGGTTGCACTTCTTAATTAATTAATGAATTTACTGAAATTGAAATTGAAAGAAATGAAAGAATGAAAATTAAACATAGAACTTACGCAATTGATCGATGTTCCAAGAATTTGACAAAATTTGCCCATCGATATAGCCAACAGACGGAACACCGGTCGGGTTACTTCGACCACGTTGTAAGGACCTTCCCATTTAGGAGAAAGTTTATTGCGATTTGTTTGGCTCAATTTTTCGAGAACCAGATCACCTCTGAAGAAGGTCAGCGAGGTCGCACCTTACGACTATGGTACCTTCGCATGGCTTGTTGGTAGACCGCCGATCGTATAAGGGCTTGGTTTCGCTGTTCTTCAAGGAAATCGACGCTGCCGAGTCGCTGCTCATTCTCGATCATTTCCGCAAGACGATCGATTCGAAGCGAGTCAATTTTGAGTTCGAGGAAGCATGGCTTCAAAGACCATAAACCAAAAAGAATGGAGTTTCACCGGCCGCACGATCGGTCGTGGTTCGAACGCCCATAACACGTAGGGAAGTTCTTTAACCCAAGCGCCGACCGCTTGATTAATCGGTCAATACTCGGCGTTTGATCCTCGTATAAGGATACCATTAGCCCGCTCAATCGCCTCCGCTGCTCTGCGGATGTGCAATGTAAACAAAATGAATTTTGACACTAAGTTCATCGCAGAACTCCCGGAATTGATCCGCCGGAGAATCGGGAACCATTGTCCGTGATGATACGACCGGGTACACCAAATCGCGTGATCACATTTTTCAAGAGAAATCTTAGCGGCCTCGGTTGTTATTTTAACAATCGCTCGGTTTCAATCCATTTTGTAAACGTGTCAATCATGACGAAAAGGAATTCGAAGCCCCCGGGTGCTCTTGGGAAAGGTCCTAGAATGTCTAGTCCCCAGGTTGCAAAAGGCCAAGAAAGAGGAATTGTTTGTAAGGCTTGTGCTGGCTGATGTACTTGTCGACTATGAAACTGACATTGTACACACTTCGTCACAAGCTCTTTTGCATCATGAAGGGCAGTTGGCCAGTAATAGCCTTGCCGGAAGGCTTTACCGACCAGGGTTCTGTAGGAATGGTGTGCTCCACAGACGCCTTCATGGATTTCGGTTAGCAATCTAATGCCATCCGCTTGAGATATGCATCTCATCAACACTCCATGAGATCCTCGTTTATACAAGATACGCTCGATTAGAGTGTATGATTTGGCTTTTAAGTGCTATACGATCGGCCTCTACATCATCTTCTCGAATTGTGTCATGTCAAGATAATTGTAGATCGATGTCATCCGCTTCTCTACCGTGATCGTGATAAATACCAATCGTCAACGACTCGTGGAGCATCCATGTTTCCTTGATTAGTTTGTTCAACTTGCAAAGAATCATGTATGTTCTCAAGGCTCAACTACCGAGGGTGAATTGAGTTGCTCGAGAAAAACTCCGGCAGATTGGCCGACCTCGTGGAGGCCATCCGTGCTAACCGGTTCGCCAGAAAGTTTTCCTTTCTAGGAATATGTTGGATCCGAAACCAAGAAGTGCTTTTCAAGTTTTCAGATTTCCGCCAGATAAGATGACATCTTGGTACTCGAGCATTGATACTCTTTCCCCACTTGATTCGCTACTAGTTGAGAATCGCCTTTCACTAGTAATTGCGAATCCGAGCTTAACGAGCCGCTCGAGTCCCGCCAAGAAACCTTCATATTCGCCACATTTCACCGGATTTACAAGATGTGGCTAAGTACTACCCTGAATTACATCGAATGGAGGAATGTTTAACCGCAATCGACTTAGAATATGAGTCTAAGGTCGATTATCTAGCTTCTAATTCCACCGCTTAGGCTTCGTGCATATCTTTGCCTTGGCCTTGTTTTGTGTGTCGCCTATCGCCTCCCTTCTTGTCTCTGTTGTTGTCTCTTGTGCTTCACCTTTAAATAACTTCCAAGAGGTGGCGCTTACTCTGGAGAAGACGTCCTCGGTGAAGCGCTACGACCGGTTTGAACGGTAGAGAAGTTAGCAATGTGCTAACTTCCTTGCGTTGCTTGTGAAAAGCTTAACCGTAGGGTGGTTAATAGTCGATGTCTCGTGGTTGTACCATCGCATGGTTTGGAACGATAACACGTGTTCCATTCATCATACGATAAGAAATACCATTCAAGAATTTTACGAGCGGTTATCCGGTCGGGATTAGGCACAAAGCCTCATCCGACCATGGTACCCATTAAGTAACCTCTGGAATACTAACGACCAGGGAGGTCGTCAGTCTTAGGGGTTACGACCATGAAGACGTATGGTCTTTTATTATATATTAAAATAATACATAGATGTTTTAATCCTCGTCATACACCCCTGTAGGGTTAAAACTATTCGAATAGCCTCGTCCTAGGTTATGGACATGCTTGGTAAGGTCGTGCAAAAACTAGACTACAACATTTAAATTAAAACTTGATGGGTTGGTATGAATGGATGTTCATACTATTGTGGTGGCTATTGGGTTAGTCACTTCCAGGATTGTTGTTGTCTACCTATTGTTACTTGTCTCGTGGTTCTTGAAAATTAAAATGAATTGCAAATCTGCTTTGAAAATTATTAAATATTGCAAATGAAAACTTGCTTTATGCTAAAATAAGTCCAAAGCCTCATCCACCCAAATAAAGCTTGCATGTAATTACACTATAGTTCTGTTATATTACACGTCAGTCTTGTGGGTACATTTTTGTACTCATTTGCTTTGCTTAATAACTTTGTTGCAGAGGAGGTAGAGCCTAAAAAGCTTTACTTTTGTGAGATGTGCATGGGCTGGGAATCGAGCTAGGCATCTTGGTTGGTTGCCTTGTGGGCTAAAGGCAAACCTTGGCACTCTTTTGTTTATCGCCATCTTATGGCATGTTGCTTCCGCTGTGTTACCTTTATTGTTGTATTTGGCCGGTCGACCCCTTTTGTAATAACTCTATTATGTATGTCTTTTATTCTAGTCGTGCTTGGTTCTATGTCTTGAATGGAATTGATGCATGATTTTGTAAAGGGTGTGTATATCGATTCTCGAAGTATACATATCTCGAAGACACGGATTATTATGTTTGTGATGCTAGAGTCAATGGATGACTAAGTATTACAAGCCTAATAAACCGGGGTCCTCACAAATCCACTAGATATAAATGATGTGTAGTTGCACAAAAATAAGAATCAAGTACGAGCACAAAAATTTGTGCAAGGGGAAACAAAAAGAGACACGAACAGAACACGACCAGCAACTAAACACGATGAACGAGTGGATTAAGACCTAACAAAATGCACTAAAAATACTGATTTAAACTACAGCAAAAGACGATATATTTTTTGTGGCTTTTTCGATGTATAGGACTGAAAAATAATATACTAAATTATGGGTAAAAAGAGATTCTACCGAGTGGCCTGAAATCTGATACAACGATGATACGGGGTGGCCCGATCTTCTCGAGTAGAACCATGGATAAATAATGCTTGATGACGAACAACGCTCAGTTATACACCACGCGCCAATGCACGGACTTGCAGCTCTATGGATATTCACCAACACGCACCAGGATGATCGCCGCTAGACCACGAGTAGAGATCGCCAAGCCCTCAATTCCCAGCGAAAAAGCAAACTTGACCTTGTGACGTAGAACGAACAACGGATCGCCTAATTCTCTCTCAGAAATCCTCGCATGAATTTCTTGTATGAAAGAACAAGCAAGAACTTTTGTTCTATTCTTTAACTCAAAAGTATGGTCTGCCCTTACAATGGGGGTCTACCCCTCAATATATAGTCTCGGTCTAAGAACTATTCGGTACTACTATTTATGGTGGGACTATTCACGCTGCCATTCTTCGCTCACACGAAGGGCTTGCTCACACGCATCGCTCACGTCGTGGACTTGGGCTTCCTTCCTGGTTCCTCCACATTGGCTTTGTGCTTGACCGCTTGGGTCTTAATCCCTCGCTTGGCAGTATGGACCTTGGCCCTCTCCTCCTTGGCCGAATGGGCCATAGGCCAGTGCCTTGACCTCCTCATTTGATGGCCTTTCTTGGATGACAGCCGCATATCCCTGATCTCCATCCATCACTGAATCTTCAAACCTGAGCACAAGCAAAACACTGTTTTTAGGTAGTATAAAATTCTCATTAAAATTAATGACATGTTCATTAAGGACTAAGTTCACCTGAGTTTGTAGTTTCTTAGCACATGCTCTTGTTATTGGTCCTGTCGGCAACTCGAGGCATATCTCATGAGCATTAGGTGGAAGATAAGAAGGTGTCGTAGGGATGCCCTCATCAACTTTTGCCATTACCGACTCCCCAGCATACACCCTTCCGCAGCAATTCCTTCCCAAAGCAGATACTCCTCCAATTATACGAAGAAGATCTTGGATGAGGGGCGTCCCAAAAATCACAGTTAGGAAAATAACGACCCTTCAACACCTTCGCACAAAGCGACCCCGGCTCCATCATTAGCCGCCAGCCTTGACGACCTAACATGGCTTGATTGAAGAGCACAAGATCACGAAAGCCCATGCCACCCAAAGCTTTAGGTATAGACAGCCAGTCCCAAGAGCGCCAATGCATTTTCTTCTTGCCGTTCTCAACACCCCACCAGTGATTAGCGATGTATGTTTTCATTTTCTCACATGTCGAGACCGGCAGCTGGAAGCAGCTCATAACATAAGTTGAAATAGCTTGGATCACCGATTGTAACATGACTGCTTTCCCTGCCCGTGACAACAGCCGGTCAGTCCATCCATTGATCCTCTTTCATGCTCTATCAAGTAAGAAATGAAAAGAGCTCGTCGGAAATTGACTCACTTCAGTCGGCATCCCAAGGTAGAAGTACTGGAGGGCTTCATTATGAATATTCAACCGAGCCACGACTGGGACAAGGATTTTCTTCACATGGGCGCGTTTGCATCTTTTCCATTGATTTTATGCAAGTACAAGTAGGGCTCTACTAGGAAACATAAGAAACCACCGTGGTTGGTCTAAAGGACGAATAGAACGATGCTAACATGATGCTACGAGCTAACCAACTAATTAAAAGCATCCTTTTTTCTAGCCTAAAAGCATCACGGGTCCACGTAACCAGTCCTCGCATTTTGCGGTCCATCCTAATTACATGTCCATGCATGTTCACGATCAACCCTCGCCTCAACCAGTCCATAATTTTATGTTGGACAAGCCCTCGAGATACAGCAATGATTGAACCAAACGTAGAGTACAAACTACAAAATCCATCGATTTTTGCACGCCCTTAATCAATTCGGTGGTTGCCATTAGATTAGAGGAGGATTGATCGTGTGTTTTTTTCTTAATTCATACGCGATCCACGACAAATTCCTTGTATAGGGTTTCTTTAGAACGGCTTCGGCTTTAACTTTTCACTTGGAACAACCGAAAGTTGTCTCAAACGGGTGGCTTCCCCCCCTCCCGCTTCTCCCAAAGTCGAAAGCCGCTCGCGGCCGGGAAGCTTCCCGTAGCCGCTGTTCCGACTTTACCACTATACTTGGGGTAATTACCTGCTTTTTGCCATCAAACAAAACATCCTCCCTTGACGCCGGCACTTCTACCCCCAACGCGGCCACTGCCCTCCTTCTACTACCCCGACGTCGACGCCGACGCCACCATCCTCCCACGCCGCTGCCACCGGCCCCAAACCTAGCCGCCACTACTCTCCTCCTCCTCCCCAACTAGAGCCGCCTCCTCCTCCTCCCCTGTCGTCGCCGGCCCAAACCCAACATCACCTCTGTTTTTATTTTATTTTTTTCTGTTGTAAATTAATTGTTTTTGCAATGTTTTTTTAACAATTATTTATTGTAATAATTATGTTAATTATCGTTAATTGCGATCTATTTCATTAATTGTCGTTAGTTGTGTTACTTGTCATTAATTGCTGTAGTTGTCGTCCATTGCGTTAATTATCGTTAATTACGATAGTTGTCGTAAAGTGCCGTCAATTGTCATTAGTTGTCGTTAAATGACATCAAATAAGCCATCATTTGTCTCAGGGGCATTTTAGATATTTTCCAACTCAGAAGTTCCAGTCAGCCATCCTAAAAGTCAAATAGCCAAACACCAAATCTCTTCAGCTCAGCTGTGTAGTCGTGCAACCCTTCAGCCCAGTCAGAAGCTGCTCTTCAGAAAAGTTGCAGCCATACCAAACATGGCCATAATGCCGCGAGGTCGGTCGTCCCCAACGCGCCCAACACCGACCAGCCGATCCAGCTACCTCGTAAACGTGAAACCGATTGATACTCGCCACCCTCTAACATGTTGGGCCACCGCCGTTGATCATCACTTTCTTGTCGTGCACCGCCGATGTGTGGCGCCCACAATTCCATTGGCACATGCCCACGTGTCATGTGAGCCAAGATCGTTTACTCTGCTACTAGGCCCACGTGTCATGGGCTCGCTATGATACGCCATCCCAAAAATGACATTCCTGCTATGCACCCAGAGCGTGGCAAGACACATGGCGACCTCCCAGCCAGCGGCAGGCGGCCTACCGCACACCCACACAGCGGGAGACCACCTGCCACTAACCCAGTCCGTGGCAGGTGCCATGTGCTGGCGATCTGCCGCGGTCTGGGTTAGCGGCAGGTGGCTTGCTATGGTCTGGGTATGCGTCACCACGTTGTTTTCAGATAGTAGGTTGTCATTTTTTGCCATTTTATTTTTGGGTTTTTTTTGTTTTGCTATTTTCACTTAAAAAAAGCTAAATAAGCAAAAAGAAAAAAAAACTCCCGCTAATAGGCTCGTAGTTCATGGGCCCACGCTTCCCCGCAGCTGTTGCGGCCCCCACTTGCTCACCTCCGCATTCAGCTAGGAGTTTTTGACTTAATTGACACTGTTACGCAACGAAATAGTAAAAATAGCTCTCTTTCCCAAAAAAGCGCACGAAGGGGGCTCCGGGCGGTGGAGGTGCAGCAGGAGACATGTGTTACCTATCGGTGTCTGCAATGCTATTTTTACTAATTCGCTTAGTTTTGCTATTTCATCGTACAACCGTGCCATTTTAGTAGATAACTCTTAAACCAGCGCCACGTGAAAATCTAAATCTTTATCACGGTTCGTAACTATATAAGGCCCGAGCGGAAGAAGGAAGCTTTGAGATTTCTTAACCATGATCCAAGGAGAGAAGCTTCCATTCCGAGATCCCTTGCCCAGTTGCCTGGAAGGAAATTTTATGGACACCGTTCCACGTGAGACCCTGTCCTCGAGCCCTTGAATCAAAGAGGGATTAAGATAAACGGTGATAGAGTGGGGCCTCACGATGAGACCCCGTTCCATAACATTTTCTTCCCGATTGCCCTCCCTTTATTCCATTCAAACCAAACGTTTCTTCCATTAATATTCTTTTTTCCTCCTCGGAGCGACCTAGCCTAGCCGCCGCCTCTGCCCCCGACATGTGGGCCCCCATGGCCTCGCCGGCGGCGGCGATGGCGCTCCCCTCGCTCCGGCCGCCGCCACCGCAGTCGTCGTCGGCGGTGCGGATCGTCGTGGTGCGTTTCCCGGCGAGGGCGCGGCCGCCGAGGCGGCTCTGCCTCGCGGTGCCTTCCGCGTCGGAGATGGCGGCGGCAGCGGAGGCGGCGAGGGAGGATGGGGAGGAGCATAGGGGGAAGGGGAGGGGGGCGGTGGAGATGGACGCGGCGGTGAGGCGGGAAATGGCGATCCGGAGGCTGCAGGAGGAGGCGGAGGCGGAGGCAGCGGGGGAGGCGGGGAGGGGAAGGAGCAGGAGGGAGTTCGCCGTGTTCGAGACGGCCAGGGGGGACGCGCTCTTCACCCAGTCGTGGACTCCGGCCGCCGCCGATCGAGTCAAGTATTCACAACCCCTTACCCCCACATCTTCGCAATCTTGTTAGTTTCATTGTAGCATCTACAATTTGCTCAGTCGCGGCGCCTGTTGTTGCTATATGACGGGCTTGTGCCATCGCGCGTGTCTGTTTTGGCAAGTTTGTCGTTGGAATTGACGAGCTTGGCACAAGTTCAATTCTAGTAACGACATGACTCCTGTGTTGCTAATAGTGTCAACAATTTGTTGAATCATTGCTAGTGATGTTACGTGATGAGTTCGAGCGGTTTGACATCGAAATCAATATCCATAGATAGTTAGGCCCGTGTTAATTTGGCGGGATTTGGTTTGATCTGTGTTGGTACCATCGAGCAGGTGCATAATACCGAATGATTTTTGTTTTCGGTTGTTGTTTTTTTTTGGGGGGGTGGGGGGTGCATCCGTTGTCTTGTAGTAGGGAAGCATTGGGGAATATTTCAGAATATTCTACTGAGGGCGGGAGCTTGTCTGTTCCTTGCATGTGGGTGTTCTTGTGGGAATTAGTCCATGAAAAGATGAGGGACTACATGACAAATGTGTTGGTTCACCAATCATAAGAAGGCTAATGTTAAGGTTTGTATGTGGGTGGACTAGATTACAAGGGCCTAATCATTCTGTTGGAGTGTTGGACCAACATAGTGCGTTCAGGGATGGCCTCCGTGCTGTGCTGTAACAGTGTGGTTACTGTGGCTGAACCTCTTTTATTGCTCTGGGAAGGATTTCTTGGCCCAATCTGACTTTTCCTTCGTTGGGAATTAGTTTGTATTGGTAATGGTGATGATCGTGAATATGCTACCGAGATATTTGATAATCTCAGGCATGCTCCTTTTTTAATGGGGAGCATTGTTGGTGGTGGGTATTACAATCTGTGCTCTTTGATTCATGGAGCTGTAGCCATGCACAGAAGCATTAGGCGTAGGTATTATTGGTTTAATTTTCTCAAAAGTAGAAAACAGTATGGAGTGTTTTAATAAATCCTAAATGGGCATACGCCTACATGAGTGTAGAAATGTACATGTCAAAAAAAAATCTAGATTAAGTAGCATTGTAGCAATGTAGCATATCCAATATCTAGTGTTGTTAGAAAAATTCATAATAAAGTTACAAAACAGATGACTCCTGCAAAGTGAAAGAAGTGATGGTACTCACCAAGTCTCAGGCATGCTAGAAAAAAAAATGTTGGCTCAGACAAACTTTTACGTATTTCTCCAAAAAAGTAAGACAAACATTTACTGAAAATAAAGGCAGCGACCTGGACATAGCTACAATTACTGCTAACAGGAGTTTTTTTTTGCCTTTTCCTGTCATTGTCTCCTAGAATGGAAGAATATTCTATCTGGGGAAAAAAGTTTGTCATGGTTGGCAGTACCTTGCCGGCTAATGCTGCTCTTTTGGATTGTTGGGTACTTGGGTGGATACATTAATGCAAATGTGCATTACTTAACAAAAGTTTTCACTTATATTTAGACATTAAGTACTGCCATCTTTACATCTTCAACTTATATATGCTATGAGAAACCTTCAATTTACTGGAGGCATTATATTTGGACTGTACATGCATGTTGTAACTGTTACTGATTCATTACATGAGATGTTATACTGGTACTGCTTGATTTACTGAATATTTTCTTCATGGTATTCTTTAGACAAATTATGCTGACATCTTTTGCTTTTCAAATCCTGTAGGGGAATCATTGTTCTGTTACATGGTCTAAATGAGCATAGGTATATATTGATATGTCAAGATGGGTTTTCATATTGGGTTTTGCTGACAGTAGTTATTGTCCTGCAGTGGGAGATACAACCATTTTGCAAAGCTGTTGAATGATCAAGGGCTTAAAGTTTATGCAATGGACTGGATCGGTGAGTTACTGTCACATACTGGTGCTCAAATTTGATTCTTGATCAGATTTGATCTGCGCATTGCTTTTAGTGATTTAATTAAGATTCCATAAATCAATCTCTACTACCTACAAATTTTACCTGAGATTTGGGATTTTAAGATCTTCAAACTAGAGGCAAAGTATTAAGTACTACTTCTAACAAAGATATTAGGTCAATAGCACCACAAGCATGCATTTGATAGACTCATGATTTAGATGGCTATCGAGTTGTTCAAGTTAAGCTGATAGATCAACGTAGGAGTCATGGGGTAGCTTCCCACCATATGAGCAATGTATGTCATTATTCAGTATAAATAGCCTCTTTAATTTCACATATACATAGCACGGTAAGAACCTATTGCCAAATGTTTATCATGCTTGATTTTATTGATAAAAGAGTACTCAAGTGTTCACCAAGGCGCTAGGTGGCAGCAGACCAGCGCCTAGCGCCTAATGGCCAATTAGGTGGGGCTAGGCAGCCACCTAGGTGGGATAAATCGGCTAGGCAGGAGGGTGTTCCTAGGCAGGCCCCACCTTTTAGAACACTTTGAGTAGGGCTTGAGTGTGATTTTAGTTTTTCTGATTAGTTGCTCTAAGTGTCATGTTGATACAAGCATAATAAGAAAACAAACTTCTCTTATATAGTAACCTTCTCATTAATAAGATATTCCTTGCCTTATGATGAATTAGTTTCATTGCTATGCTGCTTCCATCTAGAAAATGAGGAAATTGGTTTTCAGTTTCACTTCTTCTCCTTTTTCTGCATGCGTTTGGATTCTTTCTGATTTTCACTTTGTTGTATTTTGTGTTTCTCCTAAGGACATGGTGGAAGTGATGGGGTGCATGGTTATGTTTCGTCGCTTGATCATGTTGTTGGTGACTTGGTACTATTTCTTGATACAGAATAACTGCAGAGATATAGATATCAAGTTGCAGCTTCTTTTATAGCAAGATTTCCTTGAACTTCTGAAAGTTCCTTTGTGCGCAGAAAGAATTTCTAGAGGATGTTGTGTTGGAGGAAAACTATGGTTTGCCATGTTTCTTATTTGGCCACTCCACAGGTGGAGCTATTGTTTTGAAGGTACACTGGTACAACAAATCAGTTAGATTGGATTGTTTGATTTTCTTGGTGATAGTGATACCACAGGCGACAAAACTGGAATACTAACTTTGATTCCTTTTGTTCACTGAACATTCAAAGGCAGCACTAGATCCTTGTGTAGAAGTTCATATAGAAGGTGTGATCTTGACCTCACCAGCTATTCATGTTCAACCGTCTCATCCGATTATCAAAGTAAGTTCATTTTTGTGTATGCCTTTCGTTTTAGTGGTTGCTGAAGGGGCATTGGGGTTTGTGTTTTATGAACAATATTCACGGTGTCTATATTTTCTACATCCTGCAATCCTTTCACACCTGGAGTACTGTCTGCACATGCTCAATGTGTTGTTTACTTGAATGATTTGAAATTAGTAAGGTTGGTATCTATCAATGCCAGGGATATTTAGCGTCTACATTTCAAATGATTTAGGCTCAGTTTGTGGTTGTTGTGCTGTGCTTATTTTTGAAGCTGCTATGAAAAGGAAGTTGCGAAAAGTCTATTACCGTGTGTGGTAAATCGAATTAAAGTTATATAAATCCTGTTATCTATTTCATCTCATATGTTCTGCAACACGATAATATATCTGTTTGAATGTCAAAAAAAATACTCCGTCCAGTCACAAAAACATGTGTTTTGGACGTCAACACGGTCTCAAAAACAAAACTTTGATAACTAATTTCTATTGTATTTTATATATATATATATATATATATATATATATATATATATATATATATATACGCTGCTTGTACTCTCGAAGTACATGCTCCCACTTCAATATATTATACTTCTTTATCATTTTCAGATACTTAAATACCAATTATAAGATACTTCAATGCGCTTGAATGAAAAATTTCATTGGGGCCCTTTATTTTTGCTATATACACTTTTTTCATGTATAAATAAAATATATACACAAATTTTACTATAAAAAGTGGATTTTAATGGAATTTTTTATGAAACTCACTTTGGGGTATATTATAATCATTATTGGAGTATCCTCAAATAGATAAAGAGGTATCATCATACGATTTAAGTAGTATATGAGGAGTGGGAGTACGTACTCTGTGAGTACCATACCATTTTCATATATATATATATAACCCAATAAAATTATAATATTATGAAAGTACTTTTGGAGACATATTTACACATATGATTTTCATATATCCAACCTAAATATTTAGAAAGATATCGATAGCCAAAGTTTCGAATGTTTGACTGCATGTATCCCAAAACGACTTGATTTTGTGACTAGAGGGAGTAATATATCTGTTTGCAACTTGATTAGGAAACAATCAGCTAGGGAAACACCCAAATATCTAAAAGCGGCTCAACCAAACGAGATTATCATAATCAACCGCAGTACCAAACGAATACTTATTATCATGTTAATATGTAGTAATATGGTTACGTTCTGCTAAAATTCTTTTTTTTTTTGGTGTTATTTGCCATTGTGATCTTCTGTGCTTTTTTAGTTATGTTGGTTGTACATATAGCTGTTTGACAATGAATTGTAACATGTTACAACAGTTGACTGAAGTGTTCATTTTTTATATATTTTTTGATATGGACATATCCATCCTAAAAAGTTTGCAATTTTAGGAAATAATGGAGTATGTTCTATGTTCATTTCCATCATGTCAGTAGAATCTTCTGAGTGGTCTAAAAAAAGTGGCATCTTCTTTGCAGTATTCCAACAAGGACACTATTTGGATTTCTATAGAATTGAGTATCCCACTTCTGTTCTGAAAGAATCACAGTTTGACAATATATTTACTCAGTAATTTTAATGTGTTCTATCTGCCATATTTTTACGAAGAATTGCCTTTGGCTTGGTGAATTTCGGCCTGGGATGTAATCATTTCATTATTAGTGACTGCAATAGGAACCTTAGTAGAAACGATTTTATTATTTCCAAATGCTTATATTTTGTCGTTCTCAACATCAGGTTGTTGCGCCAATCTTCTCTGTGCTAGCTCCAAAATACCGAGTTGGTGCTTTGCATAGGAGAGGACCTCCTGTTTCCCGTGATCCTGAGGCTCTGAAGATCAAGTATGCAGATCCACTCGTGTATACTGGACCTATTAGATTTAGAACTGGCAACGAAATTCTCCGGATATCATCATACTTGCAGAGAAACTTAAGCAGAGTTACTGTCCCTTTTCTAGTTCTTCATGGCACAGCTGACACGATAACTGACCCGAGAGCATCCCAACGACTATACCAAGCATCAATGTCAACACATAAATCTATAAAACTATATGATGGATATTTACATGATCTTCTCTTTGAACCTGAAAGGGATGATATAGCAAATGACATCATCAATTGGTTAAGCTCAAGACTTAATGCTCTCCTGAGATGGTGAGGTGATTCAGCTACTAGGTGCCTCCACTTAATTATGTCGGTTACTGGAACATGGTATAGAAGAGGCTAATTGTAATACGTGATGTTTTATCATATATCTCTGTCTTCGTAGACATTTTTGTCTAGTTATTTGATAAATGGTAGGGAATGCAAGATATAGTCATGTTGATAACGATGTACTTTCATTCTGCGCCAATTGAATACTATTTCTAAAAGAAGAGCATGAGTGCAGGATTGGTTGCTGAATTGCATTAGGATATTCTTATTGGTTTCTGGTTTATCTTGATCATCCATGTGATAGCACAGCATACTAATTTAGGGAGTAATGGTGCAGGCATAGAGCCAGGCGATATGCTGCTGATGTGAACATTAATGTTGTGCAGCGTCAGCTATATAATCTCAATTCAATTGACAATTCTTTGATATGTTGCCAGTAACATAGTCCGATCTCAAACGCCAGTTATTTCGAATGGTGAAAGCTACCCTGGTTGTGTTGGCTGCAGATGTTGCAAACCCAGTAACGTTTCATGGGCCTGTAATATGTTATATATTTTGATAGTCTCTAACTCTCAATACCATGATCATATCGTTGCCTCTCTGCTATGATTACTTTAGTTGTAAAAAAATCTTCTCATTTTCCTGTATTTCTTTTTCCTGAAGTGAAGACTTGTAATGTTAGTACTTAGTATCAGGGATAAAAAAACCAGCCGGTAACTGGATTTACTGGTTGGTCCCAGGACAAAAAAAAAAAAAAACTGGCCGAAAGCTTTGAAAGTTGAATTTGAATTTTTAATTGTATAATGTCATTCCTGAGTTGGTTTAAACCTTTTTGTGCTAGATTTTGTATTGAAATGTGTTTTTTTTACTTGTTATCTTTCAGTTGGTTTTTTTTATGCTTTGAATCAATTGGATGCTTGCAATGCTTTGCTTGACAGCACATGAGCTGTCCTTGGATGCTTGCACAGCAGGAGGAGCACATGGATTGTCCTTGGATGCTTGCACAGCAGCACATGGACTGTCCCTCTTGCTCTCCCCCCTCTACGAGCACTTAGAGCAGCCAGCTTGCTCCTGCCTCCCTCTCGCTCTCCCCCATCTTGCCTCCCTTCCTTACCTTGGCTTGCCAGCAAAAACAACAACCAGAAGTAGGAAGGAGGTAGTAGCAGGAAGTAGCGTCGGAAGCAAGGAAGGAGAAGATTTGCAGTAGTAGAAGTCGGTGAGTTTCTCTCCATATTTCCAACTATGAGTAGATGCAGCAGTAGGAAGGTGCTCCCTAGGTACATGAGTAGCTTTATTATTAAGAGGTTCATTATTAAGAGCAGTGGGGATCTGTAGGACTGGTTAAAAAAAAAGTAGTCAAAACCTCACCATATCAGGAATATCAAGTCCACGTGCTACCACATTAGTGCATAATAAGATACCATTTTATGCCTTGCAAAAGCTTAAAAATGTTGTAGTTCATTTCTGATTCTTTTGTTTCACATAGATATCAGAACACTATGTGGAGAAAATTTAGAAGTTCTGCATGGAACTTGACTGAACTACATGATGAAAAGAACACAATAGCCCTGCTCTAAGCCTTCAACAGTAGCTTGTAGGAGCATGACTGCTATTTTTCCTAAATTCTTAAAATAGAACATCTTGCTGGGAGACACAGAGATGTTGTTGCTTGTAGTGGGGTTCCGGCGGAAGTCCGAAGGCTCATGCTGGCAAGTCTTGAAGAAGCAAAGGCAAGAGAGAAAGCTATTAAAGATGAACGACTGTGAATGGAGCAAGCTGCAAGAGAGCCTGTAGCTCGTGGGCCATCATCTCAAGATGTCTTCGATGATGATGAGGAAATACAGATGGAATAGGCTTGTCAAGAGTCGTTGGAGGTACACCAGCTCCAACAAAGGGCAAAAACCAGGGGTGCAACATTTGAACATGGTGGTGGCAGTGGAAGTGGTAGGGGAAGTGGAAGTGGCAGAGGAAGTGATGCCATTTCTAGGATGTTTGGTAGGTCACAGTCCGTGAGAGTTGATTATGATATTTTGGCAGGTCAAGCATCCCTCCAACCCCGCATTGATACAACACTACATGGAGACGCCAAGTCAAAACTTGGGAAAATTTGGTCTAAGTGGTTCCATAGCAATGACATTGCTGGAAAAAAAGCAGAGTGTCCTTATTTTCGTATTGCCATCAAAGAGACACAAAAACTTGGTGAAGGCGTGGCATCACCAAGAGGCCATGAAATCGATGGGCCATATCTTGATGCTAACGAACAAGATATAAAGCAGTATGTATGTCACGCCCCGGGTAAGCAACCCCCGGGACCACTGTGCACTCTGGACCAGTCCCAAGATCAGACGCTGGTCCGCACAGTTTCAACAACGATGAGATCATAGCCATACAACAAAACTATAGAAGAAGTAGACAAATTGACAATAATAGCAAAAGACCTTATGGTCAAGGTTCTTACAGAGGTGCCCTGCAGGGCTACAACACAGCGGAAAAACAAAACACACGCGGAAACCGCCCGACGCGCCCACAGGCTATCGAGTGGAGGACGTCCCTTAGCACGCCTGGTCTTCAAAGACCTCCTCTTCGAAGAGGTCGGAGGTCCCTGGGAGCTCTTCAGCTGCTGATTAACCAGAGGGCACAAAGCCATGAGTACTTTTGAATGTACTCAGCAAGCTGCAAAGAAGTGTATGCAATTATTATTCATGCAAGGCTTGACAAGGAGGTATTTATGGTTACTTTGCAGAAAGCAATATTGACTTGAAATATAGTAAGTAGATTGCAAAGCACAAGTTGAAAGATTAATACATAAGTAAGCAAGTTCTTTTTGAAACAACCCGTGATCACCCAGATCACGCCCATACCACTCACAACCGCCCTGGTCACGAGCCAGACCACTCGGAACCAGCCATGACCACCCATTTTGAGAAAAATCTACCCCTTGCGTGAAATCACCAGACATGTCCTTGACCGTGGACACGGCTATTCGAATAGATTTACACTCTGCAGAGGTGTACAGCTTTACCCACAAGACACGACTTTTCTAGTTGGTTGGACATCCGTCGATGCGCCTGCTCACTATCTTAGGTAAGCAGTCTAGAGCACGTGCCAAGGCCTTTACAAAGCTTTGTCTTGACTCGGTTCTTCTTCGTTAAGGATTTGCCGTTCTGGCCCCCTTTTGCACCATTTCCAACCCTAACAGAACCGACTCAAAACATTGCTAATTAGTTGGCCAGGTCCACCCCATCATGAACCTGTGGTTGCATGGTATGGTCTAGATCAATGACGTACAAGGTTAAGTCCTTAGTGGTTGCTCAGATGAGACCTCCTCATCCCAGTGCGCTTTAAGCACCCCTTTTACTGCACGATCACTCGCCCGAGCAAAAACAATTTGGGTTCAAACCGGCCAAAAGACCACATTGGTCATGGTACAACATCTTTTAACAACAGTGGCTGTGCCACAATTCCATATTTCATTAAGTCAAGTTTAGCATCATTGAGACATGTGATCGAGAGACGTCGCGTATCTAAAGCAGGTCTAAGCAATATACGCACCCGGGTTGGTTATCACAATAAGAATGTCCAACTAAGATTACCCACCTATGGTGGTCCAAAGGTACATGTCAACATGACGAATACAAGTATTCAAGGAGTCATAATATCAAGTAGGTATTTAGCTAACTCCTAAACCATTTTTATACAAATAGCTATGCATGTTGGTATAAAACAATATAATTTTGCAAACTGGGAATAACATGATCAAAGGTCTACGACTTGCCTTCGATGAAGAGCCAGGGTTCTTCGGTAGAGGTCGCCGGGTCCAAGAACTCCTCTGCGAAGCCGGAATCTACACGTACGAAAAAGAGCAAAAAAAATACAACAAATCCAAATAAAACTGAAAACTGCCAAACCAAGAATCAAAGGAAGAGCGCAGAAAAAGATGAATAGGGAACAAAGGCGGTCCAACTGAGAGAGAGGTCGAGGAGGACATCCTGAGGAAGAAGTCCTGAGGAGGTCCTGAGCAGAGCAAGAAAGTTGGGGAAGGCTAAAAGAGGTAAAAGAGAACTGCACAGGTTTTTATAGCCTTGAGGAGGCGCACGAGTTCAAGAGTAGGTGAAGGAGAAGATGGGAGCAAGTAGGGGAGGAGACAAGAGAGGGAACGGGTATTGCAAAAGCAACAGCATTAAATGCTTAAGGACCGTTGCGTCAGTAGTGATGCGACTAGAGGAAGGAGAAGGTGAGCAGGACTGACAAAAGGGGCCAGTCAAAAGGGAGGTCATGACTAAAGAGGAGGTCGTGACCACAGAGGAGGTCGCGGCCCAAGAGGTGGTCGCAGACCAAGAGAGTGGTCTTTGTAAAAAGACCAAGAGGGTGGTCTTTGCAAAAAGACCAAGAGGGGTGGTCATGACCAAAGGAGGTCATGACCACAGAGGAAGTCGTGGGCCAAGAGGTGGTCGCAGACCAAGAGGGTGGTCTTTGCAAAAAAGGCCAAAAGGGGTGGTCGTGACCAAAGGAGATCGTGACCATAGAGGAGGTCGCAGCCCAAGAGGTGGTCGCGGACCAAGAGGGTAGTCTTTGCAAAAAGACCAAGAGGGTGGTCGCGGCTAAAGGACAAAAAAGGAGAGGTCGCGACTAAAGGACAAAAGGGGAGGTTGCGACCTAAGAGGAGGTCGCGACTAAAGGACAAAAATGGGAGGTCACGACCCAAGGGGAGGTCGCGACTAAAGGATAAACAGGGGAGGTCACGATCCAAGGGGAGGTCGCGACTAAAGGACAAAAAGAGGGGGAGGTCGTGGCCTAAGGGAAGGTCACGGCCTAAGAGGGTGGTCTTTGCAAAAATACCAAGAGGGTGGTCTAACGAAAGGGAGGTCTGGACTGAGAGGGAGGTCCAAACGAGAGGGAAATCTAAACCAAAAGGGAGGTCTAAACCAAAAGGGAGGTCTAAACCAAAAGAGAGGTCTAAACCGACAGGGAGGTCTAAACCAAAAGGGAGGTCTAAACCAATAGAGAGGTCTAAACCAAAAGGGAGGTCTAAACTGACAGGAAGGTCTAAACGAGAAGGAGCACGAGGCAAATAGTGAAAGGGAAACCCAACACCAGAGAACTCCAACAAGCCCAAAACAAACCAAACTCGAATTAGTTGAAGTTTGATTTAGTCATTTTAAACACCTTAATTCCAAAATCTTCAAGTTAAGCTTTAGAACTCTTATCAAAACCAAATGATTCTTTTTTTATTTTGAAAATTCAAAAAGGCTCATAAAATTAGGATGTTACAATGTAGCACAGTTCAAAGACGACTGGGTATATATGGAGTCTCTATCATGTGTGATTCATGGTCATGACCTACACAGCTGAGTATTATTAACTTCATGTTGTACTGCAATGGAAGAATGTTTTTCCATAAGTCAGTGAATGCAACTAGTGAGATGCAAAATGCTGACTTTTTGTATCGTGAGATACGTAAAGTTATGGAAGAAGTTGGAGTTCGACATATTATGCAGATTGTGACTGACAATGGTGCAAACTACAAGAAAGCATGTCAACTGGTAATTGAAGAGTATCCAACTTTAGTCTGGCAGCCTTGTGCGGCGCATATCGTCAACCTCATGTTGAAGGATATTGGCCAGTTCAAGGAGGTTGCTACAGTTGTCAAGGCGGCCAAGAGGATTTGTCGGTTCCTATACAGCCACGGTCGCCTCCATAATGAAATGCGAAAAGTTTTTGGGATAGAAAAGACAAGTTTATGAAGTGGATGGTGTCAAATGTGTGGAGCTCCAACCATTTGTGCACGACCAAAGAAAGAGAATACATGTATTCCTGTCTCACATGTAGACAATGGTGGACCTATATGCATTGGGTCATAAAAATGGTAGAACCAATTTATCGACTACTACGATTTGTAGACCAGCAGAAACCCGCAACTATGGCAGGAATGATTGGAAAAACATATGAACTCAAGCAAGAACTTGAAGGCGCATTGACAAAAGATGAGGCTACCTGTGATCGTGTTATGGAGGTAGTTAATAAAAGAATTGCAATGCTCAAAAACTGCACCTATATGATTGCATGCAAGTAGATAATTTCCTAAATCCTGACAAATAAATTATATTTGTTGTATTTTTTCTAACATTGTAAGTGTGTTTGGACAGCGGCGGTGCTAAACCCGCAAAGCCACAACCTATATGCTTTGGGGAAGAATCCAGCCCTCGTCGTTTCCGTGACAATGGCAATTCAAAGAATAGCCGATACACCCGAGGAGGCAGTGCAGGCTCTAGGCGAGCTAGAATTCTATCGTAATCGACGAGTGTGGATATCTTGGGGATATGCCTATGATCTTAGGATGATGAAACAATTGGCAATGTTGCTTTTGGTTTGAAGTTTCACGCGTTTTCGGCAAAGTTAAAAGGCTGATCTTCAGCCATTTTGGAAATTTGGCTTTGGAATAGATTGAGTTCATAGGCTATAGTGCATATGTGTTGCATGATGCATGTTTTCACTAACGTGGGTCAAGTTGTGAAGAACTTGTTCTCGGATTCGTGTTTGCTCGTCTATTGCTGTGCAGGTGGCTTGTAGGTCAATGACGGTCAACGGCGAGGAGGATCGGGACTAAGCTTGGAGAGCTGAGGTCCAAAACGATCATGAATGCCGGGTGAGGTCAAGTGACTCAAGCGTGGCACAGAATGGACAAGGATGACTGAACGGGCAGTTCGGTGCGACTGGTCTGATCAAGCGGTGCAGGGGTCGGTGCAAGTGCCAAGGTGGTCCGGTGGGAACCAGATGGGAGAGACTTGCCGACACGATGAGAGCCGCTGGATCAACCTACACGTGGCAAAGCAGGCGATTGCTTCGATAGGATTGGACTCGGTCTTCGGAAAAGATCGAGAAGGGGTATTTTGGTAATTTTACCAAATACCGCTTCGGTGACCTAATGCCAACCCATGGCGCAAGACGGTGCGTCAAGAAGTGGATTAGGTCAAGAGAAGTGAAGACGGCGCTTTAATTTGCGTGCGTATGTGTTCCGTTGTTGTTGGGCCTTAACGGAAGCCCATTAGGTTTAATCTTCTAGAAGCTCCAATTCTAAAAGGGTTTTAGGGTTGGTGGCTGTCATATAAAAGGGTGGAGGTGGGATATTCGTAGGGTTGTTGCCCTGGAAAAAGTAGAGCCTCGTGGCGCGCGGCCTCAGAGGAGCTCCAAAAAAAAAAAGGTCAAGCGGCGCTTGTAGTGCCTCAAGAAAAGTACCATGGCGGCGCTGTGAGAGAGTCAGAGAATTAGGAGCACATGATGGCGGCTTGTAGGGTGATGGGCAGACCAGAAAAATAGGAGCTTGTGTCAGAGGGTTGTGCGCCCACAACATCAGGAGGTCTTGGCGGCAGCTGGTGTTTTTTTACCTGTCTCTTCGGTTTGTGAAACACAGTTTTTTTTCATTGAGTTGATCTTTTTGTTGATTTCTGTGTTTGCTTCCTGCGTGTGAGTGGACGCTTGATGTTGCACCAGCCTGGTTTCCCTGAAAAACAGACCTCGTGGCAGCGGCTTGTCCTCCCGTAGAATAGGCGTGATGTGTCTTTGATGGCCGCCCTCATGCATCGCCTGTAGCGCTTGTGTTGCCCACCCGGAAAAAAAAGGAAAAAGCAGCCCTTGGCGGCGGCTCTTGATGTTCTGATGCTATGCCCACAAAAACTGGGTTCTCTGGCGGCGGCCGGTTCCTCACGCAAGAACAGGAGCCGTGGCGGTGACCTCTGGCCCTAGGCAGAAAGGTAGAGTGCCCGCAAAATCCGGAGTTCAGGGCGGCGCCTTGTGCCTCGGAAAAATCTTCCTTGACGGCGGCCTACTACTGCCCGCAAAAACCGGATCCATGGCGGCAGCAGTAGTGATAGCCAGCTGTGTTCTTGCGTGAGTGATTGATCTTGGATGTAAGCCTTTTTGCTTGTCACATCTGTGTGTGAAACCGATTCCCTTTCTTTGAGTTTGGTTTAGTCTCTTGTGTGGCTGACTTCGTTAATCCGGTTGTTCACTGTGTTGAAGTTTTTATTCGGATGCATTCAATGATTCTGGTGAGGTGTTGATCTCAAGATCCAACGAGCTGTTGTTTTAGTTTAGTTTATTCATTTGGCTGCTGGTTCTCTGCATGCTTGTCGGTTCAATGTTGCGACTGAATCTTGTTTGTTGGCTCGGAACCGTGAGGATTGTTGCAGAACATGACTTTTGCATGTGGCTGTAATTGATCGGCAGTTTTTCTCTCGTGTGCGTGTGGTTGTGAGATGTTTTTGGTCTTTTGCTTCGGGGTTTGATCGGATTCAACACAGGTCATCCGCTGTGCCTGTATACAGATCTTCATAGCTTTTATAGCTATTGGAGTGAAAGTAGTGTTGAGTTCGATCGAGGTGAAAAAGAGAGAAAGCGTCTATTCACCCCCCTCTAGTCGCCTTTCCGGTCCTACAACGAGGCCTATTTGCTTCAAATGAGGCTTACATTAGTGCATCTCGTCATACTGTAGGTATGTTGTTATTAACTTATATATACTTAGAAAATCATCCGTCACTATGAGTTTAATATAATTTTTATGTTACTTGTAGCTACATGGTGGATGACTTTTGGAGCGAAGACACCAACACTACAAAAGTATGCCTTGCAGATTGTCTCACAATGTGTTTCCTCTAGTGGATGTGAACGTAATTGGAGCACATTTGCTTTGGTGCATACACAATTGAGGAACCATCTTGGGTACAGGAAACTGCATAAGCTTGTATATGTCCACTACAATCTAAGGCTGCGATTGCAAGATGAGGCTACCTGTGATCTTGTTATGGAGGTAGTCAATAAAAGAATTGCAATGCTCAAGAACCACACCTATGTGATTGCAGGCAAGTAGATAATTTCCTAAATCCTAACACATAAATTATATGTGATTGCAGGCAAGTTGATGCCATCCCTGAGGAGGAACTGGAAAAAGCACTAGATGATCAACCGTTGAAGCAATGGACAAAGAAAACTATTGGCAAGAGTCATCTTGGGAAAAGAAAATATTGTAGCCAACCGACTGTAAAATTGGCTATAGACTTTGCCTCTCTTACACAAACAAGGAAACGAGAGGCTGATAAGAAGAAGAAAAAGAACAATCAGGAGGACATTGTGGAAAGCGATGAAGAAATAGAAAGTTCGCCATCTGATGAAGTGCAGTACCAAAAGTCTTGTGGCAGTAGATCTCTGTTGTCGGATGATGGTGCTGATGGTGGGACAACTCATGATGCAACACAAGACCAACCATTGGAATTCACTTGCGAGAAAAATTTCACGCATGCTACCCAGGATGAAGACCATGGTTGTCATGCTTCACGATCAATTCATAAGACCTACGTGAGGGGTAAGGGTCGCAAACAAGATCATTCTCGGCCACATGACTCTTCTTCCTATGAATCCCATGCTAGCTCAATGACTTATGGACGTCGAGATGCCAACCTATTACCTTCTGGTGATGATTCTCATTCATCAGACATTTCTTCTTATCCTACTCACCATTACGGTCTTGTACCCTTCAACAACAATTCAAGAATGGTTTATCAGTGGGTGGAACCCAAATATTACCAACAAGTTTATAATCATTGGCTACAACATGCCCATAAAACATACACTTGGGATCAATACAAAGCCTACCTAGCTCAATATGAAGAACTTGTACTCTTTGATAAAAATGAGTACATTGCACAACCTTCGCGTTTCTCGACAATGTATTGGTATGAATTGCTACACCATTATTGTTTTTAGTATGCTAGTCAAGTTATTATTCATTACAATTAACTTATGTTTTTATTATTTTAGACGCTACTGAGTACTTGGGGGAGAGGGCTGCGCCAGAGAGTGAAGCTAGCAAGGTTTTCTCTGTTTTTTTGCAATTGCTACTTCATTAAACTTTTGGAGGATTGCTAATTCATTAAACACTATAATTGCTAATTACCCATTTTCTTCGTTTTCCGGTTTTTCCGGTCTCCAGAAAATTGAATTCAAATTTCGGTTTATGAATTTCATCTGGTTTTCCACTGGTACTGGTAACTAGCCGGTAACCGTTACTGGGCTCCGAACGGGATTTTGCCCAGTAACGGTTCTTTGATCCTTGCTTAGTATACTACGACATGCTATAGCCTATAGGATGTCTATATGCTTCTCCTCCTTGTGAATCAGCATTTCAATGGTGTAATTGATTAATTCATCTAATCATGTGGTAAACTAATACCACATAATTTATCACTTCTCAATGTTTTTTTTTTACTTTGTACTTTAAACGGAAAACATACTTTGAAATGTCACCTGTTTCTCTGTAAATTTTTACGGTAAGATGGCTGTTTCTGAAACTGAACGATAATCTAGAATAGATATAACATTGAAAGGTGATAAGTTTTTATTTCTAAGACCATGACAAATTGTATGTTATTTTACTAATCTAATTGTATGTTATTATTAGTCTTTTGTCTGTACAATAAGTTTTTGTCTGTACAATAAGTTGTTGTTTTATGACTGTCTGTTTGTGTGTAAGTTAGGCACTTAAGCCACTGCTTAGCTGCATGCCTGTGCCCATATTGAGTATGATGTGCATATCTCTTTCAGTTTTTTTTTTTTTTTTTTTTTTGCATTTGTGTTGTTGGAGGCAAAGATGATATAAAATCCTTTTTTATACCAACTGTGCTTTTGATAGTGTCCCGATAATTTGAAGTTCCTCCTTTGTTTTCAACTGCCCTGACCCGGCTAGATTGTTTCTTTTACAATTTCTGCAAATAGGTGAAGTCTGACATTTTATTGCTAGCAAATATGATGTTTTTGTGTATGTTCTGTAACCATCGCTCATATAATATATTCAACCCTATTTGTTTGTACATCTTGCAGGTAGTGTTGATCACAGTTTGTACTGACATCAGTCTATCAGATATAACACTGTATGATTCACTCCCTCTGTTTCACAACAGTATGCCTTATTTCTTTGGGAAAATTGATTTTGTACATCCTATGTCTGTGCACACATGGTGCTTGGCTTGGTATTGTGAAACGGAGGCAGTGCATGTTGAACACGATTCAGCTCATTTCCAGTAAATAATAATATTGGCAAGATATGATATAAATACCGGGGGTCCAGGGTCAAAGTGAAGAAACCCGTGACAGTAAGCAAAACGTATGGTTCAACTGCTCATAAGGCGATGACAAGGGCACAGGTCAAAAGCTGGGTGCCCTGCATTTTCAGCAGAACTATAGCTAGATTAAAAGAATGTGTAGAATGGTTGGACCTAAAAATCACTCGGTCACTCAAACTTCACTAAATCTCTTATCCAATTTTTGCCAAGCAGCAGGTGGTGATCAGCACACCGGTGTCGGCGTCAAACTAGTCGTCCAAGATTGAATGGAGCAATTGCAAGTGAACATAGCCTGCACGGGTGTAATAATGTTGTGGAGCTAGGCAGGCTTAAGTGTGGTAGCAAAGAGTAGCAATAATCAAATCAGAGAATGCAAGCTAAAAAATCGTTCAACGCCGGTTAGTGCTGGCCCTAGGCTAGACCGTACTAGAGACACGAGTCTAGAACACAAACGAAAGCATGACGCGGCAGATCGCTCGGACTTCTCTCTCTTTTTGCTCTATCTTCTCGTTTCCTTTCCAACGGATCAAGAATCACCCCAATCGGAGGTCGTATGCAAAAGTTGCATGTTTTTTTTCTCTTTTTTTTTTGACTCCGAATTGTTCAGGGAGCTCTCCTTTTCTTTTCCGAGCACACGCTGTTTTGGCTATCTCCGAATTGGATCCTTGGGGCAGAAACCGTGTCCAAGACCAACTAGGGCAAAGCCTTCCTAGATGGGGGGTCCGATTCCTTGGTGAAGTCGGTGTCCTTCTCCTCCTTTTCTCCCCTTGCCGTGGCAGATTGAATCCAACCACAATAGTGAGACTAAACATGAGCAGAACTCAAAACTCTAAAGGAACTAGACACTAAGACCAACAAACGACACGACGATGCAACCGAAGGTTCAACAATTCAATGCACTGAAAAGAAAAATTGCGAGGCTAAGACTGGTTTGGACAGGATAATCTACTACTATTTTTTTTGGTTTTTGTGTTCTACAGGTAAAGAAAAGCAATCTAATCTATGGTAAACTAGAAACTCCTCACCGATCAACCCGAAGCTCTAATACCAAATAATAGGAAACGTTGTCCCGATCTTTCGATGAGGATGATACAACTTGATTGGTGGAAGCTAACTCTCACGATCCAAGCTACAATCGTGCGATGACCGTTGCACCTGCAATCGCTGAACCAACTTCACATTCGTTATCGACCTTGCCGGCAGTGAGATCAACCTGACCACGAAGGTCTTTTCCTACATGCAATCAAGAATCAAGCAAGAAAAATAGATGAAGCAACGAACTTGCTGAATAGGAATTGAGGAACAAAGATAGATGTATTGAATAATTTGGGGTTCCAAAGACAACGTCTGGTTGCACTAGCCGTACAAGCAAACGATGGTGTTTCTAGCCTAAGCTGAAATCAATATAACAAAACCCGCGTTTACAATGGGCAAAGCCCTGGCCTTATATTGGCACCTAAGGGTGCGGCCGACTCACACACGGCTTAATGTTGATTCTATCTTTAACTCACGTATCGTACAAAGATTTTTTCCTAATACAGTTATGGAAAGATTACAACCGACTCCATCTAAAAGATATATACTATAACTTATCTACGACTAATACTATTCATGTTGAGTATCGAGTGTCGTAGGACTGGTCCTGGAGGGAGGTCCTGAGGAGGTCCTGGAGAGGTCCTGGAGAGAGGTCTTGAGGAGGTCCTAGGGAGGTCCTGGAGGGAGGTCCCGAGGAGGTCCTGGGGAGGAGGTCCTGGAGGAGGTCCTAGAGGAGGTCTTGGCGAGGAGGTCCTGGAGGAGGTCCGAGAGGGAGGTCTTGGAAGACCTCCTGTGTGCTCGTAGAAGACCTCCTGGGTGGTCCTAGAAGACCTCCGGGGTGGTCCTGGAAGACCTCCGGGTGATCCTGGAGGAGACCGTGCTATCTCTAGAGGCCGAATTGGATTCCAGAACGTGTCCAGCTTGAACTCTTGCTTGGTATGTGGAGTAACGGTCGTATCCAGAGGGTTGATGTCCTCATCAGTAATGGATTCCAATATTATAATCTTTTATTAACTCCAACCATCTTCTTTGTCTCATGTTCAAATCCTATTGAGTGAAAATGTACTTTAGGCTCTTATGATCTGTGTACACTTCGTAGCGATTACCAATGAGGTAATGCCGCTAAATCTTTAAAGCATGCATTACGATAGCTAATTTCAGATCATGAGTAGGATAGTTATCCTCATGAGGTCTCAATTGCCTTGACGCATAAGCGACAGCTCTTCCTTCTTGCATCAGGACGCATCCTAACCCTTGACGCGAAGCATCACAATAGATATCAAAATCTTTGTGAACATCTGGCAGAGTTAACACTAGGGCTAAAGTCAAATGCTTCTTCAATTCTTGAAAACTTTCTTCACAAGCTGCGGTCCAAGTGAACTTTTTCTCCTTCTTCAACAATTGCGTAAGAGGCTTAGCAATCGTTGATAATCTTTTGATGAAACGATGATAATATACCGCCATTCCTAAGAAACTACGAATTTGGGTAATAGTCTTAGGTTGTTCCTAATGTAATACTGCCTTAACTTTACCGGGGTCAACTGCTACTCCTTCGGCTGTTATCATATGACCAAGAAAATCAACTTCCTTTTTTCAGAAATCACACTTGCTAAACTTTGCATACAACTGATGCCCCCTTTGTTTCTCTGGGATTAACCTCAAGTGTTCAGCGTGTTCTTCTTCTATCTTGGAATAAACCAATATATCATCGATGAATACTACTACAAACTTGTCCAAATATTCCATGAATACCTTGTTCATCATGTTCATGAAATAGGTAGGGGCATTAGTCAAACCAAAGGACATGACTAAGAACTCATAATGTCCATACCGCGTAGAGAAAGCGGTCTTCGGTATATCATTCGGACATATCTTTAACTGACAGAGTATGCTTAAGATGCATAACTTCCAAGTTGTTCTTAATTGCAAAAATTCCAGAAAAAAAAACGAATGTGAAGCTCCAGAATCAAACAAAACTAATGCAGGTACTGAGTTTACCATAAACTTACCCAGTACGACGTCCGATGCTTCCTGGGATCCTTCTAGAGTGACGTGGAAGCTCTACAACTATTACAATACGACCAACCGGCCAAATTTAAAAATATACATCAAGTAGCAGCGAAAGCATGATAAATAAACCAAAAGGGTCAAGAAAGGTGTGCCCCATAACCCATGGCAACTAACTGGGAGTTAAATAATAGTATTACTCGTTAGCGTCACCGATATGGGATGCTTCCCGTTACTCGCCTGGCGATGATGTTGGTTACGGCCAGGTATTCTTCCATCCCTGGTTATCTGTTGCAGCGGTAGATGGAGTATGTCGGTTGGTATGTGAAGTTGGCCCTCCACATCATGTCCCAAAGTAGCGCTGGGTATCCATCAACATCTTCAGCTTGGGTCTCCTTGACAAGGTATTGACGACTCATCTAAGCATAGGAAGGACAAAGCAAGAGGAAAAGTTAGTTTGCAAACTCAAATGAAAGTAGGGTAAGAAAATGGTACTAAGATGGATGAAGAATAAAAGATGTTCATAACTTAAATTTTCTGAAATTATTTTGCTAATTTAAAAATAATTTGACAAAAGACTCGCTAAACTTAACGCCCATGCTATTTCTTACCTACAGTCAGTATGGCTCTGATACCAACGCTGTGAGGACTCCCGGATTATTTCCGTAAGACCGAGGCCTTCCCGGTCTTATGGAAATAACTCTGGCCTCAAGGAAATGAAATCCAATTTAATTCCATTCGAGTGAGAGTACCCGACTGTAGGGATGGAAACGGATCGAATACGAATCGAATAGTCCCGAATACGAATACGAATCCCTATTTTCAAAACGAATCCGAATACGAATACGAATCCCTATTTTCAAAACGAATCCGAATACGAATACGAATCCCTATTTTTTAAACGAATACGAATACGAATTCGAACATTCTCGAATACGAATACGAATTCGAATCGAATATGTACTCAATTAGGTCGAATGCGAATATCCTACAACTTTTGCGACAAATCTCGGTAGAAAAAATTGTATTCGTATCCGTATCCGGGACAAAAAGCAGATAGTATTCAGATTCATTTTTCCCGGATAGTATTTGTTTTTTCGGATACTATCCGGTTTTTTTCCCGGATACGAATAACACCGAATACGGATGCGAATACTAACTATTTTTTCCCGGATACGAATAACACCGAATACGGATACGAATAACACCGAATACGGATATGAATACTATTCGAATGCGGATTTTACTTACCACATTTGCGTTTTCCCGGATACGAATATCGGATAAAACGGATTATCCTTTACCAATTTCCACCGGCCGACTGAGTTAGAGCAACGGTGACCATGCCAAACTGCTCATCTACGAGTTCTAGTGTTCTACATTGTGACCGGTTCTCCAATAACCCAATTACACACTTAAAGGAATTAAATAGCATTTCAAAACAACGGGTATGTGTCCCGTGTTGGCTCTCAAGATCAGTGACCAACACGCACATACTCTCATTCAACGTCAATCACAGTCATACATGATATATCAAGTGACATACATAATAGAAGTTCAATTCTACAACTATTACAGTACGGCCGACCGGCCAAATTAAAAAATATACATCAAGTAGCAGCGGAAGCATGATAAATAAACCAACAGGGTCCAGCAAGGTGTGCCCCATAACCCATAGCAACCAACTGGGAGTTAAATAATAGCACTATTCGTTAGCGTCGCTGATATAGGCGCTAAGGAGTTGATCGGGCATGAAATCATCCTCACCTGAAAACAGTAACGGGTCAAGTAATAATGTACTTGCAACTGGTATATATATTTTGGATAACCATTGCATGAATTGGTCAGGAGTCCACTGCAAGAGTGAGAGATCGAATCTGATCCTTCATCAAAGTGACCGACCATGCAGTGAGAGATCGAATCTGATCCTTCATCGAAGTGACCGACCATGCAGGCATATTACATATATATTCGGGTCAAGTCAATGTAAATACCACTATGCCAAGTACCAACCACACCACACACAAACTAATCCTTAACATCCAAGGCTATATTTTTTTAGGAAGAAGGTGATCAAAGGCTAGATAGATATTATATGTATGCACTTTCCTATATAAACCCAGATGTGTAAGCCTGCGCACTGCCAAGACGGCAAGACCTGTAGTTGGCTATAGAGTTCAGTACTTCACTACCGCTCATGTATATTCATGTATAGGTAGCACAGCTTGCAAATTAAGCATGCCTCCATGCCTACGTTTTACCACCGACTGCTTTTACTGTGGGAGAGCCAAAGACCCTAAGCAACAACCGCAGCAGCCGGCGGCGTCGGTCCCGCCTCCGCCGGAGGTCAAAACGGCGCAGCCTCTTCATGTGCCAGTGCCTTCTAGGTGGGATGAGGCACTTCCGCCACCTGTCAAGCCGATGCCACCGCCACCGGAGCCGGCTGTGACGCCGTCGCAGGCGCCTCCTCCGGCGACATGGATAGCTCCCCGTGCATCCCAATATCCTCCGGCGCCTCGTCTCGACGACGCGAAGCCCCACATGGAGGTCATAACGGCGCCGCCTCATCATGTGCCAGTGCCTTCTAGGTGGGATGAGGCACTTCCGCCACCTGTCAAGCCGATGCCATCGCCACCGGAGCCGGCTATGACGCCATCGCAGGCGCCTCCTCCGGCGACATGGATAGCTCCCCGTGCATCCCAATATCCTCCGGCGCCTCGTCTCGACGACACGAAGCCCCACATGGAATACTATTCGCATGCACACCAGGAATATTATTAGGTTTATTTTTGGAAGATATACATATGCACATGCAGCTTGGTGTGACTGTCTAGTGCAGGCGAACGAGTCGGAAAGGTAGAATGCTTCGTGGCATGCATCGCCCTTAATTTGTAATGCATTACAAGTGTATTATTTTGACGTGTGTTAATTAGTGTTCTATATATAATTTAGCGCAATTATATTAGCTGTGACACGTGTAGGACCTGGTCCACAACTCCATCTCAGTAGACCATCTCCACCATGTGACACGTGTATTTGCCATCTCAAAGCGCACAGCCCGGGCGAAGCTTAGGGTCCCTTTTATAGGGCCAGGGCGGCACGGATAAGGAAGATCCCAAAACGAGTCCGTGTTGAACACGAAAGAGATTTCGGGATTCTTAGAGATAGCAACCGATTGAAGATATGATTCGGCTAGATTTGGATGCGGGGAGATAAGAGATAGAGTTTGGTAACAGGATCCGAGACGTTTTGGTTGAGATTTCTCCGTTGTCGGGCGATCTTCTAGAAGTTCCAATGGCAGCTGCGGCGCTGGCTCGCGCGAGAAGAAGACGCGAGGTGGACGACAACTCGGCGGCCCCACCTGGCAGAGAAGCAAACGCTCGGCCCACCTGATAGTGAGACGAGGGCGCGGGCGCAGAAGGGAAGTTCAATCCGAGCGTTCGACCTCGATCGGACGGCCACAGATGAATGGGTCGGGTGGCTGTGCGCGCGAACTTGGGCCGAGAGTGGGCCACACATGGGAGAAAGGAGTTGGGCTGAAGGAATTCGGCCCGAAGCCATTATCCGAGATTTTAATTACATTTTCCCTTTTAGAAAATACCAGAAATCCAAATAAGCAATAGAAAATAGCAAATGAACTTGGAAAAATTCTAAAAAAATCTAGAAAATATATCCAAGCACAAAGAATCCAAATAAAATAGTTTTGACCATTAATGATGTTGACTTTAATCATATTAAATTGTTTTGTTGTACAAAGTCCATGTTTAAGCTTTTAAATTAAATTCAAATAAAACCAAATGGTGAATTTTCTCCTACTAACCATTCAAAAGATTTTTAAAGCTCAGAAAAATTGGGATGTTACAGATGGTGTCAACACAATTGTAGTTGTAAACATGTGTGCTCTGAAAGTAGTCCTATTTATATATTTTGCAACTGAATTGAGCAATGTGGAATTCTCTTTCGTCTGAATTTTTTTCAAGGCTGCAAGCTTGTGCTTCAGCTAGCCTTCAGTATTCAATCCGTGAAAATTCACATCAGTGATAGCATTTTATCTCACAGAGTAAACAACAGTCAGGCTTGAACAAGACATTAGCAATAACATTTTTCAGAGAGTAAAAAGAACCATCTTTGTATAGTGCTTGTGCTGTTATAAGTAGTAGCTCTGTAGCTGGTACAATTGTCACAACCGACTCAAAAATTGTGAGTCAAAAATAAGCATTCACCGATTCACGACAACGCACATCCACAAATGACATTAGGCAAGGACAAGGGATACATCAAATTAATTTACACAACAGGAAGCTCCGCATTTCGCAGGAAAAATAAAATTCACGGAGAAGCAACTAAGCATCCGAATCCCAGCTAGCATGAAGCACATAGCATTTCGCAGTTGAATCCCAGCTACACCAATTCACAGAGACGTGGCCGGCGGGGCGGTTAGCGGAGCAGCAGGAGGCCGGCGGTGACGCCCGTCGAGCGCCGCCGGCGAGCAGCGGAGTAGGTTGCAGGGCGTGGCCTGGTCTTGTGATGTGAAAGAATCCTTTGGAATCGGTAATAGGGAATAGGGATTATGGGGCTGTACGTTTTGAGATTGGCAAATACACGTATCACATGGTGGAGTTGTGGACCAAATCCTATAGGATTTTTTTCCATTGTCTATCTCATTGTTTGCGTAGAATCTGCTCCCTTTGGTCACAGAAGAATGACTTCACAACTCTAAAAAGAGAAACTTTGCTCGGCGCCGTCACCAGGATTTGCATCGTCGTTCCCATGTTGATTAATGAATTAAACTGTGTGTTTGTTTGATTGTTTTTCCTATTTGAAGGAAGGTTCTCATCTCACGTGATACCACCGGCGACTTTATTCGATCAACTTTGTTAAAAATGCAGTGCAGCCTACCAGCGGAGCAGGAGCAGAATAATGGTTGGATAAAGTTATCCTTAGTTCTTGTTTCTTGACAACTAGTAGGATGTTCGTGCGTTGAAACGGAATCCCAAATGAGAGTGATACATATCAGCAGATGGGATCCTAAACCGTATAATAAACATCAATTTTCTTTCACACACAAATACATAAAAACATTAACTACGTCTATTGCATCACCTACTACTGCCACTACCGAAAATTAAAATTTTGAGCTCATAGATTATTTACCTTTAGAAGTTGAAGTTGATATTGGCTTCTCTCCCCAACGTACTGCCCATTTATAGCAATTGCTGTATTTTAGTCGTACGTGGGTGGGGTGAGACGATTGCCCCCGCTGCGCAGAGGTAAACCCTAATCTTTATTAGTTAAGATATATACATGTGTGTGTGCATTATCATTGAAATGGGTGAAGGAAGTGTGTGCATACCTACAACCCTAAGGACATGGGCAAGCATGTGATCCAAACATAGCGAAAATAATTGAATATTTTGTTTGTGATTGCACGTATGCAACAGCTCAAACATTGATATATATCATTAAGAAGACGAATTACAAAAAAGGGGGAAAATGCACTTCTTATGAACAATTCAAGCATATATATAGTAGCATAATGGTATTTGGCTATCTGCACTTTTGGATTGGTGAGCATAAACCTTCTCTTGCCTTGAAAAATCTCCAGACAACTTACATTACATCACATATAGTGCTTGGTAAGCGATTCTACAAGCACTTACAGCTTCTCCGTTCCATAAAAAAAAGAACACTAGAAAGGCTGAGGCCACCTTTTGCACAACAATTCTAAACAAACTCCTTGGTGCCGGTATCTAAAAAGACATAGCGAAGATGTACATGAAGAAGTTTTAGCTAAAGTACTTCCATCTAGATCGGGAATACTTATGTCCAGAAGAAGTTTTAGCTACAACTTCTTCAAGTTGCAACACACAACGAAGAAGTTTCTTTGGGTGAGTCTGACCAGTACTTCTGTCCAGAAGGAAGCTGTTCTTGGACAAAACCATTATGGGTAGCATCAGGCTCCTTACGCAACTTAGAAGTTTCATCATAGGCTTATGAACCGTGGGTCTCAGAATGAGTTACTTCATCCTCTTAGTTGTCAACTGATTCATCTAATGCCCAATCAGGAATATGCACTACTGGAAAGCTAGGAAAACCTGATGGTCACCAATTTTGCTGACGGGCCCGCACCGGCCGTCAAGGTTTACTATTTTGGTGACAGGAATAGTACCCCTTCAGCAAAATTAAAATTTTGCTGACGGTTTTTATATAACTCTCAATAAAAACTATTTTGCTGACGGTGAGAACCGTCAAGTTAATTTTTTTGGCCCGACGTGGGAACGGTTCCGCGGGAAAAAAAATTAGCATCGCGCGCCACTGAAAAAATTTCCCGCACCTTCCTCTCCCAAAATCCCTAGCTCAAGCTCCAACAGCCATTTCCCCGCTGCCTCCACGCCCCCCCCACCGCCCTCCCGCCCGCCACCTCCCCGCCCGCAGCCTCCCCCCCCGCGGCCTCCCGCCCCGCGGCCTCCCGCCCCCAGCCTCCCCGCCCTCCCGCCTCCCGCCTCCCCCTGCCTCCCGCGCCCGCGCCTCCCATGCCCCTGCCTCCCCATGCCTCCCGCCCCCGCCTCCCCGCCGCCTCCGCCCCCACGGCCTCCCGCGCCTCCCGCCCCCAGCCTCCCGCCGCCTCCCCTCCCGCCGCCTCCCGTGCCCAGCCCCACGCCCCACGCCGCCTCCCCACGCCCCACGCCTCCACGCCCATGCCTCCACGCCTCAACCGCCTCCCCATTTCGCCGCCGCCTGCACGCCTGCTGCCTCCCCCAAGCTTCTTCTCCCCGCAGCCTTCTCTTCCTTCCGCAAGGACCAGCACCTCCTCTTCCCTTCCTCTCCCCCAAGCACATCTCCTCCCTCCGTCTTCTCCACCGTTGGACCGAGCACCCCTGAGCCCGCATGGTCCAGATCCGGCCGTAGGCGAAGGATCCGGCCACCTCAAGCCGCCTCCACCGTTCGGTGCCGCAGCCGGCCCCTGTCGCCCAACCTCTGTCTCCACTCCGGCCGTCCCCGCAGAAGGTGGCTGGCTGCCTGGCTCCTGGTGGCTGGCGGCGATTCGGGCCTCGGGGGACTCCAGACTCAAGACTCATTTAGTGAAGTGAGGCACAGAGGCAGGCAGTGAGGGTGAGGCAGTGATGTTTCATGTTTGTTTCTCTCTCAAATTCCCCATTTGGCTTGACTACTTTAACTAATCATGTCTGTCATTGGATATTTGGATTCAATCATCACTTTTCTCAGGGGAAAGGAAGAGCATTTTGTGCTGGAGGTGATGTTGCTGTAGTTGTCCGGTCTATAAATACTGGTACTTACAACTTAAGCTTGCTTCTATGATTTTGAATGTCGAAAGCTGATTACTTTAGCTGTTTTACTTTGACTTACACCTTTGTTTGTCCTACACGAATTCAACCGTTAACAGTTAGCATATATATTTATTGTTGTTGCAGACATCTTGAAGCTAAACTTATCAGTTCTGTTACTTCCTCATTTGAAAATTGGCCATGTAAACAGGAATCTAAGAGCATATTAAAGTTCCGATCACGAATCAGATCAAGGGCCTAGGCATATTTGCACTAAATCAGTTAATATAGCAAAGATTAGGATACTTGCTACACCTGCATACTACTGCTTATTACTAAGTACGTTCCCTTGTCGTCTCTGTCCTCTACTATTCATCTAGAAATTCAAGAGTATAGTTATTACACTTTATATCTATGCTTTTGTTTTGTAAAAGATGTTGAGTTGTTGTATTATGACATTTTAAAAGGGTATGTGTATGGTCCAATATCACTACCTATTTACTTAGATGTGGTGTAACCTTAGTCAGGTTACATGGTGCTTAAATGAGATGTTTTCATCTAGATGTACAATTCTGATGTCTCTTTCACATAGGTGTTCTTCTCACCTTGATATAAAATTTACCATATCTTAATTCTACAATGGAAGTGGATCCACTGGCGGGTGCATCCTGTTCGTGATATTTGTTCAACCAATGTGCACCAAGAGAATGGAAATTAACACTGAAATGGCACATTGTGAGCTCACACAAGGCCCCCACACTGCCTATAAGGGACCGCAAGTCGATAATTGATAATGCATAGAATTTAATAAAGTAATTCGATCACCAATGGGATCGAGGATGTTGGTAGACTCTCCTCCTACCACTCATTCCTCACTGACAGCTAGCTCCTACACACATACGAGTTTCTTCTCGCTTTGTACATTATGATTGGTTTGACTTTAATTTGTTTGATCCCCATCTTGACCGTTCATGTGTGCAAGGCGATCGATGTGAAATTAAGTAGAGCAAGTAGATACGTTTCAACCGTTTAAATCCATGAAACCGACCAATTAATGTTCAAGCTAAGCCACTATAAATATGGAGCTCACCATGCTTGCATAGTTGCATATGCCACTGACTTCTTGCTATGCAATATATTGCATCAATATACTGGGTGCAATGTTGGGCGGCCATTTAAGGTACATAACTAGCGGAAAAAAAAATCATGCATGCGCTTGTTTTCTATCGATCGATCGAATGTGAAGTAGTCACTTTATGTTTTTCTCTCGTTTTTTTCGATTCATTGACGTATCTTTGTCATGCTATCTCGCCACAAGTCTATGAGGGCCTTCTCCTTTTTAATATACGATGGATCACCAATAAGTTGCAAGATGAACACGCGCACATGAACTAGCACCTAATCATCACGAACAGAATTATCTAAGCTCGACATCCTTATTCCGTCAATTGGTTGGTCATCTTGTTGTGTACTACAAAATTAAAATATATATTGATTTCAATCGAGATCACGTCTCGGTTTGATAATTAGCAACATGATCACTAGCAAAATCCTTATTCCACTATCCGCCACATTGTTTAAAATTATATGCGTGTTCATGTTTGTTCCTTAAATAGCATTGAATTAATCATACCCTTAGTTGTTATCTAAAGTACTATCCTCAATTGTGTAGTACACAATACAACTACCATCCAAAAGGCATGCACAGTTGTTTGTTCCTTATTCCTGTTTGTAATGTGTCTTCCAAAAGCCTAGCAACTTTACGTGTGTGGTACCCCTATCCTTGGCTTTGTATTCATCTTGTTTCATCCTCTCAATCTTGACTTGTTTTTACCATATCATTAATATTTGCATTCGATCTGTTCTACACATTATATGACCCACATTCTTAGTCCAAAACATAAGATTAATCATAAGATTTGGTGAACAAATTAATCTCTTCCAAACAGTTCAATAGTATCGGCCGCTTAATGATTATGCTTATGAAATAATTGCCTTTGTGGGTGGAATGGCGTGTTCACTATACAAAATTAGGTTTCAATCATATATCAAAATATTTTTGAAATAATTCTTACCGATTCCTCCAAGGATGTATATACATACAACCATATATATTGTACGTATAAGAAGAACTTGGTTTCTAGCTAGCCATTTCTATTCAGAATTTTTGTTACTAAAAACGATTAACAAACATCGAGTTATCCTAAAATACAGTGAAATCTTAGTGTAGAATTATATACGCATAAATATACATGCATGTAATACAAATATACCTCTGTAGTGTTCTTATGAGGAGGAGACCCTCCGTTCCTTACCGGGCTCTTGGGACCTAGACTAGTCATTGAGCTCTGCAACAAGAAGAAGAAGAAGAATCGAGTTAATTAAAACGAAACTCCAAATTAGTAAACCAAGTGTGCTAGACCATGCATACATGCTAGCTATAGCAAGCTAGGTAGCAAAGTGCTCAGCCTGCCTTGACCACTTGGACAATTATACAAGAAGGAAAGAAAATGATACCTAAGCTAACATAAAATTGCTTAGGGCTTGTTAAGAAAGCCTTTAACTAACTTGAAAGTAACTGACTACAAAATGACAACAAGACATATAACTAATTAAAAGGACCAAGCAACGCATGCACACTTATAACTCTTCACTTCATTTTTTGTAATAAAAAATCCCTCACCTCCACTTTAATCAAGTTTTCTTGAAACTAACTTGTGCAAGAATTTGCACGGTCAAGGGAAGTTATAAACTGAGATCTTATTCTAGAACTAAAAAACAAAGAAAAGCCAAAAGATTATATCTTGCTTGTCTTTCATAAAAGGATATTGACGCAACCTTAACATCATCATGCATGTTGAGGCCGCAAAGGCATCAAATGGAGCAATACTTTACAACACCAATGGTGGCTTGCCCCATGGCCGTGTACCAATAGGGAATGGTGCTGTCAAGAAGGCTGAATTTCTACTAGCAGCTAAATCAAGAAATATCAGGCCATCCAATTCCACCTCATATCGTAATGTGCTCCGACATAATCAAGAACTACTCCGGACACAAGAAGTTCACCGCCAAATGATTGTGGTAACATTGTTAATACCTCATATCGCAAATGCTTTGCCACTTCATCCACAAATTGTTTGCCACTAGTTGCTCCCATGATAATATCGCTGCTAACCTTTTTCTCGCTATTTAACTGACAAGTTTAGACTATACAGAGACTTGAGTACAACATATACCTTTATCCACTAAAATTTATAGCATTGTTTTGTTTGTAGGAGAATCGGATTAAGAAAACTACGAAAATACATTTTCACCCTTAACTACTTAATTCAGGAACAATGTATGATAGTATTTCCAAATTCGATGTCGTAACTCTCTTGATTTACGATTACATGTAATTGGTAAGCGCTTACGGAAAGAAAAAAAAAAAGGGGGTGAAAAATGACTAAAATTTGTCAGCAGCTTGCATATTTTTCATGTTTGTAAATATAATGATTTCATCTAAGTACTTTCTTTTACAAGTAAGTTTTAACCATTCCTTCTTTTCAAATCTTAAACATCTCTGTTCTCGCAATTTCTTAAGGTGTTTTGAGATAAGAGAGTGTTTCATGTTCTTGGCTTAGGGATATCATTATCAAAATTCTTCTGTATTTTCTCTTGAACTTCTCCAGTGTACATTTCCTTCTAGTTGCAATTGCTTTAGAGCCATTTCGACATTATTATTCCTCTTTTTGTGTGTTATATATCTTCTTACGGTTAGTTTAGATGTCCATATTATTTCTATAATTTGGACATATTTTAAGTTTCAGTGGAAATTATTTTATAGCTAGTATCTAATTGGTCAAATCTTAGGGTAATGCATGTTTTGGTCTCAGAATACTTTCCCTATTTTCAGGAATTCAATAGCTATCTGTTTTGTCAGATTTTGATCTTATCTTTCTAGCGGAGTAATTTTGCTTCCATTTAGTTTTTTTTTCAAGAAGGCAGGAGCTTTGCTAATTCAATTGGTGCCATTCAATTTAGAGGACAACTAAATTCAGTTCTTCCATCATGTTATTTTTCATCAATGTGTGCAATCTTTTAGATTATTGGGTCTAAAAGGTTGCATACTTATACTCTTAAGTCTTACCACTGAGTTCCCAGCACTGCCTTATGTCACACTTTTACACATAAAAGGAGAGTTTTTGTTACTGAAACACTATTGGGCCAATGAATAGCTCCTTTTGTCGCTTTTTCCTTATCTACATTATGTTATGATTGCACTAAACTTGTCTTTCTTCAAACTTGTTGCTTCCATAAGCGGTTTGTGGAGTAGATTCAAAATATTCCATCGATAGTAGTTTGGTTGTAATTTATTGTCAACTCAAGAATCGATTTTTTTCCTTAAAAACATTTCGGTGAGCATTTGATGAGTTCGTTGCAAGTTCCACCATTTTGGTTGTTGGATTGAGAAAGAGCCTTCACGTGTAAAGAAAAAAGTTTCATTTATCTGATAGAATTAGCCCGTCAAGTGATGCTTGTAAAATTGATCCTCCTCAAATGCTTCCTTTCTCGATTGATTCTCGAACATAGGTTCCCTAGTGCCTAATCGCCTATGATGATGCATCTATTGGATACCAGGGGCGGACCCAACTAAGGTCATGGGTGTTCAGCTGAACACCCAAATTTTTTGGACAAAAAATCAATATATATAGGGTATAATACATGTATATACTTGAAGTCGTGTTGAATTAGCATGTACCGACCTCAGTCTCGTGCCTCGTACTCGCCGTCTCGTGCTCAACGCTCGCACCTTGCATTCTTGCAGTCTAGCCAAGCCCACAGTGGCTCGGCGCATCGGGCGTCGGCAGTTGCCCACTTGCCTAAGGCCGAGCCGGCAGTGGCAAGCCCGAGCCAGACCCAGGCCAGGCCAAAGGGAGGAGCAAGTCACAGGTGAGGCAGAGCCAAGGGGAAAGGGCCGCACGGGAGGAAGCAGGCCAGGAGGCGCGCACACGGGCTGCAGCACCGGGGGACTAGAGGCGCCGGGCCACCAGAGAGCTAGTAGGGAGGAGCTTCCCCAATCCCCATAGCACCAAATTCCAGCCAGAACCAAGAACCAGGAAGAGAAGAAGCAAGTGAGAGGAAGTGAGGCACCAAATTCCAGCCAGAACCAAGAACCAGGAAGAGAAGAAGCAAGTGAGAGGAAGTGAGGAAAGAAACATTGGGGAAGAAAGGAACTAGAGACTCTCCGCCGAGTAAAGAAATTGAGAGGAGAGAGAAGGGAATAAATTAAAGGAAGGGAAATCAATTGTGTGGCTGGGTGTATTCAGTCAAATAGTTGGTGGGTGAGAGAGGGATTAAGCAGTAGATAGACAAGTCTAAATTAAAAATAGGGAAAAGGTGTAGAAAATTAATCTAAGACTTTTAAAATAAATTAATCATCAGTATGAACCGCTAAAATAAATAGATAGCCTGTTGCATTAGAAATAATTTAATTAGGTTGGATTATTTAAATTAATCAACCCCGAGTTTATTGAAAGAATTAAATAAATGCTTCTGCACTGGAATAAAATCGGTTAGACTGTTTTGCATGCGTAGAATTAATTAAACATAGTGGAACGATTAGACTGCCAAATGGACCTAGCAGGCAAGCGTAGGGAATTTCAGACCACTCCCACACCTCCCCCTTTGTATCTCTTGGGTCATCAGGTAGCACTCGCGCACGAATCCACCAAACAACCAGGCGTTGTGTGAGGCGAGGGCGGCTCCAGGGCTCTGGCTTGATCTTGGCGGCGGCACGTGAAGGGCAAGGTAGCAAGTGCCAAGAAAAGCGGGCAGCGGCATGCGCCAAGCAGAGCCTAGCCGAGCCATGTGGGAGATGTGGTCCTGGGATTTGGGAAGGGACTGCGAAGCAGCAGTCGTGCCATCGGGGCCGGTGAGATAGATCACACACGTTGATAGTTGAACATGCACATCTCCATTCCTGAATTTCTTGATCACAAATCTTAAATTCCTAATTCAATAATTTTTTTCTTAATTATTTTGTGATTACTCTAAATTATTTGAGATATCGTGTCTAATGCGAACAATTTGTATTTTGAATTTTTTCTATCGTGGACTTTTACTTTTTCCATTGAACAATATTTTGCTAACTCCGAACACCCATCCAAAAAATCCTGGGTCCGCTATTAGCATACTTATTGTTTCACGTTGTTGAATGCACTATTTGCTTGTAGAAAACCAATTTGAACAATCGGGTTTTGTTGTCTTTGATTCATTGCGTTATTCTCCCACCAATGTTATTGTGAATTTTCACTACCATAATAAAGTATAGGATTTCATTCTGGAGAAACGCAAAAAATGTTGTTCTTGAGCCTTTGCTCTTTCTATTGTTCATATTTGTCCATTGATTCACTACCACTAGTCTCCCCATCGATACTTCATGTCCCGCTAGGTCCTAACAATATTGTTTGTGATCATTTCTATTACTGAGCTATATTTCGACAGAGGCAACTTCTATGACTTCACTTCATTGGGTAGGTTCTCTCTTGGAGTCATTTTGAACATATCTTGTTGTCACGATAGGCCAATAACTTTTCCATTGAGATATTAATGTAGCTCTTTGGAATTCTTGTTGTCTGTTCCTTTTTCCTTTTGTTTGCCTAGCATGCTTTAAATTTTGCTAAAGTTTTGGGCTTTACATTGTTAACTAATCCTAAAAACACCACCTTGGAAGTTCCTCTGGCTGCACCTTCAAATATTTATTTGTTGTCATAGCTATTGTTTTATGTATAATCTGCTCACTAAAGCATTAGTGAAGTGCCCATGGTTTATGCATGTGGCCCCTTAACTAAAAATGATGACATATGTAGGACCGGAAAGGCGACTAGAGGGGGGGGGGTGAATAGACGCTTTCTCTATTTTTCACCTCGATCGTTCTCAACACTACTTTCACTCCAATAGCTATAAAAACTATGAAGATCTGTATACAGGCACAGCGGATGACCTGTGTTGAATCCGATCAAACCCCTAAGCAAAAGCCTAATCAACTCAAAGCTGCATCAAGCACATCAACATGTCATAGCCGCATAAACAAAATCCAAGGTGCTACTGCTTACATTCACCTCCAGATAAACAAGCTGCTGCTCACATGCAGTTTCTACGGGCTAACAAGGTGCCGCTAGCAGGCTCTGTTTCTTTTTGCGTGGGCAAAAACAGGCTGGCACCCCCGGCTTCCTTTTTCTGCAGCTAGAACAAGTCCTATCTCAGCAGGTTGCAGGACGCTCACACGCATAGAAAAATGCTATCAACTAGCTGCCGCATCAATCAAAAAGCATCCGGTTTTATTTGGCTCTCTCTGAGCGCATGAAACAAAATTGCCGCCTTTGCTATTTCTCAACTGGAACGATGCGCCAAGCTCCTTCTTTTCTCTGAGCTCTCCTACGGCGCATCAAAGCAGAGGCAATGAAACTGAAAACAAAGAAAGACATAAAACACACAAAGAAAGGATAAAATAAACTCTAAGCACAAATCCGCCAATCAAAGCAAAGATACAGAGGGAACCGGTTTAAGACAAAGATGAGTCAAACCAATAAACTACTCGATTACTCAAATCAAATCAACAGAACCACGGCAATTCAAACAAAGTGCTCGGTCAGCGAGCAAAATACCGCCAAGATCCAATCCGGTTTTTGGGGTCGTCACGAGCTAATTTGCCGCCGCTGGGCTTCATTTCCGTAAGAACAATGGACTGTCTCGCTAGCACAAATCGATGTGACGCTGCTCGACAACCGCCACAGATCCGGTTTCTCACCCAGGGAGACCGGCTGCCCAAAGACTCCGGAATTTCAAGCCACACAGCCGCACGCACTCTTAAATCCAATTCGGTCACAGGATTTCCAGCATCTAATCAAGCAGCCCAGAGCAGACCAGCAAAACGAAATGCAACACAAAAAAATTGCTGACAATCAAACAAAAACTCGGGAAAACAGGCGCCGCACAGGAGTTCCCGATTTTGCGGTCAGGAACAAGCTGCTCTACAGGGGTTCCGATTTTTTCAGGAACAGGATGCCGCCAACTCTAATGACTACAAGCTGATAGGACAAGCAATAAAATAAACAACAACAAAGCACAGAATATGAGGACAAGCAGTACATGCACTGGTTTTCAATGGAGCACAGGTGCATCATCTTGGGGGCAGAGCACTACTCTGTGCAGAGGCCGACCCTGGGACTGGCCGCCATCACATCTCCTAATACAAGCCGCCACAGGGTGTTCTTTCTTTTTCTCAAGCGGCACTCAGAGGAACTCTACAGGCACGATTTGGGGGACGCCGCCACTACAGGGTACCAAAAGCGTCCACTCTAGAATATTCCATCTCAGCTCCTTTTATAGGGCAACTCTTAACCCTAATAACCAAATGGGCTTCCGTTAAGGCCCAACAACAACGGAACACACACGCACGTATTTCAAAGCGCTGTCTTCATCGTCGATTGATCTAAACCGCTTCACCATGCGCCGACCCGCGCCGCGGCTTAGTCAAAAGGTCACTAAGATGGTATTTGGTAAAATTACCAAAATACCCCTTCTCGATCATTCTCCAAAAGACCGAGTCCATCCTGTTGAAGCAATCGCCTGCTTCGCCACGTGTAGATTGATCAACGGCTCCATGTCGTCAAGTCTCTCCCGTCCGGATCCCACCGGCACCACTGAGCACTTGCAACGACTCCCGCGCCGCTTGATCCAACTAGTCGCACCGAACCGCCCGTTCGGTCATCCTCGTCCATTCTGCGCCATGCTTGAGTCACCTGACCTCACCCGGCATCCTTGATCGTTCTGGACCTCAGCTCTCCAAGCTTAGTCCCGATCCTCCTCGCCGTTGACCGTCATTGACCTGCAAGCCACCTGCACAGCAATAGACAAGCAAACACGAATCCGGGAACAAGTTCTTCACAACTTGACCTACGTTAGTGAAAACATGCAATATGCAACACATATGCATTAACAAACAAGGATATGACCTATCCCAAAATCAGTTCATCACTTATATCAACATCCAGCACAAAAGCCGGTCAGTCCGCCGCTGACCTGACAGATCTGAAACTTTGTCGAAAACGCGTGAAACTTCAAACCAAAAGCACCATTGCCAATTGTTTCATCATCCTTAGATCATGGGCATATCCCCATGATATCCACAATCTCCCCCTTGATGAACACATTGGCAATCTCTCAGAAAATGTAAGTATGTGGTTTGAAAAGTAAAATACTCGCAGTTTTCGCACAAAGACACAACTTGGTCCAAATGCAAGAAAAAGCAAAGGAAATGACCAAGCTGGCTCCAGAATAGCATAAGCAAGTGAGATAAGGCAAAAAGAAGCAAGAAAGCTTCAAAAACCAAAGAATCGACAAAAATCTCACTTAAGGTCCATATGAAAGAACAATTGTTCTATTTGACCTTAGATCATGGTGAGGCTTCAAGATTTGCAATTCAAGTTCAGAAAAGGCAATAAGATCAAAAGAATGCAATATGAATGCTCCACCTCACTATGATCATCATTTTTCAATTTTTCAATTTCTCCCACTTACAAAACTTCTCCCCTATAACCAAAAAACTCTTTATTAACATTACATTTTCGCTATATCTTCTCCTCCTTTGACAATGGATTCATCAAGGAATCATCCCTTCCTCTCATCCAGAGATGACAAAAGCACAAGAAAGGAAGAAGCAAAAGAAAGAGCAGGCAAGAGATGCAATGGGGTGGCTTCATTTTTGTTTTGATTTTTCAATTTTTAAGTAAAAGAAGCTTTGGAGATTACTCAATTGAACAGGCTAGCATTTCTACCATTACTCAAGATACAACAAGCCTGACAAAGCTAGCAAGATCATGATAAGACATATATAGCAAAGCTAGGCTAATGAGCTCAATATATCACAAGTTGTTGGATAAAATTAAGCAACACTTCAAAATTAGCAAGTTCAACAACAGGTATCCTAAAGTGATAATGGCCATATCAGAATGTCATTGAGAGATCCAGAAGCTAGCAAAGACCATCTTAGAGACAAAAATCATGAAATGAATCATTTAGCTCAATTTTTGTCAAAAGACCAAATTTTCAACTATTTTTCATTTGCAATGAATATTCAAATTGATTAAAGGTCTATCTTAGTAAAGAAGGTCCTGGACTAGGAGCCATCCACAACCTCTTCCTAAGCTTCAACCAATTTTGACAATTTTCTTTTTAGCCATGTGCTAGATCTCAAGCCTCACTACGACCATCCCAAGCAACAAAAGCTTAAAAGAGTGGTCTAGGTCATCCAAAACTCCCCCTAAGTTCATGCCTAGTGCAATGGCAAGCTGTCTCATGAGAAAGAATTGGTGAGATCAGTTTTTTCGCACAAAAGAGATCATTTTTCATTTTGCACAAGGGCTATTTTAGATTCTTTAATGAACTGAAAGCTCAAAGATGTTCAATACTAGATTCCAGAGCTAACAAAGCAATTTTGACAGGGCCAATGTCACAAAAGGATCACTAAGTGTGCAACTAGCTAAAAGATCCACAAATTGCTATTTTCAGTTCAAGTTAATTAACAGTTCTAGCTCATATAGCAAAGACATTGCTGCACATGTGAAAGCATGATAATTCTAGCAAGTCAAAGAACTAGACACAATCTTGAGCAAGAATTTGAAATACCAAAGCTCAAGAGGGTAATAAGCAAAGCTTCATTAATTAAAAGAAAGAAGCGGTAAAGCTTATATTACAAGTATCTTTTTGTGATTTTTCATTTGTATGTAATATGATACAATGAGATGCACAAAAGACTTAAAAGCCTAAAAAGATCAAGAAGATACCACTTGAAAAAGGTATCAGAAAAGATCCACAAAAGCTCAAATGAACAAGGAAAGTTCAGATGAACAGAAAAGGTTCAGAAAAGAACTAAGAAAGTTCCGAAAAGAACCAACTCCCCCTCAAACCAACCCATAGGGATAAATTATCCCTAACTCACTTATCAAGGTGGCAAACCTTGTTGGATCTAAAAAACTTTGAGGGGAGATCTGCCAATTTGCCTTGGACTCCACAAAAACTAGCACAAAAACTTCAAACACCACAAGATCTCTAGGGATAGCAACTCGAAAAGCTATGGAGCGAAACACCAACACTAAAAAGTTTACAGGCAACTCAAAAACCTGCTAACACTAGTGATTGGGAGACAAGCTCGACCTAGGCTGTGAGAAGAATGCATCCTAGCAAATCATGGGATAAGAAGAGTGCCTAGAAAAGACACGTGCTAGAATAGAGCCTCCTATCTACCCTGAACACAACAAACCCAAATGCTATGCAAGGTAGACTAGGGATACCATACACAAGTGTAGGGTATAGAAGCTCGAACCTGAGTCGCACTGCTTGGCAGTGAGATGTAGTCATGATGGATGAAGATCCATTCCTTGAAGCTCCAGAAGGTAGTTGCGCTCACCCATCATCCTCATCTCAAATTCCTTCATCTCCAAAAAGTGATAGCCAACATGAATGTACAAATGAAGAAGAACCAACAGCTGAAGTCTTTGACCACTTGTTGGACCACATGTTCTTCTTCTCAACTGAAAAGACTACACAAAAGAGACAAAAAAAAATCTATGCCTTGGTACTGGGTTAGTGAGACAATATCTAGAGAAACAGTACCAAGACACATGACTAGCAAGGATAGCAGCAAATGATCCAAAGCTCATAAAAGCATATAATCAACAGTTCAGGATATGAGCATGAATATAGACAAAAACAATTTCAGCACATGCTATCCAAGACATGATAAAGCTCAAACTATCCTTAATCCACAATAAGGCAAAGGAGCAAGCAAACAAGCACATAGCAAATCACACATCATATACACAGTCGAAAGTAAAGCATGCTAGTGAAAGCTATGGCAAGACTCATGCATCCACAATTAACAGTAAGGCACAATAACCATGTAAGCATAAAGCATGTTATAGAACAAGTCAAGAATAATGAATGCTAACATGGATATCAAGTGAACATGTGGATACACAAGGCAAAAGTCAACAGGAGCAAGATAAATCATGTACAGAACAACATAAGCTCATGATGACAAAACAAAGCTCACATAACCATGGCAATAATGATCAACAATATAGTACATGGATACATAAGCAGGGTACTAGCAAAGGCATGATAAAAGATATCATAAGAGTAATACATGCCAATAAGGTACAAGTGAGCACAAAGCAAGCACAACATGCCAAGTATGAATAATCATGAAGATAAAGGCATGAAGGTATAGAATAGCTCACCATACATGTGAAAGCACCAATTATGAATGCACATGCCTCTTGGAGGCCATCGTTGAGGTGGAGAACCATCAAGTGTCTCGATCATGTAATGAAGCAAAAGATCAGAATCCTTTAAGTCCATGTTCTCCAACCCGCGTTCTTGGTACCTACACATGAGAAAGGCAATGTGTCCGAGTCTTGGGTCCCGAAGGGTTAGATAGCAAATGCTTGGGAACCCAAACCTTGGACACGCCACCACCAGAAGCAGTCCAAACATTATGTGAGTTAGCATGATGCAAATGATGGTCCATGCAAGAAGATCCAACATCAACCTTGAAGGCACGCCACGAGTGGACAACTCGATGAGGAAAACGAGGTCCATCTCTAGGAAAGCAGTGATGGCCTTGCTTGAAAGCACCATGATGAGAACCAACAGAAGCATCAAAAGAACTCACACAACCTCGCCGTGGGTGAGTACCTCGATGAACAAAACGAGCTCCACCTCTTGGACAACGGCGGAAATCCTGCCTCGGGGCAGCTCGTGGATCAAAACCAAAACTATGCAAACCATGTCCACGGTGCTGTCCGACACCACTAGAAAAGGTGTCAAAGAAGCCATCAACAAATCGAGTCTTCGTGCTTGGCTCTTTAGTGTGCATGTCATGAGAAAGACTATGCCCACTAAGAGACTTAGAAGCATGAGCTCAATGCAAATGTTTTGCACGCTGAAAACAGAAATCTACATGATGTCCATTCTTCCTACAAAATGAGCAATGGTGTAAAGGTCTACTAGTAGACACGGTCCGAGAGGACGAAGCACCATTATGGCTCAAAGAAGAAGTCCTGGAAAAACTAGCATCATGACTCGTCCTCGTATCGACACTAGACCCACACATGCCATGAAAAAGGCTATGTGTGTTCCTAGAGGTACGACGACGCACTCGACGCTCATGTTTCAAACGGCGAAAGCAAAACCCAAGAGTGTGTCCATTCTTCTTACAAAATGTGCAATGGTACTTCCTTTTTGAAGATTTAGTACCATTTGAGAAAGAAGCACATTTGTCTTTTGAAATCCGTTGGACAACACAAGAAGAGTCCGAAAGAGTCGAACTCACCAAAGAAGAGCTATCCAAAGCGATGCCACAAAACCAACATCAAGTGACTCACGTTTAGCACAAAAGACTCCAACTCCGAATGCAAAGATGCAAGAGAGATCTTAAAAACATCAACCTCGGAGTGAAGGCAAATACAAGAGTCACATGATTTGGCGCTCATATCATCGCAAGAAAGACTCAATCTCGCTCTTTAATGAAATACAAGATGTGCAAGAAATTAATGATGCTTTCAATTAAGCATGCGAGTTCAAAGCATCAATTTCAGCTTTCTAAACAAGCACAATTCTTGCAAGAGACTAAACCATCCTTAAGCAATTTTTCATGTTCTAAGCACATGCTACAAGGCCTAGCTTCAATTTCAATAATCTCAGCCCTAGCATTTTCTAATTGCTCAAGATGCATGGAATTAGTCAATTTAAGCTTTTCAATTTCAGCAAGCATGCCTACACAAGAATCACAATTATTTCTAGCCATAGATCTAAGATTGCCTATTTCTAACTTAGCATTGTCAAGTTCATGATGTAAGGCAACACAAGAATCACATGGCATAGAAGCATTTAATCTCAATATTTCATTTTCAGATTTTAGGCATGCAAAAGAGTTATTCAGGTTCTCCATGTCTACAAGCAATGAATCATAAGCATTCATGGAGGTTTTCAATTCAGCAAGCTCATGAGACAAATCACCTTTTTCTTTTTCTAACAATTTGACTTTCTTCCTAAGAGCAAGCAGTTTAAGATCATATGAATATAAGACATTAATGAGTTTTTCTTTGCTCACCTTGCTTAGCTCAAGTAGGGATCGTCCTCATAAGAGTCATCACTATCATCAAAAAGCTCATCATCGAATCCTCTCCATCATGTTCATCCTCAAAAGTCACAGTGCATATGTCACTGGGCTTCTTCTCCTCGGGCTCCAAAAGTGACTCATCCCTGAAACTAGAACAATCAAAACAAAAGGATTTGCCACATATATCACAGGAGACTTCCTCCTCCATCGCCATTACACTTATCATACATTCAAATATCTTGTTACGTCCAACACCATTGGTAAAAGAACCACAACAAGATGCAAGGAAACGCTCACAAGTCCTCACACTAGTCGCCATGCTCAAAGATCAATAAAGATCACAAAAGAGCAAACTTGGCTATGATACCAATTGTAGGACCGGAAAGGCGACTAGAGGGGGGGGTGAATAGACGCTTTCTCTATTTTTCACCTCGATCGTTCTCAACACTACTTTCACTCCAATAGCTATAAAAGCTATGAAGATCTGTATACAGGCACAGCGGATGACCTGTGTTGAATCCGATCAAACCCCTAAGCAAAAGCCTAATCAACTCAAAGCTGCATCAAGCACATCAACATGTCATAGCCGCATAAACAAAATCCAAGGTGCTACTGCTTACATTCACCTCCAGATAAACAAGCCGCTTTGCTCACATGCGCTTTCTCACAGCTAACAAGGTGCCGCTAGCGAGCTCTCTGTTTCTTTTGCGTGGGCAAAAACAGTAAAGCACCCGGCTTCCTTTTTTCGCAGCTAGAACAAGTCCTATCTCAAGAAGTCGCAGGGCGCCACACGCATAGAAAAATGCTATCAACTAGTCACCGCATCAATCAAAAAGCATCCGGTTTTATTTGGCTCTCTACAGCGCATGAAACAAATTCCGCCGCCTTTGCTATTTCTCAACTGGAACCGGCCGCCAAGCTCCTTCTTTTCTCTGAGGCTCCTACCGGCATCATCAAAGCAGAGGCAATGAAACCAAAACAACAAAGACATAAAACACACAAAGAAATGGATAAAATAAACTCTAAGCACAAATCCGCCAGTCAAAGCAAAGATACAGAGGGAACCGGCCGGCACAGTGAGTCAAACCAATAAACTACTCAGTACTCAAATCAAATCAACAGGAACCACTGGCAATTCAAACAAAGTGCTCGGTCGCAGAGCAAGAACAGCCGCCAAGATCCAATCCGGTTTTTGCGGGCTGTCCTGGAGCTAATTTGCCGCCGCCTGGGGCTTCATTTCCACAGGGAACAGCCGGACCTGTACTGCTAGCACAAATCAGTGTGACGCTGCTCCGACAGCCGCACAGATCCGGTTTCTCACCCAGGGAGACCGGCTGCCCAAAGACTCCGGATTTTCAAGCCGCACAGCCGCACGCACTCTTAAATCCAATTCGGTCACATGATTTCCAGCATCTAATCAAGCAGCCCAGAGCAGACCAGCAAAACGAAACGCAACACAAAAAAATTGCTGACAATCAAACAAAAACTCGGGAAAACAGGCGCCGCACAGGAGTTCCCGATTTTGCGGGCAGGAACAAGCTGCTCTACAGGGGTTCCGATTTTTTCAGAACAGGATGCCGCCAACTCTAATGACTACAAGCTGATAGGACAAGCAATAAAATAAACAACAACAAAGCACGTAATATGAGGACAAGCAAGACATGCACTAGTTTTCAACGAGCACAGTGCATCATCTTGGGGCGAGCACTACTCGTGCAGAGGCCACAGGGTAGCCGCCATCACATCTCCTAATACAAGCCGCCATAGGGTGTTCTTTCTTTTTCTCAAGCGGCACTCGGAGGAACTCTACAGCACGATTTGGGGATGCCGCCACCACTGAGGTACCAAAAGCGCCCACTCGAGAATATTCCATCTCAGCTCCTTTTATAGGGCAGCTCTGAACCCTAATAACCAAATGGGCTTCCGTTAAGGCCCAACAACAACGGAACACACACGCACGCATTTCAAAGTGCCGTCTTCATCGTCGGTTGATCTAAACCGCTTCACCATGCGCCGATCGACCCTTTGCGCTTAGTCAAAGGTCACTAAGATGGTATTTGGTAAAATTACCAAAATACCCTTCTCGATCATTCTCCAAAAGACCGAGTCCATCCTGTTGAAGCAATCGCCGCTTCGCCACGTAGATTGATCAACGGCTCCATGTCGCCAAGTCTCCCGTCCGGATCCCACCGCACCATCGAGCACTTGCAACGACTCCGCCGCTTGATCCAACTAGTCGCACCGAACCGCTGTTCGGTCATCTCGCCCATTCTGCGCCATGCTTGAGTCACTGACCTCACCGGCATCCTTGATCGTTCTGGACCTCAGCTCTCCAAGCTTAGTCCCAATCCTCCTCGCCGTTGACCGTCATTGACCTGCAAGCCACCTGCACAGCAATAGACAAGCAAACACGAATCCGGGAACAAGTTCTTCACAACTTGACCCACGTTAGTGAAAACATGCAATATGCAACACATATGCATTAACAAACAAGGATATGACCTATCCCAAAATCAGTTCATCACTTATATCAACATCCAGCACAAAAGCCGGTCAGACCGCCGCTGACCTGACAGATCTGAAACTTTGTCGAAAACGCGTGAAACTTCAAACCAAAAGCACCATTGCCAATTGTTTCATCATCCTTAGATCATGGGCATATCCACATGATATCCACAACATATAACTTAGCGCCATTTCATTTAAATTAGCTATTGTTTATATGTAAGTCTATTTCATCATCTGAAGTGCCCTTTTTGTCTATGTAGTGCGAGAATTAGATGTTCTGGTGAAATCTATGAAAGAAAGACATATCCATTTGAGTTTTCTACGCTTGAAATGCCATATGAGTCATATAATGGAACAAATGTCGATTGAGGTAAGAAAGACATTTTGCAATGCTTGCATTATGCTTTGCACGATTCATAACAAGAATAGTTTGCATGATGCGCGGCATCAACAACTAAATTAACACTATCTCTCGAATCTTGAATCGCATACTTGTTATGCTTGCGGTATATCCCGAAAGTGACGATTGGTAGAAATTATGTTGGCAATATTGTGGAATGTCGGGATTTCTGTGTAAGTCTAAACTTCACCTCATTGACCTTCCATGTGCAACTGTTTTTTTAAAAAACAGGCTTGTCAAAGATTTCAATTGCTCTAGTTCTTCTTTTACCAATTATAATAGTTCTAATTGTGCTTACGCAGACTTATAATGCTAGTGTTCAGTGGGTTGTTTTAGCTCTTTTGTTATCACTTCTAATGGTTTTAATTGTGCTAAGGCAGACTCATAATGTTGGCCTACTCTATTCATCTTACAGGAAGGGACCAGGACTGGGACTGGATCCTCCCATGTGGGCTTAGCACCGGATGACAATGCCATTAATGGCAACGATGCTAACACTGATGGCGACAACTACAATGCTGACATTAATGGTGGCAACAACGATGATACCAACAACATCAACCGCGACGGATGCAACTAATTGTCTACATGAACTTTGATGGTGTCTTGCTAGCTCTTTTGAATAGTTGAACATGGTATTGCTGCACTTTTAGATGTACTTACATGACTTGTATGTGATATTAGTCTTTAGGTGTATTGTGCTAGTGTACTGGACTTTTAGATGTCTTTTGTGTGGATTGCTTTCTACAAGTGAACCTTATGGATGGTATTGGGCTTGAAATGATAAGTTTGAACTTCTTATTTGTGTATGCAGTAATGCATGGATGTGTATTGTGAATTATATGATGTATGGATGTGTATTGTGAATTATATGATGCGTGAATGTGTATGAATATGTGAATTGATAATTTTTGCTAGTGGGCTGCCAGAATCATAATTTTGTTGACATGAATTGAGTCATTTTGGCGTTGATTTTGACACCGCGAAAACCAATTTCCTGACGGGCCAAAACCGCACGAAAATGCTTTTTGTTGATTTAATGGAAAAACGGCCGTTTTATATACTTGATAGATGTGATTAAGCCCGTCGGTATATAAAACTCGACGGGTCAAACCGTCATGAAAATTCTTTTTGTTGACGGTAATGGAAAAAACTGTTAGGTTTTATATACTTGACGGTAACGGTTGCCCCGTCATGTAAACTACATACCTGACGGGCCGAAACCGTCACGAAAATGATTTTTGTTGACGGTTATTGCAGAACCGTCAGGTTAATATTTCTTGACGGTTTTCGCCCGTCAGCAAATATTTTCTTGACGGTTAACCGTCAGACAAATTAAATTTTCCCGACCACCCAGACCTGAGGGGATTTTTCCTGACGGTTAACCGTCAGGAAAATAAAACCTGACGGTTTTTTCTATTTTCCTGACGGTTTTTGACCGTGGGGAAAAACCCCTTTTCTAGTAGTGATGCGCCCGTATTTCAGCATATATCATTTCTACAATCGCTGTAACATCTTGGATCGTCAGATCCAGCTACACGACCATCTCAGTTGCAACACTAATCGAAGAGTCTGCTTCAATGTCAAACGGGAAGTGGATGTTTTGGGCATGACCTGCATATTGCGATGAAAAAAAATGTAGAGGACAAGCACCAAATTAGCAATATAATATAATGGTAATTAAAAGGGATTCCACTAAAAAAACCTGTTGAATCAGCAATTCGCAGTTTCAAAAATATTGTATTTAGGTCCTTGCGCTGACTCTCGACTGTGATACTTCGAATAGTAGCAGCATGCAGATCCATGGTGCCATGTATGTAGCTATCACTTGGATGTGATTCCGCCATGCTACTTGCATTTCACCATAAAATTGATATATGAAAAGCAAGAAGCCTCATATCAGCGCACTACACGTCACCGTCAAGTCATTGAACTTCTACCTATGCGTTCCTGGGCGCCCATGAATGACGCTACTCTGTCATATCTGTAACTTGTGCTTGGGTTTGAACTGCCAACAGCATCTGCTATGTTTATTCTAAGGTTACATGGGGGAAGAGAGCAAATTTACCAAACTGCATATCTGTAATTTGATATATATCTCCAATTCAGCCATGTACCTTATGTATTCATATTTGACTACAAAGCATATAATATCTTTCCATCATCAACATCTAGGAGAAAAGGATCCATTAATAGTTCTTGTGCTGAGTCTTTGGGAAGCTTTGGCGATGCACTTCTTTATAAAAATTTAACTTCAGATCCTCAATCTTAGCGATGAACTGGGCTTTTACCTGTAATACCAAATCAAGAGATCAAGTCAGTCATAGAGTACAGTGTAGTTGATAGTATCAAACGTGATTTTCGACAATAATGATTGATAAATGAGGAATGCATTGCCTAGGACATATGTGCAATAAACCCATGTGACAGAGCAGACTATGTATCAAATCTAACCTGCACGTTCGACTCCTCGATGAGAATCTCCTTCACCTGAATGGTTTAGTCAATGTTACACTCACACATTACACCTCTAGTTCATATAGACTTGCAGACCAACAGAAAAGGATAGTAGTGTTAGTGCCAGGAAATTGATAAGCCCACCATCAGGTCTTAGAGCACCTGCGGCTTTAACAAGGCCATATTTCCATCCAACATCTTCAACATCTAGGCTATATTTACCACCTGCCGCTATACACATCATGGACTGAAATTGCTGTTACCAAGTGAATCACCCACAAATGCAAGAGTTTTATGCCTCATCCTGTAAGCCTCACAATATGTTAGAAGAAGTCCAGTTTGTACACGAGATGCACAGCAAAAGAATGGAAGCAAAATACCTTTTAAAAAAGTTAGGCCCTAAGAACTCAGGCATTCACATCCATGTGGCTGCCACCGGTAACTCTCATAGGTGAAATCTGCGCGTTGCATCATTTGACAAGCCCACATTTTTGACAGCCATTGCTTGCACTCATTACCAGAATAGAGTGGCAGCTTCTCATCTGCTACCCACTTCCTCTTTGCATAGTTACAGTCTATGAAGTAACAATAACATTCTATTAGGCAAATGAAAATTATCTTCAGGCATCAATGCATAAGTTGTGTACACAAACTGCTATATCTCATGTTTGGAAATAATTGCATTATTAGGAATAGCCTTCCAATGCTTGAGGTGAACAAGCAAGCATGAAGCGGCAGTGGGCAAATGACAAAAAAAAATAATGTACTAAGTATCATATCGCACAAGCAATTACCTTTGTTCCATCTGGCAATACTCTTGTGAGTATGGTCCTTGTAAGCTGAACCTGCAGGGCCATCTAGAGCTGATATATTATCTCCAAGATGCTCCTGCTCTTGCTGTTGTAGGAAACCTGATGTTGAAAGTGGCATGCAAACAAGTCAGCAAACATAGCGTAGAGTAGATCCTACATAGGTAACCAAAATAACAAGCTGGTATAGTAGTATCTAGATTTCATAGGGATACACCTTGGTAGAAAACTTTCAATTGCTCCGGCGTTGTGCTGAAGATTGTGAGAACTGGGGCACCTTCCAATAAGAAGACAACGATCGGCACAATGAGGAGTACCACAAGGCCGAAGCATAGCTTGTTGACAAGAAACCTATGCAGACAACCACCTTTCATCATAGGACAGCAGCATAGGACCTTGCCAGGCTCTTCCAAGGGGAGTCAGATATCGCTCTAAATCGACCACACCAACATCACCCCTGCAAATGATAATGGCCCAATCAGGTCGATGATTCAAAGCAGTTCATACATGAAATGTCCAATGCATTAAAATAGCATGAAGAAAAACAATTTAAGAAGTATGCTGCTAGCTAAAAATGCCATTCTTCTTCCCTGTTTAGAGTAATTCTACCATAAACAATCTTCAGGTTCGAATACGTAAATGCCAAATTCAAATTTCAGAATAGCTCATATATGATCTGCAATGTAGAGTACACATCAAAACAGGACGAGGACAACCATAAAAAGCAGTGAACGCTACAAAACATGAAAGAATATCCCAATTCGAAATGATGGCGGTGGACGCTACAAGATCTGATGGGGACACGGTCGCAAGCAGCAAGATTTAATCGAAGTCAAATGCAAAATTATATCTAAATCCTGGGCGTCGCTTGTACGATTTTATCTCGTCATCGTGTGAAATCTTGAAACTTTGTCCCAAAGATCCATGAAATGGCATGAGCAAAGCAAACGATCGAAAAAGTAAAATTTGACAAGAACAACCATGAGCCAGATCGACGGTACGCGGGACGGAGAGGTGCTCACCTTGGCGACGTACTAAAAATTCCTCGATCTCGGTGAACTTGAAGACGATGCTGAGGCAGCTGAAGAGCACATAGACGAGCGCATAGGTGTCACCGAAGGGTGCGAGTCGGAGCTCCCCGCCGTCGGCATCCATCCCGTGTGCCAGCTCCTCGAACTCCTCTGCCTCTGCCGTCAGTGGCGTCTCCATCGCCCGCCGCACTGCCACCACGGCTGCCGCCACATTGCACAGCGGCTCGGCCGATGCCGCTGACCACGACATCTATGGCCTGAACCCGAGCATCCTCCTCCTCCTCGCTCTGGTTGCGGAGGCGGTTGCTCCTTCCTATCCTCGTGCAGCGTAGACGTGGCCTAAGTGTTAACGAATGGACGGAGGGGGGGGAAGATGCACGCACGTGCCCCCAAAATATAGGGCGATAAAGGCGAGGAGGGAGGAGGCGCGGCGTCGGGGCTGGTGGTGGAGGCGGCGAGGTGGAAGAGAGGAGAGGCAGCAAGGCGAGAGAGACAGGACTCGAGAGTAGTAACCGCAGAATAGGGGGGCCGGCGGTTTTGCGAATTTTGCTCGTACGTGTACGTGGGTGGGACGATGCGAGAAGATCCTATGGCTCACGTTGCACGAAAGAAGATGGATCCAACGACTCATATCGTATGACGGAGGATGGACGACCGCAAACTCCTTCTTTTAAGTAGTAGAGATGACAGGCTAACTGCTCCCTCCCCTCACAAAAGGACGCCATTCTTATTTTTATTTTTTTTCCAAAGCCAATAAGATGCTACTTTGGCCACTAAATTTTATCGTTATTTTTTTCAAAAAATAATTAAAGTGTAATGCTATGAATATATTTCTCGTGACGAATTTAGATATACCATTTCCATAAAACAAAACTATATAGGGAAAAGTCCATTTTTTTAGTGATATGCCCTAGCAGCAATCATAGAGATGATTGTATCACGTCTATGTTTACACTACAAGAAGAACATACATACAACAACACATAACTCGCAACAGAAAGTGCATGCATTGCAAGACAAACTTATTAACCACACATGAACCACCCACCACCTCCCACATCCAAACAAAACCGCTCTGCTCCCATCTAAACCATCAGTTTGAGATGCCTGCTCCCGTCGCCTCCCCTCCCAGTAAATTCCACGGTGACCTCCCCGCCGCCGCCGGCCTCGCCACCGTATGGATCCGGCACCTCCTCCTCCCCCGGCCTCACCCCCGTGCAGATCTGCCCCTTGGCCTCCTCCCCCTCGGCGTGAAGACGACCCCGGCCAGATCCGAACCTCCTTCTCCTCCTTCACGCTGCTCGACTTCCCCCTTTCCCACGCCAGTTGGTCTTCTCCTCCACCGTGAAGCCGCCTCCGATCGATCCGGGCTTCCTCGTCCTCCATGCTGGCCAATAAAGTCGTCTCTCACCAGATTGTCGTGGAGGGCTGGGGCGGCGGATCCGGCCGGTGGCAGTGCGTCGCCATGGAGAAGGACCATGCACCCTGCCAGCAGGCAGGTGTCATGGGGGAAGTCGTGGCCCGCCGGGAGGAGGCGAGGCACAAGGTCACGTGAAGGCCGCAGAAAAAAGCCATGGCAGTAATGTTGGCGGCGGCGACCGGCGAGGCCCAGCCCCAAAGGCAGTGCCCCCTCCTCCGCCTCCATCGCATGTATGGTTGTCTAGTGCTGCATACATGCTTTAATGGGGACATGAGGAAACAATAGAAATAGGATGCAGTAGTGAGTGATGGCATAAATTCATGTGCAATTGAGCATAAAAACACGTTTGGCATTGATTGTAATGTGCAAGTGATTCTCCATGAACATTTGATGCTAATGTTGGGCCATCTTACCTATTAGGCAAGCCGATTATTTCTCCAGCTTCATGCAAAAGAGTCGAAGCTCTGATTAGACCAACTACTCCAAAATCCTCTGTTCCTACGGTCAGTGCGTTTGAGAGCATTGGAGATTCAGATGAGGATGATGATCTTGCCCCAGATTCCAGAATGATGCTTCTCACTTGGCCACAGATGGAGCTATTGTAAGTCTACGACGCATATACTTACTCTGACAAGCAATAGCAATGTGTTTGTCACTTTTTTTTTCTGGATAAAATTGTATCTCAATGGCAAATATTGTCTGGTTTGAAGGATCTTCATTATTTGCATTATTATTTAACTAAATGAAACCTGGATCTATCAACACAATTAATCAAGAAAAGCTTCTCTGTCTAAGTTGCAAGTAGTATACACAGAATAATCGCCATGTATTTGTTGTTGTGACTTCATGTAGAGATGAACCCTGCTAGCATTTATCGATCCTGAACAAGTCTTAGCTGCAATAGGGTGAGTGGATGGTTTGCCCTTAACATTGGGTTAATTCTTTTGCGTAGTTAAATGCCTGTTTCCATTTTTCCTTTATCTTGTCAAAACATTCCAACTAGCGATTACTCAAGTTAATTGTATATACAAATTACACTGTTTATTGGATAAAGCATATTGTTAGATGTTATGAAATTACAAAAGGAAATTATTCTGTTTTGCAGTGATGTACTTATCCGTAGTTACTATTTCCCTACTATAATTTTTATTGTTCATTTTCCCCTAAATGTGTATTTCTTTTGCAACTTTGTTTGTTACATTTTCTCCTATGATGTAGTCCTTACTCACTACCACTACAAATTCTTGTCCAGGGACAACTTTCTACTTGCAAATATATCTTAGTTTTATGTGTACTTAATAGACTAAGATGTTTTTTCTCACTATACAGGGAGCAAATCCTTCCAGATAAAGCGAGTCGAACGTGGACATAAAACCGGATCATCAACAAACATGATTAGATCTCATAGTGCAAGCTGGCGGTCGATGGCCCCTAGCTCAATCCATGAGCGGTGATATACTTGAAAGGAACCTGAACATGAAACTTTCAAGAGGATCAACATTACAATTTGTTGGTATGGGCCACTTTTCTCCATTTATCTATTTAGTCGAATCTTTGATGAGTTAGATTAATATTGCCTTTCTCATTAAGTCCTCAATCACGGTGTTTTAAAAATAAATGTTCCATACATGGGATCTGTTCCTTTTGTAATATGTATGTATGTGTGGATGTACATCAGTTAGAAAGTAGAATGCATTTTATTTTATGGATCATCTAGTGATTGTCTGATTTCTATAGTAAGAATAAAATCTCTTATTTCTAGTTTCTTTGCTTACATGTTGCTATTCTTGCACTGATTTGTTTTTACCTCAGAGACTCCGTCTCCTGATGAAATTTAAGCGTACAAAGTTCTTCAGAAATGTCTTGAGCTACGAGAGAGGTATATCTTCAGAGAAGAAGTTGCTCCATGGGAGAAGGAAATCATAACTGATCCTAGTACTCCAAAACCTAATCCAAACCCGTTCAATTACGAACATCGACTAAAAGCTGAAGTAAGTGTGTTTCTCTATATATGTGCATATTGACCCGCAACACATTTATGCCGCTTCCGCTTTCCTTTTCCTAAATTTTTGTCTTCTCTTCTTTCAGCATCATTTTGAAATGGTTGATGGTGTTGTTCATGTATACCCCAATAAAGATTGTGAGTAGCAATGACTTCAATTCTTGTAGTTTCTGCCTCTAATGTACTTTCTCTCAGTTTGGGGCACGTTGATCATCGCTTTGTCCTTGTTTTGCTGCAGCTAAAGAAAGACTCTATCCTGTCTTTACTTCCATCTTACAAAGGGAAATCAATACTAGAGCTTGGTGCTGGAATAAGACGCTTTACTGGAGAACTGGCAAAAGAAGCTGGTCATGTTCTAGCACTGGACCTCCACATTCTTTACTATATGGTATTTCTGTTGCCACCACAAACTTATCAAGTTATAATTATGTAAGATAACCAACCATTCAAGGTCCTTGTATGTATGTTCTTCACATCCTGTAGCCCATGGTGAAAATTCAACTCACATGGAGGCGGCAGGTCTATTGCACTTAACTTCATCCTAATGCTATTGCTTCAATGCTTTGCTTGCATCCATAATATTATTTGACAATTCTGCTTTCCTCTTAGTTTCCAATTTTTGCATAGGTAAGTAATGGTATTTATTTAACATTCATTCTGCCAGATCAATTTCTGCTGGAGAATTTCTTCTTATAGCATGGCATGTCATTTTCACTTGCTTCCATTTCGACATATAATCAGCACCCACATACAATCAGATGTACTGCATCTCTAATGGGTACAAAGTCTGAAATTTTATTCAAACAAATCTCTAATCATATAGGATGACCGACTGCTATGCTATGGATAACCAACCAAGGGTCTTGTTGTCATATTTTGTTGCTTTGCAGATCACTTTGTTCTGGTATTATGCGTAGTTTGATGAGTTTTCACTACTTACACTTTCCATTATCTATTAGTCCTATATCTTTTACTGAAATATATTTTACTGGTTGTGGGCTGTGGCATTGCATCTCTAGCTTCATATGAGCAATTACCATTAGCATATTTTCAGATAACAAATGAGTTACAACATTGCATCTCTAGCTTCATATAAGCAATTACCATTAGCATCTTTTCAGATAACAAACGAGTTATTTTTTTTGTTAAGTCTACATCTTAACATGGTGACACCTTACTATTAATTTTCATTGGATGCATGTAAACACCTGCATCTGTTTGGAAGAGTTGGAATGTTATATCTTACTTTAATAATGCACTAAAAGAACTTTATTTCTCTTTTCAGATTGAGAAGATATGTTGATGGTTTGGACTGTTCGGCAAACTTGTGTGTAGAATGGAGAATGCGGAGGAATGAAGAATTTTTTTATAGAATCACAGGGGCATAGAGAACGAAGACTTTCCACTAATTGTGTATAGACATGTACTTACATTTATGTTTTAGGGCGTATTATGTTATAAGATCATGATGGTACCAATTGTGTATATGCCTCGAGTTTAGACTTGTGAAGCCAGTTGGTAATTCATTGTAATGAAACAATTTTTTGTTGATGTCAATGAAAAATTTTTGTTATACACTTTGATATGTGTGTTTTGTTTAACCCCGTTGGCCCTAATTGATAAGTCCAGCCTGGACATGAAAAGGACACCTTTTGCAATGATTAGATGCGTTGTAAACAATCCTGGAAGCGATCTACTAGTATCCAATGCCAACGCATATATATATGTTGCCACTATATCAAAATATGTGTTGCAACCTTACAACGCTTTTATTTACATATTACCAACACTTGTATATGTGTTGTCACAGACCTTGGCAACGGCCTCAATGGCAACGCATACTAAATGCGTTGGTATAGACCCTAACAACATTTATTTGGACTTCTACCAACGCATATATGCGTTGCTAAAAGGGTGTTCATGTTGTAGTGTTATGAGTTATAGAATAAATGTTATCATGTTCCTTAAATGAATCATCAGTTATAAAGATTAACAAGTATATGACTTGTTGGTGAAGCTCTTTAACTTATATGATGTCATTCTAGATGTATCCCTGGTCGAATGTCACTGGTCGGAACACTAGTGACTAATTGACCAGCACATATATTGATTGATGACCATGTTTCACTGGTCATGGTTATAGGGATATCGAATCAATAATGTGAACACATGTTAGAGAACATGGTGTTGGATTGACCCACCATGAGTCACTATTGAGATTGATATGATTTTATGTGTCATCAGTTGGTCTCAAGCAATGATGATGTATAATCCTTAGACCTGAGACTAACATGGTTTCCTACATGTGTAATAGTACACTCAGGGGTTTCCAAACGCTACTCCGTAACTGAGTAGTTATAAAAGTAGCTTTTGGGTATGCTATGAAACATGCGAAGGGATGTGACTGGATGGATATGAGATTTACCCCTCCTAACATAACATGAGAGATATCTCTGGGCCCCTTGATGTGGTCGGATAAAGAAAGTGCATAACCATACCACTAGTGGTTCAAGAGCCAACCATATGAAGTTATCTGTCACTTGATCGAGAAAGTCACTACATGGATGACAAATTATCCCACCTAGAGTTCAACCAGATATCGTGAGGCAAAGGAAGAATACACAAGTAGGTCGTTCAGTTTGACCAGATACGGACTGGTCGTATGGAGATACGAGCTGGTCGTAAACTGGACAAACATAATCACTAACTGGTCGTAAATTAGTCGTAAGGAGTCACGAACTGGTCATGACTAAATATGAATTGGTCGTATAGAGATACGAGCTGGTCGTAAGTGATAAGGACCTGGTTGTAGATCACATTGTATTAAGGTTCGTTCGATATAATTTATGTGTATTTGGGAATCGTTATGTCTTACTAGGAACCGCTAACGACTCGTGGTCAGAAAAGAGTTTCCGAGTCACAACCGACTACGCAGGAACCTACAAGGTTACACACTTAACGGGTTAGAACAAACGAGTTTGGATAGGATCCGCCATAGGCTCTATATAAGGGGATGCCTGAAGCTATAGGGACTAGACGTGAGTTGCTCCACCAAAACCCTAGCCGCTATCTTCTCAAGAAAGCCCTACCCTGCGAGTTGGTGCTAGCACATCGACGTACGGTGTTCCATCCCTAGACGTGTGGATACCGTAGAGGCACTACTGCGATTGTTGTTGTGTTGAACAAGAATGATCCACGATCTTCACAAGGAACACGATTGTTTGCTGGAGGAGACGATCGACACCATGGATGTTAGATGATCAACTACAACCACTACATCGACACGCTCGATGTTGGATCAGGCTACTCCAACTCTTCTTCCGCCGCACTACCCGTCTAGTGGTAATGATCTATGATCTCCTACTTGCATGGCTTCCTGTTTTACGTGGTAGAATTTTTGAATTGCCAGCTAGTGTAACCTACCTGTATCCCCTCAGTGGTATCAGATCCATCTTGAGTAGTTTTTGATCTAGATTGATTGCATATACGTGATATGTGGCAATAGTATATTGGATTTATTACTGGTCGGGTCTGATAACCGATATCAGTTCATATGGATGGAACGGTATAGGCACTAGTTGATGAGATCGATTAGTTTTCGGCGATGGTAGATGGGTTTGCTGGAGGTATGAGCTGATAGCACCAGATGATTTACTGTGCTTGTTCACGATCGCATTGCATGATACTCCTACCGGTTGGAATTCTGCCATCAGGGTATGCCGTAATGCATGGTCGTATGAAAGCAGTGATCAGATTGGTTCAGAATAGGGTTAATATGATTAATCCAATGAATTTCCAAGGCTTGATACGTGAATAAAATTCATGTCTCGAAATTTTTTTTCCAAGGGCACTGTCCTCAACTCGCGAGGGACGCTGCCCCTTTGAACCCCGCCTGCTAACCGGCTAGCGGGACTGCTGTGCTAGGTAATCGTTGTCGCATTATATAGTATTATGTGTTCATGTCACCTGATAGAATTGGATTCTATGCATAACACCTTTTGCAGGGATTGATGTGAATAGTATGGCCCATTGTGTATGTGATGCATGTATGGATTTTTCATGGCCTGCATGTCATGCTATGTTATAGCCATCGAGCTACATATTATTGTATACATGTCTGCGTGCCGACATGTGATGCTTGATATTATCATATGTAATTCATTACTAGCCTTTAGGAGTAATTACTTAGTAGATGAATGCAGTGATTTCAAGCATGATGGCTCAGTGGACAGGAAGCATGGTGATGAAAATTGTCTTGTTAAGGGCCATACTATTTCACCATTTAATATGATTATCTGTGAATGTTTATTTTGTTTGAATGTTTATTCTGTTCCTTTTATGCTATTAATCATGTTTTATCATTAGATGTTTTTACATGGTAGAGTAGTATCCGTCAAGAAAAAATAAATAAATTTGATGCCTTTCCAATTGCTGCGCCTATCACGATCTTGATCGTTAATTGGTAGGTCTACCAAAGTAGGGTGCCATTAACTATCTTAATAAGATAGGGTGGGTGTCGGATACCCACATGCATAGCATTGGTTTAACTTGACAAGGCTATCAAAATGGTTTTGGGCCTTGGGGCATGGTGTTGGTTGCCGAGGCATAGAGATGCCACCCAACAGACGAGAGTCATATGAGATCTGATTGGCAAAGGGTTGCTTACCTAAATCACTAGGTTTCTAGCAGTGACGCCAAAGCTCACTAGGACTTAATGATATATGGATCTTGAACCCACTATATGAAGTTAGAGGGAAACTTGGTTTAGAACATATAGTGGGAGTATCTTTTGTTAAAATGTTTAATAGAATATCTTACATAAACATAGTGCTGAATTTTTGCATATACATATTTTCTGTTGTAGATCATGGTACCTAATACTTCCTCCACACCTACCTTTAACTTGAGATCTATTCTTGAGAAAGAAAAGCTAAATGGAACAAACTTCATTAACTGGTTTCATAATATGAGAATTGTTCTCAAACAAGAAAAGAATGAATATGTTCTCGAGGGTTCCTATCTCAAGAAACCGAATGCTGATGCTACTCGTCCTGAAAAGAATGCTTATGAGAAGCATTGCAATGACGCAATCGATATAGAGATATTTCAGGCAACTGGAATACCGCGTACTATGGGTAAAGTTGTACACCTCTGCAGAGTGATAAACTATTCGAATAGCCACGCTCGTGGTCATGAGCATGCTTAGTGCGGCTGGTATGGCGGTAGCTTTTGTTTTCAAAACCGTTTTGTCACAAAATGTTGGGGTAATGATATGGGGTTTTCCATTTATTGAGTTAACTACCATTTCTATGGTTTTGTTGCTATGTTTATAGTAGAGTTGTCATTTCTATGATTGTTTTGCTATTTCTATAGCAGTATTGCCATGTCTATGGTTGAACATGAACTTGTCAGTGCCATTTCTATGGCAAAACCTGATTATATTTTTGTTTACGACCGAGTAGGGTTTTAAGTGTTTGTTGTTACTTGTTTAGTTACTTTACTTACTGTCCTGTACTTACCTTTTCATAAACTGCGTTTTCAAATTCCGTTGCAAATTATTACTTATGAGTTTTGCAAATAAACTTGGCTTTGAGCAAATGAACTTGTAGAGTAGAGCCATATACTTGATAGCCTTGCATCTAATATAACTTTTGTGATAAATTACAAGTCTTGTTGAGTACACAAGTACTCAATCTTGCTGTTGTTGTTGATTTAGAATTTGTAGATGATCCGACGCTTGATGACGAGTTCTTTGCACCTTGCACCGAGGTGTTCGGTGACGGGTCTACTTAGGCCTTGTGTGAGGAACTCCCTCGGAGACTTACTGCCCGGATTTTTTTTTGCAACCGGTACTACCGTGACAAGGGAAACGGTAGTACCTCACCACAACCGGTACTACAGCACGGAGGAGCGGTGGTACCGCTGGCTGAGCGGGGCAAGCACCACTAGGAGCTCAGGGTGGTCCGGAAGGACCGCCCCGGAGCGTCCAGTAGTACCACGGTCCGGAAAGACCGCGAGGTAAGTCCAAGAGGCGGTCCGCCAGGACCTCCCAGGAGATCCCAAGACCTCCTGGAGGTCTTGGCCTCAGGCACACCGAGCCAGATCCCAGATCGATTAGCTAGCTCAAGACCGACCCAACATTAGTGTAATCAAATCCATACAACACGCACAAAGAGAAGCGCACCAAAATATCGCATATATTAACAAGGACCTTAAGGTCAAGGTTAGTACAAGGGTGCCCTCAAGGCTAACAAAGAAAAGAGAACACAAAGACGGCGGAATCAAAACAACAAAGAAGGTCCATTCGCCACCCCACAAAGCTACCAAGTGGAGGACGTCCTAGCGCACAAGGTCTTCAAAAGAGCTCCCCTCCTGAGAGCACCTGGTCACCTGGATCTCCAACCTCTGCTGATCAAAAACAGCAGGGCACAAGCCAATGAGTACTTTGAATGTACTCAGCAAGCCGTGGGTAAGGTATGCAAGTAGTATTATGCACGGCTTGACAATGAGAGCTGTATGGTTAGTTTGCAGAAAGCCAAGTTTGACAGTAAATAACATAATAGATTGTAAGGCAACAAGTTAAAACAATAATACCTAATTACTTTTGATTTTGCAAAGGAGACAGTGAGCACCCACTCACTCCCAAGGCACCCACCAAACCTCTCTGGAGCACCCACTCCAGAGCACCACAAGACCAGCCCCTGGACCACTTTGTGAGCCAGCCATGACCCCTCTAGAGCCGGCCAAGGTCTCTTCGAGGCACAAGCCATGACCTCTCACCAAAGCGCCCAGGAGGAACACAGTTTCACAAAAGAAATTCTACCCCTCATTCGAAATCTCCGAGCGTGTCCATAACCGAGGACACGGCTATTCAAATAGATTTACTCTGTAGAGGTGTACAACTTTACCCACAAGAGGTAGTCGCTTGATATTACACACGTTACCTTAGACATGTGAATCAAGTAGAAACCACCACCAGCTTTTACAAGGACTCGCTCACCCGCCACCAACACTAAGGTTTCCCATCACAAGCAGTGCGATAGCACCGGGCGGCCCTCTTGTGCCGTGGTGGTGCGCTAACAAAGACCTCCTCTACCTTGAACCGAATCGAGCATGACCAATTATTACACCCGGTCCACCCCATAATGGACATGTGGTTGCACGGCAAGGCCCAAATCAATGACTCCCAAGGTTTAGTCCTTAATTGGCTGCTCAGGCAAGGCTATTCTCATCCCAATGTGACCCCAAGCAACAACTCTGGGGCACCTAGGTGACTCCATAGCAACAACTCATGGAGTACCCAAGTGACTCCTTAGCAACAACTCATGGAGCACCCACTACTCTCACCTTGCCAACTTACCCGAGCATAAAACAATTTTGGGTTCACCTGGCCAAAGACCACCCTGGTCTTGGCACAACATATTTTAGAGTGGCCTCGCACCACAAACAACACCACTATGGCTTTAACCCTAGCGGCTTATCCGTGGCACCAACCAAGGTTCCATAATTTAGTTAGTCAAGTTCAGCATTATTGATTCATGAGGAGACCAGCGTCTACTAGAGCATGGCTAAGCAAACACGATACCCATGTTGGTAAGCAAGAATGTCCAACTAACAGTACCCAAGCTAAGGTTATCAAAGGTAACATGTGAATTGCCAAATAAACAAGGAGACATAGAACCAATAGGTATTTAACTAGAACCCAAACCAGTTTCTATAAAAGTAGCTGTGCAAGTTTAACAAAAACAAAGTACTTTTGCAAATGGGATCAAGATGGTCAAGGGTCCCACGACTTGCCTTCAGTGGCGAGCTGCTGAGCTTCAACAGGGGCTGCTGGACCTTCGAGCTTCTCAGCACCAATGGAATCTACACATTGCAAGAAAACAAAATAAATAAAACAACTCAAAAAGAAACCGAAAAAGGAACTAGAGAGAGCGAAAAGGAGAAGAGGTCCACTGGGAGAAGGAGGTCCGAGAGGGAGGTCCCAAGAGAGGGAGGTCCAACAAGGAGGAGGTCCAAAACCGAAGAAGTCCCAGAGGATCAAGGAGAGCTTCTCCAGAACCGAGAGAAGGAGAGGAGAAGGAGGAGGAGGAGGAGGAGTTGAAATGAAGAACAAGGAGGCAGTGGTCACTCTGTGATGCTCTATTTAAAGGGAAAAAGAGAATAGAACCACCACCAAAAGAAGTAACCAAGTCCTAGGCATTAGTACAAAGGCACTCTGCCACAAGGTACGAAAAAGGACAGCAACAGGGCTAAGGAGGTGACAAAAAGGTAGAAATAAGTACAAAGGTAGGTGACAGCATTTAATGGGACTCCACCCACATCAAATGCACTTAAGACTGCCAAGGAGCTAGTCAAAAGGGTGAACGGATTGGTCAAAGGGAATGGTCCAAGGAGGAGGTCCTGCGAGGAGATCCTGAAAGGAGGTCCTGTGAGAAGGTCTGAGGACAGGAAGTCCTAAGACAACCAAGGAGGTCTTGAGGACAAAGGGTCCTGAGGACAACAAGGAGGAGGTCTAGACCACAAAGGTCTAAACACAAAAGAGGAGGTCTGGGAGAACAAGGAGGCTCAAAGGACAGGGAGGTCCTGAACGATTAGATCAACAAGGAGGAGGTCCTCAAACAATGAAGACTAAGCTCGAGCGGTAGGTCCGACCAAGCAAGCGGTAGATCCGACCGAGCAAGCAGTAGATTCGACCTGGGGAGGTCCTAAGGACACAGGGAGGTCCAAAGGAACGCAACAAAAGGGAGGTCCTGAGAACAGGGGGTCCAAAAGACACACAACGGAAAGGTCCTATGGACAGGAGGTCCAAAAGACACACAACGGGGAGGTCCTAAGGACAAGACCCACAAAGGGCAGGTCCTGATGGTTGGATCCTCAAACGAGATCCCAACGGTCAAGATCTAGAGCAAGGGGAGGTCCGCAGAAACAAGGATGCGTGGGAGGAACAGGGGCCGTCATATGTTGATCGGATGAAGCAAGGCAAATGGACCGTTCGGACCAAGCCAACGAGCCAATGAGGCCAAGCCATCCGATGTAGATCAGACAGTCCTAAGGCAAGAAAGGTAGAACTCAAGCGGTACGACCGCAAGAGCCAGCGGTGAGTCCCAACACAATGGAGGTCTAGACCTAAAGGAGGTCCGGGCCTTCCGATCCAAACAAAGAGGAGGTCTGGATCATTAGATCAAACACCGGAGAGTTCTGGACCCTTGGATCAAACAGAGGAGGGATCTGGATGGTTAAGATCTCAAAAGGGGATGTCCTAACGGCCAGATCTAAACAAGGGGAGGTCTGAGTGATTAAGATCTCCAGAGAGGAGGTCCTAACAGCCAGATCTCAATAGGGGGGGGGAGGTCTGAGCGGCTAAAATCTCCAAAAGGGAGGTCCTAACGGCTAGATCTGAACAAGGGGAGGTCTGAGCGGTTAAGATCTCCAAAGAGGAGGTCCTAACGGCCAGATCTAAACAAGAGGAGGTCTGAGCGGTTAAGATCTCTAGAGAGGAGGTCCTAACGGCCAGATCTGAACAAGGGGAGGTCTGAGCGGTTAAGATCTCCAGAGAGGAGGTCCTAACGGCCAGATCTCAACAAGGGGGAGGTCTGAGCGGCTAAGATCTCCAAAGGGGAGGTCCTAACGGCCAGATTTAAACAAGGGGAGGTCTGAGCGGTTAAGATCTCCAGAGAGGAGGTCCTAACGGCCAGATCTCAACAAGGGGGGGGGGAGGTCTGAGCGGTTAAGATCTCCAGAGAGGAGGTCCTAACGGCCAGATCTGAACAAGGGGAGGTCTGAGCGGCTACCGAGAAGCGGTACAACCGCCAGAGCGGAGCGGTACAACCGCGCTAGAGGACGAAACAAGTGGGAAGTCCGCGAAAGCAAGGAGAGAGCCAAGGGAACCAAAGGGAGGTCCAAAGGCTCAAAAAGGGGGGGTTTAACAAAGGCGGTAGTTCCGAAGGAACAAGCGGCAGTACCGCTAAAGCAAACGGTAGCACCGCACAAGTGCGAAGGAAGTCCAAAGGATTCCAAGGGCACCCAAATGAACTCAGGGAGTTCACATGAACGCGTAGAGGTACACGGGGAGGTCCAAAACGGAGAGGGTGGTCTAGATCCAAGGAGATCTAGACAGAGAAAAGGATTTAACCCAGAGGGAGGTCCAAACAGAAAGAGATTCAAGCCAGCAAAGGGAAGGTCTGGACTAAGGGAAGTCCAAACAAAAGATACAAGGAAAAGTCCAAAGATCAAAGAGGTTTGAAACACACACCCGAGCTGGTCTAAACTCAAAGGAGAGGACTTAGACAAACAAAGGGGGGGGGGTCTGAGCAAGGGAAGGTCTGGAGGAGGACAAAACAGATCCCAACAGAAAACACTAGAGGAGGTCCGGGAGGCAAGGGAGGACCAAAGAGGAAAGAAAAACACTGGGCCGAGGCCAAGCACAAGGCAAACAAAGACAAGGGAAGAACTCCAACACAGCTCAAAAGGACAAAAGCTGATTTTAGTTAAAGTTTGATTTTAGTCAATTAAAGCTCTTTTGAAAACTCAAGTTAAGCTTGAACTCTCAACAAATCCAAATGGTTATTTTTATTTTGAAAACTACAGGAACCCAGGATAAACGGGACGTTACACCTTGCTTCCTTGTCGGTTGCCTGAGGGATCAGATGGGCATGCCGCTGGACTTTTTCTACTACTACTATATCTTCTGTTGCAACTTTACTTTCTCTAATGACTGCTTTTATTTGGCCGGTCGGCCGTGGTTTGTAATAACTCTTGTAATAGCTTAAGTAGATTACACCCTTTTGCTTTACTTTAGTATGTGAATGTATGAATGTAATGCCAAATATTGTGAATGTGTGTGCTAGCCTTTATTCCTGGGACTAGCACAGTATACACATAAGATCCACGGGTATTCCACGCCCGGGGGTCTGACACACACCAATGGTTTTATAAAAAGGAAAGCTATATCAAGCATGTTCTCAGTATCGTTCTTGACAGTGCACGGCTATCCAGTTAGTTTTCTTACTCTACAGAGTTTGTACACTTTACCCATAAGAGATAAATCAACTTATACTGTGCCGACACACTTCTGTAGGTGTGTGGCTAATGTTGATTATCACAAGGCCTTTACAATGTCCCACCTCTTTGCAACTTCGCACCGCTAGGTATCACCTCCTTAGGGCCTGCCCTCGCCCATCGAAGGTCTCCCTTTAGCGCCGTGCGGTTACCGCGGCTTTGTTCTCCCCCTCTATCCACCCGCTGTAGGACCGGAAAGGCTCCTAGAGGGGGAGGGGGGGTTGAATAGGAGCTTAATCAATTTTTCTTTTAAGATTGAATTCCACACATATTTCACTCCAATAGCTATGAAGATCAATAGAGAATCACAGTGGAAGACTTATGTTGAATCCACTCCAAACCCCCAAAAGAAACGACCAAAAACACAAAAAACACGCTAATAAACAGTGCCGGTTGAACAGTGCCGGTCGTACCGCAATTCGGAACAACCAGATGAACAGTCCATTTGTACCGCGGTGAATAGTAAAAATAGGTGAATGAATAGTAAATAGCCTGAAAACGAAATCAAAAATTGACGTAACTTTTGATTCACAACTCCAAACTTCATGAAACTTGAAACAAATCTTCTCTAGGAGGCTAAGAACCTATTCCAATCAAATATTGAGAAGATCCACGTCAAAGTTTCAACCTTTTTCCATTTGAACGAAGATTGGTTCAAAACCGAGTCAAAAAGCAAAACATGATCTAAATCTTGCTCGTGGGTAAAGAATGATCAAGATGGTCTTAGATGCACTCCCACATATCACAGCAAGCTAGATCACAACAAAAACTCGAGGGAAAACCAACAAGACATCAAAAACACAAAATCATCAAAGAGAGGGAGAGCAAGAACATGAACAAACTCATCTTAGGGAAACTTGCTTGGATTGATTTGAGATAGATGGATGTTTACAGACACTCCAACCTGGAGGACAAAGCTCAACCAAAGGATCACACAATCAATCCACTCCCTAGAACCCTAACCTCTCATCTTTCTCTCCAAAACCCTAAAAACACCAACTAGGGTTCACAATGCAAGAGTTGAGGGCTGTTGGACAGCACCCTCTCCTATTTATACTAGAGGCTAGCATCTAGAGAATATACCAATTTGGGCACCCGTTAAGCCCACAGACAAACGGGTTTAACTCACGCACCACTACTACAAAACAGGCTATAGTAGACGCCCCATCACAGACGGTTCCCTTGGAACCGCTCTGTTGGGTCTGTTCGACCTGCGGTTGGCGTTACCGCACCGCCTTCCGCTCGAGGTTTATCACGACGGTTCTTATTTAGAACCGCTCAGTGATAGTCATTTATCACAAACGGTTCATTAATAGAACTGCTCAGGAATTATCACGAGCGGTTCTATTCACAAACCGTCTGTGATAATCGACCAATCACGAGCATTTCTCAATAAGAACCGCTCAGGATAGTACCGACGGTTCTCAATAAGAACCGCTCAGGATAATTAGTTATCACAGCACGGTTCTAATTAAGAACCGCTTGTGATATCTCGCTTCTCTCTGCCAGACCGCCGCCTCTGCGCCTTTGCCGCTCTGGAGGTTCAGGTCACGAGCGGTTCTTTAATAGAACTGTCAGGAATGATCACTGACGGTTCTATTAAAAACCGTATGTGATAGGTGCTATCACGAGCGGTTCTTAACAAGAACCGCTCTCGATTGTTGGGTGGAAACGAAAATTTGAACATAATGGGCGGTGCCAAACTCGCTTTATATAACCTCCATCTCCTCCTCTGCGGTCTCTCCTCCTCCATCTCCTCCTCTGCCATTTCTCCTCCTTTGCCATTTCTCCTCCTCACACCTTGCGCCCGGCCTCACCGAGCTTGTCGCCTGCTGCCTCCGCCGAGCTTGTCGCTGACCCTCCGCTGAGCTTGTCGCCCATGCCTCGTCCAACTCGTCCCGCCTCATCGTCACCGGCCTCATCCAACCATCACCCCGGCCTCCTCCACCTCGCCTCGACCTCGTCGCCACTGGCCTCCCACGACCTCGTCGCCGGCCTCCTCCACTTGTCGCCCGGCCTCCCACGACCTCACTCTCTCTACTCCCCCTTTGCTTTGTGATGTGGATTACCGAGTTGATGCTACTTGTGATGTGGGTGATGCTACTTTGTGATGTGTGTAGTTCATGTTGAGTTGTTTGGTTTGGGCAAAAATATGGATGGTAGATCGCGCACCGTTCGGTAAAATCATCATAACTTTTGCATACGAACTCCGATTGCGACGTTCTTTGGCTTGTTGGAAAGCTAACGAAAATCTCAATCCGAAAATCCATAATTCAAGGTCAGATTCTCTTCGATGAGGTCTCGAAAAAGTGAAAACCCCAAAAAGGTCATTTAGGGCCTCTAAACGGCCTCCGAAGTTTTAGCAGCCGTTTTTGGTTTTTTTTTTTTGTCAAAAGGCTATCACGACGGTTCTAAACAAGAACCGTCTTATGAAAACTCATCATAGACAGCTTACAACAAGAACCGCTCGTGATAATAGTTTTCATAGACGGTTTTAATGAAAACCGCTGCGATATTCTCGATCACGCAGCGGTTTTGATGAAAACCGCTCAGGATAATAGCCTTCACGAGCGGTTTCAACAAAAACCGCTCGTGATAGTGCGTATCACGCAGCGGTTTTGAACCGCTCAGTGATAACCGCCTGTTATCACAGACCAACAAATATAGACGGTTCGGAAACCGTCTGTGATGATGGTTCAGAACCGTCTGTGATGAGGCTTCCTGTAATAGTGCACGCATCTTAAAGCGCTGTCTTCATCTTCTCTTGACCTAAACCGCTTCTCCTTGCGTCGTCTTGCGCCGCGGTTTAGCCAAAAGTTCACCAAGGCGGTATTTAGGTGAAATTACCAAAATACCCCTTCTCGATCCTTCTCCGAAGACCGAGTCCAATCTTGGCGAAGCAATCGCCTGCTTCGCCATGTGTAGGTTGATCAACGGCTCTCATCATGTCGGCAAGTCTCTCCCGTCCGGCTCCTGCCGAAACCACCATGGCACTTGCACCGACCCCCGCACCGCTTGATCCAACCCGTCGCACCGAACTGCCCATTTGGTCACCTTTGTCCATTTTACGCCATGCTTGAGTCCATTGACCTCACCCGACATCCTCGATCGTTCTGAACCTCAACTCTCCAAGCTTAGTCCCGATCATCCTCGTCGTTGACCGTCGTTGACCTCCAAGCGTCCTGCACAACAATAGACAAAGAAATCGATTCCGGGAACAAGTTCTTCACAACTTGACCAACGTTAGTGAAAACATGCATCATGCAACACATATGCACTGAAACCCATGAACTTGACCTAACCCAAAACCAATTCTCCAGAAAGGTCGACATTCACAACACAATCGGTACAACCGTGTTACCGGTGATACTAAGATCGATCGTCATCGCCCAATAACGCTCGGTCATCTCGCTTCTCAATGAAGACCAGAACTCCACAAAACATCTTCTCTGGAATTTTCCTACCGCAATGCATCAAATGGTATTACCGCCCTGCGGTACTACCGCCACACAACCTACGGTATTACCGCACTGCGGTACTACCACACCATCAATGCCGGTACTATCGATTTTTCTGACACTTTGCTGAAAATGACACTTTCGACAAAACTTCAAAGCTATTGCCAGTTGTCTCTTCATCCTAAGATCATGAGAATATCCCCATGATATCCACAATCTGCCCCTTGATGAACACATTGGCAATTTCCCAAAAATGTAAGTTTTGAGGTTTGAGAAAGAAAAACTCAACATTTTCACGAAAGACACAACTTGGTCCAAATGCAAGAGAAAGCAATGGAAATGATCAAGTTGGCTTCAGAATAGTAATGGCAAGTGAGAAAAGGCAGAAGAAGACTAGAAAGCTTCAATATCCAGAGAAGAGTCAAAAGTCTCACTTAAGATCCATATGAAAGAACAATTGTTCAATTTGACCTTTGATCATTGTGAGGAACCAAGAAATGCAAATGAGATGCTCCCTCTCACTATGATCATCCTGAAAATTTTATTTTCTCCCTATTTCTTTATTTTTACCATTTCTCCCCCTTTGACAATGTATTCATCAAGATGCATAGAGGAAGATAGAGTATGAATGACATGGAATGGCTGCAATTTAAATTATTCAATTTTTATCAAAGGGAGCCATGAGAATTATCCAAGAGGACTGTACAAGTATTACACCAAACCATATTATGTGAAGAAGCTATTGTAAATCATGGCAAATCATATATAGCAAAGCTAAAGCCAAAAAAGCAATAATCTGTGATTAAATGAAAGTTTAGTATGTTAAGGTGCACAAGATCATAGTTCAGCCAAAGGTATCCAAAAATGAGTCAAGCTATGTCAATAAACTAAATGGAACCAAGAAGCTATAAAAGAGTCAATTTAGAGCACTATGAGTTCAATGTTGAATTAATTTGTTCAAGCACTTTGTAATTTAGCACATTAAGCACTTGCTAAATTCTTTATTGGTTTTATCTTAGCAAAGCAAGTCCTGGACTAGGAGCCATTCACAACTGCCTCCTAAGCTTTAACCAATTTTCTCAATTTATTTTGTTTTTAGCCATGTGCTAGATTTCAAGCCTTGCCACGACCATCCCAAGCAAGAAGCTTAAAAGAGTGGTCTAGGTCATCCAAAACTCACACTGAGTTCATACCTAGTACAATGGCAAACCGTCTCATGAGAAAGAATTGGTGAGATCAGTTTTTTCGCACAAAAAAGATCATTTTTCATTTGCCTGACTTAGGAAATAGCATAGCTCAATCTAAAACTCTAATTAGATTCAAGACTCAACTTAGCCTATTTGACATGGCATGAATCATGCGAGGATCACTATGGCAAAACTAATCACAAGATCCAACAAATCATGTTTTGATTCAAGTTTCTCATATTTAATAGAGCTAGCATGACAAAAGCTAAGCTACACATGGAAAGTCATCATAAACCTAGCAAACTAGCACAAGACATGGCAAGGTATAAAGAATGAAATCATGTCACACAAGGATAATAAACAAGGCTCCGTGATTTTATATTACAATGCAAGTTGCTGATTTAAAATGCAATATGATACAATGAATACAAAAGAGCCAACTCCCCCTCAAAACAGGCTAAGAGGACTAATAACCCCCAACTCTCCCCGCAGAGAAGCAAAACGAGAAGAATCAAGAGTCTTAGTGAAAATATCCGCAACCTGCTGCTCAGACTCTACAAAGTGAAGCATAATATCACCCTTCTCTACATGGTCTCTAAGGAAATGATATCGAATGTCAATTTGCTTGGTCCTAGAGTGTTGCACTAGGTTTTTGGCAATGTTTATGGCACTAGTGTTTTCATAGAACAGATGGACACTATCCAAAAACAACCCATAATCTCGCAGAGTAGACAAGATCCAGAGAACCTGAGAACAACTACTGGCTACAACTACATACTCAGCCTCGGTGGTGGACTGTGCAACAGAGGACTGCTTCCTAGAAGACCAAGAGATAAGAGATGTGCCTAAGAAATGACAAGTGCCAGAAGTACTCTTCCTATCCACTCTACACCCCACAAAATCAGCATCAGAAAACGCTCGAATGGAGAGAGCAGAATCAGAAGAATACCAGAGTTCAAAATCAAGAGTGTCTTGGAGGTACCTGAAGATGTGACGCACTGCTTGACGATGTGAAGCACGAGGGGAAGCCTGAAATCGAGCGCACAGACACACAGCAAACTATATGTCCGGCCTTGACGCCGTGAGGTAGAGGAGAGAGCCAATCATGCTGCGGTACTCCTTTTGGTCTACGGGCTCTCCATCCTCATTAGGATCCAGCACGGTAGAAGTGGCAATGGGAGTAGACATTGGCTTGCTGCTTCCCATATCGAAGCACCGAAGAAGGTCCTTTGTGTACTTGCTTTGATGAATGAAGGTACCTTCTTTGAGTTGCTTGACTTGAAGACAAAGGAAGAAAGTCAGTTCGCCCATCATACTCATCTCAAATTCCCTAATCATATAATCTGAAAATCTGGACACCAAAGCATGAGAAGAACCACCGAATATGATGTCATCCACATATATCTGAACCAGTAAGAAATCACTGCCATGCCTGAGAGTGAACAAGGTTTTGTCTACTATTCCCATTTTGGATTCATTTTTAAGCAAGAAACTCTTAGGCCTATCATACCAAGCTCTAGAAGCTTGTTTCAATCCATACAAGGTTTTGGAGAGCTTAAACATATGGTTTGGGAATTTGGGATTTTCAAAACCAGGGGGTTGCTTGACAAAGACCTCTTCTTCTATAAAACCATTAAGGAAAGCACTCTTGACATCCATTTGAAAAAGCTTAAAGCCCTTAGATGTCGCGAAAGCTAGCAATATGTGAATGGCTTCTAATCTAGCTACAGGAGCAAAGGTCTCTTCAAAGTCTAAGCCTTCTACCTAGGAAAATCCTTGAGCTACAAGCCTAGCCTTGTTGCGAACTACCAACCCATCCTCACTTTGCTTATTTTTTAAAATCCATTTTATTCCAATTACATTGTGATTTGGTGGATGTTCAACTAAGGTCCAGACTTGATTTCTTTCAAAATTTTCAAGCTTTTCATACATGGCATTGACCTAAGAGGAATCAGATAAAGTATGGGTGACATCTCGGGGGTTCAAAAGACGCAACAAAAGCAGAATGTGCATGAGAATCTGGAGAAATAAACCTGGAGCGAGTAACTCGCTCATGGAGACCCCCTCTCATCTGCTCTGGTAGGTGTCGTCGCTAAATATGAAGAGGAGGTCCTGGTGCAGATGTGGCCTCTACCTCATGAGCTATGGAGGTAGGAGCAAAGCCACTCGAAGCACCGATGAAGGTGGGAAGAGGATGCTCTCCTGAAGTTGGAGAAGTAGAAGTAGGCTCTCCAACCATCTCAAGAGTGCTTAGAGGATGGATTGGGTCCTCATCCTCAGAGTCGTTGTCGACGAAGATACTCTCTCGATCACCAAGGACCTGTGTACCTGCACCATCGGGTCTAGTACCAGGACTAGCCTCATCAAAAGTGACTTCACAAGTCTCAACAATTTTGTTAGTATCCAAATTAAATACACGATAGCCACGAGAATGAGCAGGATATCCAAGGAAAATGCCATCATAACATCTAGATTCAAATTTATCCAAGTTGCCATGTTTAATAATGAAGCATTTGCAACCAAAAATCTTGAAATGAGATACTCTAGGCCTATGACCAAATCTAAGCTCAAAAAAAGTCTTTCCTATGATAGGTCTCAAAAACACCCTGTTGGACACATAACAAGCAGTAGAAATCACCTCAGCCCAAAACCTCCTAGGTGTGCTATGCTTATCTAGCATGGTCCTAGCCATCTCTACAAGGGTCCTGTTCTTCCTCTCTACAACCCCATTCTGCTGGGGAACTCTAGGTGAAGAGAACTGGTGCTCAAGTCCTCTCTCAGAGCAGAAAGTGGCAAAAGAAGAGTTCTTGAATTCTGTGCCATTGTCACTTCTAATGGTCCTCAAAGCTCCAAGAAGGTCAACAGCTAGTCTAAGGGCCAACTCTCTAAAACAGCCAAAAGCCTCATCCTTAGAAATCAGAAAATATACCCATGAATACCTGGAGAAGTCATCCACAATCACAAGCACATACCACTTCCCTCCTGCAGACTGAACTCTAGAGGGGCCAACCGTGTCTAAGTGCAAGAGCTGATCAGGTCCATCAGTCATCACTAAAGTAAGAGGTGGATGAGAAGCAGAAACCATCTTACCATGTCTACAAGGCGTGCACACTAGATCTCTAACATTCTTAAGCTTAGGAAAACCTCTAATCAAATCTTTGCTACTGATTCTGGTCAAAAGGTCGAAGCCTATATGTCCAAGCCTACGGTGCCATAACACTAGATCATGAGAGTCTGAAGCCACAAGACACCTAGGGCTGGAAGAAGAAGAGATACTGAAATCAGCACTAAAGATCCTCTCAAACCTAGAGATCCCAAAGACATGCTCACCCGATGAGTCTAGAACTCTACACTCACCACTCTTAAACTTCACTTCTAGACCCTTATCAAGAAGCTGAGAGACAGATAGCAGATTATACCTCAGCTTACTTACCAAAGCGACATCCTTAAGCATGAAGTTGTTGTTGACGCCAAGACCGTGCCCTTGGTCATCACGGTCCCCAGAGAAGCATCCCCAAACGTGATCAACTCGTTGCCAGATGCACGTGTGAGGGAGGAGAACCATCTAGAATCTCCAGTCATATGTCGAGAACACCCAGAGTCAACAAGCCATATGCCCTCCTTCCTCGCACGACGGACCTACAGGGCATAAGCAGGGAACATCTATGCCTCAGTACTGGGGTTAGTGATAAAAGACTTGGGAATCCAATACTGAGTCACATGATGCTTGGGAACAGTAGTAGAAACAGCAGTAAAATGGTTAGAGGGATAATCATAAGAATGCACACGAGAACCACCCAGACCTCTCCGAATCGACCTACCAAAAGATCGGTACTCCCCCTGTCTAGATGCTACCTGTGGTCTCTCCTCCCGATATCCTAACCCAAAATGCTGCCTAGAGCCACCAAAGGAGTCAAAGAAGTCCTCTACAAACCTAGGCCTATGTATAGCAGGAAAAACAAGCTGCCTAGCTCTAGAGACACTCGCAGGTGAAAGAACTCCTCTAATGGACCTCAAAGCACGCACTCTCTCCTTCTTCTCACTCTTAGCTCTACGAAAGCAAAACTCAACTATGTGGCCATCCTTCTTGCAGAAGATGCAATGATACTTGACCTTTTGAGAGGTCTGATCTGCTGACTTAGAAGCATCTCCATTGCTAGAAGGGGTTTGAGCAAAACCTGCAGATCTAAAGACTATCTTAGATGGCTCAGGGGGTTCTACCTCAAACAAGGCACTTTTAACAACTCTCACAACCTTAGGTAGGTGATTCTTAGAATTCTCTAGAGAATTAAATTCTAGGCCACTATTCTTCACACTCACCTTAGATTGATCAAGGATCATGTTAAGGTTCTTCTTCCCACTAGAAAATCTCTCAAAAGTCTTTTTGAGGTAATCATTTTCTTTGGCTAGGTCCTTACAGGTGACACACCTATTCAACTTGATTGTCCTAGCAAGCTTTTCTTTAACAAGAGCTACCTCAACCTTTAAAGCCTCACAAGACACGCAAGAAGTATTCTTAATCCTACTCACTTGCTCTTTGAATTTGACTCTAAACGCCTCTTGTATCTCATCTAAATTTATTCCAATTTCAGTACAAAAGCACAAGAAGCAGAATCAACAACTTTCTTAAAAGCAGTCATGGACATGGATTGTTCAATTTTAGATTTCTCCTCTAGAGTCTTATTCAAAGCATCATTCTCAACTGTGAGTTTATAACAATTTTCACACGAAGCAGTCTTAGAATGAAGAACCATTTCAGTCATTTCTTTTATTTTAATTGTATTATCCTCACAATGAGAACAAGTGTGACTAGCATCAAATTTCAGCAATTCTTTTGTAGCACTATCTAACTTCAATTCAAGCAAAGCACAATTTGAGCAAGGTGAAGAAATAGCATCTACAACAGTCACATCTAGAGCAATAGCATCCATACAAGCAGGACTAGATTTGAGAAATTCTAGTTCATCTAGAGCATCTTTAAGTTGATTTGCAATAGAGGAATGAGCAGATTTCAGTTTGGTCAATTCATCATGCAAGCTAGAGCAAGAATCACAATCATCAGCAGGATTAATGGATTTGAGCCTAACCACTTCTAGGTTCAAGTTGTCAATCATGATATCCTGTTTCTTAATCATTTTAGCTTGTCTTTTCAGATTTCGTTCAGCAACAACTAAAGCACGTTTCATCTCATCTGGTGAGGGGCATACCTCGTCGGGATCGCTGAAAAGCTCATCATCGTTGGAGGATTCGATGTCGTGGTTGTTCTTGGCCATGAAGCACATGCCGGTGAAGTCTTGGGCCTTCTTCTTGCCATGGGAATCATCATTGTCGTCCTCCGTCCCCGAGTCCACATCGCTCATATCAACTTCTCAAGAGCGGCAAGGACCTGATTGACGAACTTCTTGTAGTTGGGCTTCTTGGCTTTCGCATCCCGAGCTTGAGGACGCCTCCGGAAGTCCTTCTCCTCCTTGCCCTTCAGCTTGGGGCATTTAGCCCGAATGTGGTTTGGCTCACCACACTCAAAGTAGGTAACATGGCCACCTCTCCTTCTACTCCTCACCTTATTGTAGGCTCTCGTGAATTTTGAGGATAGGAGGGCTAAATCATCCTTAGGTAGCTTTTCTAGCTGCTCATCGCTCAAAGAGTGTAAAGTGGACAATGAAAACCCAAATGAGCCAAAATCCAAAGTATCAAAAGAACTACCCTTAGATGGGTCTACCACTAAAGCCAACGACTCTGTCTTGGGGAGATACGAGATGAAGTCAATCTCATGTGTCTTCAACCTTGAGTAGAGCTTATCCATGGTAAGCTCACTCATGACAGTGTTGTCATTGATGGAAGTGATTTTCATCCCCCTAGACTTTCACATCAAGAGCACCCAAGAGCTGACGTGCATTGTCATGAAGGATTTTTGAGAATCTTCCCCACAACTCATCCAAAGATTCACTAGGCATTTGTTCGATCTTTGAGTATTCTTTCTTGAGTTGGTTCTGTCTCACTTCCATGATCACAGTAGAGCCCTCGTGGTAATCACAGAGGGTCTTCTAGATCTCATGAGCAGACCTTAAATGAGCAACACGCTCAAACTCAGATCGACTAAGCCCTTAAATCAAGAAGTTTTGAGCCTTGCTATTTGCCTCCACATCTGGAGTGATCACATCATTATTGGCTGGCACAACATAAGGATTTTTGACCTTAAGCCAAATTGTGTGCCCTTGAGCCTCGATGTAGGCATGCATGCGAGCCTTCCAGTAAGCAAAATCAACTCCATCAAACACAGGTGGTTTGGTTGAATACTTGTCAATCGCCATGGCTCCAAAGACAGGTTAAGATCTTTGAGAAGAGCTAACTGTGCTCTGATACCACTTGTAGGGCCGGAAAGGTGACTAGAGGGGGGTGAATAGGAGCTCAATCAATTTTTCTTTTAAGATTGGATTCAACACATATTTCACTCCAATAGCTATGAGAGCTATGAAGATCAATAGAGAATCACAGTGGAAGACTTATGTTGAATCCACTACAAACCCCCAAAAGACATAACAAAAAAACACAAAAAATACGCTGATGAACAGTACTGATGAATAGTCCCAGTTGTACCAGATGAATAGTGCCAGCCGTCCCGCAATTCGGAACAACCGGATGAACAGTGCCGGTTGTACCGCAGTGAACAGTAAAAAATAGGCGAATGAATAGTAAACAGCCTGAAAACGAAATAAAAAATTGACGTAACTTTTGATTCACAACTCCAAACTTTATGAAACTTGAAACAAATCTTTTCTAGGAGGTTAAGAACCTATTCCAATCAAATATTGAGAAGATCCACGTCAAAGTTTCAACCTTTTTCCATTTGAACGAAGATTGGTTCAAAACCGAGTCAAAAAGCAAAACATGATCTAAATCTTGCTCGTAGGTAAAGAATGATCAAGATGGTCTTAGATGCACTCCCACATGTCACAGCAAGCTAGATCACAACAAAAACTCGAGGGAAAACCAACAAGACATCAAAAACACAAAATCATCAAAGAGAGGGAGAGCAAGAACATGAACAAACTCATCTTTGGGAAACTTGCTTGGATTGATTTGAGATAGATGGATGTTTACAGACACTCCAACCTGGAGGACAAAGCTCAACCAAGGAGCACACAATCAATCCACTCTCTAGAACCCTAACCTCTCATCTTTCTCTCCAAAACCCTAAAAACACCAACTAGGGTTCACAATGCAAGAGTTGAGGGCTGTTGGACAGCACCCTCTCCTATTTATACTAGAGGCTAGCATCTAGAGAATATTCCAATTTGGGCACCCGTTAAGCCCACACACAAACGGGTTTAACTCACGCACGCATCTTAAAGCGCCGTCTTCATCTTCTCTTGACCTAAACCGCTTCTCCTTGCGTTGTCTTGCGCCGCGGTTTAGCCAAAAGGTCACCAAGGCGGTATTTAGGTGAAATTACCAAAATACCCCTTCTCGATCCTTCTCCGAAGACCGAGTCCAATCTTGGCGAAGCAATCGCCTGCTTTGCCATGTGTAGGTTGATCAACGGCTCTCATCATGTCGGCAAGTCTCTCCCGTCGGGCTCTTGCTGAAACTACCATGGCACTTGCACCGACCCCCGCACCGCTTGATCCAACCCGTCGCACCGAACTGCCCATTCGGTCACCTTTGTCCATTTTACGCCATGCTTGAGTCCATTGACCTCACCCGGCATCCTCGATTGTTCTGAACCTCAGCTCTCCAAGCTTAGTCCCGATCATCCTCGCCGTTGACCGTCGTTGACCTCCAAGCGTCCTGCACAACAATAGACAAAGAAATCGATTTCGGGAATAAGTTCTTCACAACTTGACCCACGTTAGTGAAAACATGCATCTTGCAACACATATGCATTGAAGCCTATGAACTTGACCTAACCCAAAACCAATTCTCCAAAAAGGTCAACATTCACAACGCAATCAGTACAACCGCCGTGTTACCAGCGGTACTACCGTACTGTGGTCGTACCACTCCAATAACGTCGGTCATACCGCTTCTCAATGAAGACCAAAACTCCACAAAACATCTTCTCTAGAATTTTCCTACCGCAATGCATCAAACGGTATTACCGCCCTGCGGTACTACCACCACACAACCTGTGGTATTATCGCACTGCAGTACTACCGCACCATCAATGCCGGTACTACCGATTTTCCTGACACTTTGCTAAAAACGACACTTTCGACAATACTTCAAAGCTATTGCCAATTGTCTCATCATCCTATGATCATGAGAATGTCCCCGTGATATCCACACCTGCATCCACCAATGTCGAAGCCACGCCGAGGCGAAACAAATTAGTCAGCCAGGTCGTTTGTGTTACCGACTTATGGTTGCATTGTTTTACATGAGAGGTCATTACCAGATTCGGTCCTTAATTGACTTGGGAGGTACATCCACATACCAATTCTCTCTCGTGCACCCGGCACCAGCCACTCTTTCCAGCCGCCCAAGTCAAAATATGTTTTTCAGGTTTTTCTTTTGTTTCCAAAATAACCTTTAATCCAACATACCAGCCAGGCTCCCAGCCTCAACTGCCCAATTTCATTTTCAAAGTGTTGATTGTTGTTGGGCAACTTAATGCCCGACTGACAATGTATCTAAGCAAGGCTAAGCATGATACTTAGATACAGACTTATAACTAATATGTTAACCATTAATTCTAGGGTGACAAGGATAATGTCCAAGTTCAAGGATTGAAAGTTTATACACAATTATTGTTAAGGCATTAACTATGAGCTAGACCAATATATTTGTATAAAACATAACAATGCAATTTCATAATTTAAAACAATATAATTGCAAACAGTATGTGTAATATGATCAAAGTATTGACTCGCCTTGCTCAATATTCTGATAAAGCTCAATATTATGATATTCGCCTTTCTTGACATTCTGATAGTAATCCCGCTCAACGTGTTGATAATCATCCTGTTCAACACTCAGACAATCTTGATTCCGGCCTTGCTCTTGTTGGGATTGTTGTTCCATCACAGCTTCAAAGTCTAACTACGCATAATACGATTGAATCCAAAAGCATCTAAAAATAACCAAATGAAATACAATAAATCCAAATACATTCAAGTGAAGAGAAACACTTCAAACAGAACTAAACATACTTAACGATATCTTGAGAGAAGGGAGTGCTTTAGATGAGGCCAAACATACTCATTTGGAGTTGACGAAGGAAATACTACAGACGAAGTATAACCAAGGAAGTTGATGAAGAAAATACTACAGACAAGAGTATATCCAAAGGAGTTGATGAAGGAAATACTACAGACAAAATATATCCGCTGATAATTGGAATGAAGGAAATTCTTTAGACCAAAATAGATAATTCTAAGAGAGAGAGAGAGAGAGAGAGAGAGAGAGAGAGAGAGAGAGAGAGAGAGAGAGAGAGAGAGAGAGAGAGAATGTTCACAGGAACATTCCTCACTGGTTAGTGATATGGAGATTACCTTGGTTAGGTAATACTCTCATATCTGCTTTCAGATCAGGAATTGTATTGCTACTCGGAACGGATGACGACGGACAATATCTAGAGCCTAGGTGATATTGTTTTCCTTAATAGGCTATCTAGTACTCACAAGCACTCTCTATAGGCATGCTATGTATACATCCATGATGATCATACAGTCAAAATCAATCATCTTATATGCTCTCATGATTATCTTAGTTATTACTTCCTATTTACCGAGGAAATTCCATGTAAGCCAGTGAGACCTATGCATAAGTGCGGGGTTCGCTCTGGGTAGGCGTAAGTCTCACCGCCTCATGAGACCTAGCTCATTTAATAGTATATCTTATTGATTTATATTTATCAAGGAAATTCCATGAGCCTTAGCTGGAATTTCTGAGCATGGGCTAGGCATTAGACTTGTGAGTTAACCAGTTGTATCGCTGGCTGCTAATTATACTACTACATGAGTGGCAAATTTGAGATATTTAGTAGCTAACTAATCTACTCTTTAAGCTTTAACCATTTGAGCATGTTGTTCACTACTGATATTTACTTATCTACACTGTTTACTAGTTGATTTACTACCCACTTACCTGACATACATATTTTCAAGGGTGATATACACTGCAATAGGATGTACCCTATTGTTATTAGAAATTGATGTTTTACATATAGTGAGAGCTACTGGAACATGTTCACTGCTGTTCATAAGTCTCCAATGGACAAAGAATCCTCTAATCACTTATCACCTTATTTAGGCATGCCACTTGTTGTTTGAACTATTCATCAATTAAGCAATCCCTATTAAATAGCCCATAATTCTAATTCCTTATGCTAAAGTCATACCTGTCACCTGCCATACATACAGACATTTAACTGTCTAAACTACTCACTAACTAATTAACTTAACAAAGTGCAACTTGATCTGTCATGTTAATCAAGAAACTAGTATTAACCAATCAACTAACGAACTAGTCCTATCATTATTGAGACCATTTAATATAACTATCTGAATTAATCACGTAAAATTAACCAATAATCAACTAATTAACTGGGATGGCTCACAAGAATATGCACCCAAATAGCTAACTCAATCGATATTTAATCTATCCCAACTTATGAATATATTTATTGTATTTATCGTAAATATTGCTTTATGCAAAAGAACCATATAACTAACCTTTGTTCAAGCCCTGCATGAATACTCTTTGCATACATTTCCCCACGACTTGCTAATTGCTTTATGTACTCACGGCTTTATGTCATTATTGACCAGCTGAAGAATATCAAACTGCTCAAGAGTTCTTTACCCAGGAGTACCATGACTGTTTTGCGGATTAGGATGCGTTCTCTGCTCGATTGCCTGTAGGCATGTTGCTTGGCCATTTCAAGAGTTTATTTGTTTCTTTAGCCCTGCGTGGAAAGTTAAGTAAACATTGACCATAAGGTCCTGTTATTATTATTACTATTTGTTATTTTGAGATCTTTTTAGTTAAATCGAATAAATGGATGGTATTTCATCACTGTTTCCTATGTGAGCTAGCTACTGATCTGGGACTAGTTCAGAATACACAGAGGGTTTGTGAATCGTATTTTTGGGCCTGACGGGCGATTCTTTGGCAAAAGCAAGGGTAGCATAGTGAAGAACACGGAGCGACAATTCCAATGGTGGTGGTGGCTTGGAAAGAGGACTTTTGATGGCGACGCAGTCCAACGGAGTAGGAGCTTCAGTAGCACACGGTCGCTGATGAAATCCGGGCAAACAGGGAGGAGTTAGGGAGAGGGGTTGGCGGCGATTTGAAAAGGGAAGTTGGGAGCACGCGGTGCTTACTTATAAAGGCGAAGGCGGCACACAGTTTGATGAGGAACACGAGCAAGATTCGCGGTGGCGTACACGGTCGGTTGCGCACGGGGCTCCGGCGAACCGGCGGCGCTTCGGAGAAAAGGAAGGGAGCACGGAGTGGATGATGTCACCGAGGGATGGTCGACGGTGCTGGAAATGATGACGGAAGGCAATTTGGTCGTCGGCGGGAAAATGCCAAATGCGGTGAAAAGAAGGCGAGAGAGTGGGGCGAACTCAGGTAGGTGAAGGAGGAGGCCGAGAGGCTCGCCGTGACGTGGTTGGCGCAGCAAAGTGGTTGCCAGAGAGGGAGAACAGAGAGGTGGAGTTCATGGCCGGCGCACTAGAGCTTCGGTAGGGTGGGGGGGCACGGTGGAGCTCATTTGGGAGGGGGGAGAAGCGGAAAGGGAGAAAGGAGAGGAAGCTGTTGGGGCTTTTATAGAAGGAGGGAGGGAGGGAGCAGCACGGGTAGGGAGGTGAGGCTGTGCACGGCGCTGGAGCAGGGGAGCAGGGGGCATGGGGGAGGGATGGAGGCGGTAGGAGATGGGCAAGGCATGGGACGGCTCGGCTGAGGGGACGGCGGTAGGTGGGTGAAGGAGACAAGGCAATTGGGAGTAGGAGATGGGCTAGGGAAAGCTTTCGGGAGAAGACAGAAGAAAAGAAAGAAAGCCACAGGAAACAAGATGACCAGGAAGAGAGACAAGAAAAAAAAAAGAGAAAAGAAAATCCAAAAAATAAATTAAATCCAAAAATTTTATAAAATACTTTGGAACCGAATAGATCAAATAAAATGGTTCTGGATTTATTTGAAGTTTATTTTAATTATTTAAAATGTTTTTCACTTGAAATTCAATTTATGCTTTAATAAATCAATAAAATGCAAAAACTCCAAAATAAATCCTCGCTTTTGAAATAATTAATTAAAATTAAATTTTACAACCGAGAAAATAAATTTTCAGGAAAACATAAAAGGAAATAATTTAAATTGAACTCCAAGGAAATAACAAAAGAATTTTTTAGAAAATCCAAGAAAATCTAATAAATCAATTTTGATTTTAATTGAAGTTTAATTTATTCATATTAAATAGTTTTAAATTTTTAGAATCTCACATTAAGCTTTTAACAAATGAATATAAATCAAATGGTTCTGGATTTCATTTTTAAAGCTTCAAAAAGACTCCAAAATTGGGGAAAAATAAAATGAAATAAAAAGAACACAAGGAGGTAACAAGGTCGGGGAAAAAGGAAATCCAAGATAAAATAGAAAAATCAAATAAAACAATTTTTATTTAGTCGGAGTTTGATTTACTCACATTAATTTGTTTTTAATTTATGAAATTTCAAGTTAAGCTTTAACAATTCAATAAAAATCACATGGTTCTTTTTATTTTTGAAAATTTTAAAAACTCCTGAAAATTGGGATGTTACAACTTATTGGTTGGCATAATGCCCGCATTCTCCACAATTGAAGCATGTGACGTCTGTTGTCCGGTTTTGAGCATCGAACGGCTGACTTTCGCGGTTATATTGCTGAACCGCTGCTGGTTGAGGGCGAGGAACTAGCTCTTGGAACCTCGGAGGTGGTGGTGCTAAAGGGCGAGCATTCGACAGTTGCCAGACCCGAGGTCTCGGCTGACCGTTGCTTGCTGATTTTTGCGCAAGCCATTTGCGCTTGCGGCTCTCCACCACTGTTCAAGTGCTATCTTTGACTCAGATCGCCTTGTTGATCAAGGTCTGGAAGTTGGGGATGTCGTGGGTAGCGAGTGACCACTTCATCTTGTCATTCAGGCGCTCCCAAAATAGGGTGACCTTCCTTGCTTCATTCGGTATCTCAGACGGTGCGTAGCGAGCGAGATAGTTGAAGCCGTGCAGGAACTCCATCACTAATGAGTTCCCTTGCTGGAGTTCGAAGAACTCCATCCTCTTCATGTCCATAATGCCCGAAGGGATGTATTTCCCTCCGTCATTTTTTGATATCATGGTCCATCTCATTGTTCACCTTGTGAAAGAGATAAAGATATGCGGCCCTGTGTTCTTAAGTCATATGTACCAGTTAGAGAGGTACACGGGAATTCTCAAGTCCTGCGTACGGAATCGATCTCAACCAGAGGGCAGCATCATCGAAGGTTATGCAACCGAAGAGGTCATTGAGTTCTGCGTCGACTACATGGCTCAAGTGGAACCGATAGGTGTGCCTCTATCTCGTCATAAGGGGAGATTGGAGGGTATCGGGACCATCGAAAGGAAATCAATCACTCTCGATCTGGATACATATGCTCAAGCCCATTTTACGGTCTTACAACACATGACCCAAGTGTCCCCGTACATCGACGAGCACAAAGACATGGTACGCCAACAGAATCCAGACCGGTCGGAGGTTTGGATCACGAGAGAGCACAACCATCGGTTCAACGAATGGTTAAAGGTGCAATTCACTGGGAGGTCATTAAGTGTTGATATGATGTTATGGTTGGCAAAAGGGCCAAAATTTACAATTGTGGCATGGCAAGGATACAACATAAATGGGCACACATTTTATACGGTAGCTCAGGATAGGAAGAGCACAGTCCAGAATAGCGGTGTCCGCATAGATGCATTTCACGAGCAGGTCAATACCGCCGGGGCACGTGGGTTGAACTCCTACTATGGGTTTATAGAGGAGATTTGGGAGCTCGACTATGTACTTTTCAAGATCCTTCTGTTTCGATGCCATTGGGTTAAACTTCCGCAGAGCGTGAAGGTCGACAAGTACGACGTCACTACTGTGGACCTCAAACGTGTCGGATACAAGGATGAACCATTCGTACTCACTAAGCAAGTTATTCAAGTTTTTTTATGTAATGGACCTAGCAAATAAGAACCGCCACGTAGTTCTTCATAGAAAAAGAAGGATTGTCGGAGTTGAGAATGTCGTGGATGAGGAAGAGTACAATCAATTTGACGAGTTGCCTCCTTTCAGAGACGGCATCAGGCTCGAGGAAGAACCCAGTGAGGTAGCTAGCTATATGTGAGTCGATCATCATGAAGGGCTATATTTTAATTAAGAATTTATTCCATTGTAATTTATTCCATAACATGAGACATGTCAATGTGGACTTGCCATGTGTTATGGACTTGTAATCTTTTATTTTGATGTTAACGTGGAATTGACATGTGTTAATGTGTTATGGACTTGTCATCTCTCATATTGATGTCAATGTGGACTTCATTGTAATGTGGAGTATCAAAATTGGTTTCACTTAATTTGGAGTTGAGTTGAATTAGATATGAATTTTTGAAGTCAAATGAATTTTCAGTGGACAAATTAATTTTCAATCAAATGATTTGGAGTTGTGTTATGGACTTGTCACTAGGTTCATGTGGATAAATAGAATGAACTATCACATAGTAACATATCACAAACGGTTCTATTATGGAACCGTCTGTGATAACTAATCACAGACGGTTCTATTATGGAACCGTCTGTGATATGACCATATCACAGACGGTTCCATAATAGAACCCTCTGTGATATGACCATATCACAGACGGTTCCATAATAGAACCCTCTATGATATCCCTTTATTTGGAGGGAACCGCTAGGGTTTGTGTGCCCTTACTCATCACTCTCCCTTACTCTCTCACCCATTCACCTCCCCAATGCCTTAGCCTCGACGCCGTTGCCTCCGACCTCGACGCTGCCGCCCTCGACATCGATGACGCCGCCACCGCCGACGTCGACAATGCTGTCGTCGCCTCGACGCATGGCCTCCTCCCCGTGTTGGCGTCGTCCCTCTGCCGGCCTCCTCCCCGCGCCGTCCTCCTCCCTGTGTCGGCCTCGTCCCCTGCACCGGCCTCCTCCTCGCGGCCCCCTCCCCCGCACCGGCCTCCTCCCTGTGTCGGCCTCCTCCCCTGCATCGGCCTCGTCCCCGCGGCCCCTTCCTCCTTGCACTGTGAAGGTAAGAACCTATCCCGTATTCTTCGACTGTGAATGTTGTCTTTGAGATTAATGTGAGATATGAGATCAATGGGGAGAACCTATCTTCTGGTCCCTCCACAGTGGATTCATGATATTGTGCTAGATATGATGAGATTATGGCCATGGTGGGTGTTCTTGGGCATTGAGGGTGATGGTGGCATGGTTACCTTCAGTGGGCTTGTGAATTCTGCTCTATGATGAAGATGGTCAAATACTGAAATTGAACTGATAATCAATTCGTATTTGAGCTCTACTTTGTTACTTACTACTGCTATCTTGATCTGTTGTCAATCTGTCACCTTTGAGTGGAACTAGTTGTAAAGCATTTTGGCTCTGGTGGTTACTAGCAGTCCTGTTGGTTAGACCTTCTGTTGTCCAAGTAGCAGGCTTGCTGATCTTGTGCTTTGTATTTAGTTGCACTAAGGCTTTTCAAGTCCTGTTGGTAATATGAAGTACTGTGTATAATCAACATTGGTACCCTGTTTGATCGATAGTTTACTCTGTGATCTTTTGATTTTGAGGTCATTTGACAGTCTAGTAAAGTATTATTTAGAGCTCAAATTTTGAATCTGTATTGTCATGTTTAATTTATGAAGAGTATAGACAATAGTGTTGAGATGGCAAAGACTTGTTCTTTTGCAACTCTCCTTCTAAGAGCACACACTATCATCAATCATCTGTGCTTTATGCTGTTTATTGATGTGTTTCTGATGTTAATGTTGAGCATAATATTGTGTTTAGATGACTTGAAAGAATTTCATGGATACGTGTTATTATGGTCATTTATTACGTGCTGGTATTTTGCTTTATTACTGAAAGTGATTGCTGGGTTTAATTATGATTATTTGCTAAAAATGCATTGTTTACATAGCTTCTTGCCTTATCTTGCCTTGTGGTTGCTGGCTAGGCTTTGCTTGTGCCCTAGCTTGCTTGTGCCCTGTTGGTTTCCTTTGGCTGGGAAGGAAATGATGACTTGTGGTGCTTTGGGAAGGGAGAGAGGTTTAATGTGGGGAGGCTTTCGGCTGTGACTCTTTGCCTTGCCCTATGCATAACCATACTACCCTCCCCTTATCCCCTTCACTCTCACAACTCACTATTTGGCTATGGCCGTGATCTAGTCCAACCGTATGCCAATTATTGATATTATATATAAGTTATTTTACTACCCTTATGGAATTTTTATGACGTATCCGTATGCCTATCATACTCCTTACGTATATTTTTTGGAAAGTGTATAGTTAGTGTTTTTATCTATTCTCTTGATTGTGTGCCCAATATCCCATGAGTACCTTTTCAGTTTTCAATTTTCTTTACTACGTATTCTATATTTAAGTTCAATGGGTAATTTCTATTTGTTTATATAATTAATGTGTTTACAAGGCAATTTTAGTTAATTAGTTGGGTAACTTATATAGATAGCAAGTAAGTGAGATGGCGTATGCACCGTCTTCGCTGTCGGCATCGACGTCGCCAAATGCGTCTGGATCTCCGAGCAAAGTGGTACGTAAGCGAGATGGCAGAGTGTAACATCCCAAAAATGCCTAAATGCAAACATACGAGATTTTTTAAACTTTTTGTATAATTATCTGTGCTATCTTATTTTCTCCTGCATTTTTGGGAGTTATTTGGTCTATGTTTTCTTTTGTCGGCACAAGTAATGTACAATAGAAACCCTAAATACATAAACCCTAGAAAGCAAAAGCCCTAATTATAGAAACTCTAAATATGGAAACCCTAGAGACATAAATTAGCAAAGTAAACTTAAAATCTATAATTCAAAACCCAGTTCTCCAAATAATTAACCTCCTCATCAGGATTTCTTAGCAAAATGTTAGAATTTCATAAAGCATCAAAACTGTAATCCTTTTCATTTTCCCCCAATCTCATTCTTCTCTACGGTTCTCCTTTTGTTTTATTGGTTTACTGTTCCTCCGGCTGAGCCAGGCCAACAGCTGGTCCCGCCCAACCCCCTCCCTTCTTTTCTCTCGACCGAGCCGCTCCCGGCGTTAGGCATAGCCGAACCCCAATCGCCCGAGCCCTGCTCATCTTCTTCTTCTCTCACACACACTCTCTCTCTCTCTCTCTCTTGTTCTTGGGTTGCAACGCCGACGCAAGCCACATCGTCGTCGCCCGCCCATACTGCTTCCCTGGCACGCATGCACGCTGCCACGCCGCTCCATCATCCATGCTGCTTCCCTGGCGCACATGCACGCCACCACGCCGCCCCATCACCCATGCCGGTTACTTCCCAGTTCTCCGCCCTCTCCCGCATATATGGCCAGCGCATCACTTCACTGCTGCTGCCCATGCCCAAGCTCGCCGAGTGCATCACTAGTCACTAGCACCATCGTCTCGTCTCTCGCCGCCGCAGCCCACCTCCGCCTCCCTACCCGTTGCACCCACCACCTCACGGCCCTCCTCCAGCACAGCGCTGCCACCTTCGACCCTCTCCACCTCGCCGCCTCCCTCTGCAAGGCTCAAGCTTGAGCTCGCCTCGCAACCCCTAGTGCCCCTCCCAACTCCACCTTCTTCCTCGTACAACCATCTCGAGCCGCAGCAATCGAAGCCGCACTGGCCGCCATGCCGCCCTCACCGTTCCCAGCAGCCAAAGAGCTCCAACGCCGGCCTTCTGTGTCACGCCGCGTCCCCAAGAAACCAAGCGCGTGAAAGAAGGCAAGGGCTAAACTTCGGCAACGGCGCCGCCACCGAGCCCGTTCATCGCCCGGATGGGTTCCCACCGCCCCAGGTCCTCGTTTCGGGGCCATAGTAAACCCCGTCACCATGTGCTCACCTCCTTGGCCCCCTTTATCCCTAGGATCAACCGAAGCATGGTGGTCTTCTTCCTCGGCACCGACAGACTCGAGCCATGCCGCCTCTCCCGTCCGCCACGCAACTCCGTCACCCTGGCCATTTTCATGTAAGTAGTTGCGTCACTGCATGTTCTAGGTGTAGGAGTAGCCAATGCACCGGTTGATTGGGGTCGTAGGGCACCAAAACACCGCCACACCATCTCTCCTTCATCCCCAGCACCAGTCGCCGCGGGCAGCCTTGTACAGAGCATCGCCCACCATGCGGGATGCATGTATAGGAACCCCCTGGGACCATAGATGGTGGTGCTCACCCCGTTGGTGGGATTAGCCGCTGGCCGGCTGGATCCACCGTGGACCCGATCGCTGCCGCCGTCTCTCGCATGGTAGCGCCACCGCTACCGGCCGCTGTAGACCTTGCCGCTGGTCCCCATGGGATCTCCAAGCTAGTGGAGTTCCGTTTTTGGCCTCACCTGCCACCCCCATGATGCGGCTCGCCGGTGTTGAGCATGGTAAGAACCGGGCAGAGCCTCTCCTGTTTCGGTCGATTTGGGGACACACACTGTAGCTGAGTAATTGACGGAATCGCAATCACTTAAGGCACCATTGGATTAAGTATTCATTATCGCTGATTAATGATGACTCAGTATCGCTGCCTAGTAGGCCCATGAATAGAAATACAGGGTAGTTAATCAACTGGGTTCCGTATTAAGGCACCGACGGCCGGCCCCACCAGTTCATTGCACAATGTACGTTAATTCGTGGGCGGATGGAACAAATCGGCCTTTCAGTTTTGATGCCTTCCAACATTTATCCACACCTGGATTGTACACAGGTACGACCATTGATATTAGTGTACCTCAGCAGGGAGATATCCAGTGCTATTATGGCCATGAGTCAGTTTCTTCTGGATTGTATCAATGTTGGGTTCATGTCAGAAATTGATTCTAAAAATCTGCATGGTATCCCATAGCCTGCTCAATTAATCAGTATGTACCATTTGATTATCATGGGGCAATGTTTCATCCAGAATAAATCACGGGAGGTGCTGATCTAGTGTCACCAAAAGAAACTAAAGATGGTGATTCTAATAACAGAATAGGATTAGTATCTACTAAGTGTCTCCGATTAGCAAGAGGTCAAATGTAATACCCCGAATATCGATTAGAGAGAATTTTAATTGGGGGAAAGAATTAAATTAAAATTCAGAATTTTGGGAGAACTTTGGAGTGTGGGCCTCCGGCCCAAGCCGATACATCCATGTGGCCGGCCATTAGTGGGCCAAGAGGGGGAAAGGCGCCCCTAGGGCCCAAGGCCCAAGCCCTCTTAACCCTAGCCCAAACCTCCTCCTCCCTCCCCTTTCAACCCAAGCCACCACTTCCTCCTCTCCAAGCCGCCGGCCCCTTTGGCCATTGGTGCCACCCCCTACTGCCCTTGGTGCCAGCCTTCTTGCCCCTTGGAGCCGCCCTTCCCTGCTGCCGGTCTTCGCGAAGGAAGGAGAAGGGAGTTTACGGGCTGGTTGGCCGAAAGAAAGGAAGAACGAGGGAGAGGGAGGAAGATATTCTTCGTGGGGGATTGATCAGCGACATCTTGTGGTTCTTCAAGGGTAATGAGTGGTTTTCCTCGTTGTTTGATTCATATGAAATGCGTAATTGGTCTTGTTTAGTGGATTGAACTCTTGCTGCGATTAGAATAGATTCTGTCCTATTGTTTGTGCGGCTGTTTCCATGTACTTAGAAACTGAATTAGAAGATCTCATCTTCTAGAGATATGCAGGTTTCGTTCTCAGATTTCCGTAGACTCAAAGTTCACTCAATTCCGAGTTACGGTTTCAAAGTTATGATAAATTCTTTTCTGCTGTCCAGAAAGTCTGATGGGAATTAGTAGTCCCTTTTGTTTATTAATTATGATCATGTTAGGGGCTGATTCAGGGTTTTCACCCAAAACGTTTATTGTATAAAATTTTATAATATTTCTAGATTATTAAATAACACCCTTTTTGGATTTGTAGAACAAAAGTTATGCATGTTTCAATTTGACTGTCCAGATTGTATGTTGGGTTCTGACATTAAATTTGATCTGTGTGCCACATATTGTTAAAGGCAAAATATGAGTATCATGCCAACTAGACTTTTGAATTTTATGTTCTTAGATTTTCAGAATGACAAGAATCTTGGATTTTCGTTAATTTAATCAAAAGTTATGAGTTTTTTACTACTACTGTTCAATTCGGCTAGACAGATTTTGTATTAGACTTTCATCTGAATGTTAGCCTAAGTTCTTGGCCGAATTAGAAGATTCAGCCAACTAGGTTAATGTGGAGGTTTTTGTTACCTTTCCATTGGATCTGAGATCACTCCGTTTTGAGTCTCAGAGCAAAAGATATGATATTTTTTAGTACCGCTGTCCAGTTTTTGTCCTGCTAGACTGTCAGTTAAATTAGATAGTTCAATTATATGAACCATGGGTTTAGGAAGATGAGTTTAAGCGTTGCGAGTACCGTATTATTCACGTTGTTTCTTATTCAAGTAATTAAATTGTGTAAGAGGAAGGAATTCGAGTTTAGTGGCACCCTCTTTGCCTCATAACACTTCACAGAGCGGAAGGCAAGTACCCTGTGAATTTTATCGTTGATGATTGTTGATTGTTTGATGTTAATGCTTTCATTTCATTCTATGTTCTATGGATAGGTTTCACTAATTCTTATTCTTTCTTCATAAGATAATCCACCGCAGCCCGCCTCCGCCTCCCTACCCACTGCGCCCACCACCTCGTGGCCCTCCTCCAGCGCAGCGCCGCCACCTTCGACCCTCTCCACCTCGCCGCCTGCCTCCGCGCGGCTCTCCTCAAGCTTGAGCTCGCCTCACAACCCCTAGTGCCCCTCCCAACTCTACCTTCTTCCTCATAAAGCCATCCCGAGCCGCGGTAATCGAAGCCGCACTGGCCGCCATGCCACCCTTACCGTTCCCAGCAGCCAAAGAGCTCCAACGCCGGCCTTCTGTGTCATGCTGCGTCCCCAAGAAGTCAAACGCGTGAAAGCAAGGCAAGGGCTAAACTTCAGCAACGACGCCACCACTGAGCCCATTCATCGCCCGGATGGGTTCCCACCGCCCCAGGTCCTCGTTTCGGGACCATAGTAAACCCCGTCACAATGTGCTCACCTCCTTGGCCCCCCTTAATCCCAGGATCAACCGTAGCATGGTGGTCTTCTTCCTCGGCACCGACAGACCCAAGCCATGCTGCCTCTTCCCTCCGCCACGCAACTCTGTCACCCCGGCCATTTTCATGTAAGTAGTCACGTCACTGCATGTTCTAGGTGTTGGAGTAGCTAATGCACCGGTTGATTGGGGTCGTAGGTGTAGGATCGTAATGGCAATCAGAAGGGGGGGTTGAATGATTGCAACGAATTTGACCTCCAAAACCAACTCTTTGGATTTCTATCTACAAAGTGCTCGACAAGCACCCCTCAAAGCCTCCAACTAGAAGATCTCTAAAACTCTCACGTAGCAAGCCTACATGAAAGCCATAGTAACAGCAATGCTCAAAGCTCTGCCCTAAAACATCCGTCTGTATACCGTGTGTAAGCCTACTATTAGCACCTAACCCCCATCTCTTTTATACCATAGAGTCCTGGACATGTCCTCTAACGACACGGACACGGACTCTATCTCTAAGGAACCCGAAATCCTTTTAGACACATATTTTTCAATCTCTAAATCTCTCCAGATATGGAAGTCCTTCCTTCCATATCTTTAGCACATGAAGTACGCCTCCAGGACTCCACTTCCTGGAACTCCTCCACGCACCATGCAACCCTTTGATCCCCCACGTGCTCCAGCGCAAGCCCAGTCATCTCGTGACATCCACGACCTCTTGGACCTCAGATCTCCCCAACCTAGTCCAGGTCCTCTTCGTCACTGACCATGATAGCCTTCACGCTCAACCTGCACATGCAAAGATCAAAGAACACATATCATGGCACAAGTTCTCCAACTTGACCATCCATTAGCTCACTCACACCCATGAACACTATCATGCATCATGCAACAAGATAGGACTTACGAAAACAATAAACCCTAAGTCAAAAACCCCAAAGCGGCAACTTTCCAGAGTACAATCGGTACTACCGCCATTGTACGTCCGGTACTACCGCACACGCGGTCGTACCGCTCAAGACACTGCAGAACTACCGCTCATCGGGAAAACTCAAGATCTTCCAAAAACATGCTCTCTGGAATTTTCATACCGCAACCTTGCAGTCATACCTTTGTGCGGTACTACCGCTATTCAAACTGCGGTATTACCGTCCTTCGGTAGTACCGTTTCACAGCTGCGGTACTACCGATTTTGACTTAACAGTACCTGTCAGAACCTTTCTCTCTCTCAAGAATCAGCGCGGTACTACCGTTGTTTTCACCACAGTACTACCGGACACGTGGTACTACCGTGTTTACAAACGGTATGAATGTTTGGCAAAACATCTCATCAACCTCAAAGAAGCACGAACGGCCCAGATGGGTTGGCCGATCGGACCGTGCTTCACGTACCGCCGATCTTAAGAATATCAGAGTAAGTACGAGATGATTTCATTCGTCAGATCTCAAATCAACGGCTCACAATGCTTTCATCTCGGACGGTCCAAACGTTACATCAATAATAGCCGTCAGATTTCAGATCAAAGGCTCACAATCCTTGAGGAGTTCAGACGGTCCGAACGTTCATCTCAATATCAGCCGTTAGATCAAGATCTAACGAATCGAGCAAAACGCACCAGAGAAAATGACTTGCGGTACTACCGTAAACTACTCTCGGTACTATCGCAAAGCGGTAGTTCCGTGAAAACAACGCCGGTATTACCGCAACACGAAAAAGCTCAAAACTTCAGAACAAAGCCTTTTTGCCACGTGGACGCTCCAGATGACACGGCCGATCGGACCACATTTCACAACCGTCCGATTTAGAAAACACTGTAGCAGGTCCGAACGTTCACTTCAATATTAGCCGTCAGATCAAGATCTAACGGTTCGAGCAAAACACCGTTCAGACTCAGTGACTTGCGGTACTACCGCTGCACACCATGGTCATATATCAGACCGTAGTTCCAAGACAAACAAAGCCGGTACTACCGATAATCCTGACAAAACCTGATTTTTCGATAGAATTCAACAGAGTTTAAAAGCAAGTCAGCAACTGAGATCCAAAACATGTTCCAGAAACAATGTATTCAACTTTAAGCACCAAGACTAAGTCTTTATTAAAGGCAATGTATTCATCATCAAATATCATGACCAAAAACCTCTTGGTCTTACAGTAGGGCACCAAAACGCCGCCACACTGTCTCTCCTTCGTCCCTAGCACCGGTCGCCACGGCAGCTGTGTACAGAGCACTGCCCACCATGCGGGATGCATGCATAGGAACCCCTGGGGCCATAGATGGTGGTGCTCACCCCCGTTGTTGGGATTAGCCGCCAGCCGGCTGGATCCACCATGGACCCGATCGTCGCCGCCGCCTCGCATGGTAGTGCCACCGCTACCGGCTGCTATAGACCCAATACAATATGAACACCCCTTTAGCAACGCATTTATTTGGTAGAAACCCAAATAAATGTTGTTAGGGTCTATACCAACGCATTTAGTATGTGTTGCCATTGAGGCCGTTGCGAGAGTCTATTACAACAGATAAACAAGCGTTGGTAATATATATGAAAAAGCGTTGCGAAGTAGCAACGGATATAGTCAAGTTGTAACAACACTTGTATGCGTTGGTACTTACCATGCATGAATGACTTTTACTATTTTGACAATGGATATAATTATATTGTCACAACGCATAGAAGCGTTGGTATTTACCATACAGATAACTTTTGCTATTTTGGCAACGGATATAATTAGGTTGCTGCAACGTTTATAAGTGTGTAGAAATCAAAGTAAAAAAATCATTATTGGTCGTAGCATGGTTAAAAAGAACACTCATATATTAAAAACAAATTATTACATTACATAGAGAACCATTCACATAAGACATGATATAAATATTTTACTTGAACATCATTTCCTAACAGAATGAAATCAAAACGTAATGAAAATCATCTGCCTGTGTCACCATTCTCCACCTTGCATATTCAACATATCAACCATGGCGTCATCCATTTATCTTATCAACCTACAATGAAAAATTGGAGTCCATTAATGAATCATCAGGAAGAAACAAAATCAAAATATTAAAGTAACAAAACTAAAAGGTGTCCGTGTGTTGCAACCGAACCTCAAAAGAGAGTGATACATATCGGCAGATGGGATTGTTTGTTCTTGAAGTAGGAAATGTTCGCTAACATTAGTTAACTACCTTTCAGACCCAATGTGTATGGTGCCCATGTGTTCTGGAGCACCTTCGGGGTGGTTGATATGTTTGCAACAATGAAACTGTGGCATCTTGTCAACAGCCACATTAATCTTTGTTGTTGCCTGCTCTCCACAGAATTCATATTACATTGTTAGCAATCAATATTGCAACTCAGATACTTGAATTCATTAGCTCTTAAAACCTTGAAGACTTGAACACAAAATAGATGACATGAATAGACTCTGTTTTCATTTCAAAGATCTACAGCAGAAGTAGCACCATTCTCCGTAACCTATACATGCAAATTTTGCTACAAAAGTAACATTGTTGTATTTTCCCAAAATCGTAACTTCTTTTTTCATGAGAAAACTTTGGCATCCATGCTAATACAAATAAGGATTACAGATAAACTATAAAAGTAAAGTGAATAAGTTTACTATGAATATATATTGCATAAAAAACATTTTAAAAACGGACACCATTCATGTAGTTTCTCTATTAAAATATGCTTGTAATAAGTTCTTACAGAACTATTACTTTGTTTGTAATCTCCCCCTTGATGAATACATTAACAACACTTCCAAAAATTCATAAATGAGTGAGAGCAATCAGAAAGTGTCAAAGTTGCAAGCAACAGAGAGTTTCAAAAACAGCAACTTCCTTTAGCATAGGAAAAACAAAGTTTTGCAAGTTTCGCTCATTTTCTCCCCCTTTGGCAATGTGATCATCAAGAGCTTCAAATTTCGAAAAAGAAGAGCATGAAGGATAAAAGTCCAGAAGCTTTTGCAAGTTAATTTACTGAATTAGCCAAACCAAATCGGTTGAGTAGAGCTAACAAGATCATATCAATGCATATACCATAGCAATGACCAGACAAGTATTTCAAAGTGATGAGACAATTTTAGATTCATGACAGGCATATCACACAATGACTAAAAAGATTATAAAACCACAAATAGAAGTCACCAAAAAGTGAAAAGCCAAACAGTGAGACAAACTTTAAATCTGGATGAGCCACAGTCTCATATAACATCCTTTTGCTTTACTTTCAATTTTTATTTGCATGTGGCATGCTTGAAGCATACTTCTTTTCCAGGGTGGCATGCTTGAAGCATACTTCTTTTGATTAAGGCATTTTTTTTGTATTTTTTTATTTCAAAAACACATAGCTGGGTATGGCATGCTTGAAGCACACTTCTTGTCCTTTGAGCACTGTTATGTACTCTTTTTTTTTGTTTGATACACAGCTATGCATGGCATGCTTGAAGCACACATCTTTTCATATTCTTTTTCTCAACCCTTTTATCTTTTAAACATGCCAAAATGAGTGAGCAACACAGGACTGAAAAGAAGGACCTTTTTGCTTCAAATCCAAGACTTAAAATAGGACTCACAAATCAGCTTATCCTTTTCAATAAACAACACAAAGTGATTCCAATAGTCAAACTAGTCAAAGATTTCAGCCATGTCATGCTTTAGTTATTTATGTAGCAAGTTTATTAGACCTGTCCAGATCAAGGCTACATAGCACATGAATAAATATGATAAAGATAGCTCAATTTCTCTTTTGAAATCAAAGGCTTGACTTACATAAAAAGCAAAAGCTTCTGAAATTTCACACATCTCCCCCTCAAAATAAGCACATAGGATGAACAACACCCAATTCACTCCGCAAATGAACAAAACGAGAAGTATCAAGTGGCTTAGTGAAAATATCAGCAAATTGGAAATCAGTCTCAACAAAGTGGAGAACAATATCACCTTTTTCCACATGATCTCTGAGAAAGTGAAATATGATATCAATGTGTTTTGTTCGAGAATGTTGCACTGGATTTTTAGCAATGTGAATAGCACTAGTGTTGTCACAATAGAGTGGAACAGTGCCCAATTCTAAACCAAAGTCTCTAAGAGTAGAAGAAATCCAAAGGACTTGAGAGCAGCTAGCAAAGAAGAAGAACATACTCAAACCAAAGCAGCTTGATTGAGCAACGAAGATTGTTTTCGAGAGGACCAAGACACTAAGGAAGTACCTAAAAGTGACATGTGCGGATGTGCTTTTTCTATCAATCCTACACCCATAAAATCACTATCGGAGTATGCACTCAAAGTAAGACAGGATGAAGATGAATAGAAAAGCCCAAATTCTAAAGTGGATTGAAGATACCTGAGAATTCTTTTTACAGCCTGTCGATGAGAAGCACGAGGTGAAGCTTGAAATCGAGCGCATAAGCATACATCAAAGTGTATATACGGCCTTGAAGCAGTTAAGTAGAGTAGAGAACCAATCATACTCCTGTATTCTTTTTGATCCACTACCTCACCTTCTTCATCCGGGTCAAGAACAGTTGTAGACCCCATTGGTGTAGAGATGGGTTTGCAAGTTGCCATGTCAAAACGCGTAAGCAAGTCTTTAGTATACTTGGTTTGATGAATGAAATTTCCTTGCTTGGTCTGTTTTACTTGCAAGCCTAGGAAATAAGTTAACTCCCCCATCATACTCATCTCAAACTCTTTGCTCATAGTATCTGAAAACTTGGAAACCAAAGCATGAGAGGAGCCCCCAAAGATGATATCATCCACATAAACCTGAACAAGTAATAGATCATTACCATGTCGAAGTGTGAACAGAGTTTTGTCCACTTTGCCCATTTGAAAATCATTTTTTAGCAAAAACAACTTAAGCCTCTCATACCAAGCTCGAGGAGCTTGCTTCAAACCATACAAAGCTTTTGAGAGTTTGTAGACATGATTAGGAAACTTAGGATTTTCAAAACCAGGTGGTTGCTTAACATAAACTTCTTCCTCAATGTAGCCATTTAGAAAAACACTTTTAACATCCATTTGAAACAATTTGAATCCTTTAGATGCAGCAAAGGCTAAAAGAATTCTAATTGCTTCAAGTCTAGCTACAGGGGCAAAAGTTTCACCAAAATCAAGACCCTCCACCTGAGAAAATCCTTAAGCAACAAGTCTAGCTTTATTTCTAACAACAACACCATCCTCACTTTGTTTATTTTTAAAAACCCATTTAGTTCCAATTACATTATGTCCATGAGGAGGTTCAACTAAGGTCCAGACTTTGTTTCGCTCAAAGTTTTCTAATTCTTCATGCATGGCATTGATCCAAGACTCATCAGATAAAGCGTGACTTACATCATTAGGCTCAAAAGAGGCAACAAAAGCAGAATGAGCATGTGAGTCAGGAGAAGTAAACTTAGAACGTGTTACCCTTTCATGAATGTCACCAATCATCAGTTCTGGAGGATGAACTCGCTGAATTCTCAATGGTGCAGAAGGTTCTGAACTGTCTTCAATATTTTGAACATCCACTTGTGGTGGCGCAACAGTAGTAGTAGGAGCTTGATCTTCAGCAGTTGATGGCATGGGAGAAAAGTCATTACCAAAATCAAGATCATCTTCTTCATTAATGAATATGCTTTCAGACTCCCCCTGAACTTGTGTACCTAAAATGTCAGTTCTAGAACAAGTACTGACCTCATCAAAAGTAACTTCACAAGTTTCAATAATTTTGTTAGTTTCAAGATTAAGCACTCGATAGCCATGAGAGTGAAGAGGATATCCAAGAAATATGCCATCAGTTGATCTAGCTTCAAATTTATCCAGATTACCATGCTTAAGAATAAAACATTTGCAACCAAAAACTCTGAAGTGAGAGACACTAGGCCTTTTGCCAAATCTCAGCTCATAAGAAGTCTTGTGCAAAGAGGCTCTCAAAAATACTCTATTAGAAACATGACAAGCAGTTGAAATAGCCTCTGCCCAATACTTCCTAGGAGTGGCATGTTCATCAAGCATGGTTCTTGCCATCTCAACCAATGTTCTATTTTTCCTCTCAACTACACCATTCTGTTGAGGAACACGTGGAGAGGAAAATTGATGTTCCAAACCTTGTTCAGAGCAAAAGGAAGCAAATAAGGAATTCTTAAACTCAAGACCATTATCACTTCTTATTACTTTCACAAAGACCATTTAATTCATTATTCAATCTGAGAAATAGATCCTTGAAATAACCAAAAGCTTCATCCTTAGACACCATAAAGTACACCCAAGAGTACCTAGAGTAATCATCAACAATCACAAGAATATACCACTTACCACCAACAGATTGAACTCTTGAGGGACCTCACAATTGTCCATATGCAACAATTGTCCAGGGCCATCTGTGATGATTACAGAAATAGGAAAATGTGGAGCTGCAACCATCTTACCATGTCGACAGGGAGAACAAACCAAATCTTTCTCACTTTTCAATTTCGGCAGCCCCCTAATGAGATCAGTTCCACTAATTCGAACAAGATGATCAAAACCAATATGTCCTAGTCTACGGTGCCAAAAGAAAAGATCTATGGATTCAGAAGCTACCAAACATCTAACATTAGGTGAAAGAGAATGATTGAAATCAGCTTTAAAAACTCTCCCTAATCGAGTGATGTTAAAGACAAGATCTCCAGAGGCATCTAAAACCCTGCATGCATGTTGCTTAAAGTTTACTTCAAGATTTTCTTCCAACAGTTATGACACAGAAAGCAGGTTGTACTTCAATTTGCTTACTAAGGCAACATCTTTAAGAACAAATTTGTCATTAACGCGCACAGTACCTTTTGCCATCACAATTCCAGTTGAAGCATCCCCAAAAGTAATCAATTCATCTCTGGATGCCTTAGTGAGGAGGAGAACCATTTTGAATCACTGTCATGTGTCTTGAACATCCTGAATCAACTAGCCAAATGTTCCCTTCCTCAACAAATTGCACCTACATTAAGAGAGTATTGGTCTCACAAGATCAGGTTAGTAAGATATGACTTTGGAACCCAGTACTGAGAAACACATCGAACAGGAGTAACACAAGTCTTTCTATTTTCTGGAGTTTGGCGGTCATACCGCTGTTTAGGCGCCGGTATTACCGCTCGAGTAAAAGTTGCAGCAATTTGTTTACTTGAAACAGAACGATGACATGAGACTTGAAAATATTTTCTTAGCCTATCTCCCTTTTCTTCCTTTGCTTTTCGAAAACAGTACTGAACCAAGTGTCCTTCTTTTCCACAATGAGTACATTGATATTTATCTTGAAAAGATATTGCAGTTTTTCTTTTTACAATATTCACTTTGAGAGAAGGATCTTTTGCAAAACCAGCAGATTTAAACAAAACTTGTTTAGGTTCGGTTTCAATTTCAAACTTTCGTGTTCAAGAAGCTTAAGAATTTTGGGAGGATGATTCTTGGCATGCTCAACAGAATTAAATCCTAGACCTTGACTTTTAGTACTCAATTTTGATCTGTCTAGAATCATGTTCAGATTTTTCTTGCCAAAAGTAAACCTCTCCAAAGTGTCTTTAATGTACTCATTTTCTTTAGTCAATTTAGGACAGATTGTGCACTTAACATATCCATTCTCGCTTTTCTTAGAAGCACTAGATCGACATCTTTTCTTTTTAGCAAACTTATTTAATTGTCTAGTCAAAGCTTCTATTTCAGTTTGTAAGTTTGGGACAATTAGTGCAAGAAAGTGTCTCATGATATAGCATTTGTTGTATAGATTCCTGAGATGACTTTAGTCTAGCTTCTAGCAGTTCACAATTAGAGCAAGTTTTAATTTGAGTATTCAAAATACTAGACTCTAAACAAATTGAACTAGACTTCAGTTTTTCAATTTCAACATATGCAAGTTTCAGCTTATCATCACAAAAATCATGTGCCAGTTTTAACTCTTCAAATTTAGCATGTATTGATCTAGCAACTTTCAATTTAGAATGCAAAACTTGACATGATTCACAGGATTCATCATCAGGAATAGCAACCTTAAGCCTATTAATTTCAGAATTCAAGCTATCAACAACAAGATTATGTTTCTTCACTTTCTTTTTGTATTTTTTAAGCTCATTTGTCAATTTAAGCACAGCACGTGATAAATCAGCATAAGAAGGTTTTACCTCATCAGGGTCACTGTAGAGATCATCATCATTAATAAGTTCTTCACTACTTGCCATAAAGCACATCCCTGTGAAGTCCACCTCTTTTGCCTTCTTGTTATCATTCTCATTGTCGTTGTCTGAGTCAACATCGCTTAATCCAATTTCCTCAAGTGCTGAGAGCACCTTGTTGACCGCCTTTCGATAATTTTGCTTCTTGCTTAAATCAAACTTGAATTTTGAACGCCTAGCTGGTACTTTGTCATCTTTAGCTTCCTTTCCTCTCAGCTTGGGACAATTCACCTTAATGTGGTTTGGCTCACCACATTCAAAGCATCTGATTGGACCTCCTCTTCTCCTTGATCTGATATTGTTGATTGCTTTAGTCACCCTGTTAGAGAAGAGTACAAGCTGCTCTTCTGGGATCTCCTCCAATTGTTCATCTGAAATAGCACTCAAGGCAGACAAAGAGAAACTAGAAGAACTTGATGAACTGTCAGTTTGGTTAGTCACTAAACCCAAAGAATTTGACTTGTTTATCCTGGCTAAAATATCAATCTCATGTGTTTTCATCTTGGAATAGAGATCATTTAAAGTGAGTGTTTCCATGTTGACAGAATGATTGATGGTAGTGACTAGAACCTCCCAAACAGACATATCTAAAGCATTCAAAATTTGTCGAGCATTATCAGAATCAGAATATATAACATCAACTGATTGCAAATCACTAACAATTTTATTGAAGCGATCAAAAAGAGCATTAATAGATTCTCCTGGTTTCATCTCAAATTTAGAGTACTCCTTTTTAAATTGGTTTTGGCGAACACCTTTAACAGATTTAGAACCTTCATGATAATCAGCAAGTGTAGTCCAAATTTTGTTAGCAGATTTAATGTTGGCAATTCTGACAAACTCATTCCTACTTAATCCTTGCAATAATATGTTCCTAGCTTTAGCATTAGCTTCAACATCAGCAGTATTATTGTTGGTAATAGCAGCAGGTACCTCATAAGGATTTTCAACTTTTTGCCAGATGACATTACCTTGTGCTTGCAAAAATACTTCCATACGTGTCTTCCAGTAGATGTAATCTGATCCATCAAAATATGGAGGCTTACCTGAGAACCGATCTCGATCCGATGCCATTGCAACCTTGCTCTGATACCACTTGTAGGATCGTAATGGCAATCAGAAGGGGGGGGGGTTGAATGATTGCAACGAATTTAACCTCCAAAACCAACTCTTTTGATTTGTGTCTACAAAGTGCTCAACAAGCACCCCTCAAAGCCTCCAACTAGAAGATCTCTAAAACTCTCACGTAGCAAGCCTACATGAAAGCCATAGTAATAGCAATGCTCAAAGCTCTGCCCTAAAACATCCGTCTGTATACCGTGTGTAAGCCTACTATTAGCACCTAACCCCCATCTCTTTTATACCATAGAGTCCTGGACATGTCCTCTAACGACACGGACACGGACTCTATCTCTAAGGAACCCGAAATCCTTTTAGACACATATTTTTCAATCTCTAAATCTCTCCAGATATGGAAGTCCTTCCTTCCATATCTTTAGCACATGAAGTACGCCTCCAGGACTCCACTTCCTGGAACTCCTCCACGCACCATGCAACCCTTTAATCCCCGACGTGCTCCAGCGCAAGCCCAGTCATGTCGTGACATCCACGACCTCTTAGACCTCAGATCTCCCCATCCTAGTCCAGGTCCTCTTCGTCACTGACCATGATAGCCTTCACGCTCAACCTACACATGCAAAGATCAAAGAACACATATCATGGCACAAGTTCTCCAACTTGACCATCCATTAGCTCACTCACACCCATGAACACTAGCATGCATCATGCAACAAGATAGGTCTTACGAAAACAATAAACCCTAAATTAAAAACCCCAAAGCGACAACTTTCCAAAGTTCAATCGGTACTACCGTCATTGTACGTCCGGTACTACCGCACACGCGGTCGTACCGCTCAAGACACTGTGGAACTACCGCTCATCGGGAAAACTCAAGATCTTCCAAAAATATGCTCTCTGGAATTTTCATACCGCAACCTTGCGGTCATACCTTTGTGTGGTACTACCGCTATTCAAACTGCGGTATTACCGTCCTGCGGTAGTACTGCTTTCACACCGCAGATTACCGATTTTGACTTAACAAGACTGTCGAACCTTTCTCTCTCAAGAATCAGCGCGGTACTACCGTTGTTTTCACCACGGTACTACCGGACACGCGGTACTACCGCGTTTACAAACGGTATGAAGGTTTGGCAAAACATCTCATTAACCTCAAAGAAGCACGAACGGCCCAGATGGGTTGGCCGATCGGACCGTGCTTCACAGCCGTCAAATCTTAAGAATACTGTAGCAAGTCCGAGATGATTTCATTCGTCAGATCTCAAATCAACGGCTCACAATGCTTTCATCTCGGACGGTCCGAACGTTACATCAATAATAGCCGTCAGATTTCAGATCAAAGGCTCACATTCCTTGAGGAGTTCAGACGGTCCGAACGTTCATCTCAATATCAGCCGTTAGATTAAGATCTAACGAATCGAGCAAAACGCACCGGAGAAAATGACTTGCGGTACTACCGTAAACTACTCTCGGTACTACCGCAAACGGTAGTTCCGTGAAAACAACGCCGGTATTACCGCAACACGAAAAAGCTCAAAACTTCAGAACAAAGCCTTTTTGCCACGCGGACGCCCAGATGACACGGCCGATCGGACCACATTTCACAACCGTCCGATGAAAACATCAGAAAGTCCGAACGCTCACTTCAATATTAGCCGCCGATCAAGATCTAACGGTTCGAGCAAAACACCGCTCAGACTCGGTGACTTGCGGTACTACCCTTGCACACCATGCGGTCATATCGCACTCCGTAGTTCCAAGACAAACAAAGCCGGTATTACCGATAATCCTGACAAAACCTGATTTTTCGACAGAATTCAACAGAGTTTAAAAGCAAGTCAGCAACTGAGATCCAAAACATGTTCCAGAGACAATGTATTCAACTTTAAGCACCAAGACTAAGTCTTTATTAAAGGCAATGTATTCATCATCAAATATCATGACCAAAAACCTCTTGGTCTTACAGTAGGGCACCAAAACGCCGCCACACTGTCTCTCCTTCGTCCCTAGCACCGCCGCCACGGCAACAGTGTATGAAACATCGCCCACCATGCGGGATGCATGCATAGGAACCCCTGGGGCCATAGATGGTGGTGCTCACCCCCGTTGTTGGGATTAGCCGCCAGCCGGCTGGATCCACCATGGACCCGATCGCCGCCGCCGCCTCGCATGGTAGTGCCACTGCTACCGGCTGCTATAGACCCAATACAACATGAACACCCCTTTAGCAATGCATATATGCGTTGGTAGAAACCCAAATAAATGTTGTTAGGGTCTATACCAACACATTTAGCATGCGTTGCCATTGAGGCCGTTGCGAGAATCTATTACAACAGATAAACAAGCGTTGGTAATATATATGAAAAAGCGTTGCGAAGTAGCAACGGATATAGTCAGGTTGTAACAACACTTGTATGCGTTGGTACTTACCATGCATGAATGACTTTTACTATTTTGACAATGGATATAATTATATTGTCACAACGCATAGAAGCGTCGGTATTTACCATACAGATAACTTTTGCTATTTTGGCAACGGATATAATTAGGTTGTTTTAACGCTTATAAGTGTGTAGAAATCAAAGTAAAAAAATCATTATTGGTCGTAGCATGGTTAAAAAGAACACTCATATATTAAAAACAAATTGTTACATTACATAGAGAACCATTCACATAAGACATGATATAAATATTTTACTTGAACATCATTTCCTAACAGAATGAAATCAAAATGTAATGAAAATCATCTGCCTGTGTCACCATTCTCCACCTTGCATATTCAACATATCAACCATGGCGTCATCCATTTATCTTATCAACCTACAATGAAAAATTGGAGTCCATTAATGAATCATCAGGAAGAAACAAAATCACAATATTAAAGTAACAAAACTAAAAGGTGTCCGTGTGTTGCAAATGAACCTCAAAAGAGAGTGATACATATCGTGAGATGGGATTGTTTGTTCTTGAAGTAGGAAATGTTCGCTAACATTAGTTAACTACCTTCGCACCCAATGTGTATGGTGCCCATGTGTTCGGAGCACCTTCGGTGGTTGATATCTTTGCAATGTTGAAACTGTGGCATCTTGTCAACACCACATTAATCTTTGTTGTTGCTCGCTCTCCACGTAATTCATATTACATTGTTAGCAATCAATATTGCAACTCGATACTTGAATTCATTAGCTCTTAAAACCTTGAAGACTTGAACACAAAATAGATGACATGAATAGACTCTGCTTTCATTTCAAAGATCTACTGTATGATAGCACCATTCTCCGTAACCTATACATGCAAATTTTGCTACAAAAGTAACATTGTTGTATTTTCCCAAAATTGTAACTTCTTTTTTCATGACAAAACTTTGGCATCCATGCTAATACAAATAAGGATTACAGATAAACTATAAAAGTAAAGTGAATAAGTTTACTATGAATATATATTGCATAAAAAACATTTTAAAAACGGACACCATATATGTAGTTTCTCTATTAAAATATGCTTGTAATAAGTTCTTACAGAACTATAATCTGCTGTCTTAATAGAAGAGAAGAAGTCCTTTGGAAGAATATCGGCAGGCACTAGGTCCTGCAAAAGAAATAACATATCAGTGTGGAAAATATTTACTTAATTATGCTTGTGAAACTAGAGCTCATAAATCTTCACAATATTACATATTCAGAGTAGTTCTTACCACAAATATTTTATATGGAATGGCATTTGATAAAACAACTAATGAGTGCACCTTTGTTCCACTTCTATCAACCAATGCTACCTACAAATTCCCAATATTTCAAGAGGTTGAAAGCAATGAAATACACACACTTATTAGTTAGTCAAAGTACTTACCCCTTGTACCTTTCCAGTAGTTTCATCAACCATTACTTGGGAAACCTAGACAAGAACACTGGAGCGAGGCAAGAAACTTAAAATTGAAAATTGGGCACAAAACTATACTTATGCCACTACATAGTAAATGACTTTTCCTGTGGAAATCCAGTTAACCGTTGTGAACAAATGGCCTCTAAAAACTAAATCCGTCTAATTAGAGAGAAGGGGAGGGAGAGAGAGAGAGAGGTAGCCTACCACCATGCTTGCGTGTTGTGCCGCTGCCGCTGCAATGCCACAGTTGGTAATGAAATCCAATATAGAAAATAAGCTCTAAGTTACCTAGCGGTGCGAAGTTGCAAAGAGGTGGAACATTGTAAAGGCCTTGTGATAATCAACATTAGCGACACACCTACGGAAGTGTGTCAGGACAGTATAAGTTGATTTATCTCTTGTGGGTAAAGTGTACAAATTCTGCAGAGTAAGAAAACTATCTAAATAGCCGTGCTCACAGTCAAGAGCGGTACTGAGAACTTGCTTGATATAGCTTTCCTTTTTATAAAACCATTGGTGTGAGTGTGTGGAATGAAAAGGGTGGGTTTGAGCCCAGCAGTTGGAAATGTTGAGGTTGGAATCCAGAGAGTTGAGAAAGCCTGGTCGGGGACCAGTTGTAATTACGGGATAGCCTGAGCATTGAGTGGACATACTCACTCAATGGTATAGGAGATGGAATCTCCATTAGTACTTTACAACACAAACTCAGTCTATAAAACCTGTATTGGTTAGAAATGCTAAGTCTCAGGATTTGCTATTACTTAATCTATTTCAATAAAAGGCTTTGTGCAAAATAAAAGAACCATGAGCCTTTCCTTTGATTAGCCTTGCATCTATAATAATTGCATTGTGTATTGGCTCGCGAGTACGGTTGTGTACTCATGCTCGCTATTTATATTCTTTTAGTCAGTAAGCATAAAAGAAGGCTTCAGGGGCAATTATGAGCATTGGACAAGACTAAAGAACAAGAAGGCCAAGAACTAGGTCACGAGCCCACAGTCGATTGCCGATGGGCATATTGTGAGGGTTCCATGTGTTATACTCTGAATCTACTTCCGCCGCTATTCTCTGAAAAGTATTTGGCCTGTTCGGCCATTCTGCAAGTCAAATGCCGTAAGGTATATTTACGCTTTGTTTAATATTATGCTATAACTTTACATTTTCGTGATATGAATTTGAACCAACAATGTAACTGTGTGTGCCAGCTACTGATATAGGGAATGGCACAAATATACACAGTAGGTCCCAAGTTCCAAATTTGGGGTCTGACACAGAGGAATATCAAAGTTGCCTAGTGGCCGACTGACCATCACAGAGGTCAGTGCCGCTTGGGTCTCTCTGAGTCCCAAGAAAGCAGTGGCAAGATTCCAGACCATCTGTGAGATACTTGGAAGGGAACGGGTCCCCATCACCACACCAAGCTGGAAGTCTCTGACGGACGTAGAGAGAGGCCAACTGTGGACTGAAATTTCAGGCTCGTTCACTATCCCAGAAACAGACCAGGCACACGTGGAACGGCAGGCGTTGCTCGCGATGGGACACGTGTGGAGGACCTTCAAGAGCACGCTTGTCACGAAGTACGTGCACACAGGTCAGACGCCCTTCATGAAGTATCAATTCTTGTCGCGGGATATATGGGACGACTTTGTGCGGATGAAGACGACAACCGAATTTCAAGAGCAAAGTGCGACGCACAAAGCTCTCCAGGCACAAAACACTCACCCCCCACAAACTCGGCACCGCTGGGTACGCGAGTAAAACCATAGAATGGGCGGCGGAGGACAAGAACGCAACCGGGCCATTTGCTAGGACCACAGACGAGCATGCCCAAAGCTGGTTAAGAGCGAGGGCATCAGCCACGTCTTCAGGCGGAATCCCTTTCACAAACCCAGCAGACGAGGCAGTGTCCCAACGTCTGGTAAATATGTCAAACTACCTAGTTGTTAATAAGTCCATAACTGCATAGTGTCTATAATAATATGATGACCTCTTGTAGCATGCATTGACTACCGAATCTTCCCAAGGCTCCTTCGAAGCAGACAGGGAGAAGGATATACTATCTACGGCCCTGGGAAACAAGGAGCACCCGGGTCGTACGCGAGGCATTGGGGTTTACGTACCTTGGAGGGATGGATTCCGACATGTATAGGAGTAGGAAGAGATCCAAGGCCGAGCACGACGCCCAGTTGGAACAGGTGCTTACTACAAAATTTCAAGGATAGATAACAAGATTGCATAATCAAATGAATCAACTCCTCAACCAGTCGCAAGCCGCCCCCATTATTTTGGGAGCCAGTCCTCCTCAATATCTGAGTAGCGTCGCGTCCACTCCAAATTCTGAACATGACGACATCCAATTACCTATTGACGACATCAAGGTAATGTACATCTCTGGAATGCTCCAAATATAGACCTATAGGACGCCTTAGCTAATTGTGTATCATTTTGTAGGAGCCGACGCCCTACAAGCTCCAAGTGAGGATGGTTGGGTCTATTTCTATTGAGGCTAGGCGGGGGATGGTGTATCCATACCAGGAAGGGACAGTGCAGCACGGTGCCCAACTGGTGCAGGGTTATGCCAGGGTCCAGGTGGACATGGTACATGACAATTTTATTGCCGTTTTGCTGGAGATTCGCCCGAACGAAGACATCAGAACACTAGGGGATGCCATGCACACTTTTATCCAGTGGCCCAAGAAGGACATCGCCCAGGACCCAGCAGTACTGTGATCTCAACACGACCATTTCTCTCCAATGAGACCCTCAATGACTCCACCTCAACCTTCACTTCAGAAGGCCACCTCATCGGTTCCCGTGGAGAAGACGCAGAATGAACAAAAAAAGCGCGCCACCGTATCGGTTCCCGAGTCATCTCACAGGAAGATGTGTAGCAGGCTAGTCGTTAAGGTCTAATCAAAATTGAAGAACATTATGGTGCCTCCCAAGCCCTGGAAATACCCCATCGGAAGTCCGTTGGCCCCCGACACAGTATTAGCTCGTGTTGGAGTAGGTTGCCAGGCTTTGCATGCCTGGTACATGTGGAAGACCAAAGAGAAGGGGTGCGAAACTAGAATCACCGTCAGATACATGAAGGAGCATTTCTTCCACGAGCCAGGCCACTTCGTTGTGGGCTTCAACGACTTATTCGACCTATTCAACCTCGATGCCCTCGACGCCTCGCTTCTACGATGTTGGACACTGTAAGTGTGTACAATCAAGTTCTACATTCACATAATACCGATAAATATCACAACCCATTGCTTATGTATAAATACATGATAAAAAATTCCCGGGGATGGCAAGAACCGATGGGTTTTCTCGACCCACACATGGTCTCTGAGCAAACCATCAACCAAGACGCATCCTACATCGAGAAATACATAACGACGGGATTGCTTGCTCATGATGACAAGGACTACATACTGGTGCCCTACAACTAGAAGTAAGTGCTTCACTACTTGCTATACAAATTTTATTTGTACTTTATACATAGCACGAACTTAGGTTTAATGACTATAGCGACATACATGAGTAGGTACCACTAGATCCTTTTAGTTATTATACCAAAGAGGAACAAGGTAATATAACTTGATTCCCTACTCAACAAAACCCATGACTTCACCCTTGTGAAAGGAATACTCAACAGGTATGCTCATTTCCTCCATACATAACTCTATTGTAGTCTTTCTTCGTTTGAAATGGCCAAGGATAACTTTTTGGAATCATGTAGGTCATTCATCGCCTATGTTGCCAAGGGAGGGGCATACAAGGGATCGAACGCCACACTGCAACACAGTATGTGATTTTCGGTACATGCTACAACATAATAATCCTATATCATACTTCGTAATAATGCGTCTCGAACTGACTATACCTATATATGTAATTATATTTTTGCAGTGCCGCCAGCAAAAACATGATCACCTATGTGCATTCTACGTTTGCCATCATATGTAGCAAATGATGAGTGCTAAGCTGAAGGATCCCGAGGTTTGTCAATCTTGCAATAATTATTTCCTAATTATAAATTTAAATATATATGCTTACTACTTTACTCCTGCTAGCGACAAGACTTGAACATAGATTTAGATGCACTCGTGAGAGAGATCTCGAAGGTTCGAGGGAAGCTCTGCAGCTTCATCAAGACGGAGATCGTTAATGCCGACGGAGAGTTTCACTCCATCAACACCTCTAAACCACCTTCAAACAATTGATTCAATTGTAATTCACTTTGAGTAGTTGTAATTCAATTGTAACTCTAGCGACAATACTTGAACATATTCTTTTGTAATTGATTTTGAGTTGTAAATGATCACTTTGAGTTGTCAACAATTGATTCATCTGTGATGTATATGTTTTCTGTCTACTTGTTTTCAGAGGGTATGGCTAGCAATTCCTGATGCTAGCTGAAAATCAAAAAAAATTGGTTAGGTATAAAGAACTATCACAGACGGTTTTTTGTTGAAATCGTTTGTGAAGGGCTAGTATCATCGACGGTTTTATTTACAAACCGTCTGTGATACGTAGGATATCACGGACGGTTATATTTACAAACCGTTTGTGATATGTCTCCAACTACAAATGGTTTGTAAATAGATCTGTTCAGGATATCCCACGATCACGCAGGCGGTTTTTGGTGGAAACCGTATATGATACTAGCCCTTCACAGATGGTTTCAACAAAAAACCGTATGTGTTAGCCTTATCACGCATAGTTCAAAATAGTTCAGGATAATCGCTCGCTATCACGCATATACAAATTATGATGGTTCCAACCGTGCAGGATAACCTATGCTGTACTAGTGCAATATCTTATGCGCTACAACTTGAACAAGCCAGTTCGGTTACACGCTACAACCTAAAGGAGTTGGCAGCGATGCAGTATGAAGAAGTTGAGTCAGATACGTTATTTTAGAAGTAGCGATAGCAGACTTTCTAGCAGTATTGTTTAGGCAATTGTAATATAGATATGGATAGTTAACTATAGCTTTATAGTAGTTATTGTTTAGGCAATTGTAATCCAAATATGGATAGTGATCTTTAGCAAGTTTTGTTAGGAGGGCTTCTCTGAGATAAAGGGAAGCAGATTCGGTTGTGAGAAGACAATAAAGAAGTTATTTAGTAGTTTGCAATTCAGAGCCTTGCGTCGACTAAGAACGAATCTGGTTGACAACAGGGCGAGTTGTTCTATCGTATCTGCCACTGAGATTAGACATTGAGAATTAGCCATATCATCTTTGGTATCAGATTCCATGGACTATCACGTGAAGAAACAACTTGACGAGATGGTTCGGATGCTACAAGACCTTACCACATCCAAGGAAGCGTTGGACAACAGGCTCACAGCATTAGCGCAGAGGGGTCCTCGCAAAGATGATACAACAGCTACTGCTGGCTTTCGCAGGCGCACGTCTCATGAGCTGCCAAGGGAAGAAGACGATGACCACGGTTATGGAAGCCGCGGAGCACCGCGATTCCATAAATTGCTCTTTCCAACTTATGATGGCAAAGAAGATCCGTTGTCATGGCTCAATTGTTGCGAACAATTTTTTTTCAAGGACAACGCTCATTGGAGGAAGAAAAGGTTTGGTTAGCCTCATATCACATGACAGGAGTCGCACAATAATGGTATTATCGACTCGAGAGAAATCAAGGTGTTCCTTCGTGACCATGTTTTGTGGATCATGTGAACCTTCATTTTGGACCTCCCATCCGAAGCAACGCTTTGGGTGAGCTCATTCAACTCCGGCGCATGGGAACAGTCAGTGATTATCAAGAGCGGTTCTTGGCTCTCTTGTGTCGTTGCGATTACATGACTGCACGACAACAAGTACACATTTTAACTAATGGCTTGCGCAAACCTTTGCGTACTGATGTGGAACTACATAATCCCACAACTCTGGAAATAGCAATGAGTTTGGCACGTGCTTATGAGAAGCAACTTGAGGTTGACGATGATGATGAAGTTCGACCACCCAACAAATCCTCTAGCATGAGCAGATCGGCCAACTCTAGCTGTGGCTCTCTGCTTGGTTTCAATTCGGCTTCTTCCAATACGAGAGGACTCCCAGTCGACACCAGCCCAACAGTAGCTACCGTCCTCTCTGGTCCTAAGACACCCAACTCTAAATTCCAGCGCTTGACTACCGAGGAGATGGCAGACCGCCGATTGAAAGGACTTTGCTTCAACTGTCCTAAAAGGTTCTCACGTGACCATGCTAACAAGTGTTCAATGAAAGGAATCTACTTATTGGAACTTGAGGACGAGGATAACTCCGATCATGTTTCAGAAGACGATGTGGAGATTTCGTTACACGCGCTTACTAGAATCCGCATGGGAAAGACTATGCAACTACAAGTGGACATCAACAATCATCAAACACACGCATTGGTCGATTCAGGGTCCACACATAATTTCATCACTGAAGACACAGCCTGGCGTCTCGGCCTCTCTCCAGTATACGACAGTCCCTTGTGAGTAGCCGTTGCTAATGGCGATAAAGTCGCCAGTACAGGACTGTTACATGGGGTTCATCTTCGGATCGCTCAGGAGGAATTATTTCTGGATTTTTATGTTATCCCATTGGTCAGATTTGATCTCGTCCTCAGTGTTCAATGGCTATGGACATTGGGTCCGATCATGTGGGACTTTGAGCAGCTATCCATGGCATTCTAGTGGAATGAACATCAATTTACATGGGACAGGTTGCAGCCAACACCATGGCAGGCCACCCTTGCTGTCCTGCAGAGTGACACCTTGTTGTCTTCTCTTCTCGATGAGTTTGCCGATATATTTGCTGAACCAAACAGTCTACCATCACAACATCGTTACGACCATCACATCCATCTTCTACCTGGTACGGCTCCCGTGGCTATTCATCCTTATCGCTACCCTCAGTTGTTAAAAGATGAGATCGAGCGGCAATGTGAAGAGATGCTACATCAGTATATCATTAGGGAGAGTAGCTCGGCCTTTTCATCACCAGTACTGCTGGTCCGTAAGAAGGACACCTCGTGGTGTTTCTATGTTGACTATCGAGCACTCAATGACAAAACTGCCAAAGACAAATTTCCTATTTCGGTGGTTGATGAGCTTCTTGACGAACTTAAGGGCGCCAGATTCTTTACCAAATTAGACTTACAGAGTGGTTATCATCAAGTATGCATGCATGCCAAGGATATTGAGAAGACAACTTTCCGTACCCATCATGGTCAATACGAATTTCTTCTCATGCCTTTTGGGTTAACGAACGCTCCGGCTACGTTTCAGGCTCTTATGAATGATATTCTTAAATCATATATTTGCCAATTTGTCTTGGTCTTTTTCGATGACATCTTGGTTTACAATGGCTCATGGGCTGGACATCTTCAACATGTACGTGCAATTTTTCAAGTCATGCGCCACCATCAGTTAGCCCTTAAGCAATCTAAATGCTTATTTGGTGCCGCTACAGTAGCCTACTTGGGGCATGTTATCTCAGCAAAAGAAGTTGCTATGGACGTCACTAAGGTGGAAGCCATCTCTGGTTGGCCAACTCCTACCACAGTGCGTGCCTTGCATGGTTTTCTTGGTTTGACAGGGTATTATCTCAAATTCATCAAGGATTATGGTGAGGTGGCTGCTCCCCTCACTAAACTCCTTAAGAAAGAGGCATTTGCATGGTCTCCGGCCGCTGACGTCGCCTTTTTGGCCCTTAAGAAAGCTCTTGTTACCGGTCCTATCCTTCAATTGCCCGATTTTACCAAACCGTTTTTGGTGGATTGTGATGCTTCGGGTACAGGCTTCAGGGCAATTTTACATCAAGGCTCGGTACCGATTGCATTTTTTAGTTGAGCGGCCGCGCCGCATCATGTTAAATTGGCGGCCTATGAACGCGAGTTGATTGGGTTGGTTAAAGCAGTCCGTCATTGGAGGCCTTATTTATGGGGACGTGTTTTCATTGTCCGCACAGATCATTACAGTCTTAAGTATCTTCTCGATCAGCGGCTCTCCACAATTCCTCAACACACTTGGGTAAGCAAATTATTTGGATATGATTTTGCTATTGAGTTTCGACCAGGAAGACAAAATGCAGCTGCCGATGCACTGTCCAAGCAGCAGGACTTTGCTGCGACGGTCATGGCGCTGTCCTCACCATCTTTTGCTCTCTTTTATGAACTTTGCCAGGAGCTACGGGATAATCCCACTGTCCAGTCCTTTGAAAATCGGGAAGTTGAATAGTATCAGCAGGACGTGTCCGAGGGCACGGCTAAGCTAGCCTGGTCATTTGTGGATGGCTTATTATTGCACGAAGGACGAGTTTTTGTTCCAGCTGACTCTTCATTGTGGCAGCAAGTACTGGCGGAGGCTCATGGCAGTGGGCATGAAGGGGTTCAGAAAACTATGCACAATTTACGTGCCACTTTTTATCATCCTCATGATGGTTGCAAGGTGCGTGAATTTATTAAAGGGTGTATCATTTGTCAGCGAAATAAGACTGAGCATTGACATCCTACCGAATTCTTACAGCCTTTGGAAGTTCGTAGCTCTATTTGGCAAGATATCTCGATGGAGTTTGTGGAAGGTCTTCCAAAGGTGGGTGGTTGTTCAGTGATTTTATCTGTGGTGGATCGCTTCTACAAATACGCTCATTTTATTACTTTGGGACATCCGTATACTGCCAGTACTTTGGCCCGCGTATTTTTTGATGTGATCGTTCGCTTGCATGGTATTCCGTCCACAATTGTTAGCGACCGTGATCCTGTGTTTACTAGCAATTTTTGGGCCGAACTTTTTCGTCTTGCTGGGGTCAAATTACAGTTAAGTTCTATTTTTCATCCTCAAAGCGATGGTCAAACGAAGGTGGTCAATCGCATTATTGTTATGTACCTTCGTTGTCTTTCTTGTGACAGACCAAAACATTTGCTTCAGTGGCTTCCATGGGCAGAATATTGTTATAATTCTTCCTTTCAGACAGCTTTGAAAACCACTCCTTTCAAAGTGGTTTATGGTCGTGACCCCCCTACACTTTTGTCCTATGAACCAGGTACAGCTCATGTGGCAGTAGTTGATCAGCAACTTCAAGATCGTGATGAGTTCTTAGGTGAAATCTGGGAACAGTTGTTGCAAGCACAGGATTATATGAAACAACACCATGATCGGTTCCGACGTGAGGTGGTGTATGAAGTAAACGATTGGGTTTGGCTTCGCCTTCACCATCGCACCGCAGCTGCTATCAAAGATGGTTCTTCTAAACATTGTCCCCATTTCTATGGACCTTTTAAGGTAATCGGCAAAATTGGGCCAGTCACTTATCACCTTCAACTTCCCGCTCGTGCTCCTATACACAATGTTTTTCATGTTGTGTTACTTAAGAAGTTTGAAGGTACTCCGCCTGCTGATACTGTTCAACTTCCCGATTTTCTTCATGGCCGTGTCGTTCCTATGCCTAGTCATATTGTTCATGGCCGTCTCAATCGTGGTGTTTGGGAGTTATTAGTGCAGCGGATAGGGTGTTCTGCTGCAGATGCAACTTGGGACAAGTTGATAAACGTTGGACAGAAAAGGTGACTAGAGGGGGGTGAATAGGAGCATGCTTACTTTTCACTTTAGTCGGATTCAATACTAATTTCACTCCAGTAGCTATGGAAGCTATGAAGATCGATAAGTAAGTACAGCGGAAGACTTGTACTGAATCCAACCTAAACCCCAAAGCAAAAGACCACGAACCAGAAGGCACAAACCCTGAGTGCGGTCAGACCGACGTGTATGGCATGGTCAGACCGGAGGGCGGTTTGACCGACGGCTTAAGCGCGGTCTGACAGCGGTGCAGTCTGACCGACGGCTTGAGTGCAGTCTGACCGACTGCACGATGAATCACGCAAACAGCCCGAAAACCAAAACTCAAAACGATTTAACTTTTGATTCACGCGGCCAAACTCCACGAAACATGAGACACACCTTCTCTAAGATATTAGGAACCTATTCCAATCAAGGATCGCAGAGATCCATGCCAAAATTCCTGTCTTTTTCAGTTTGAACGAAGGGTGCTCCAAAATCAAGTCAAAATCAAAATATGATCTAGAGACTTGCTCGTGGGTAATTGATAATCAAGATGATCCTAGATGTATTTCCACATGTCACAGCAAGGTAGATCAAGGCAAGAAACCAAGCAAAAACTCGCGGATCAAAGAAAGACTCAAAATCATCAAATAGATAAAAGAAAAGCAAAGAGACACATCTTTGAGCAATCTTTCCTTGGATTGATTTGATATGGTATTGGTTTACAGCCACTCCATCAATGGAGGACAAAAACTCAATACATGAGCACGAAATCAAATCCAACTCTCTAGAACCCTAACCTCCAACTATCTTCTCTCTAAGCACAAAAGCAAAACTAGGGTTTTCAATAATGAAAGGGTTGAAGGGGGTGCAGCCACCTCCCTCCTCTATTTATAGTGGAGGCTTAGACCTTCTAAAAGCATTAACCCTAATGGGCTTCCGTTAAGGCCCACACAAAAATGGGTCACATACGCACATATTTTAAAGCGACGTCTTCATCTCCTCTTGACCTAATCCGCTTCATCATGCGCCATCTTGCGCCGTGGGTTGGCAAAAGGTCACCAAGGTGGTATTTGATAAAATTACCAAAATACCCCTTCTCGTTCTTTTTGCAAAGACTGAGTCCTATCTTCGTGAAGCACTTCCATGCTTCGCCACGTGTAGGTTGATCCAACGGCTCTCATCATGTCGGCAAGTCTCTCTCATCCGGCTCCCACCGAAACCACCATGGCACTTGCACCGACCCCCACGACGCTTGATCCAACCCGTCGCATCGAACTGCCCGTTCGGTCACCTTTGTCCCTCTTGCGCCATGCTTGACTCCATTGACTTCACCCGGCATCCCCGATTGTTCTGGACCTCATCTCTGCAAGCTTAGTCCCGATCATCCTCACCGTTGACCGTCATTGACCCCCAAGCAACCTGCACAACAATAGACAAAGAAATCGATTCCGGGAACAAGTTCTTCACAACTTGACCCACATTAGTCAAAACATGCATCATGCAACACATATGCACTGAAACCCATGAACTTGACCTAACCCAACACTCATCGCCACCGATTGGCCGATGATCAGTAAGAACCCAGTCAGACCACCATTGAAAGGCTCGGTCGATCACGTTTGGCTCGACCGCAAGGCCCAACACCGGTCGACCGCACTTGTAATCGACAAAGATATTAAACTTTAACGAAAACTCGTGTTTCGACAAACCGTTAACGACATTGCCAATTGTAACATCATCCTAAGATCGTGCACATATCCCCATGATATCCACAATCTCCCCCTTGATGAACACATTATCAATTTCCCACAAATGCAAATTTTGAGGTTTGAAAAGTAAAAACTCGACGTTTTCGCACAAAGGCACAACTTGGTCCAAACGCAAGAGAGAGCAATGAAAATGACCAAGTTGGCTTCAGAATAGCAAAGGCAAGTGAGATAAGACTCAAAATCTCACTTAAGGTCTATAAGAAAGAACAATTGTTCGAATTGACCTTTGATCATTGTGAGGTTGCAAGAATTGCAATTCAAGTTAAGATCATAAGAATGTAAATAAGAAACTCCCCCTCACTATGATCATCAAATTTCAGAAAATCTCAAAATTTTCTATTTTTCTCCAAGAAGCTCCCCCTTTTTAACATTTTTATATCTTCTCCCCTTTATACAACTTTGATATATCTTCTCCCCCTTTGACAATGTAGTCATCAAGGAATCACACATTCCTCTCATCCAGATATGACAAATGCAGAATGAGAAAAAAGCATAAGAAGGAGCATGCATGAAATGCAATGGAGTGACTTCATTTTATTTATTTTTGTATTTTTCAAATTTTGAGTACAAGAAGCTTTGGAGATTACCCAAAAGAACAAACTAGCATTTCTAAAGTTGCACAAGACATATCAAGCCTGAAGGCGCTAGCAAGATCATGTTAAGACATATATACCAAAGCTAAGCTAGAAGGCTCAATGTAAAGCAATGAATTGTAACAATTTAAGCAAAACTTCAAATTTAGCAAGTTCATCAACAGGGATCCTAAAATGATAATGGCCATGTCAAAATATCAATGTGAGATCAAAAGGCTAATAATGACCACATTAAGAGACAAACAGGTCCTGAATTGAATCATTTTGCTCAATTTTCTCAAACACCCATTTTTCAATAGTTTTTCATTTGCAATGAATATTGAAGTTGACTAATGGTCTAACTTAGTGAAGAAGATCCTGGACTAGGAGCCATCCACAAACTCTTCCTAAGCTTCAACCAGAAGTTGATTAAAGGTATATCTTAGTGAAGTAGATCCTGGACTAGGAGCCATCCACAAACTCTTCCTAAGCTTCTACCAGGGCGACAAATCTTGAGGTTCATGTCAGTTTTGACAAGCAGTCCCCATGAGATCGTCTAGATCCTCAAACTATCTCCGAGTTCATATCTATGACATGCAGTCTCGTAAGAGTAGTTTGGCACAATTTAAGCAAAAGACAATCTTGAAATTGATTTATCATTTTTCATTTTGCACAGGAGCAGTTTTAGATTCTCAGAAGCACAAGAAGCTCAAGTAATGATCAATTTTAGATTCAAGAGCTAACAAAGCAATTTTAACAGGGGCCAATGTCACAAAAGGAGCACTAATTGCGCAACTAGCGAAAACATCCATAAATTGTAGTTTTTAGTTCAAGTTGTTTTAGAGTTCTATCTCATTCAGCAAAGACTTAGCTACACATGTGAAAACATGATAATTCTAGCAAGTCAAAGAACTAGACATAGCATTGAGCAAGAATTGAAATACTAAAGCTCCAAAGGGTAATAAGCAAAGCTTCATCAATTTTTAAAAGACAAGCAGTAAAGTTTATATTACAATGCATCTTTTTGTGTTTTTCATATGAATGCAATATGATACAATGAGATGCGAGAAAAGCTCAAAAAGCCTAAAAAGATAAAAAAGGATCAAAAAGTTTAAAAGAAGATCAAGAAAACATTAGATGAACAAGGAAAGATCAGAAAAGATCCAACTCCCCCTCAAACCATCCCATAGGGATAAATTACCCCTAACTCGCTTCACAAGGTGGCAAACCTTGCTGGATCTAAAGGCTTGGTGAGGATATTGGCCAACTAAGCCTTGGACTCCACAAAATGCAGCACAATATCACCCTTCTCAACACGGTCTCTAAGGAAGTGATAGAGAATGTCTATGTGCTTGATCCTAGAATGTTGCACTGGGTTTTTAGCAATGTTAATAGCAGAAGTGTTATCACAGAAAAGAGGAACACTAGCAAAGTTTAACCCAAAGTCCTTGAGAGTGGACACCATCCACAAAATCTGGCTACAGCAACTAGAAGCAGCTACATATTCAGCTTCAGTAAAGGATTGTGCAACAGAGGACTACTTCCTAGATGACCAAGAGACAAGAGAAGTGCTTAAGAAATGACAAGTGCTAGAAGTACTCTTCCTATCTAGTCAACAGCCTACAAAATCAGAATAAAAAAAACCACCGAATGGACAACGAAGAGGAGCAGGAATACCAAATGCCATACTGGAGGGTAGAGTGTAAATACCTAAAGATGCGCTTAATGGCTTAGCGATGTGAAGTCCTCGGAGACGCCTGAAATCTCACACAGAGGTAGACTGTGAAGTGGATATCCGGTCTTGAGGCCGTCAGGTACAGAAGGGAGCCAATCATGCTGCGGTACTCGCATTGATCCCCGGCTTCTCCTTCCTGTCGGGACCCCGGATCTCCGGATCCAGGACCCTTTGTGTATGTCTGCACTATTCTCTGGATCAGTAGCTAGTGCACACAGTTGCAACATTGGTGTAATCAAAACCATACCACAAACTATAGATGAAGCAGACAAATTAATATTTAATAGAAAAAGGATCTTATGGTCAAGTCTTACAAAGTTTGCCACGCAGGGCTAAGCAACAAAAGAGAGCTTGCAGCGGAAACCAAACATCTGGTGGAGGTCACCCAATATGCCCACAGGCAATCGAGTGGAGGACGCAACCTAATTCGCATAGTCTTCAAAGTATTCTTCTCCATAGAGCTCTGAGTTCACTGGTTCACCATCCTCTGCTGATTTAAACAGAGGGCGCAAAGCCGTGAGTACTTTGAATGTACTCAGCAAGTCGCAGAGAAATGTATGCAAGTAATATTCATGCAAGGTTTGACAAGGATAGCTTTATGGCTATTTTGCAGAAAACAATATTGACAGTAAATACAGTAATTAGATTGAAAAGCATAATTTAAAAGATTAATATATATGTAATCAATTTTCTTTGAAACAACTAGTGAACACCATGTTCACTTCCCAACCATCGACCAACATCAACTACTCAGATCCATCCAACCCATTCCAACATTTCAAGAAAATCTACCCCTTGCGTGAAATCACCAGGCATGTCCATAACCAGGGACATGGCTATTCGAATAGTTTTACCTCTCTGCAGAGGTTGTACAGCTTGACCCACAGGACACGAATGCTCTAGTTTGTTCAGCATAATTCTATGCCACCGCTCACTACCTTAGGTAAGCAGTCTAGAGCACGTGACAAGGCTTTTACAAAGTTCTGTTTTGACTTGGTTCTGCTTGCTAAGGTTTCGCCATTCTAGGCCCCCTCTTGCACCATTCCCAACCAGAACAGAACCGAACCAAAATATTGCTAATTAGTCGGCCAGGTCTATCCCAGTCTAGACATGTGGTTGTACGGTTAAGGCTCAGATCAATGGTTCAAGGTTAAGTCCTTAGTTGGTTGCTCAGACGAGACGTTTCCGCCTTCCAAATGTGCGTTACGGCACCCACCTTTTACCACCACCCACTCGTCCAAGCATGAATCATTTTCATTCAACCTGGCCAAATGACCACCCTAGTCATGGCACAACAAATTTTATCAATAGTGGCTCCGCCACGGTTCCATAATTCCTTTAGTCAAATTCAATCATTGTTGGGTTCAACCTGGCCAAAGGACCACCCAGTCCTAGCATCACAAATTTTAGTTAAGGCGACAACAAATGTCGTGGTCTCACACAGGACCACACTTCATTTTAATCAGCAACACTGGCCGCTACTACACAAGCCACAAACCGGTGTGCTGGGGGTAAACTAATATCGAATGATTCATGGCGAGACCAGCGTCTACCAAAGCATGGCTAAGCAAACACGATACCCATGTTGGTAGTACAATAATATCCAACTAATAATCCATCCTAGGGTGTCCAAGGAATTTATGTCATTCAAGGATACATGTCATTCACAAATTGTCAAGGAGGCATAATGGCAATTAGGTAATTTAACTAATTCCTGAAACCATTTATTATAAAATTAGCAATGCATGTTTATATCAAGCAATATACTTGTATAAAGATGGGTTCAATATGATCAAAGGTCTACGACTTGCCTTCGTTGAAGAGTAGAGGTGCTTCAATGTCGGGTCTCTGAAGTCGCTCAAATACCTAATCTATACGAGCGAACAAAGCTAAATAAATCAAACAACTCAAAATAAAATTCAAATAAATACCAAATAAATACTAATAGGAAGATAATGAATTTATATGAATTTATAAATTTGAATCACTCGAATCGGAGTTCGAATGAAGAAGTTATGGCCAAAGGAAGTTTGAATTGCATAAAATGACAAAAGGATTGGATCTTCGGATTTTCCGAAATTATTTTTCTACGGGAAAATTGGTGGAAATGTCACTTGGCACCGACCGGGCATGACGGGCGGAACATATGTCGCTGAAAGGGCCGACGTGGCACCACGCGGCGCTGAGGTGGCGCCACCTCGGCCTCTGCCAAGCGCGTCGTCCGGCAATGCAAGACGGAGCCGAGGGTCGGCCAAGCGAGCTAGTAGATGGCCGGCGGCGAGGACACCGGCGGCTAGAGGAGCTCACGGTGAACACGGTGCTCACGAGTTTGAGGACGCGGCAGCACGGGGAGGTCGTCGGCGAGGAGAGAAAGCGGCGGCGGTGGCGGTTGAACGAGGCGGCGGCGCTCCCGGAGGGGCTCGGGCGGGAGGCAAGACAGGTCGCGCCATGACGAGGCGGTGGCCGGAGGCGAGGTCGACGGCGCGGAGCAAAGCTCGGCAGTGGCGGCAGATCACGGTTGAAGCTCCACGGCCGGCGACTTGAGCTCCAACCGCGAGCTCGGAGGAGAGAGGAAGAGTGAGTGGGGAGAAGCTAGAGGAGAGGGAGGCGCGTCCGATGCTCCTATTTAGAGGCCTCGGGAGGTCCGGAGAAGGAGGACGGCATGGAGGTCGCCGCCATTAATGGCGCTTGACCCGTGGCATGGGGAGGAGGCATGGGCGGTGATGTATGCGGGCGGGCGGCGGCTGGCGGCGGAGGCGGAGGTGACGCGCGCAGACGGACGGGAGTGGGTGGCGGCGGAGTCACGAAAACGCTGCGTGGGCGTGGACGCCGCCCCACTTGGCACGGGCGCCAGACTCCACGCGAGAAGACAATGACCAGAAAGGCAGGGCGGTGGCATACGGGGTGGAGGACAGCGCATTGAAGGCGCACGTAGGGAGCAGGTGCAGCCGGCGCACGGCGTTGACGTGAAACGGGGGCCCTGGCGCTGCGCTCGATCTGGAGGAAGGAGAAGGGCGCTGGGGAAGAAGGCGCTGATAGGGCAGCCCCACACGTCAGCGGCAGCGGGGAGCGAGCGGGGAAGGCGCGGCGATTGCGAGCCGTCCGATTTCAATCGGACGGTGCTTAAGCGGAGGGGGCGCGGGCGCGCGGGAGCGGGCTGAGGTAGCGATGCGGGCTGGGGAGCTAGGCCGGCGGAGAGAGGTGGAATGGGCCGAGAGGGAAAGATTCGGCTCAAAGCTCTTAGGAAGATTTTAAATAGGTTTCCAATTAAATAAATACCAGAAACGAAAAAGGATTTTTAGAAAATAGCTTAAGCCGTCCAAAAATTCTAGGAAAATTCACAGAAATCCCTTGAATTATTTAGAACTTAATAAAAATATTTTCAGCTTAACTTTTGCTTTTTAGTTTTTGCAAATAATTATTTTTAACTTAGGGCAAAAGGAAAAACCAATTTAAAATCCAACTAAACCAACTTGCATTAGTTGAAGTTTTAATTAATTCAAATTAAATTGCTTTTAAAATTCTAAATTACAAATTAAGCTTTGGAAAATTAATAAAACCAAATGGTTAATTTTTAAAGTTTTGAAAATTTTCAAAAACTCAGGAAATTTGGAATGTTACACTTCCTCATCTGGATCCAAAGCAGTCAAAGTCGCTATGGGAGTCGCAATCGGCTTACAGTCACCTATCTGGAAGCGCTTGAGCAGATCCTTGGTGTACTTCGTTTGATGGATGAAGATCCCTTCCTTGCGTTGCTTGATTTGAAGCCCCAGAAAGTAGTTGAGCTCTCCCATCATACTCATCTCAAATTCCCTAGACATGGTATCAGAAAAATTGGAAACAAGAGCATAAGAAGAACCACCAAAGATAATATCATCCACGTAAATCTGAACAAGCAGGAAGTCATTGCCATGCCTAAGAATGAAAAGAGTCTTATCTACCTTTCCCATTTCAAAATCATTCTTAAGCAAAAGGTCTTAAGTCTATCATACCAGGCTCTAGGGGCTTGTTTAAGACTGTACAAGGCTTTGGATAGCTTGAAAACATGATCAGGGTGCTTGGGATTCTCAAAGCCAGGAGGTTGCCTAACATACACTTCCTCCTCTATAAAACCATTTAGAAAGGCACTCTTAATATCCATTTAATGCAACCTAAAACCTTTAGATGCAAAGAAATGCAAGGTATCATCTAATGGCTTCTAGTCTAGCAACAGGAGCGAAAGTCTCATCAAAATCTAACCCCTCAACTTGGCTAAAGCCCTGAGCTACCAACCTAGCTTTGTTTCTAACCACAGAACCATCCTCATTTTGCGTATTTTTGAATACCCAACGGGTTCCTATCACATTATGACTACTAGGAGGCTCTACTAGGTTCCAGACCTTGTTTCTCTCAAAATTCTCTAACTCCTCATGCATGGCATTGACCCAGCTAGAATCAGATAAAGCATGTGATATATCGCGGGGTTCAAAAGAAGCTACAAATGCAGAATGAGAGAAGAGACTCGGATCGTGATACCTTGAGTGAGTGACTCGCTCATGAAGATTACCAATCATCTGATCTGGAGGATGTTGCTTCTGAATGTGCAGTGGAGCGCCTAGGGGAGATAGCATCTCCTCAACCTCCGCAGGTACTGCTGATGAAGAAGAAGCAGCAGGAGCCTCAATTAAAGGTGAAGCGGTCATAGCAGGTTCTGGAGCTTGGACAGGAACATCATCAGTAGCAAGTGAAGAAGCAATATCGAAATCATCCTCATCTTCTTCAACAAAAATACTCTCTGTCACCTGTATATCACCTGAAACATCGGATCTAGCTCCAGGGCTAGTCTCATCAAAAGTAACATTGCATGTCTCCTAGACAATGTTAGTTTCAACATTAAAGACCCGAAAACCACTCGAATGAGCAGGATAACCCAGAAATAAACCATCACAAGTCCTTGATTCAAATTTATCTAGGTTTCCTGTCTTAAGAATAAAACACTTTGATACAAAGACTCGAAAGTGAGAGACAGAGGGTTTTCTACCAAATCGAAGCTCATAAGAAGTCTTGCCCAAAGACGGTCTCAAGAAGACACGGTTTGAAATATAGCAAGCTGTAGCAATAGCTTCGGCCCAAAACCTCCTCAGTGTGCTATACTCATCTAGTATCATCCTAGCCATCTCGACTAAGGTTCTGTTCTTCCTTTCCACAACGTCATTTTGTTGAGGGACGTGTGGAGAAGAGAACTGATGCTCAATGCCACGCTCAGCACAAAAAGAGGCAAAAGAAGCATTCTTGAACTCTGTGCCATTGTCACTGTGAATTGCTCTCAAGGCACTAGGAAGTTCAGAAGCCAAACGAAGAACAAGATCATGATAATGATCAAAAGCCTCATCCTTCAAAGCAAGAAAGAACACCCAAGAGTATCTCAAAAAATCATCAACTAAGACAAGGATATACCATTTGCCACCGACTGACCGAACCCTAGCAGGACCAACAGTATCCATGTGAAGCAACTATCCTGGTCCGTTAGTCATGACCATAGCCAATGAAGGTTGTGAGGCGGCAACTTGCTTGCCATGCCTACAGGGTGCACATACAGCATTCTTGACAGCTTTGAGTTTAGGCAAACCTCTCATGAGATCAAGGCTGCTAACTCGTGTCAGATGATCAAAACCAATGTGCCCCAAACATCGGTGCCAAAGCCAAACATCAGAAGAAGATGCAATTAAACACTTAAGAGATCTGGCAAGAGATTCAGAAAAATCAGCTCCAAAGATTCTACCAACTCTAGAAATCCCAAAAACAAGCTTACCGGCAGAATCAAGCACATGACAGGCATTCTTCTTAAAACGAGTTTCGTAGCCATCATCAAGAAGCTGTGAAACAGAAAGCAAGTTGTACCTCAGCTTGTCCACAAGGACGATGTCCTTCAAGATGAATCTGTCATTCACTTTGATTGATCCCGTTCCTTCAATTCGCCCTTGTGTATCATCTCCAAAGGTGATGAAGTCATCACCCATCGACCACGTGAAGGAAGTGAACCATCTTGAGTCTCTGGTCATGTGGCGTGAACAGCCGGAGTCGACGAGCCACGTGTACTTCCTTCTTCTGTGGCGATCCTGAAAATCAAGGCACAAAAGAACGATGTGTCTCAATACTAGGGTTAGTTAAAAGCGACTTGGGAACCCAATCTCGAGACACACGCTTATAGTAGTATGCAAAGCAGAAGTGCTATCCTTGATTTTATTAGGAGTTCTATTATGAGTAATGGTTACTTTAACATGAGAAGCATCTTGTCTGGGAACATGATGAGCATATGAAACAAATCCTAGTCCAGGTTTCTTATTTTCTAAGTGACTATGTCTCATAAAAGCTCTAGGTTGATGAGATGAAATTCTAGCAATATTTCTCCTAGCATTTTTCAACCTACGCCAACAGAACTCTACCAAATGTCCACTCTTCTTATAATAGGTGCAATGGTATTTGGTACCACTGGGAGAAGCACCTTTTGACTCAAAAGAAGGTTGGACAAAACCTGCAGATTTGAAGATTGTCTTTGCGGGTTGGGTTGTGAATTCAACTAAGCCATTTTCCAAGACATGAATGACATTAAGCTTGGATTTGTCCTGGGTAGAGTTGTATCCTAACCCTTACTTCTTATAAGGAGTTTTTGATGTGTCTAGAATCATGTTTAATTGTTTCTTACCTTTAGAAAATTTCTTTAGTGTGTCCTTAAGGTAAGCATTTTCTTTTCCAAAGTAAACACATGATTCACAATTCTTGGCCATAATGGCTCTAGCATGTTTCTCCTTAAGAAAAGCAACTTCAAGCTTATAGGCTGCACATGAGGCACAAGGTGTAGACTCAATTGTGTCCTTAAGCTTGACATATTTCGCTCTAACTGCTTCTAGAATGTCTTTAACTTCATGTTCACATTCTAAGCAGAAAGAGCAAAAACTAGATTTAACATTACCAGAGGCATCCAACTTGCTAGACTCTAAGCATTTTTCACAGGGAGCAGATTTAACCTCAATTAGCTTAGTCCTAGCATTTTCAAGTTGGTGCAAAGCAATATCATGAGCATATTGCAATTTGGACAGTTCAGAATGTAAAGCATGGCAAGATGAGCATTCATCATCATCAAGTGTCTTAGCATTTGTAAGTTCTAATGTCAAATTATCTACTTGTGATTCTAAATCCTTGTTCCTAGCCATGGTAAACTCTAAGGCCTTATCCTAACTCATGAGTTGCTCAAACATGTCGTCACATTTAGCAGAAAGAACATCATAGGAAGGAGGTACCTTATCGTTGTGATTGATGTCGACGATGTCGGCCATGAAACATATGCCGGTGAAGTCCTTGGCCTTCCCTTTCTTATCTTGAGGGAGCTCCTCCTCCTTGTCCTCCTCGCACCCGGAGTCCACATCGCTCATGGATTGCTCTCCAAAAGCAGCAAGGACCCGGTGAGCGGCCTTCATGACCTTGGCAGCATTGTACTTGGGCTTGTTCCCTTAAGGCTTCTTCCACGCTGGCTTTTCCTCCTTGTGGTTGCTCTTACTGTCGACGATCGAGTCGCCAATCTTACGTAATAAAAGAGGAAAATGACGTGATATTTCCTGGGAGAGAATGGGGCCACTCTTTATTGATATGAACTGGATTTACAGGGGGTGCCTATGACCCGACTAGGGACTACCCCTAATTACACTGAATGCGGAGATTGTTATGCTATAATCTAATAATGTTGTCTTACTTGTCTTTGATCGCCACACTCGCTGTGTCCGATTTGTTTGTTGTAGCTTCTTCGATCGCCCTTTGGTCTTCTGCGCTCCACTCTTAAATAACTTCTGAAGAGGTGGTAGTTACTCCTGGAGAAGGCGTCCCTGGTGAAGCGTTGCGACTGGTCGGGGCGAGAAGTCAGTTAACAATGTGCTAACTGCTCTATGGTTAAATGTCTTAGAGACACTTAACTGTATAGAGGTTGTTGTCAGTGTCTTTAGGACTATGTAACCGTGTGATATGGAGTATACAGCACATGCTATATCCATCGCACAGTATGAAACATTGTCGAGATCAGTTATATATAGCAGTTCATAGCTTTTCCGAGCAACTCCCTAGTCGGAGACTAAGTACAGGCCCTTGTCCGACCAGGGTACCCTTATGTAACCTCTGGAATCCTCACGACCAGTGAGGTCATTAGCCTTAAGGGTTACGACCATGAAGACGTATGGTCTCTTATTGCGTATTAAAATAATACACAGAGGTTTTAATCCTCATCAGCTAGCCCCCGAACTTTAAATGAACAGGTCGTGTGAATACTTTTCCACCAACGAAGTCATATCGGGCAGACCTCATTTAATGTCGTGATATACGAAGTGGTCTGTGTTCACTTTAAAGTTGAGAACTTGCCTTGGGAACCTAAGAGTTTTCTGTCCGTTGGACTTTTTGGATCAATCCCCATTGCAGTTAAAGACCCGAAGCTATAAAAATCTCTATTGCTGGGCTCTAGAGTTTTTACGCTTCCAGATCTTCCTCAAATCCTCTTCAGTTCCTTGCTAAGAAAATATTTCTGACCTCTTATTGCCTTTCCGACCTCAAAGCCTCCTCCGACCATTATTCATCCCTTTGAGAAATTTCACCATGTCGGATCAAATCACAAAGTGGATGGCTTCGGATCTGAATGAGAAGAAGCTTGAAGTGCTGGAGAAGATGGGAATGCTCCCAAACAGGAATCTGATCGGATGGAGATCAGCGGCTGGGGAGCACTTTCCAAGCCGCGAAGATGGGGAAATTCTAGTTTTCCACGCTCACATTAAGTGCGGGCTGAGGGTACCGGTGCACAAATTCCTTCCTTGTGTTTTAAAGCATTATGAGGTGGAATTGGTGAATTTGGCCCCTAATTCCATCGCCAATATTAGTATTTTTATCTTCCTATGTGAGGCGTACCTGGGAGTACGTCCAAACTTGAGGCTCTTCAAGTATTTTTATTGGATGGCGATGTTGGGGAAATCCACAGGGACTCCTGGAGAATGCACGCTGTGCCTTCATGACGGAAAGGCCGGTCATGGAAAAAGAGCTGGTTCTACATGACGGTTACAAGGGATGATGGTCTTTACTTCGCTGGAATTAAGGCGAACGAGAATCCCAAGTGGAGGAAGACCGTGGAGAAGGCAGGGGTGGTAGGAAGATGGGTGGATGCCATCCATGACCTGAGGGTCAAGGGCTTGACTTCCTGGCATGTGGTGAGAGATTTTACCAAATGCCAGATTAGTCCTCTTCTGAGGCTCCGGACTCATTCCCTGCTCTGGTCCATTGGTCGTGATGAAGCTATCTCAGGAGGTGGTAAGTCTTTGAGAAAAGCTCCAACCAGTATGACTTATTATTTGATTATCGTGATATCTTAAAATATGCTCTTGTCTCCTTCCTCCTTTTTTTTAAAGCACTTTCTCCTAAGAAAATCAGAGAGTGGATCAGGATGATCTGCGATGGGGAGCCTGGTGAAAAGGCTTCATTCCCTGATATCTTGGCAATAGTCTCTGTTGAAGAGAGACTGGCAAGACTTAGGGTAGATAATCAAATCTCTTTTATCATGCATATATATATATATATATATATATATATATATATTCTCCGACCAGTTTATTGATCTTGCTCTATTTTTGTAGTCGGTCGGATTGCGAGTTACATAATCAGGTGAGGATCAACATCCCACCGTGGTTCCGACCGATTCGTGCTCAGATGCACTAGAAGGTGATGAATCTCCCTAGGTAATAGAGCATAAAAGAAGAATATCTACAATTTAGATAAAAAAATTCATCACCTAACCAAACTCGTTTTTTGATTTAGGTGGAGAAGAATGAAGGTCTGCAGAGCGTAGCTGCGGAGACTGTAGACTCCAGATTAGTCATTCGCGACCTTACAGTTGTTACTCAAACAACTGATCTGGTGGTTGATGAAACCACTCTCTCCGACCCAATGATCAGGAATGCAATCCTTGATTATTTGATCGAGGATATTGCCTCTGACATCATGTTAGAGGATGTGAGGGGTTTAACCAATCCTGCAAGTTCAGAACCGCGATTTGGTTGAGAAGAAAAGGAAGGCCAGCGGTACAAAGTTTACTATACCGCGCTTCAAAGTCAAATCCAAGAAATTAACTAGGTATGTACAAATGAAAGAGGTCGTATGAGTGCAAACCTTTAATAGTTTCTTGACGATTTGGTGTTTTGAACTTCCCTTCTCCGTTTTGTATAGGTCTTCTAGTATTCTGGTCATTTCCGACCAGAATGTTCCTGAGGACAAGGCACCCGCAGAAGTCCTCGTGCAAAGCACTTCTCAGGACAAAGTTCCTAAGGATAAAGTCGTCGAGGAAGCCCCCGAGCAAGTGTCGATGTTTGCGATGCTCAGATCTAGTGATGATCCTAACTCCTTCTGCGGAGGTAGATGCCCCTAAAGGCCCTCAACAGTTCCCGACAACTGTTGGTAATCCCTCTCAGCCTAACAAGTTCCCTTTTCACCCCCGATTTATCGAGGATAAGGAGCTTGACGAGGCATGGGGAAGAATATCGGACCATCAAATCAAGATAAGTCCTGATACCATTTTTGTCGATTATAATGACATGACAATACGGGTAAGTATCTACGACCAGTTTCATAGTCTCTTTTAAAAGTTTATAGGAAACTTAAAGAGAGAATGCTATTTGTGTAGCATATGGTCGAGAACTTTGTTTGTGGTCGAGTAATCGACCAAATAATTAAGGACTTGGAGCAAAAGCATTCTGAACTGGAAAGTAAGAACCTTCCTCTTAACCTTTTTCCTTCTTCAATGCTTTGTCCTTCTTTAATTATTCGCCCTTATCGTATTCGATAGATTTGGAGAAAATAAAAGAAGAAGTCGTGGCTGGTAAAGCCAGAATAACTCTGCTTGAAGAAGAGAATCAGGCTAAGGACCGGTCGATTGCAGAGGCAACGACCAGGAACGAAACACTAAACAATAAAATTGAAGGTAATAGGTCGTAGACTTGACTTATTATCCTCCTCTGATCACGTTGTGCTTTCTACTCGTTTTACTCTTATGGAGAAAACACAAGTGATAGACAAAATAGAGAAGACTCTGAAATTCGAGCAGGATAAAGAGGCAGCTCTTGTGCAAAATCTTGATGAGAAGATTCATGCTTTAGACAAGATGATCTTTGATATGGGATCAGGATCAAGCATGTCTGATTTAAGAGATCCAATAGAGAAAATGAACTACTTGGGCCAACTTTTAGAAGATCTTAGTGGTCTACTCAAGACTACTCGAGAGAATTAAGCCCAGACTCTAAAAGAAGGCGTTGCTAGTGGAGTTAGTTTTGCGTTGGCAAAACTGAAGGCTTCCAACCCCTCTATTGATCTCCAAGCTGTTGGGGATGACTTCAACTGCCTGCCTAATGAGGCGACCAAGTTTATGAAAGAACTTAGGCCACTTGGAGATAAAATTGTAGAGGAGATGGAGGTCGGATCTCCATCAAACAGTAATTAGTCTGGAGACATTCAAGAGTAGGACATTGTAATATAAGAATTGTATATAAAACTTACCTTTATGTCATCAACAGTTACTCTTTTTATCCCATTGACTTTTTAAAATTCTCATATATTCCCTAGCCCCCGACTGCTTTGTAGTAGAAGAGCTCTACTAGACATGCAGTTAACCAAGAAGGAGAATAAAAAGTCGAAACCATTGTTTTGAGGGGAGTAAAGTCCATTACCGGTCCTTAAACTTTTTATGCTGTGTCATCCCGGTCCATAGACTTTCAAAGTGTGTCATCTCGGTCCCTAAACACTGCTTGGATTCAAATTAGTCCTTAAACTTTTTATCTTTGTGTCATCGGTCCATAGACTTTCAAAGTGTACCATTATCGTGCCTAAGCAAGAGGGCTATGTTTGAGACCCAAATGTGTTTAGGGACCGGATGACACACTTTGAAAGTCTATGGACCGATGACACAAAGATAAAAAGTTTAAGGACCGTAATGGACTTTACTCTTTTGAGGGTTTATAATGATCATAAGACAAAATCGATCGTAATAATACTAGGAAATCATTTTGGTCGGAACCAGTGTATGATTTCGACTAGTTATTGATCTTTTGTTTGTCATAATCGAAATACCAAACAAAACTGTATATGGTCGGAAAAAAGATTTGTTGTATTGACAAAAGTAGAAATGCAAGAATGCATGCAAAAACGATAAGTGATCGTATTTATATATACGACCCAAAACTGGTCAGAAAATACTGCTAAGAATAGAAGATATAGAAAAACATTTCGCAAAACGTGCCCAGACTCAAGTCCGACTGGCAGCGAGGATCGTAAGAAAAGAACAATTGCTAGGAAGCTCCTTCCAGTGGGTAGGACCATGTGCGAAAAAGGAGAAACTTCGACTAGGAGGCTTTCCGCGTCCCGACCAGTAGCCAAACGAGAGTAGAACAGATTTTTGAAATGAAGAAATATAGTCTTCATAATCTTAATAGTATAAGGCACTACATGAAGTTTTTTGTATTATGCTCTGTTTACTCGTATGGTCGCGCGTGGAATCATTCATGGAATGATCACGACTAGGACCTATACAGCGTATGACACAGATGTCGTTGCCAAAGAGTAACAGAGATCCTGATAAAGGATATCAGAGAGAAAAATTGTCTTCTCCGACCATCTTAAACAACAATAATAGGTGACCAGAATATAGGTATAGATATATAAACCATATCACTCGTCGAAAAGAAATGAATGAATACACTAATGAAATGAAAAGAATTGAAATAATGTAAAAAAGAATTAGACATAGAACTTACGCAATTGATCAATGTTCCAAGAATTTGACAAAACTTGCCCGTCCGACATGGCTAGTCGTATAGAACCTGGTCGGGTGACTTCGACCATAGTGTAAGGACCTTCCCACTTGGGAGAAAGTTTGTTGCGATTTGCCTGATTCTGAATTTTTCTGAGAACCAGATCACCTACAACAAGGCTGCGAGGTTGCACCTTACGACTATGGTACCTTCGCATGGCTTGTTGATATACTGCTGATCGTACCAGGGCTTGGTTTCGTCGTTCTTCAAGGAAATTGATGTCATCGAGTCATCGTTCATTCTGATCGTTTTCGTTGAAACAATCAGTTCAAGTAGAGCCAATTTTTAGTTCTAGAGGAAGCATGGCTTCGGCACCATAAACTAATAAGAATGGCGTCTCACCAGTCGCACGACTGGTCATGGTTCGAATGACCCATAATACAGATGGAATTTCTTGAACCCATGCTCTTGACGGTTTGGTTAACTGGTCGAACACTCGGCGTTTGATCCCCTGCATAATGATACCATTAGCTCGCTCAACTGCTCTATTGCTTTGCGGATGAGCAACAGAAGCAAAATGAACTTTGATGCCAAGTTCGTCGCAGAATTCTTGGAATTGACCACTTGAGAACTAGGCACCATTGTCTGTGATTATTCGACTTGGTACACCAAATCGTGTGATCACATTTTTCGTGAGAAATCTCTTGGCGGCCTTAGTTGTTGTTCTAACAACAGGCTCGGCTTCGATCCATTTTGTAAACGTGTCAATCATGATGAAGAGGAATTCGAAGCCCCCGAGTGCTCTTGGGAAAGGTCCCAGAATGTCCAGTCTCCAAGTTGCAAAAGGCCAAGAAAAAGGAATTGTTTATAAGGCTTGTGCTGGCTTGTGTACTTGTCGGCTATAAAACTGACATTGTACGCACTTCGTCACGAGCTCTTTTGCATCATGAAGGGCAGTTGGCCAGTAGTATCCTTGCCTGAAGGCTTTACCGACCAGTGTTCTATAGGAATGATGAGTTCCACAGACTCCTTCATGGATTTTGGTTAGCAACTTAATGTCATTCGTTTGAGATATGCATCTCATCAACACTCTGTGAGATCCTCGTTTATACAAGGTATGTTCAATTAGAGTGTATGATTTGGCTTTTTGTGCTAGACGATCAGCCTCTACATCATCTTCTGGAATTATGTCATGCTGAAGATAATTGTAGATCGATGTCATCCAATCTCTACCTTGATCGTGACAGCGCCAACCGTCAACGACCTGTGGAGCATCCATGTTCTCACGATCAGTATGTACGATCTGTAAGGAGTCATGCATGTTCTCGGAAGGCTCGACCACCGAGGGCGAATCGAGTTGCTCGAGAAAAACTCCAGGCGGGACGGTTGCCCTTGTGGAGGTCATCTGTGCCAACTGGTCTGCTAGAAAGTTTTCCTTTCTAGGAATATGTTGGATCTGGAAACCGAAAAAGTGTTTTTCGAGTTTCCGTACTTCCGCCAGATAAGACGACATATTGGTACTCGAGCATTGATACTCTTTCCCCACTTGATTCGCTACTAGTTGAGAATCGTCTTTCACTAGTAATCTACGAATCCCGAGCGAACGAGCTCCTCGGAGTCCTGCCAGTAAACCTTCATATTCTGCCACGTTGTTCGTGGCAGAAAAATTTAACTAGATAGTGTACTTTATGTGTTCGCCAGTAGGGGATATCAAGATAACTTTAGCCCCTGAGCCTTTTAACATCAAAGAACCGTCAAAGTACATTATCCACTCATCGTGGTGATCGTACTCGGGCCCTTGGGTGGGTTCAAGGTTTGTCCATTCGGCAATGAATTCTTCTATTGCCTGGGACTTGATTATTGTTCATGAGATGAAATGGAGGTCGAATGCCCCTAGCTCAACCGCCCATTTTGCTATTCGTCCTGATGATTCCCTGTTTCCAAGGACTTGACCGAGGGATATCCAGTTGGTACGACCACTTTGTGGGCATGAAAGTAATGCCTTAGTTTCCTTGAAGACATAAGGAGACCATAGAGCAACTTTTGTACCTGTGGGTATCGTTCCTTCGGTCCATGTAAGACTTTGCTTACGTAATACACTGGTCGTTGGATGTTATCCCGTTCTACGACCAGTACACCGCTAACTGTTTGTGGTGTTGCAGCCATGTAAATTAGCAATATTTTTCCCGATCTTGAAGAAACTAAGATTGGGGGGTTCATAAGGTACCTCTTAAGTTCTTCAAAGGCATCGTTTACCTCTTTAGTCCACTCGAAACTTTCAAGTTTCTGGAGAAGCTTAAAGAAAGGTAATCCTTTTTCACCTAACCTTGCTATGAAACGACTTAGTGCTGCCATACAGCCAGTTAGTTTCTGGACCTCTTTCTTCGTGGTCGGAGGGCACATCTAGTCAATGGCCGCTATTTTTACTGGATTTGTTTCGATACCTCTAGCCGAGACTAAGAAACTGAGCAGTTTTCTAGTAGAAACTCTGAACACACACTTTTCCGGATTCAACTTGAGGTTGTGCCTTCTCAAGTTATTGAAAGTTTCTTGTAGGTCATGAACATGGTCGCTAGCGTTGATGCTCTTTACGACCAGATCGTCAACGTAAGCTTTTAGATTCCGACCTATTTGTCGATTAAAAGTTTTTTTGCATCAACCTTTGAAAAGTTGCACCAGTGTTTTTTAGACCAAATGGCAACTTAACATAGCAATAAGTGCCATATGGGGTGATGAAGAAAGTTTTCTCTTCATCTTCTTTACACATATTAATCTGGTGGTACCCTGAATACGCATCTAAAAAACTTAGTAACTCACACCCGGAAGTAGAGTCTACAAGTTGGTCAATGCATGGAAGGGGAAATCATCCTTCGGACAAGCTTTATTAAGATCTGTAAAGTCGATACACATTCGCCATTTCCCATTATTTTTTCTAACCATTACAGGATTGGCGATCCATTGAGGGTAGTCGACTTCACGAATGAACCCAACCTTGAGGAGCTTGTCAATCTCCGACTGGATTGCCTCCTTCCGATCAGGTGCAAAACGCCATAGCTTTTGCTTGATCGGTTTCTTGTCAGGCTGGAGAGCTAGCCTGTGCTCGATCACCTCCCAGGGGACTCCGGGCATATCGGACACCTGTCAGGCGAATACGTCCTAATTTGCTCAGAGGAAGGAGACGAGCGACTCTTCCTATTTGGGGTCGAGTCTAGCCTCGACCAGAATCTTGCGAGTAGATGGGTCAGTGGTTCCTGACCTAGGTGGCGACTTGGCGCTATCCGAAGAAGTGTCTTTGTCGAGTGGTACCTCTCTTGTCTGGTCGGATGGTTTTGCCGTCATCTTCGGCCTCGAGTTTTTGACCTGCACGGTAGATGGATTAACCTCTCTGGTCGGAAGTTCATCGACCAGCTCTAGGGATTTCTGATCACACATGTAAGCCATTTTCTGATCTCCTCGAACCGTGATGACTCCTTTAGGTCCCGGTATTTTCAAACTTTGATAACCGTAGTGCGTGGTTATCAAGAATTTTGCTAAGGCCGGTCGACCAAGGATCCCGTTGTATGCGGATTCAAAATCCACCACATCGAACAAAATCTTTTCTGTTCAAAAGTTGTCGGGTCTTCCGAATGTAACTGGTAAAGAAACTTGTCCTACCGGTTTGGCGGTGGAGCTAGGAACTATGCCGTGAAAGGCATATTTCACTAGTTTCACCTTTGAACTAGAAACTTGCATTTCGTCTAAAGTCCCCGCAAATAATATATTCAAAGAGCTACCTCCATCTATTTGAAAGGATACGGGTAGGCTACGATAGCAACATTTCAAAATTTCTACCACGTAAACCAGAAGCCAAGCAAGAAGATGATCACGGTCGTTACCACTAGACGCCAGCAGCGGCGAAGAAGTGTCGGGCGGCTGGTCCAACGAAGAGCGCATCGATGTACTGATCGTAGTCGATCGTCCAGCGTCCAGCACGTTGATGCAGTGGTCGTGGTCGATCGTCCAGCGTCCTCGTGAGTTGATCGTCTCCTCCAGTACCTCTGCAGTTCCTTGCGAAGATCGCGGATCGTCCTTAAGTGCAACAACGTAGAAGCTCCTCTATGGTATCCACACGTCCAGGGAAGGAACAACCGTACGCCGGTGTGCTAGCACCAAATCGCACGGCAAGGCTCTTAAGAAGATGGCGGCTAGGGTTTCAGTAGAGCAACTCGTGTCAACTCACTTCACCCAACAGCCTCATGCATCTCCTTATATAGTGCCCCATGACGGATCCTATCCAAACATGTTTACGAATCGCATTCGTACTGGTTTGTTCCAACCCGTTAAGTGTGTGACCTGTTAGGTTCATGTGTAGTTCGGTTGTGACTCGGAAACCCTTTCGGCCCGCGAGTAAATGCGATTCCTAGCGTGACATAACGATTCCCTAATACACACAAATTATATGGGGCGAACCTTAATGCAATATGATCTCGACCGAGGTCCTCATCACTTACGACCAGGTCCTATCTCTATCTGACCAGTTAAGATTCGATCACGACCAACTCGTAACTCCTTACGACTTGGTTTCGACCACTCTGTGATTACGTTCGACCGATCTCGACTTGCTTGTATCTCCATACGACCAATCCGTGGTAGGGTCGACTAAGCGACCTACTCATGTATTCTCCTTTTGCCTCACGATATCTGGTTGAACTCGGTGAGATGTTGTGTCATCCATGGGTGCTCAATGCTTTCTCGATCGAGTATCGGATAACCTCATGTGGTCGAACTCTTTGACCACGATGGCATAGCCATGCACTTTCTTTATCCGACCACTTGAGGGCGAGATATATCTCTCTGTTGTGTTAGGAGGGCAAATCCCATATCCGACCGATCACATCCCTCTGCATGTTTCATAGCATACCCAAAGCTATCTTTATAACCACCCGATTCTGGCGGCGTTTGGCAACCCCTAAGAGTGCTATTACACATGTAGGAAACCATGCTGATCTCATGTCTAAGGATTATACATCATCATTGCTTGAGACCAACTAACGACACATAGAATCATAACAATCTCAATAGTGTCTCAAGGTGGATCTTATCCAACACCATGTTCTCTAACACATGTCCACATTATTGATTCGATATCCCTATATCCATGACCGGTGAAACGTCGTCATCAATCAATACATGTGCTGGTCGTAGAGTCACTAGTGTTCCGACCAGTGACTTTCGACCAGGGATATTTTTAGAACGACATCATCATAAGTTAAAAAGAGCTTCACCAACAAGTCACATACTCGTTAATCTTCATGACTGATGATTCATTCAAGGAACAAGATAACATATTATCAAATATTGTGAACATAATGAAATATAATCATCTCTATGATTGCCTCTAGGGCATATTTCCAACACTATTAAGACTCAATTAACCCTACAATTATTAATAGTAGGTTCAACAACTATAGGGAACCTACCTGGTCGAGTCGAAGGGATGGGGAAATCTTCTTTGCTGAAGGAGATTGTCGTGTTCGACCACTTTGATGGCTTGATTATGGTCGGAGGCTCGACGAGGTTGACCTCCCACTCCACAGCCTTCAGATGACGCCTTGACTCGTACGATGAAGATCCTCCAAAGATCATGTTGACCATGTGTTGAGGGTCCTAGTACTCCATCTCTTCGTCGCCATCTTTGTCCTTTTTGGAACTCGTTTCTCCAGGCTCCTGTATTGCGGGAAATGGTCCTTTACCTGCATAATAGTCCTCCAGTTTCTTTTGCCAGACTCGGCAGGTGCGGAGGTTGTGCCCTGCCTGCTGGTGAAGTGGACACCATTTCTTGTTTTTCTGGAATCCTTCGGTCGAAGCCTTTGTTTTGCCTCGACCGGTATAGTCCTTCTTACCCTTCGTGAATTTTTTAGGAATCGCTAGGACTTCCTTATCGTCGGGTATGTGGTTCTTTTTCTCCTTGAGAGACTTCTTGTTCTTCTTCTCTGGTTTGTTCAGGACAGGCTGGGAAATTTTATCTTTCCGATCAATGGCCTCACATCACTCTATTGCTTCGCTGGCAGTGGCGTACTTATCGGCCATGTGAAAAGTTTGACGGTTGTTCATGGAGGGTTCATTGCTATGTCCTACGTAAACCGCCGATTCCTAAGACATGTTTTAAAAGCCTGGATAACCGATGACTCTGCAACCTCAGGTATGGAATTACGAACCTAGCTGAATCTCTTGATGTATTGACGGAGAGTCTCGTCAGAGACTTGCCGGATTCGTTGGAGATCATCCTCTTTTCCAGGGTGATCGTACGTACCCTGGAAGTTCACAATTAGAAGGTCGCAGAGTTGCTCCCAAGTATAGATTGATCCGACCGGTAAGTTAAGTAACCAAGACTGACCAGACCCTTCGACCACGGTAGGCAGATAGTTAGCCATCACATTTTCTTCACCACTAGCAGCTCTAATGGCGATGATATATATTTGGAGAAACTCTAATGGGTTCTGAGTCCCATTGAATTTATCCAAGTTGGCCGGTCGGAACCTGTTTGGCCAACGCACGGCTTGGAGCCCTGCAGAGAAGGCTCGACAACCTGTGATTGATTCATGGCGCCTTCTTTGGAAAGACACCAGATTGTAATCAGTCGGAGATCGGTTCCTAGGGTTGGAACGTTGGACCTCCGGTGTACTGAACCGATCGTAGACATCAGTATGATGCCTTTGACCGCCTGCTTAATTTAGACGATGTCGGAGATCGTGTGGTCCAAGCGGTTGTTCCTCTTGACGTGGTGAAGGAGTGGCTACCTGGAACAGCCTTCTTCCTTCATGATTCCTTAGTTGGAATCATCAATGGGGCCTAGGTATGGATTGTTGCCCAACACGACTATGCTGCCCTCTACTGAGGGAGGAGCGTTGAGACGAAGTCATGGTTTGACTCCCTGAATTTCTCTGTTCTCGATACGCCTCCGTTCGTTGCATGGTTTGTTGCAGAATCTCCGATACTTGGCCTACGAGCTGTACAAAATCTGGGGTTTGTGCTAGGATAGGGTTAGAATTATTCAATATATTACGAATCGTTGCGAGCTTCAATAGCGATTCTGAAGGTCTCGGGGGGTTCAGACTGGTCGTAGGTGTACGTAGATCTGAACCTTCTCCCGACCCCCGGATTTGTTCCATCCGACCAGCTACTCTTGGTGGGGCAGTGCCAAGCGAGTTAACTGATGGACGTCGATCAGCTCTGTTGCCTCCGGAAGTTGGTGCCTGATGGCCCGTATCATTTCCACGAGCACGTGGTGACGTGGCAGAGTGTGTAGGACCGTGCAAGGCATCTTGATTTGCATCTCCGATCGCATTGACCTTGTGCCTCCAGCAGTGATCTTCTGATGAGCTTCCATCATAACTAATGGAGAGCTTTTCAATACTTCTGCTAGAAGTTTCCAAGACGGAGAGCGGTCGGAGATGAGCACCTCCTGAGACCTTCTTGGAGGACTCGCTTAATCCGACGAATCGCCGATCGTATGCTGAGTTGCATCATCCCCACATGGCCTTCGACCAGTGGAGATTTCATCGACATCGTTACCAGGTGTCGGTTCGCTCCTGTTTGGTCGGTCGGAAGGACCGGGCTTAGAGTGGTCTTTGGGCCTTCCGAGCTAATCGGAACAGCTGAAAGCGTCACTTGTCGTAATGGTGGATCCTCATCCATCTGGTCGATTTCGCTAACGTCGGCGATGTGCGAACCAGCGGAGGAGGAGGAGGAGGAGGACGATGACATGCCATTCACTTGCATGGCACGAATGCATCCTTTCATATCGAGGTCAGCGTAGTCCACCAGGTCAAACCAATTCACCTCATTCCAAACTCCGGGCATAGTCGCATGAGCGACTACAAGGAGTGAGCGAGGATTTGGTTGAGTGAAGAGTTTCTTCAGGAAACTTACGTCGTCTTCCCCACGGATGGCGCCTGCTGTCGACGATCTAGTCGCCGATCTTATGAAATAAAAGAGGAAAATGATGTGATATTTCCTGGGAGAGAATGGGGCCGCTCTTTATTGATATGAACTAGATTTACAGGGGGTGCCTATGACCCGACTAGGGACTACCCCTAATTACACTGAATGCGGAGATTGCTATGCTATAATCTAACAATGTTGTCTTGCTTGTGTCTGATCGCCACACTCGCTATGTCCAATTTGTTTGTTGTATCTCCTTTGATCGCCACACTCGTTGTGTCCGATTTGTTTGTTGTATCTCCTTCGATCGCCCTTTGGTCTTCTGCGCTCCACTCTTAAATAACTTCCGAAGAGGTGGCAGTTACTCCTGGAGAAGGCGTCCCTGGTGAAGCGTTGCGACTGGTCGGGGCGAGACGTCAGTTAACAATGTGCTAACTGCTCTATGGTTAAATGTCTCAGAGACACTTAACCGTATAGAGGTTGTTGTCAGTATCTTTAGGACTATGTAACCGTGTGAAATGGAGTATACAGCACATGCTATATTCATCGCACGGTATGAAACATAATCGGGATCAGTTATATATAGCAGTTCATAGCTTTTCCGAGCAGCTCCCTGGTCAGAGACTAGGTACAGGGCCTTGTCCGACCAGGGTACCCTTATGTAACCTCTGGAATCCTCACGACTAGTGAGGTCATTAGCCTTAGGGGTTACGACCATTAATACGTATGGTCTCTTATTGCGTATTAAAATAATACATAGAGGTTTTAATCCTCGTCACTACCTTTCAGCTTGGGGCAATTTGCCCGAATGTGATAAAGCTCTCCACACTCATAGCACGTCACATGGCCACCTCTCTTCTTGTTTCTAACATTATTATATGCCCGAGTGACTTTCTTGACTAAAAGAGCTAAATCAGCCTCAGAAAGACTCTTAAACTCTTCTCCTTGAATAGCAGATAAACACGCAAGAGAAAAACCAGAAGAAGATTCAGAAGAACCATCAGGAGTCCCTTTAAGAGGATCAGCCACCAAAGCCGTGTTATCCTTCTTAGGAAGACTATCTCTCTTGATCTCATGAGTTTTGAGCTTGCTATAAAGCAGCTCCAAAGTGAAACTAGAGAGATCGACGTTCTCATCAATAGCAGTAGCCTTTATCTCCCACTCCTTCGTGTTGATTGCAACCAAGAGGTGGGTGGCATTATCAGATTGAGAGTACTCAATGTCTACAGCTCTCATCTGATTGATCACCTTGTTGAAGCGAGTAAAAACGTCATCGATGCTCTCACCAGGACGCATCTCAAATTTGTTATACTCTCACTTGTAGACCGTCTGGCGCACTTGCTTGATTTGAGACGATCCCTCATGGTAAGTTTCGAGGGTGTGCCAAATCTCGTGTGCGGTCGCAAGGTTGCAAATCCTATTGTACTCCTGCCTACCAAGCCCAGCATATAGAATGTTCTTTGCCTTGTTGTTGTTAGCCAAGAGGGCTGCTGAAGCCAGCGAAGCAACTTCGGGCAAAACGAGCGGGACTCGAACAACCTCCCATATAGCTTGTCCTTCGCTCTCAAGGAAGACTCACATGTGATTCTTCCAATAGGCATAATCGAGCCCATCGAAGACATGCGGCTTGGTCAAGTACTTATCCATCGCCAAGTTCAGTGACCGGTTAATATCAAAATTGAACTAACCGTGCTCTGATACCACTTATTGGACCGAAAAGGCGATTAGAAGGGGGTGAATAGGAGCACGCTCACTTTTTCGCTTTGGTCGGATTCAATACCAATTTCACTCCAGTAGCTATGGAAGCTATGAAGGTCGATAAACAAGTACAGCGGAAGACTTGTACTGAATCCAACCAAGACCCCAAAGCAAAAGACCACGAACCAGCAGGCTCAAACCCTGAGTGCGGTCAGACCGACATGTATGGCGCGGTGAGACCGAAGGGCCGTCTGACCGGCGGCTTAAGCGCGGTCTGACTGAGGTGTGGTCTGACCGGCGGCATGAGTGCGGTCTGACTGACTACACGATGAACGGCGCAAACAGCCCGAAAACCAAAACTCAAAACGATCTAACTTTTGATTCACGAGGCCAAACTCCACGAAACTTGAGACACACTTTCTCTAAGATATTAGGAACCTATTCCAATCAAGGATCGCAGAGATCCATGCCAAAGTTCCTATCTTTTCAGTTTGAACGAAGGGTGCTCCAAAACCGAGTCAAAATCGAAATATGATCTAGAGACTTGCTCGTGGGTGATTGATGATCAAGATGATCCTAGATGTATTCTCACATGTCACAGCAAGGTAGATCAAGGCAAGAAACCAAGCAAAAACTCGCGGATCAAAGGAAGACTCAAAATCATCAAATAGAGAGAAGAAAAGCAAATAGACACATCTTTGAGCAATCTTTCCTTGGATTGATTTGATATGGTATTGGTTTACAGCCACTCCATCAATAGAGGACAAAGACTCAATACATGAGCAGGAAATCAAATCCAACTCTCTAGAACCCTAACCTCCAACTATCTTCTCCCTAAGCATAAAAGCAAAACTAAGGTTTTCAATAATGAAAGGGTTGAAGGGAGTGCAGCCACCTTCCTCCTCTATTTATAGTGGAGGCTTAGACCTTCTAAAAGCATTAACCCTAATGGGCTCCCGTTAAGGCCCACACACAAACAGGTCACATACGCACGTATTTTAAAGCGCTATCTTCATCTCCTCTTGACCTAATCCGCTTCATCATGCGCCATCTTGCGCCGCGGGTTGGCAAAAGGTTACCAAAGCGGTATTTGGTAAAATTACCAAAATACCCCTTCTCGATCTTTTTGCAAAGATCGAGTCCCATCTTCGTGAAGCACATTCATGCTTCGCCACGTGTAGGTTGATCCAACGGCTCTCATCATGTCGGTAAGTCTCTCCCATCCAGCTCCCACCGAAACCACCATGGCACTTGCATCGACCCCCACACTGCTTGATCCAACCAGTCGCACCGAACTGCCCGTTTAGTCACCTTTGTCCCTCTTGCGCCATGCTTGACTCCATTGACTTCACCCAGCATCCCCGATCGTTCTGGACCTCAGCTCTCCAAGCTTAGTCCTGATCATCCTCACCGTTGACCGTCATTGACCTCCAAGTAACATGCACAACAATAGACAAAGAGATCGATTCCGAGAACAAGTTCTTCACAACTTGACCCACGTTAGTCAAAACATGCATCATGCAACACATATGCACTGAAACCTATAAACTTGACCTAACCCAACACTCGTCGCCACCAATTGGCCGATGTTCAGCAAGAACCCGATCAGACCGCCATTGAAAGGCCGGTCTGACCGCTGGCCGGTCTGACCACGTGCCCAACGTCGGTTTGACCGTACCTGTACTAACAGCACATTAAATTTTGACAAAAACTCGTGTTTCGACAAATCGTTAACGACATTGCCAATTGTAACATCATCCTAAGATCGTGCACAGATCCCCATGATATCCACAATAGATTTTAAGGATCGTTATCCTACATTCCAGCTCGAAGACGGGCTGTTTTGCAATGAGAGTGGAAGTGTTGTGGAGTCGTTTGTCGGTCAAACCTATCAACGTCATCGCCGGAATTCACGTTCGACGTCAGCAGTTGTGGACTCAGAGTCTGCAGCCGAAGGCCGAGTCATTGACGACAATATCTTACGCACTACAACTTGAAGAAGCCAGTTCGGTTACACGCTACAACCTAAAGGAGTCGGCAGCGATGCAGTATGAAGAAGTTGAGTCGGTTACGTTATTTCAGAAGTAGCGATAGCAGACTTTCTAGCAGTATTGTTTAGGCAATTGTAATCCAAATATGGATAATTATCTATAGCTTTATAGCAGTTATTGTTTAGGCAATTGTAATCCAAATATGGATAGTTATCTTTAGCAAGTTTTGTTAGGATAGCTTCTCTGATATAAAGGGAAGCAGATTCGGTTGTGAGAAGACAATTAAGAAGTTATTCGGTAGTTTGCAATTCAGAGCCTTGCGTCGACTAAGAACGACTCTGGTCGACAAGAGGGCGAGTTGTTCTATCGTATCTGCCACTGAAATTAGCCACCGAGAATTAGCCATATCAGGAAGTCAAGACTCCTTTTTCTCCTTGGTTTTCTTTCCATGCGCAAAATCTCTGAAGTTTATCAGTTGCAATCTCGTCGTCCTCAGGACCTCAAGTCTGGCAAAAAATAATAGAAAAATGCAACAAACGATGAGCATATAAGACAAGGAGAAGACAATACGATTTGACTTGGAAATTGTTGGCTGCTTTAGTTTGAGACCATAGAACACAGGCAAGAATATCTGGGACGGCGTGTGCCACAGCCACAAATGAACAACGCGCAATGTGTTTCTTGTGTGGTTGTGTTGAATACACTGATCAAATAAAGCGGCACTGCGACAGAACTAAGAAAAGGAATCGATTTGAGCGCAAGGATTAGCAAACATTTCTTCTGCTCTGCCTAACATTCAGTAAAAGATGTACTGGCTGTCTTCTTTGATTGTGATTAATGATAGAAACAGCATCTTGTTAAGGCATGATTTTCTTCAGCACATAGCCATCCCAGAAAAATATAGAAGTGTCTCTCTCTCTCTCTCTCTCTCTCTCTCTCTCTCTCTCTCTCTCTCTCTCTATATATATATATATATATATATATATATATATATATATATATATATATATATATATATATATATATATATATATATATATATATATATTACCTTTCAACTTACAGGTTGCATACTTGCATGTTCCTATTAGAAGTGTTCTACAAATATGTATTTGTAATGCCAAGGTAAACCATAGATATACTTTCAAATCCACAACTCAAGCAACAGCTTAAATTATGACTACACAAGTGTGGAAGAATGCAGATACTATTGATGTATAAAAACTACAAAAGGCACAAGAGAATGACATTTTCCTCTACCCTTTATTTACATAGTACATCAAATGCTCTCGCTATTAAAAGCTGAGGTTTATTTCCTTTGACAATGTGATCCATTATATACATGGGTATAGCTATAGAAGTAAGGTGAAGCTGTTTGCAACAAATTGGTGCTGCTGAAGGGCTACTGCCTCTACATAACCACTACATGCACTAACAGGCAAGTTAGATCATTAGACAACAAACTGCATTAGGTTGAATGTGTGTGCCCCTCGGCTCAAAAACTCCTCGAGGTAGTTGGACGTTTCGGTTCTCTTCATAACTTACTACAAGAATCTGTTTTACTTTCGTTCGCCGGGGACAGCAGGGCTCAGAGACATCTCAATTTCCTCAAGAGAACGTCCTTTTGTCTCAACTACGAAATTGTAGGCCAAAAGTGCTGACAATAAGGAGACCCCACCGAAGCCTGCATAGACTGCTCCAACGCCAAACTTCTTCACAAGCTCCAGGAAATATAGTCCCACCAGAAAATAACATATCTGACCAACATAAAATCCATAAGTACAGAGGTAGACGGGACAGTACTTATAAACTACATCTCTTGATAGAAAGTGGAAATGTAGAGTGCATACAAACTACACAAGGAGTGTTGTGAGGTGATCATATACAGTTGGAAAGTGCATACCCAATGTACAGTGAAGCTGAAGCCCATAACTTTTGAGCGTGTCCAAGCACCACTCAGTTCTGGTATGATGATTCCTGTAACTGGCACAGCACCTACTGCAAAAGTAAAAATGTACCTGAAAATGTAAACATAAACTTTCTGTAAACATGGATAAAGGAGTGAGAGACCTAACAAATTTCAGAATTACTAACTGTTTTTATAAACACATGCATAACTGAGGCTTGCAACCAAGACTAATCATTTGTTACATTATGCAGCCAAGTATATATATGTAGAGGAGAATCCTTTATGGTATTTGTGAGCAGTGTAAATTAAATGGCTTATAAACATTGAGAAATCATAACATGTGTAATTTCCCGAAATCTAAGTAAGCCTTTTGCTTCACAGAAATCAGAAATAGATGACCTCAAAGCAAAGGGTCTATACACAGAACACCCTTTGCAGTAGCCTCTGTAAAAAACAGCTATCACGCTCAATATACAAAATAATGTTTTTAGTAATTGACTCAAGTCATTGCATTGTAACAAGGATTCCTCACATGCTAAATTGCTGGGCAACATCGTATCATCGTGAGTGGAATGAAGGATATGCTAGAGAAAAATAAGGTAGAAGTACATACAAAAGAGTTCCAGTAATTGACAGGCTGTGCTTAACTCCTTCATCAAGGGGGAAGCTGATAGCATATACTGTAAGGAACATTGCAATTGCCTGCAAAAAGACCAAAAACTGGCATTAGATTTTGTTAAGGACAAGAGCAGTATAGGTGCAAGTACCACACCGATATTGCCAGTTTGCCAAAATGTCACGGCTCAGGACAATCATATTGATAGAAATTCGCCCGGAAAAAAATCATATTGAAAGAAATAGTATACTCACCATAAACTCTCTTAAAAAAAAGAAAAATGCAGAATTTTTGCAAATAATTAAATGATTATAATGGGACTTCCTGAAAAGTAATAGAAATGCTGCATACCATTCCAAGATAGCTCCCTATCAAAAGTCTCTTTCGTCCTTGCTTATCCATCAAATTTGAAGCAACAATTGCCCCTAATATCCAAAAACATGGTTCACAAGTTTATGAATAAGTTACCACAGAGAAGAACATAAATAACCGAGTTTGACTAACCTCCAAAGTTGGTTATTCCAACATATAAGCTTGCCAAAATACCACTGGTAATACCAACATCACGGAATGTTAATGATGAAAAATAAAGAACACCATTTATTCCAGCAAACTGTTGCAGAAAGAAAAGGGACCCTCCAATCAATGCAACTGCATATACATTAGAGAATAAGTTATTAATATCATGAAGAAAATCACAATAATACAAAGAAAAGTGACAAGTATCTCCAAGTAAGGACTTTGCCTCTCCTTTACAAAAGATATGTGGATACAAAAGGGTATTTGTGTTTAAGGCTGTGTAGCGTGCACAAAAGAGATAGAAAACCTTAGGAGTCAGGGTAGCTTGTTTCTTAGATTAATCTGTTAAGAACCTCTACAGCAAAACACCTGAATGACTGAACATTTTTTAAGCAGTAAATACCACTGAAAAAACTGCAGATAATATTAGATAATATTTGGGGGAAGAAGCCAAAAAACCCTAAAACAGGAAAAACTGCAGAAACATATCCAAATGATAGTGCAAAAAAATAAATGTCCCAAATACTACTACAGCATGTCTCAGTAATGGCTCATAAAACATAAAAGGAAAATTTGCAACCAGTGCCCAGAAGAAGTCATCATGTATCAAGTATGAACATGTCATGAACTTGACAGAGCACACACACACATCCATAGACAGTTCAGAACTTATGTGCAGCCCCGCAGTCATGCATAGGCACAGGCACATGCACATTCATGCCCTGCATGTATGAGCCGGCATGTTCATGCACACACCCAAACATGTACCTTGTCATTGTAGTTCACAAGCATGATATGATGACTCTAACCAACAGAAATGAGCAAAAAGAACAGAAAAAAGAAAGAATATATCGTGGAAAAGGAAACCACCTCTACTGTGGGGTTCCACCAGAAGTTCTGACCAGCTAGCCTGTGAATCATCGTTTACAACAACAGATTTGATCTCTTCCATGGACTTCTCAACTTCGGAAGCTCCCCCAAAGACTTTCTATAACTTTTCTGGCATCATCTAATCTTCCAACCTACATGATGGAGTACACTGATACAGAGAAGGGTCTTCGTCGACAAAATGAAACTCTCAGCTAAGTATTAAAGGCACCTTGGCAAGCCAGCGGGGACTCTCAACGGCAAATTGCATTCCAACAACAATAAGAACACCAGGGACACATGCGGCATAAAGTATTGTTCACCACCTATGGCCAGAAACAAAAAATCTTAAGCAACACATGAATCATCTATTAAATATATAATGCATCTCGTTAGCAATTCCTAGTTCACAAAGCTTAACAGAAATGTTAAAGTGTTCAAAATTGAAGAGTTTGTTCAAGAACGTGCACTTAATATGAAGAAATTTGAGGCTTGGTAGTCAACACTATAAAATTGGGCTCTTGTACCTGTGCAATAGTCTTCATATGTCCATAATTTATTTCAAAAACTGATTATCATGTCTTTGTTCTATTCTTCTATACAATCAAGAGATATATGAGCAAAAAGGTTATACATCTGTTTTGATCAATATGTGTTGTTAATTTGTTCCATGATCATGGCACTGCAATAAATGTAAACAAATGATGACTTACATCATTAACAGTGCAGAAATGCCAATGAGAGATGCCTCACCAATGTGGATCGCTTTCAGAAGGTAGCCCCAAGGAAAGTGCAGCAATTATTCCTAAACATGTTCCAATTTGACACAGAGTGCCCAAAGAACCCCTGTATTTTGTTGGAGCAACCTAGAATGTAGCATGTAAAAACAGTGTGAAGATTGATATAGAGATATTTATAAAAATAAATAAAAACAGGAGAATTGGGCATAGACTAATGATAGTGCATAATATTGATAATCAATTCTGAAATAACAAATTTCTGAAGTGTACCTCAGATATATATAGTGGAACAAGCACAGTATTTACGCCAATTCCAATGCCAACGAGAAACCTCCCAAAAAGCATTGGACCAGTCTGCCTGTGCACTGTATGATTGTTTTAGGCATAACAAACGATAATTTATAAATGGGGGATTTCATAATTTGCCATCATAAGATAGATGGATTTCAGAATGTGCCCCTCATGTGTCTACGACATGTGAAACTACACATAAGGGGGTAAATCCTGAAATCCATCTATTCATTGTGGCAAATTCTGAATTATTCCTTTATAAATGAACAAGCAAGGAAAAATTGAAGTTGATGTCAACTTCTATACAACTATGTTACTACACCGATCAGAGAAACTCCGTAAAGTTAGGAACATAAAAAGAGCGAAACCAAGTACCTCAAAAGAGCCCCAAGAATCAATGGAATACTGTCAATCTGAAGACTCCTTTTACAACCAAAATTATCAACTAGCGCAGCTGAGCCTAAACTCCCAAAACATGCGCCAACAATGAATATGCTGACCACAAGACCTTGGACAAACGGATTTCCTTGAAAACCAAGCTCTCCTCTATTGGGCCATTCATGACCCTGCAACCATATCATTCACTGAGACTTCACTCTGATGTTTCAAGAAAGATATCAGACTTATCAGTAACAAAACTGAACACTGCATTGCATGGTGTATCCCATTAAACAGTCGAAGACAAATAATTCAGGGTACATTCCAAGTACAATGTTCACATATCAATTGGCATTAGTACTACATGTCAGTTAAATTTTGCCATTTAAATCTATTACATATCACGTACACGAATTAGGTGGCTCTAAACCTAAGAGGCGCGACCATACCAAGGCCGGCGGCCACACCCCAAGAGCAGGGATAGAGGAGATACTAAGAACTCTTGATATATTTCTTAGTTGATTCAAGAATATACAATGTTGTCCCTATTATAGAGATATCTCGACTTGAACTATAAGAAACAATCTCTATTTTTAAGGAAACGTATCTCTAATAGATGAAATATTAGTAAACCCAACTAACAAGAAAACTAATAATTCTTATCTCTATTCCCCATCTGCTAATGCACCCACGGGACCGGCATGAACAGTACGTGGTTGCTACAGTACCATGGGTGCTGTTCACGCGCCTGAACAGTGCTCATGCGCGTGTCAGCTTGTGCCCCACTTGATGGACTAGCCCACACCCATGACACCACCCCTCCTGGACATGCAGCTCGTCCTCGAGTTGCTTAGGTGGGGGCCACGGTTGCAGCCCAAGTAGGCCCCACGTTGATGAAAGGTGGCAGTGTCGACACCCCTTTGCTTTGGGCTCATGCGTACGAGTGCCACACGCAAGTAGCAGCCCCAATGGTACCTCCAGGGCGCCCTTGGCGTTCGTCCGGGTCGACGAGCGGTTCCTTCCCAGTCAGACCGCCTAGCTCGGGCGGGTCCTCCCCGATCGGACCGCCTGACGACGCCCTCCACACCCAACCGTCCAAAACATCTTGCTCGCGCTGCAGGTGGTGGTTGTCGATGTATCAGCTGGGCCAGATTGCTACAGTGCCACGACTGGCTCCGGCGACGTCGCCCATGGAGATAGCAACGATGGAGCCAGTGGCAGCACCGACTCTAGGGGTGATGGTGCAGCCCTTGCAGCGGCGCGTTGCCTCCAATAGCTCCTTCATCCGGGCCATTGATTTTACGGGTGTCAACAGATCGAATACGAATCAAATAATGGTCTTCCCGTATTCATATTCATATTTTCTAAACGAATACGAATTCAAATTCGAATATTGTCTAATACGAATATGAATCAAATGTTGTAATGAATACGAATACGAATCGAATACCTACTCAATTCGATCTGATTCGGATATCCTCATAGCTTACGTAATTGCAAGATATTTATGATACTTTATCCTCGCACATAGCATACCTAACCATTCTAGTTTATCTATTTCACCTAAAAACATGAATTCATATTCAACTAAAAATACTCATCCAACTAATTAGCCATATTGCAATAAACATGTATATTGTTTTATCGAATTTGAATACGAATATGAATACGAATTGTGCGGATAAAATAACATTTCGGGTCGCAAAAGTCCATACCATATTCATTTCCATATTTGTTATGCGAATACGAATACGAATATGGGAGAAATTGTTAATCGGATGGAAAAATCTAAACCATATTCACTACCAACCGAATTCGAAAGCCGGATAATTCGGATTCGATTAACACCCCTAATTGATTTATCCATCACGACCATGGTGATGGCCTTGATGTTGTCAAGGGCGACAATGAGGCTGGTGAGCGAGGCCCCCATCTTAGCGTTGTTGGACTTCAACTTGGCTTAGGTAGATGTGGCACCGGAAGCCATGGTGAGTGGCTCTGATACCAAGTTGTCATGTACACAAAGTAGGTGGCCCTGAACCCAAGAGGCACGACCATGCCAAGGCCGGCGGCCACACCCCAAGGGCAGGGATAGAGGATATACTAGGAACTCTTGATATATTTCTTAGTTGAACCAAGAAGATACAATGTTGTCCCTTTTTATAAGGATGACTCGACTTGAGCCATAAGAAACAATCTCTATTTGTAAAGAAACATATCTCTAATAGATGGAATATATCTATAAAAAAGTAAACCCAACTAATAAGGAAACAAATTATTCTTATCTTTATTTCCCAATTACTAATACACCCGCAGGCCCAACACGAACAGCGCGCAGTTGCTACAATACCCCGCGCGTGGCAACTTGTGCCCCACTTGATGGTCTAGCCCCGTGCCCATAACATTACATTATTAAAATTATAGAAAAAGAAGTCATCATGTTCGCTCTCAAGGGCTGAAAATTCTCATATTAATCAGAGAAAAAAGATAAAAATCTATACCGCTTATTTTAGTGGGTCTACATTATAACGGTGCAGAGTAATCGAATATATATTAGAATTGTTATAGTTGTATAAGAAGTGCAACTCTAATTTCAATCATCAGCATTAGAGTTGCATAACAAATACAATTTGTTTTAAAGTAAAAGCATATGTATTGTCCTAGCTAACCGCGCAATTGCGTGGGAAATTCGGATACTTCTACTTGAAACCACATGGATAATTGGATTTGGGGCAATTCACTATATGCTATTGAATAACTTCAAATCTTTATAATATGTCACTAGTGTCTCACTGATAGCCTCACAATGAGTGGCATATTGTAAATCATATAGTTATTCAGTGGCATAATGTGAATTTTCTCACTGGTAGACAACAGCTGCGCCATCTTCTATTCCAAAGTTATGCACTGATGATATGAGCACCAAGCTAATTGTGTAACAATTGATCAAGATTGCTAAGCAAAGATAATTGATTTGCAAACAAGTTAGGATCTATTCCTGTTCTCTAAAATTCATCTCCCAAACCGATCCATACTGACAAACACATGACACACGAAATTCAACACTGCTAAAGTATAAAGATAGCGAGTCCACCGTGGGTGTTAGTGGGTGCTCGAGCACCCCCTCCCCCCACCACCGAAACCCTAGTACCCACTGAGCACCGGTGAGAGCTAGGTGCTCTGCGGTAATGCTGGTGCGGCATTGAGTTGTAGCCATTAGTTGGACTGCTGGAGGTTGAAGAAAGTATGGTCGTGTAGCCATTAGCTGGACTACCCAGACTCGAGAGAGAATAAGAGACTCGAGAGAGAGTGAGAGAATGAGAACTGCTCAGAGGGAGGCGGCTACCGACTGGCGTCGACTAGGGCTAGGGGCCTAGGACGTAGGGGGGAGGCGGTCGGCGTCTCGGCGACTCGGCAACCTGGCGGAGGAGGCGGTCGGCATGGCGACTTGGTGGCCGGCGGCGTTCTTGTGACCACTTGAGCGAGCGGCGCCAATGAGGATCAAGGATTCCTCTTGGAGATTTTGAGGCCACATACAATTCGAGGAACCTTTGGAATCCATGTGAGCTTCTAGTCTTAGATTTATAATGGTTGAGCAGAGATGTAATTTTTCTAATCTTGAAATTGTTGTGTTAAATCGAGCTTGGTTTTAGAGCCTTGATAGAGAATCCCCAATGATAAATTGGTGGTTGATATTGAAGCATTCTATGGGCTTGTAGCATTGATGCGTGGCAATGGTTACATAGTTGGGATTAATCAAATCTATGACATTGGAATCGACAAGTATGTATAATGCCTCCATGCGTTGACTTAAAATTACTTCCTTCATAAACTGAAATACAAATTACCATTTAAAGTAAAATATCCCCAAGTCCGACTCTTGTTTCTTCTATCTATGCCATTTCTAAGTTTATGCCATTGAGCAGGGGTAAACAAGCCATATTTACCTATTCTTCTTGGCGATCTCTCGATCCGATCAACATGGTTATTGGTAATAGTATTACATGCGGCGGGCTTTTCAATTGTTGTATCAAACTTTGGACCTTTCATTACCTCTCTTTACTGCCTTGGTCTATTTCTTGGCACTATATATTATGTTCCTCCATTCAGACTGAAGAGATATCCAGTTGTTGCTTTTCTTATCATTGCGACGGTACTTTGCTCTTCCCTTCTTTGTATCCACTTTAGTAACGCCAGTGATATTTTTGTTCGTTTTTATGTTTTAGAATGATTATTAACACAGTTGATATGGATTCATATCTTTGAAACTAGTATGTGCTTACTTACAAAAGAACAGCTAATTCATTTTATTCAAACTGCATGGACCGATAAATTCGTAAGATATTGTCCATATATCTTGTAGCTGAATGGTGGTTTTTATGCGGCATTTATAAGAAGTGAAATTACGTCGTAATCAGATTTAGTGTCTTAGTGGTATGTTTTCATTTCATTTTTAAAATGTTTATGAATATTCACAATTTAATATTGTATCACTAAATTTGATATTTCTTATCTATAGATCGATACTCACATATTTATGGATATTTAGGGACACATTATCCATTAGCGAGGTACTAAATTTATTGTATTGTATATTTTCAATTTGTTTTCTTTCTATTTATATATGAATTTGATATTCCAATGACAAAAGACCAGTAGACATAGCTTTGGTATACTTATATTGTCCTATAGCCTCAACAGTATAACTCTCCCTCTATTTTCATCCTGGATTCACCATTGCTGGTCGGTCGATGACATGAAAGAGGCACGCACCCAATGTGGTAGCCGAAGAGGAAGTTGGCCATGGACGCCGTGAGCACCTGCGGGAACACCCGCACCCACCCGAGATCAGCACCACCGTCTCCATCTCCACCGCCGGCTCCTCCCGTATCCAAGCCCATCAAGAACAACGAAAGCCCGTGTCAGTCCATCAACCAACACCAGCACAAGCAACCAAGAAAGAGCAGGCGGAGGCCCAGACCTGAGCCAGCGCTCTGCGCGTCGGAGCTCCGCTCCGGCGGCGGCGCCGAGGCCGGTCTGGAGGGCGGACTGCTCTCTACGGCGGCGAGGCGCGGGGGCCAGAGCTCGAAGCGCCGCGGCAGGGCCCGGAGCGCGGCCTCCTGACCACGGTCGCGCGCGCGCGGCGTGAGGAGGGCCCGAGGCGTGGCCGCGGCGAGGGCGAGGCGAGCAGGACTAGCAGCGCGGCGAGGGGCGGCGGCTGCTGCATCGCTCCGGCGCCAGGAGGGGCAATTCAATTCGTCGAGCAGGTGGCAGGCGCGGCGCGGGGAACGGAGTGGGAAGGGACGCGAGCGCGCGCAGGCGAGGCGAGGCGAGGCGAAACGGGTGAAGGGGAAGGGGCGACGCGGAAGGGCCGATTTTTTTTGTGGGGCCGAGCGCGATCTCGTGACTCGGAGGTAGCCATGTGTCGGACAATCACCTCGTTGGGTTTACTTCGTCTGATCATCTCCGCCGAGTGATAGCGAATGCTAAGATCTTATTGGCAGGAACGCTGAATGCAAGATATTTAAAAAAAAAACGGTCGATTTACATTAGGTAATTTTGGAAAGGTCAAATGTCGGAGTAGAACACGAGGATGTGGGCGCAAAAACCCCTGGCCTCCTGAGTCGCCCTCAGGGGCGTGCCCTTGCAGCCACGCTAGTCCTCCCAATCGTTGTCTCCCCTCTCGCCGTCGTCTTCTTGTTGGCATAGCAATAACGGTGGGGCCTCCTCAGCTGACCTTCCTCTTTCGGTCTCCTCTCCTGGGTTCTAGAGGTGTCTCGTTGATCAAGGCGGCTCTTCTTCGCCACCGGAATAGGATCCCGACGGATCTGGAGACCCCCGGCGCTCCCTCTCCAGATCTACAGCCGATGGCTTCCTTCTTCGGCGGCGATGGCGGCTGGGACGAGCGGCGAGCCCCTCGCCTCAAGCGGCTTCCTAATTCGGCGGTGGCCGACGGATCTAGGGACCCTCTCTGGAGCAGAAGCCGGCAGATCTAGGCTCTGGATCTGGATCTCCGTCGTCGTCTTCAACTCCATCCCCGCCAGATCTGCAGCCATCCCTTCGTCCTCAAGTGCCTCGATGCGTCGCCCCCCACCCTGTCACCGCTGGACCTGGCACGTCGTCCCCGCCATGTCGCTATTGAATTCAGCACGTAGCCGTACACTAGTGGCATTTCCGCCTGCCCCCAAGGAAGGGCCGGGGCCGAGGTCAAGGAAGCTTCGGCGGGGGTGAGCGCTCGCCGGGCGACGTCTTGGTGGTTGCGTTGCGATCTTAGCCCGCAGCCATGCCGTGTATGCGCGACAAACCGGTGGTCTTGGTCGTGGTAGGCGACGCAGGGGTCCTCACCGCGACATGTCGGGGCCGAGTATGGTGCGGTGCTGCTGGCCGGATTTGGCGGCGGTGCTACAGCCGATGGAGGGGATGAAAACCCTCCATATCCTCTTCGCTCCCTCCCCAAGTTCCTCTTCGCGCCTCCAGGCCCTTCTCACCATCGAGTGAAGCCTTCCCACCTTCGTTCGTCCTCTCCAGATCGGCCGTCATCTGCTGATAAGATCCCTGTCACACCCCGGGTAAACCACCCTGAGACTCACTCTGCATTCCGGACCAGTCCCAAGATCAGTAGCTAGTCTGCATAGTTTCAACAATAATGTGATCACAGCCATACAACAAACTATAGAAAAAGCAGATAAATTAACAACAATAACAACAAAAGACCTTATAGTCAAGCTTTTTACAGAGGTCTTGCCACGCAGGGCTAACAACAAGAGAGAGATCGCAGCGGGAAAAACAAAACAAAACACGCGGAGGCCATTCGACATGCCCACAAGAAATCGAGTGGAGGACATCCTAGTACGCGAGGTCTTCAAAGACCTCCTCTTCAAAGAGCTCGGAGCACCCTGGGAGGTCTTCTTCAGTTGCTAATCAACCAGAGGGCACAAGCCATGGGTACTTTGAATGTACTCAGTAAGCCGTAGGGAAATGTATGCAATAATATTCATACAGGTCTTGACAAGGTGTAGGATCAAGGATAACCGACTAGAGAGGGGTGAATAGGAGGTTTTTAAACTTTTTAACAATTTATCAATTTAAGCCAATTAATAACTTAGTCTAAACAAGTTACACTTCCAACTAAGCAATTCAATACAAGAAATAAGCTAGAAATGTAAATGCGGAAAGTGTAAAGACTAGAAATAACCACAATGAGACAATGATATTTTTCCCGTGGTATCGAACAATTGCCGGTCTTCACTAGTCCACGTTGAGGAAGCTTGACAACTCAAGCCGGCTCCACTAATTAAGCCTTCCCTCGATCACTATGGTTGTTCTTCCTCCGCTCCGGAGATGGCGAACACTAAACCACTCACAAGCTTGCACCAGGCCTCTTCACAATCTTCTTGAAGAGATCACCGTGCTCCACCGCCAAGGCGGTCTAGGAGTTTGGCAAACTCCAAGAGTAACAAACCAATGAGTTCCACTTGACGGCGCTCAAGTGCAATAGGATCAACTAGGATAAATGGATGCACTTGAATGAACTCAACCATGAGTGAATGCGCAAGGCTCTCAAGGCTCTAAGGATGTTAAATGAACACTAGCAACCAGTCCTTGAGCCGTTGGGGGGTATTTATAACCCCTACCAACACTTATGACCATTGGGGACCAAATCCCCAACTTTCAGCGGAATCCAGTACGACCAGCAACTATGTTGCGGTATGACCGGATTTTAGTCAAAGCACTTTAACGGCTATAACAGTCGCATTTAATACTCTGACATAGCTGTTGGAATTACCCCGAGTGGTACGACCGCCAACCAAAGTGCGGTACAACCGCATCGCCCAGTCGTACCGCATTGACGAGCGGTACAACCGATCGTAGGGTTTCCAAAACGCTGAAATTACATACTCTTTGGAAAATACGTACCGCCTTAGAAAAATCGGTACAACCGCAGCGCGGTTCAACCGTTTCTTAGACACGGTACGACCAATTATCAAAGAGAGTTTCTGAGCCAAAATGCACTTGTACTATTTTTATTGAATCGCCAACTAAAAATCGGAACGACCGCAATGCGGTAGTATCGCTCAAAGAGCCAGTCGTACCGCATTAGCGCTCAGTTGGCAGATGCCTTCAAAATCCGGTATTACCGCCAAGTAAAGCGCGGTCATACCGCACCAAGCGGTACAACCGCCATTTTAACTGTGGTACTACCGATTTCTGACAAATGCACTTAAAGCTTTCAAATTCAATTTCAAGTTCAAATTCAAATGCATGCATAATCCTAAATTAATCCATATGGCACAAGAACATGCTACCAAGCTACTAGCCATGACCCCTCTTAATAGTACGGTATTTAACCTACAATCCGGTCTTCCAACTAATTCTCCTAAGACCGGTGAAATATAAAAAGGATCCTAGACTACTTGTACCTTGTCTTCAAGCCATGTAGATCTTCATGTTGTCCTTTAACATACATCTTTATGTCATCAAGTTCACCAATGGGACTAAACCTTGTAAATACTCAATAAACACGTTAATATCATATTCACATATTATCATTAATTACCAAAACAATTTTTAGGGGCCTAGATGCTTTCACAAGGTTAGCTTTATGGTTGTTTTGCAGAAAGCAAGATTGAATTGAGATACAATAAATAGATTGTAAAACACAAGTTGAAAATTTATCACATAAGTAGACAAGTTTTCTTTTGAAACAACCCATGACCACCCTGGTCACTGCCCAGACCACTCACGACCACCCTAGTTGTGAGCTAGACCACCCACGACCATCCTGGTCATGAGCCAGACCACTCAACCAGTTTTGAGAAAGTCTACCCCTTGCGTGAAATCACCAGGCATGTCCGTAACTAGGGACACAGCTATTCAAATAGATTTACACTCTACAGAGGTTGTACAGCTTTACCCACAAGACATGAGTTCTCTAGTTTGTTTGGCACCCGTCGATGCCCCTGCTCACTTCCTTGGGTAAGCAGGCTAGAGCACGTGACAAGGCCTTTACAAGGTTATGTTTTGACTCAGTTTCGCTCGCTAAGGTTTCGCCTTACTGGGCCCCTCTTGCGCCAAGTGTGGGCGTCTAACCCAAGTCATTCCACACTTCCACCAAAACGGAACCGAATCAAAACATTGCCAATTAGTTGGCCAGGTCCACCCCATCCTAGACATGTAGTTACACGGTATGGCCCGGATCGAACTCTTACAAGATTAAGTCCTTAGTGGGTGCTTAGGCGAGACCTCCTCATCCCAATGTGCTTCCTGCACCCCCTTTACTGCATGATAACTCGCCCGAGCAAAATATTTTGGGTTCAACCTGGCCAATGACCACCCTAGTCATGACACCACAAATTTTTATTAGCGGCCACATAGGCCAGGGCAACGCTTGCCAAGACAACACATGCCAAGACAATGCGTGCTATAATTCCATAATTTCTTAGTCAAATTTAACATTTTTGAGCCAAGTGATCGAGAGACAGCGCATAACTAAGCAGGTCTAAGCAATATTCGCACCCATGTTAGTTATCACAAAGAAGTCCAACTAAGAATACCCAACCTATGGTGGTCGAAAGGTACATGACAACATGTCAAACACAAGTGTCCAAGGAGTCTTACTACCAAGTAGGGGTTTAGCTACTTCCCAAAACCATTTTTATACAAATAACCATGCATGTTGATATAAAACAAAGTATTTTTTTTCAAAACTAGGTTCAACATGATCAAAGGTCTACAACTTGCCTTCGATGTAGAGCTGAGGTTCTTCGGTATAGTCAGCCCAAGCGGGAGGAAGTAAAGCAGGGCTGTCATTGATCTTCTCCCAAGAGCTAGACTGAATCCTCAAAATCCACTCAAACTCCTCCTTAGTGCTCTCCAAATTTCTGGTAACAGTTATCCATCTAAATGTGTTTAGGTCTGGAGAGACATGCACTGTGGCATAAAATTGCCTAATCAGCTCATCATCATAATTCTGCTTCAGTGCAACAAGGTCATGAAGGCCCACTCGATGAAATAACTGATAAACACCACTGAAGTTATCCAAAGAATTTAAGTGAGACCACTTAATCCACTTGTGATCTGCAAACTTCCTATGATGTCCATAAAGCTGCTCATATACTTGTTCTCGGAAGACAGTATGAAATCTTGGATTAATTGAATCAGACTTGAAAAGATATTGATTTACGTGTCGCTTAATGGCATATTCATCAGCTGAAAGAAGTCGCAAATCAATTGGAGGCGCTGGAGGCTCTCCCAAGTCATCATCTGTGCCAGCTGGAGATTCTTGTTCTGACTCAGTCTCATCATCAGAAACCTCGTCTTCGCTTTCTTCAGTTTCAGGTTCAGATGCTGGCCTCTTACCCTTGCTATGCACTACCTTCTGTCGAATTGAGCGAGTCTGTTAAACAAGAGCTGTCGGTCGAGTTCTTTGAATTTGAGCTACTGGTTGAGATGGAATTGCAGGTGGTTGAGATGATGATTGTCCACCTCTTGGTGGTCCATGCGATTTTCTTGTCAAAACTCTCATCCTAGGCATCTTTACAAAGATAGGAGAGGTTACAAGAAGTCCAAAGAATTAATCGAAATAGAATTCAGTGAAAAAGAGTTGAATATTCTATTTTCTGTCAGGAGTATCGGTTGTCTGCCATTCTATAGTCGATGCAGACGATCAAGATCTTGATAAATCTGCAGCTCAAGAACCGGTCGTTCCGATTTTCCTGACCGAGTTCTAGGACAATCAAAATGTTGATTTTTTGATGGTTTTTCATGGAGTGAATCCATGGATTGGATGCGCAAACATCACTAGACATCAATTTTGAACTTTTGCCTAGTTAGAACTACAGAAATCAACCACACTTCCATCAAACCCTAAAAGGGACTCCTAGGGTTCCAAAAGATGGTAAAACGCGAATCAAAATGGGTTTTACCTTAAGGAATGGAGGAGATGAACCCTGGAGAGGCAATAACCAGAGAGGGAGCGAAGAAATGCCAAGAAGATTCGAGGATTTGAGTGGCGGTTTTCAGTGACGCTCGGGCTAGAGAGAGAAACATCGAAGAAGAAGTGAAGCGGTAGGGGGGCGGTTGAACCGGTGTGAATGGTTAAGGCTCGGCCCTTTCGAAACTGACGTGGTCGTCTGTAAAAAAGATCGCGGTAGTACCGCCGGTGCGTGCACAGCGTAACGCCGATTGTTCCGATCATTTTGGAGCTTCAAGAAACAGCACTAGATTTTCTTCGGAATTGAGAATAATTGCAAATGATCCTTAGTTTTGCACTCAAATAAATATCATTAAGGATCATTATGCATAGGATAGACTATTGTCTATAAGAATATAACTTTTATGATCATAGTTATCTTTAATAAAGGATTTGAAAAAAAAAACTTTCATAAAATACTCAAATAACATCAAATGAAGCAAAGTACATGAGGCAGGAGTTCAAACAATATTTGAATAGTCTATGACATTTAACTCATTTCTCAATTTGCAAAAGCGGCCTTCATCTAATGGCTTGGTGAAAATATCCGCTAATTGGTCTTCGGTTCTTATGTGGCTAATTTCAATATCTCCCTTGCTCATATGATCTCTCAAGAAATGGTGGCGAATATCTATATACTTGGTTCTTGAGTGTTGAACAGGGTTATTAGCAATTTTTACCACACTATCATTGTCACACAAAAGAGGCATTTTATCAAATTTAATTCCATAATCCATCAATGTTTGCCTCATCCATAGCAATTGAGCACAACAACTTCCCGCGGAGACATTCGGCTTCAGCGGTGGATAATGCTACGGAGTTTTGTTTCTTGGATGACCATGATATTAAAGATCTTCCTAAGAATTGACAACTACCTAAGGTGCTTTTTCTATGCACTTTACAACCCGCATAATCGGAATCCGAATATCCAATTAAATCAAATTTAGCATCTTTAGGATACCATAGGCCAATGCTAGAGGAATGCTTTAAATATCTTAGTATTCTTTTAACGGCCATTAAATGGCATTCTTTTGGAGTTGCTTGAAAATGTGCACACATGCAAACACTAAACATGATATCGGGCCTAGATGCGGTAAGATAAAGTAAACTACCAATCATGGATCTATAAAGCTTTAAATCTACCAGTTTACCTCCCTCGTTTAAGTCAAGATGACCGTTGGTTGCCATGGGAGTCTTGATGGGTTTTGCGTCCTCCATGCTAAACTTCTTGATCAAATCCTTTGCATACTTGGTTTGGCTCACGAATGTTCCATCTTTGAGTTGCTTCATTTGAAGTCTAAGGAAATAGCTCAATTCTCCAATCATGGACATTTCAAATTCCCTAGACATCATATCACCAAACTCTTCGCAAAAATCTTGATTAGTAGACCCAAAAATGATATCATCAACATAAATTTGACATACAAAGAAATCATCTTCTAAAACTTTAGTAAATAGAGTTGAATCAATTTTCCCGATTTTGAATCCTTTTGAAACTAGAAAATCTCTAAGACGTTCATACCATGCTCTAGAAGCTTGTTTAAGACCATATAGCGCCTTGGAGAGTTTATAAACATGATTTGGATTTTTAGGATCTTCAAAACCAGGAGGTTGCTCAACAAAGACAAGTTCGGATATTTTACTATTTAAGAATGTACTTTTAACATCCATTTGAAATAATTTAATATTAAAGCATGATGCAAAAGCAAGTAATATCCGAATTGACTCAAGTCTAGCTACGGGAGCAAAGGTTTCACCAAAATCCAAACCTTCGACTTGTGAATAACATTGAGTGACCAATCTTGTTTTGTTTCTTACAACCAAACCATTTTCATCTTATTTGTTTCTAAAGACCCATTTTGTACCAATAATGTTGTGTTCCTTGGGTCGATCCACCAATGTCCAAACTTCATTTTGAGTGAAGTTATTTAGTTCTTCATGCATAGCATTCACCCAATCCGGATCTTCAAGTGCTTCTTCTACATGCTTTGGTTCATTAAAAGAGACAAAAGAGTAATGTTCACAAAAAGAAGCAACACGAGAGCGAGTTTGGACATCCTTACTTACGTCACCCAATATTTTGTCTATTGGATGATATTTTGCAATTGCATTGTGAATCCTTGGTGGTAGGTTGGATGGTTGATCATCTTCCTTATTGTCCTCTTCATTAATTTCTACTTGACTTGTGGAAGAGGTTAGAGGCTCAACTTTAGTGGAAAGTGATGGATCGTCTTCGGGCTTGATGTCGCCTATTTGCATATATTCCATTGCTTTTCTTAAGGCTTCATCACCTACATCATCTAAATTCTCATGCTCTTCTGGAGAGCCATTAGTTTCATCAAATTGCACATCGTGCCTTTCTTCAACTATACCGAAATTTTGGTTAAAGACACGATAAGCTTTGCTATTTGAAGAATAACCAAGCAAGAAACCAACATCACAACGACTATCAAATTTTGAAAGACGAATACCCTTTTTCAAAATATAACACTTGCAACCAAAAACACGAAAATAAGAGATATTCTGTTTTCTTCCTACAATAAGCTCATAGGAAGTCTTTTTCAAAAGGCGATGCAAATAAAGATGATTTATGGCATGACAAGCGGTGTTAATAGCTTCCACCCAAAAACTATCGGAAGTATTGTACTCATCAAGCATTGTCCTAGCCATTTCAATTAACGTACGATTTTTCCTTTCTACAACTCCATTTTGCTCCGGAGTATAAGTTGTGGAAAGTTCGTGTTTTATTTCAAGTTCATCACAAAAGTCTTCAACTTTAGTATTCTTGAACTCGGAACCATTATCACTACGGATTTTCTTTATTTTGAAATCAAATTCATTTTGAGCCCTTTTTGCAAACCTTTTGAAAATCCCGGAGGTTTCACCTTTGTCATCTAGGAAGAATACCCATGTATATCTAGAGTAATCATCCACAATGACTAAACAATAGCTATTACCCCCGATACTCTTATAGGTTGTTGGGCCAAACAAGTCAATATGTAAGAGTTCTAATAGTTTAGAAGTTGACATGATACTCTTGGAAGGATGAGAATTAGCGACTTGTTTACTAGCATGACAAGCACTACAAAGTCTATTTTTCTCAAACTTCACATCTTTCAAACCAACAACTAAATCATGTTTGAAAAGCTTTTTGAGTTAAATCATTCCAAAATGAGCTAGACTTCTATGCCAAAGCCAACCCAATGAGGTTTTTGCCATTAAACAAGTTTTTAAACATGATTCACTTGAACTAAAATCAACCAAGTAAAAATTTCCAAATCTAAAGCCTTTGAAAGCTAAAGAGCTATCTTTAGCATTAGATATTGAAACACCTTCACTAGAGAATGAGCAAATTAGTCCAAGATCACATATTTGAGCAACCGATAGCAAATTAAAATTTAATGATTCTACTAATGATACATTAGAAATGGAAAGGTCATTTGAGATAGCAATTTTACCCAATCCTAATACCCTTCCTTTGCTATTATCACCAAAAGTAATCTTGTCTACTCCTTTTCCATTCTCGAATGTGGTGAACATTTTTCTATCACCAGTCATGTGTTAAGTGCATCCACTATCAAGCACCCAATGTTTTCCACCGGTTTTATAGTTTACCTACAAAACAAGAATCAAGTTCTTTTAGGTACCCAAATTTGTTTGGGTCATTGGAGGTTAGTAACCAAGGATTTAGGCACACAAATAGCATTCTTTTTAGCGCCTAAAATTAAAGTGCCAACAAAACGAGCAATTACTTTACCATCCTTAGTCTTTTTAAGCATATAGCATGAATCATATATACCAAGAAATGGAATTTTACCCTTAGGACAATTTTGTTGCACATGTCCTATTTCCCAGCACTTATGGCAATACTTACCATTTTGCCTCACAAATCTTGTGGGCTTGTTTGCCGGCTTCTTACCTTTCTTAGACACATACCCAAGACCTTCCTTATTGAATGAACACCTTTGCTCACTCAAAAGCTTGCCAAGAGTAGCCTTACCCTTGAAGCACCTTTCCAAACTTTTGCTTAGCTTGGTCACTTGTTCCTTTAACTCATTGTTTTCAACAATAAGCTTTGCATCATTATACTCAACATTATCATGATTAACATTAATACTAGAGCAACAAGGCAAAGCAATAGAATCATTACATGAAATAGATGCATTAGTTTTAGCAATTTCTATACTAGGCATATCATCAAGAATATCGCATGTAATTCCTACACTAGAACAAGACTTGCTTGAGTATTCTTGGATAAGTAAGTTATGAGCTTCCTTTAGCCCCGCATAAGAATCTTTTAGAGAAATATACTCTCTACTTAAGACCTTATATTTTGACTTTTCTTTTCCAAGATATTCATTTAAGTCATCAAGCATATTCATTAATTCATCATAAGTTGGTTCATTACTATCAACGGATTTTACCTTATCTCCTTTTGAATAGCGACGGAGCTTCCTTAATGGCAATGCCGATTAGTCCCTTCTTCTTAGGGGACTCATCCTCATCGGAATCGGAGTCGCTTGACTCATCATTTGAATCCCACTCTCCAATGTAGGCTTCATGCCTGCCATCTTTGTGAAGCTTCTTAAAATTTTTCTTCTTGCCATTATACTCCTTCTTCTTGTAAGACTTGTCCTTGTCTTCCTTCTTTTCGGGGCAACGAGAAGCAATGTGCCCCTTCTCTTCACAATTATAGCATCGAATGTTGCTATAACACTTCTTGTCACTTGAGGATTGCCCCTTTTTGTACTTGTCGAAGTTGTAGCTTCTATTGGAGCGTCTCTTCATGACCCTCTTTATTCTTCTTACAAGAAGTGCATACTCCTCGTCGGAGTCTTCTTCTTCATCCTCATCATCACTTGATTCCGCTTTGGCCTTGAAAGCGGTAATTTTCTTCTTTGAGGATGATGTCTCCAAGAGCTCTTCTTCGTCCTTCTTGAACAACTCATTTGTGATGAGGTTGCCCAAAAGCCCCGTTGGTGTCATTCTTGGCAACTCGGGAGAGTTGAGAAATAGTATCACCAACGTTTCATATTTGTCCAGAAGAGCCCTAAGAATCTTGCGCACAATATCAACATCAAGAAGGTTAGTCCCAAGGCCTTTGAGCTCATTCACAATGTTGTTGAGTCTTGAATACATCTCATTGATGTTTTCATAAGGCAACACTATGAATGTCTCATATTTGATCCGAAACCTATGCAATTTGGCTTCTTTGACCGTGGATGTACCATCATGGATTTCCGAGAGAGTTGTCCAAATAGCATGAGCATTTTCCAAGTTGCTCACTCTATTGAACTCATCCGTGTTCAAAGCGCCAAAGAGAGCATTCATAGCTTGAGCATCTAAATGAGCATTACACGTATCTTGATCCGTGAGTTCTAGTGGATTAAGAGACATAGCATAACCCTCATTTACGATTCTCTAAACGCTTGGACTCATTGCCTTTAAATAAATTGACATTCTAATTTTCCAATAAGCATAATTAGAGCCATCAAACAAGGGAGCCCTTCCTAAAGCCATTCCCTCACTAGCCATCCTTTTCCCTCTTAGACGGTTAAGTCTAAATCAGTGAGAGACCAAGCTCTGATACTACTTGTAGGATCAAGGATAACCGACTAGAGGGCGGTGAATAGGAGGTTTTTAAAATTTTTAACAATTTATCAATTTAAGCCAATTAATAACTTAGTCTAAACAAGTTACACTTATAGCTAAGCAATTCAATACAAGAAATAAGCTAGAAATGTAAATGCGGAAAGTGTAAAGACTAGAAATAACCACAATGAGACAATAATGTTTTTCCCGTGGTATCGAAGAATTGCCAGTCTTCATTAGTCCACGTTGAGTAAGCTTGACAACTCAAGCCGGCTCCACTAATTAAGCCTTCCCTCGATCACTATGGTTATTCTTCCTTCGCTCCGAAGACGGCGAACACCAAACCACTCACAAGCTTGCACCGAGCCTCTTCACAATCTTCTTGAAGAGATCACCGTGCTCCACCGCCAAGGCCGTCTAGGAGTTTGGCAAAACTCCAAGAGTAACAAACCAATGAGCTTCGCTTAACGGCGCTCAAGTGCAATAGGATCAACTAGAATGAATGGATGCACTTGAATGAACTCAACCACCTCACAATGAATGCACAAAGGAATTTTGGTGTTGAGTGAATGCACAAGGCTCTTAAGGCTCTAAGGATGTTAAGCGAACACTAGCAACCAGTCCTTGAGCGGTTAGGGGTATTTATAACCCCACCAACACTTTATGACCGTTGGGGACCGTCCCCAACTTTCAGCGAATCGATCGGTCGGCAACCATGTTGCGATGCGACCGGATTTTAGTCGAGCTCTTATGCGGCTATAACGATGCATTTAATACTCTGACATAGCCGTTGGAATTTTTTTCGAGCGGTACAACCGCCAACCAAAGTGCGGTACAACCACATCGCCTGGTCGTACCATATTGATGAGCGGTACAACCGATGTAAGGTTTCCAAAACGCTGAAATTACATGCTCTTTGAAAAATACATACCACCTTAGAAAAATCGGTACAACCGCAGTAGCAATTCAACTGTTCTTAGGCGCGATGCGACCAATTATCAAAGAGAGTTTCTAAGCCAAAATGCACTTGTACTGTTTTTATTGAACCGCCAACTAAAAATCGGAACGACCGCAATGCGGTAGTACCGCTCAAAGAGCCAATCGTACCGCATTAGCGCTCAGTTGGAAGATACCTTCAAAATCCAGTATTACCGCCAAGTAAAGAGCGGTCATACCGCACCAAAAGGTACAACCGCCATTATAACTGTGGTACTACCGATTTCTGACAAATGCACTTAAAGGTTCCTTGGTCACTGCCCAGACCACTCACGACCACCCTAGTCGTGAGCTAGACCACCCACGACTATCCTGGTCATGAGCCAGACCACTCAACCAGTTTTGAGAAAGTCTACCCCTTGCGTGAAATCACCAGGCATGTCCGTAACTAGGGACACGGCTTTTCGAATAGATTTACACTCTACAGAGGTTGTACAGCTTTACCCATAAGACACGAGTTCTCTAGTTTGTTTGGCACCCGTCGATGCCCCTACTCACTTCCTTGGGTAAGCAGGCTAGAGCACGTGACAAGGCCTTTACAAGGTTCTGTTTTGACTCAGTTTCGCTCGCTAAGGTTTTGCCTTACTGGCCCCTTCTTGCACCAAGTGTGGGCGTCTAACCCAGGTCCTTCCACACTTCCACCAAAACGGAACCGAATCAAAGCATTGCCAATTAGTTGGCCAAGTCCACCCCATCCTAGACATGTTGTTACACGATATGGCCCGGATCGAACTTCTACAAGGTTAAGTCCTTAGTGGGTGCTCAGGTGAGACCTCCTCATCCCAATGTGCTTCCTGCACCCCCTTTACTGCATGATCACTCGCCCGAGCAAAATATTTTGGGTTCAACCTGGCCAATGACCACCCTAGTCATGGCACCACAAATTTTTATTAGCGGCCACACAGGCCAGGGCAACGCTTGCCAAGACAACACATGCCAAGACAATACGTGCCATAATTTCTTAGTCAAATTTAACATTTTTGAGCCAAGTGATCGAGAGATAGTGCATAACTAAGCAGGTCTAAGCAATATACGCACCCATATTAGTTATCACAAAGAAGTCCAACTAAGAATACCCAACCTATGGTGGTCGAAAGGTACATGAAAACATGTCAAAGACAAGTGTCCAAGGAGTCTTACTACCAAGTAGGGGTTTAGCTACTTCCCAAAACCATTTTTATACAAATAACCATGCATGTTGATATATAACAAAGTAATTTTGCAAAACTAGGTTCAACATGATCAAAAGTCTACAACTTGCCTTCGATGTAGAGCTGAGGTTCTTCGGTAGAGGTCGCCAGGTCCACGAACTCTTCAGTAAGCCAGAATCTACACAGGCGAAAAAGAGTCAAATAAATACAATGAATTCAAATAAAAATCAACACTACCAAATAAGAATCAAACGAGAAACATTGAAACACAAACGGACTCTCGGGAGGAGGTCCTGAGGAAGAGGTCCACAGGAGGAGGTCCATAGGAGGAGGTCCTGAGGAGGAGGTCCAAACAAGGATACGACTACTCAACGTGGTCGTATAAGGGACACAACTACGCAACGTGGTTGTAAAAGAGATACAACCACGCAATGTGGTCGTGAGAGCAAAAAGAGAACAAGGCACAGAGGAACTCACCCAGACAGAAAGAGATAGAAAGAGAAAAGACAGGAGGAGGATGAACGGCGTGGGCGCTCCGACGAATACTTCGACAGCGAGGTTGTTGAAGACGGCACAAATTCCGCCGGGCTCCTTGGCAACGAGGAGGGCTCTAGCGAACTCCTAGGCGAAAACTCCAAGCATGGAAACTGGGTGAGAGCAAGAGAGAGCTGAGAGCTGGGTGAGGAAAAAGGTGATGATAGAGGGCTGCTCAGGCTTTTACAGCTGGGGAAAACGGGAAGAGCAGCTGAGAGGCTCAAAGGCACACGTGTTCAAGGGTAGGTGAAGGAGAAGATGGGAGCAGGACGGGGAAGAGACAAAAGGGGAAGCGGGTACTGCAAAAAGCAGAAGCATTTAATGCGACACAATAGCATTTAATGAGCTAAGACCTTTGCGTCAGAAGTGACACAACGGGTAAAAGGAGAAGGTGAACAGAACTGACAGGTGGGGCTGGTCAAAACTTGAAAAGGTGGTCCAACCAAAGGGGAGGTTAAGACCAAGGAGGAGGTTGTGACCCAAGGGGTGGTCTTTGCAAAAATACCAAGAGGGTGGTTGTGGCACAAGGGGAGGTCGCGCCCCAAAAGGTGGTCACGGCCCAAAGAGTGGTCGCGGCCCAAAGGGGTGGTCTTTGTAAAAAGACCGAGAGGGTGGTCTTGACACAAGGAGAGGTCGCGGCACAAGGGGAGCGCAGCGAAGCAGGACCGTCCAATCTTGATCAGGCGGTTCAAAAAGGATTGGACGTTCAGGTCGGTTGAACGCGCCAACAAGATCGGGCTGTCCAACACAGATCGGACGGTTCAAAACGAAGTGGATGTTCGGACTAGCTGAACATGCCAACAGGATCGGGCCGTCCAACACAAATCGGACGGTCCGCGACGAAAGAGGCGCACGGGGAGAATGGAACAAACAGAGAAGGGGAAAACAACACCAGAAAACTCCAAAAAACTCAGAGCAACCACACTCAAATTAATTGAAGTTTGATTTAGTCATTTTAAACACCTTTACTTCCAAAATCTCAAGTTAAGCTTTAGAACTTCAACAAAACCAAATGGTTATTTTTACTTTTGAAAACTCAGAAACTCATAAAACTTGGGACGTTACAATCCCACCCTGCTATTATCGAAGCCTATTAGTTGAAGAGGCCCAAAGAGTTTGGGCGCTCAATTGTTGGGTCGCTGTCCTGAGGTGCAGGGCAACCGTTGTGGATGCCCCCTTGTCAAACAGCCAGTTCGGACCTAGAGACAAGCCACTGTCGACATCTTCGTGGGAGGAGAAGAGGGGTGAGAGCTGTCGTCTCTTCTGCGCGTCGTCCACTGTCGTCTTAAAGCGGAGGGCCATTTCCCTCACCTATTACATTCTGAAAGCTTGATGGTTGCTTGGTTTGGGTGGAGTGCTTTGGTTTCTCCAGGCTTTTGCTTCTAATATTCTCTCTCAAGCAATGTGCTTTGGTTAACCTCTGCATCGCTGACTCGACTTCTAGAAACTTCAGCGTGTTAGGTGGTGAGGGAGTCATCCTTTCTTTTGGCCGCGGTGTATGGCTTGGGTGCGTAAGAGTCGATTGGTGCCCATTGTGGCTAGTTGGTGTTACCCTAGCCTACGCGTTAGGTTGCACCGCCAGGTACTCCGAGGGGGTCCTTTCCCGTCTGTGTTGTCTACCCCGTTGGGGCAGTGCCTGTATTTTTCCCCTGTTTTCTCCAGCTTTATTAATACAATGGGCAGCTCTCCTGCTTTTGCTTTAAAAAAAGTCGGTGTAGAACGCAAGGCGGTGTTGTAGTGGTTCATGTTGTAATAGTTGTCTAAAGATGGTACAACACAAGTGCATCAAACGTTTGATCCTTAAGAATTCCCACTAGTTTTCCAGAGGTTTAACCAAGTAAAGATCTGGAAAAATAGTTGAGGTCACCATAAGCACATGTCCATTTTTACACTAGTCACTTACAGTCGAACAAGAGCTCCTGCGATCGGTAGGAAGCCGTTGGGGTTACCAAACCCCAACCGTTCTTCTATGCTAGATCCGTCATTGGTTTCAGCTTGTAATCGACAGAGGAACCCAATTCTAACTTGCTTAGGGTTTTCAATGGAAACGGAGGAAAATATCTAGTTAGTGAAGATCAGTAAATGCAAGCTGTCATGGACTAATTAAATACAAAGCTAAGGCAAGCAACTAAACAAACCCTTTCTTTACTCAATAGCTCGTATTTGTCTTTTGGTAGACCAATGGAATAATTAGCTTCTCAGCCTTGTTTGAAATGGAGGAAATGTATAGGAATTATGCAGGAAGCAGTACAATTTCTTAAAAAAAACTCATGTAAAATCCCGCGATCTTCCTACGTCCCGACCATACAAAAAACATGTGTTCCATATAGGGCCTTTAATTGAAGGTTTCCCAAATATGGACTTAGAAGAATCAGTGTGATTTGACGAAGAGTTTCTTACGGGAAAGATCTGAAATTTTTATAGGGTCAGTGGCTCAATTTTATCGAGGAAAATCTCATCTTGCATTTTTCTTCTAATCATCATCAAATAATGCACTTCGTTTCTCAAACCAAGTTTTTTTAGGGGTTCTCAAACCGAGTGCGTCATTTATTTGGTGGATTTGTGGCCTTCAGCTAAATTCCATAGCCTAATCCAAGTAAAAAATGTTAGGCCTATTTGACATGACAAACTAATGGGCTTTGTTTACTTTCCTCTCTCCTCTCGGCTGTGCTTGAAAAAGATGAATGCCAAATCAGCTTTGTCCATTCTTAATCGTCGTGCTTGCCTTATGGTCGTTTGAGAACTCGGAATTTCACTGGAATGTTGTACCTAGAGGTTGTCAAATAGGTCATACTCGTCGAACTGGTCCACAACATGACATTGTAGATGGCCCAGGCCGGCATGGCCCGACAAGACATGTCGTGTTTGGATCGGCACCTCGGCCTAGCGGGCTGGCTCGATGTAACAGCCCAAAAATCCATAAATGCAAAAATATGGGATTTGTTTAAAAAAATTATGTGATAGCTAGTGTTGTTCTTCTCGATCACATTTTTGAAGAGTTGTTTGAGTGAACTTTCTCTTTTGATAGCACAAGTCCAATTAGAATTATCTAACAGATGTCGGATTCTTATCTGTCATCGTGTGAGAATCCCTTCAAGCAAAGCTCATAATTTTAGCAAGTATAAAATTTTGTCCATCGGCCATTAATAGCCGTCGCTCAAACCATCACTCAACTGCACTATGCTGCCACTCCGTTAGCAACACCAACCACTCCTCCTTGGCGGACTGTGCTAAAGTGCCTATACATAGTTGCTCCAAGCCCTTATTGCCTTTCTTCGTCATTCTAGTGCTAGCCTCACTTTCTTCCTCCCCCAAGTGAACTCGAGCTCCAGTCAGGTTCAAGTGCTCGCTTCGGTCGAGTGCCGTCACATCACTGCCTTCGCCATTGACGCCCATCGAGGTCGCCTTTGGCCTCGTATTTCCTCTTCTCCGACCAGAATACTTCAAGACATCTCTTAAGGACCATCTACCTACTTCCATGGAGCCACCTTGAAGATTGAAGACTACTCTCCTTCCTCAAGCCACTACTGTAGCGTGGAGTTCCTCTCGCTGTCGCTGTCCACCGTCGTGTAACGTCCCGTTTGTCCTAGAGTTTTTGCCATATTTCAAAACTAAAAAAAAGGAACTATTTGGTTTATTTGCTTGCTCAAGCTTAACTTGGAAACTTTGAAAATATTAGAGGTTTAACTTGAACTAACCAAACTTCAACTAAGTCCAGTTGGTTGGTGCTCTCTGTTGGTTGAAGTTCTTTGGTGTTCCTTGGCTTTTTGTTTTCCTTTCTTTGTTTCCTTTGTGTGCCTTTAGGCCTAACTTCTCTTTTCCAGGACCTCTTCTGTGTCTGAACCTCCCTCTCTCGGTCCAGACCTCCCTTGTGTTGGACCTCCCCTTGACCAGACCCCTTTGTAGGTCTAAGACCTCCTCTTTTGGGTTTAGACCAGCTCGGGTTTGTGTTTCAAACCTCTTTGAACTCTGTCAATCAAGTTTGGGTTGGTTTTTCCTCTCTCTGGACCACTCTCTTATTCGACCTCCTTTGCGGTCATACCACTCAAGTTTCGGAACAACCGGTTACCGGCCGTTCCGCTCCGAGAACGCCGGTACTACCGCCCTTGCTGAGATCACCATATCATACCATTCTAGATAGTTCCTTGCATCCAACCAAGCGCACCCTTGAGTTCTTCTTTGGACCTCTTTCCTTGGACCTCTTTGTGTTCAATTGAATCTCTTTGAGTCCCTCTGGACCTCCTCTGTGTTCATTTGGACCTCCCTTAGTTCATTTGAACCTCCCTCAGCTCTTTTGGACCTCTCTCACGTCCGATCGGTCATTCCGCTTGATGGATCGGACCTTCCGTTTGATTTAGTCGGACCTTCCGTTTGATTTGACCGGACCTACCGCTCGCTTGATGACCTCCATCGCTTGAGGACCGTCCGATCTGTGTTGGATGGCCCGATCTTGAGGGCACGTTCGGATGGTCCGAACGTTCCCATCCTTTTTGGACTACCCGATCCAGTTGAATGGCTGAGATCTATTTGTAGTTTCGGATGGTCCGAACGGCCCAACCGTTGTGGCCCGTTCGATTGAAATCCAACAGCTCCCGCTCCTTCGCTTCTTATCTCGCTTTCGTCCACCTCCCTTGTTTAGATCTTGACCATTGAGACCCCCCCCCTTTGGAGATCTTAACCGTCAGGACCTCCCTTGTTTCGATCTTGACCGTTGAGACCTCCCCTTTGGAAATCTTAACCATCAGGACCTCTCTTGTTTAGATCTTGACCGTCAGGACCTCTCCTTTGAGTTTTCTTCTCTTTGGACCTCTCCGTGGTCTTTTTGCAAAGACCACCTTTGCAGGTTAAGACCTCCTCTTTGAGGTCAAGACCTATGGCCTTTTTGCAAGGACCTCCTTTGCGGTCAGGACCTCCTCCTTGAGGTCAAGACCTCTGGTCTTTTTGCAAAGACCACCCTTGTGGCTGAGACCACCTCTTTGACTGATCCGTCCACCTGAGTTTGACTGGCCCCACTTGTCAGTCCGACTCACTTTCTCAATTCCTCCGCCTCTAAAGTCTTAAGCGCATTTAATGCTTGTTGCATCACATTAAATGCGGTCACTTCTGAGGTACTTTGTTTACCCTTTTGATGGGATACCATGTCTTATCATTGCCTTGTTTTTCACTTACCTTTGACCAATGTGTCTCTGAGCCTTCCTGTGGCTCTCTCTTTTTCTCCTCCTTGTCTAGCTATATATAGCCCATGTGTGCCCCTCTTCATCACATTTTTCCTCATTTCCTAACTTCCCTGCTCTTGCCTAGTTTTCTCCGAGCTTGTGCTTGAAGCTCCACCAAACAGTGCCCGAGGAAGCTGTGCCACCACCTCTTCATCACCAAGAAGATCATCGGAGCCGACACCACCATTTTGCTTCCCTAGGAGTTCACCGGAGCGCCCGTGCCATCCTCATCCACCACAGCTATCCCTCTGATCTCCTCCTTTTTCCGTCTCTTTCTTGGTTTTGGTGAGTTTCCTTGTGCCTATTATTTTCTTATTCATACGACCACTTTGTGTGATCATATTCTTCTCACAACTACGTTATTTGGTCGTGTTCTTTTTACGACCACGTGGAATAGTCGTGTCTTCCTCAGGACCTCCCCCTCAGGATCCCCTCAAGATCTCCTTTGGCAAAGACCACCTTCATGGTCTTTGTTGGCTCTTTTGCAAAAACCACCTTGGTACTCCTTGCTAGTCTTTTTGCAAAGACCACCCTCTTTCAGGTTGGTCCTCCCCTCTCACTGAGACCTCTTGCTTTTCTAGTTTTTGGTTGAGATTTACTTAAGTTCTTTTGAGTCTTTTAAGTTCTTTTGTCGAGAGTTGTCTTGTTTATTTGGTTCTTTGCGTACGTGTAGATCCCGAGTTCGAGGAAGAGTACTTGGACCCTGTAGTCTCTACCGAAGGCTCACCCCTGCTCAGCGAAGGCAAATCGCAGACCTTTGATCATGTTGAACCCAGCATTTCAAAAATATGTTGTTTTACATTATCATGCATGGCTACTTTTATAAGAAATGGTTTGGGCAGTAGCTATATCCCACTTGATATTATGCCTCCTTGGATGATTGTACTCAACATGTTGACATGATTCCCTTGGACACCTTAGAATGGATAATTTAGTTGGTATTGTTGGATAACACCAACATGGGACCGTATGTTTATGCTTAGCCTTACTTTAGAACCGTGGGTCTTGAGTATCATGCTCCATCATTATTAATCTTGACTAATTGAACTATGGAATTGTGGTTGGTGCCACTATTGAGGAACTATGGTGGGATGTCATAGTTGTGTTGATTGTGGTGCGATGCCACTCTTGTTAAAATTTGTTTTGCCAAGACTAGGGTGGTCTTTTGGCCAGGTTGAACCCAAATGTTTTCACACTCAGGCAAGTGATCGTGCAGTAAAGGGGGGTGCCATGTGCACTATGGGATGAGGTTATCTTGCCTGAGTGGATTAAGGACTTAACTTTGTGATCCTTTTGAACCGTGTATTACCGTGCAACCACAATACCATTTTATGGGGGTGGCCTAGGCCGAATAATTAGTGATGTTGTGACTTGGTCCTGTTGTGGTGGTGTGTGGTGATTCACAATGGTGCAAGAGGGGGCCAGGTTCCTTTTCAGGACGGCGAATCCTTAACGGGCAGGATCAGGTCATGACAAAGCTTTGTAAAGGCCTTGTCACGCTCTCTAGACTGCTCACCTTTGGAAGTGAGCAAAGGGTTCCGACAGGAACCCGACCCACTAGAGAGGTCGTGAATTGTGGGTAAAGTTGTACACCTCTGCAAAGTGAAAAATCTATTCGAATAGCCAAGTCCTTGGTCATAGACATTGCTTGGTGAAATTGCGCAAGGGGTAGACTTTTATAAAATTTGTGGTCCACGGTTGGCCATGGATATCTGCGAGTGTTCTGGGTGGCTCCGAATGCTCGTGATGTCCATGGTTGGTCGTGGTGGTCTTTTGAACCCTAGGGTGGTCCAAGATGCTCCTGAGTGGGTGCTCAGAGGAGGTCTTGGAGCCCTATGGAGGTCTTTGGGAGCTCTGGAGTTGGTGCTCCAGAGTGGCCGTGGGTGAGGTCTTGGACGTGAGTGCGGCCAGACCTCCCACGAGTGATCTTGGGAGTGAGTTAGTGCTCACCTCCCTCCTTTTCAAATAAATGTATTTATGTATTATTGTTTTAACTTGAGCCTTGCAATCTATTTATGTTTATTTCCTATCAAATATTGCTTTTTGCATCTAGCCCTATAGCTCTCCATTGTCAATGCCAATGCATGAATATTTATTACATACTTGTTCCCTGTGATTTGCTGAGTACATTCAATGCACTCATGGCTTAAAGCCCTCTGTTGAGCAGTGGCTGAAGATGATCAATTCCAGGGGAGCACAGACCTCTTTGAGGAGGAGTTCTTTAATGACCCAGCATGCTAGGGCGTCCTCCACTCAACAGCCTGTGGGCTTGCTGGATGGCTCCTTGCGTTATGTGTTTCTGCTGTAAAGGTTTCCTTATGTCGGTTTGTGTAAGCCCTAGTTGGCAAACCTCTGTAAGCAACCTTGACCATAAGGTCTTTGTTTAATATATGTTAATTTGTCTGCTTCATCTTTTGTTCAGTACCGTGTGGTTGTGATTACACCTTGGGAGTTTCTGTGCAAGCTAGCTCTTGTTCCTAGGACTAGCTCAGTGCACAAAGGCCAGACCTCCAAGAGGTCTTTGAGATCCCCTAGGAGGTCCTGGCGGACCTCCTCTCAGGATATACCGGGCGGTACTACCGGACCTCCGCGCGTCCTACCGGACCACCCTAAGAGGTCATGTCGTGACCTTTCCTAGTGTATCCCGAGAGGGTCCTCACACGTCGTCAGCCCAGCTCCGGCTAGCTCGTTTCCCCAGCTCAGTACCGGTACGTTCCTAGTGGCTCAGATGCTCCTCCTTGTTCGAGCTACCCTGTTCTTTCTCTAATGTTTCTCTGGTTCTTTCTCTGGCTCTTTCACTGGCTTGTTCGATCGCGTTAAAGCAGTCGAACATTTGCTTCTTTCGACTACTGTTGTGTAGTTGAAGACTTCTCTCATTCGACTACGCACGGTTAAAGCCTTCTACGACCACGTAGTCGAAACTCCTTCGACTACGCACGGCCGAAACCTCCTCCGGCCACATCTAGTCGTATCTCCTTTCTGTAAAAAGTTATTAGAGGATCTACTCCCAAGTATTGGACAGAAGAACTCCAGAGGTCAAAGATTCCTTCGACCAGTACCTCCGCGACCTCCCCAAGTCCTAACACTTCCACGACCTCCCCATGGTCGAAACATCTCCACGACCTCCCCAGGTCGTAACACTTCCGCAACCTCCCTCAGGTCGTACCACTTCCGCGACCTCCCCTAGTCGTAGCCCTTCCACGACCTCCCCAGGTCATCACACTTCCACGACCTCCCCTGGCCGTAGCACCTCCACGACCTCCCCCTGGTCGTAACACCTCCACGACCTCCCCAGGTCATAGCATTTCCATGACCTCCCCTGGTCACAGCACCTCCACAACCACACAGTTTGACCACTGTGGTTCGACCACTGTGTTTTGACCACTAAGTCCAACCACTGAGTTTCGATTACTCATTCGACCACTGTGGTTCAACCACACAATTCGACCCCTACAGTTCGACCACTATATTTCGACCACTCAATTCAACCACTGAGTTTCGATCACTCGATCGACCACTGTGGTTCGACCACACAGTTCAACCACGGTGCTTTGAGCACACAGCTCAACCATTGTGTTTTGACCATACTCATCTATACCTTCGGCCAACCTAGTCTAAGACCCTTGATCTGAGACTCTCCAAATTGTCACCAGATATGGGTGTTTCCTTTCATTGAATGTATTTGGACTTATTGGAGTTCATTTGATTGTTGATTTCAAATTGAGTTTCTTGGGGTTTATTTGACTTCTAGTTATTCTTGTGTATATAGAAGCCGAAGCGACCGAAGATCCTCTGGTTGATCCAGGACAAGATCAGCAAAACCTCGACCAAGGCAAGCCAACACTTTGATCATATTGCACCTACCTTTTGCAAATTATGTTGCTTTAAATTATGAAATTGCATTGCTATGTTTTATCCAACTATATTGGTCTAGCTCATAGTTATTGCCTTAACAATAATTGTGTATAAACTTTCTATCCTTGAACTTGGACATTATCCTTTGTCACCTTAGATTTAATGGTTAACTTACTAGTTAATAAGTCTATATCTAAGTGTCATGCTTAGCCTTGCTTAGATACAATGTCATGCAGGCATTAAACTGCCTGACCACAATCATTAAAAACTCTTTGAAAGTGATTTGGGGCAGTCGAGGCTGGGAGCCTGGCTGGTATGTTGAACTAAAGAATATTTTCAAAACAAAGGAAAAACCTGAAAAACCGTTTTCGACTCGAGTGGCTGGAAAGAATGGCTGGTGCCGGGGGCACGAGAGAATGTTGGTATGTGGATGTACCACCTAAGTCAATTAAGGACCGAATCTTGGAATGACCTCTCATGCAAAAAAAAGTGCAACCACAAGTCTATAATGGGTACAACCTAGCCAACTAATTTGCTCAAGATCGGCGTGGCTCATGGATTGGGTTGAATGCGGTGGATAGTCGGGGAGAACGGCCCACGAGAACCGCGGACAAGAGGGGCCTCCTGGGAGCATGGCTCCGGGCGGTGGAAACCTTAGTGTAGCGGATGGAGTGGGTCGAGGTTGAGCATTGTAAAGGCCTTGTGGTAATCTCCCCTTGATTCACATGTCTAAGGAAACATGTGTATATATCACGATGATTACCTCTTGTGGGTAAAGTGTGCGAACTCTGCAGAGTAAGAAAACTATCTAGATAGCCGTGCTCACGGTCAAGAGCGGTGCTGAGAACTTGCTCGATATAGCTTTTATTTTTACAAAACCATTTGTGATGAAAAGGAAGGATGGGGTGGGACCCTAGCCTGGTCGGAGACCAGTGGTAAATACGGGATAGCCCGAGCATTGGGTGGATGGAGCCACTCAATGGTATAGGAGGTGGGACCTTCGCTAGTACTTTACAAATGAAAATTCATTTATGGAAACAGATTGTTAAAAATGCTAAGTCTCAGGATTTTCTACTACTTATCTAGTTCAAACTTGGCTTTGTGCAAATAAAAGAACTCTAAAACTTCCCTTGACTAGCCCTGCATCTATACGACTGCATTGTGTGTTGGCTCGCGAGTACGGTTTTGTACTCAGGCTTGTCCAATATAATCTTTTAGACCCATGCGATCAAGACCCCTACTACTACCACTATCACTCGAAGGCTGAACCAGAAGATGGTGAAGATGATGAAGCTTAGGCTGGGACTCCCAGTCGCTTGCCTGTGGGCAGAGTGAATGGATCCACTACAACTTGTTTTGCTTCCGCACTTATCTTTGTTTCTATACTCTAACTTTTGTAAGATTTCTGTTTCATGGCTCTTTTGTAAAACAATTGGTCACACGGCCTGATATGTACAAATATCTATGTTATGTTGCGGGCTTGTATTGCTCAATTGTTCATACAAGCATTGTCCCTACGAGTACTGTTCACCCCAAACACGGTCCACACTGAGTGTAATCGTACCACCTACGACCGGGTGTGATCCTTAGGACCTCCTCGGAACCTCTCCAGGACCACTCCTCAGGACCTCCTAGGAACCTCTCTAGGACCACTCACCAGGACCTCCTCGGAACCTCTCCAGGACCACTCCTCAGGACCTTCTCAGAACCTCTCTAGGACCACTCCCCAGGACCTCCTCGGAACCTCTCCAGGACCACTCCTCAAGACCTCCTAGGAACCTCTCCAGGACCACTCCCCAGGACCTCCTCGGAACCTCTCCAGGACCACTCTATAGGACCTCCTCGGAACCTCTCCAGGACCACTCCTCTGGACCTTCTCAGAACCTCTCCAGGACCACTCCCCAGGACCTCCTCGAACCTCTCCAGGACCACTCGTTAGGACCTCCTCGGAACCTCTTCAGGACCACTCCCTAGGACCTCCTCAGAACCTCTCCAAGACCACTCCTCAGGACCTCCTCGGAATCTCCTCAGGAGGACCATGCCTTAGGACCTCCTCGGGACCTCCCTCCAGGACCTCCTCGGGACCTCCTTCCAAGACCCCCTTGGGATCTCCCTTCTGGACCTCCTCGGGACTTGTAACATCCCAAATTTCTGGAGTTTTTGAAAATTTTGAAAACTTTAAAAACTAACCAATTGGTTTTATTAATTTGCCAAAGCTTAACTTGTAATTTAGAATTTTAAAAGCAATTTAATTTGACTTAACTAAAACTTGAACTAATTAAAGTTGGTTTAGTTGAGTTTTGTTGGATTTTAAAATTAGTTTTTCCTCTTGCCTTATGTTAAAAATAATTATTTGCAAAAATTAAAAGTAATAGTTAAGCTGAAAATATTTTTACTAAGTCCTAAATAATTCAAGGGATTTCTGTGAATTTTTCTAGAATTTTTGGACATCTTAAGCTATTTTCTAAAAATGCTTTTGCTTTTCTGGTATTTTCTAAAATCGAAAATCCTTGAAAATCCCTCCCTTGGCCTTGGGCCGATTTCCTCCTGGCCCATTCCCTGTTCACCCGTGCGGCCCGCTCCTCTGGCCCGCAACACGTGCGCACCCCCCCCTTGATCGGCGACCGTCCGATCGAAATCGAACGGTCGCGTCGCCGCGCCTCGTTTCGCCATCGCTGGCGTGCGGGCCCGCTTTGTCAACCAGACGCCCGGCTGCCCCTACCTCCCAGAGCTACGCTGGTCCGCCACCGCTAATCCCACCGAGCCAGCCGCTGCCTCGCCCCCCTAGCCTCGGTCCTCTTGACGGTCGCCGCTTCGCTGTTCCGCCTCGCCGTGCCCATGCGCCCCCCTTTTTGCCCCTTCTCCATGGATCCGCCTCCTCGCCGCCCGCCATTAAAGCTGCACGGCGAGCTCTCCTTCTCCTCCTCCGCCTAATCGCTTATAAAGCGAGCACCGGACCGCCCTCCTCTCTCTTTCCCTCTCCTCCCCTTCTCTCCCCCGCTCTCTCCCGGCCGCAATTCGAGTTTTCCTCGCCGCCGGCTGTGAAGCTCTCACCGCACCTGTCACCACCGTCAAGCCCCTCCGGTCACCACCAACCCAGCCACCAGCATCGCCAGGCCGAGGCGCACGTGGTGCGCACCTCCTCTTCGACGGAGCCTTACCGGAACTCCGCCGTCGCCGTCGAGCCGCCGCCTACGCCGCTCTTCGCCTTCCGCGTGACCTCCCCATGCCACCGCGTCCTCGCCGTCGTGAGCATCGGCTTCCCGTGAGCTCCTCTTCGGCTGGTGCCCGCCGCCGCCGCCATGCCGCCATGCTGCTCACGGCGACCCTCGGCCCGTCTTGCGCCGCCTCGGCAAGACGTGGCAGAGCCGAGGTGGCACCACCTCGGCGCACGTCACCCTCTCACGACGTGGTGCGCGGATCGGCAAGAGAGTGGGATTTTTCGGATTTTCTTTAGGAAAATAATTCCGAAAAATCAGGAAAATCTTCAATTCATCATTTTATGTGTTTTTCCAACTTCTTTTGGCCATAACTTCCTCATTCGAACTCCGATTCGAGTGATTCAAATTTATAAATTCATTGTCTTCCTATTAGTATTTATTTGGTATTTATTTAGATTTTTATTTGGAGTTGTTTTATTTATTTAGCGTTGTTCGCACATGTAGATTCCGGCGTTTCGGAAGATTTCGTAGACCCAACGACCGAAGCACCTCCACTCTTCAATGAAGGCAAGTCGTAGACCTTTGATCATATTGAACCCATCTTCTAAAAGTATATTGTTTGATATAAACATGCATTGCTAATTTTATAATAAATTATAATAAATGGTTTCGGGATTAGTTAATTACCTAATTGCCATTATACCTCCTTGATAATTTGTGAACGACATGTATCCTTGAATGACATAACTCCTTGGACACCATAGGATGGATTATTTTAGTTGGACATTATCGTACTACCAACATGGGTGCGTATTATGCTTAGCCATGCTTTAGTTATACGATAGATCCACGATCACTTACTCAAAAATGCTTGAACTTGACTTAATGATATATGGAACTATGGTGCGATACCACTATTGTGCAACTGTGGTGCAAGATCACAGTTGTGTCAATTATGGTGCGATGCCGTTGTGATTAAAATTTGTTGTGCAATGACTAGGGTGGTCATTTGGCCGGGTCGAACCGAAAATGATTTATGCTCGGACAAGTGGGTGGTGGTAATGGTGTGTGCGGGAAGCACATTTGGAATGCGGAAACGTCTCGTCTGAGCAGCCAACTAAGGACTTAACCTTGAACCATTGATCTGGGTCATTATCGTACGACCACATGTCTATTATAGGGTAGACCTGGCCAACTAATTAGTAATGTTTTGATTCGGTTCTGTTTGGGTTGGGAACGATGCAAGAGGGGGCCTAGAATGGTGAAACCTTAGCGATGTAATCGAGTCGAAATGTAACTTTGTAAAGGCCTTGTCACGCGTTTCTAGATCGCTTACCTACGGTAGTGAGCGATGGTATCGACGGATGCCAAACCAACTAGAGAAGTCATGTCTTGTGGGTAAAGCAGCATAACCTCTGCAGAGTGTAAAACTATTCGAATAGCCGTGTCCCCGGTTATGGACATGCCTGGAGATTTCACGCAAGGGGTAGATCTTTTATCGAAAATGTTGGAATGGGTTGTTCGAATCTTGTCGATGGTTGTGGTTGTTGGTTGGGAAGTGAATAGGATGTTCACTAGTTGTTTCAAAGGAAATTGATTACTTATGTATTAATCTTTTAAATTGTGCCTTGCAATCTACTTATTGTATTTAGCTGTCAAATGTTGCTTTCTGCAAATTAGCCATAAAGCTATCTTTGTCAAGCCTTGCATAAATACTATTTGCATACATTTCTCTATGACTTGCTGAGTACATTCAAAGTACTCATGGCTTTGCGCCCTCTATTTAAATCAGCAGAGGAGGGTGAACCAGTGAACACAGAGCTCTTTGAAGAAGAATAATTTGAAGACTATGCGAATTAGGTCGTGTCCTTCACTTGATTGTTGGTGGGCATATTGGGTGACCTCCACCGGATGTTTGGTTTCCGCTGCAAGCTGCTCTTTTGTTTCTTAGCCCTGCGTGGCAAACCTTGTAAGACTTGACCATAAGGTCCCTTTTGCTATTAAATATTAATTTGTCTGCTTCATCTATAGTTCAGGGGTACGGTTTTGATTACACCAATGTTGCAACTGTGTGCACTAGCTACTGATCCAGGGAATAGTGCAGTCATACACAGAGGGTCCTGGATCCAGAGATCTGGGGTCCCTACAGGACTTCCCTTCATGACCACCTCGGGACCTCCCTCTAGGACCTCCTCAAGATCTCCCTCCCGGACCTCCTCAGGATCTCCCTCTCGGACCTCCTCGGGACCTCCCTTCATGACCTCCCTCGACCTCTTCAGGACCACTCCAGGATCTCCACGAGACCACTACAGGACTTCCACAGGACCTCTTCAAGACCTCCCTAGGATCTCCTCGGGACAACTCTAGGACCTCCTCAGGACTTCTTCAGGACCTCTCCGGGACCTTCAGGACCTCTTCAAGACCTCCCCAGATTTCCTTTTTCGACCAAGAATGGTCGTAACTATGGATCTGACCGTAGGAATTGAAAAATAATCCTATATTCCAAGTTGGGCCTAAGCTGAACAACTTCTTTGTCCCAAGCTGAATCCTAGCCCTTTTCCGAAGAAAATGAGGCATATATATGACCTACCATGTTACAACATGCATGAGACCATGGTTGTCAGAATTGCGGTCCTGAATCGGATTGGAGGTTCTTCAACAGGATCGCGAATCGTAGGATAGATGTAGAATCTAAGATCATATATGACTCTACCAAAGAAACATTTTTAAAATCTACCTTATATTTTGACACTTCTATATTTTGAAAACTATACTTTTAGAACTTTTGTTTACCAAAATATAGTGCAAAGCAAAGACTTCTAATTTGTGCAAATTATAATGGACATGAAGAAATAAAAAGTAAAATTTTACAATGAAAGGGATATATGCAAATAATTATTTATAATAATTCACTAGAGTCTGTAGAATTGGGTAGGATCGTATGAAAATTTTTATCACGATCCTACAAATATTTTGTTAGAATCATAATAATATTAAGATTCTACCAAGTTAAGACTCTACCATATGGTCAGATCGGTCCAATCAATCTAGGTCACAGAAACGTAAGATCATATGACTAGAATCCAGATCTTGAAAATCTTGCATTAATAATTCGAGAGGTCACTTTATTATCTAAGGTCACACCTCTTCGCTTGATCATATTTGCATATGCTAGTTGAGACTTTATTAGAACCATGAAAAGGTTGTAATAACGCCAAAACGGTCAGCCATCTAGCTATGTCAATAAAAACGGAGCGTTGGTTTCGAAAGAGATTTTGCATGCGCACAAAAGTTTGAGAGAACAAACTAAAGCCTAGGCAGCTCCTAGTGCTCCACCCTGACTAGTATTTTAAGTATATCATGTAGACAAAATAATGATATGACATCATAGTTAATGAAGAGAGAGGGTATACCGGTTCGGTCTCGAAATCCAACGCATAAAATTTATTGTGATCGATCCCGTGTATTGGAAAGATGGTATCCTATTGCTTTAGTACATATCACAATGCTCAAATACCAGTAAAGATCATGCATGTAATTAAATGAAACAGTCTAAGATACTACACAATGGTGGATCTAGGATTAGATCAAGCCTCAGGCTAAATTCTAATAGGCTAACATCTTAAAAATAACGCTAATGTTTACCCACAGCAAGACATAACAAAAAATAAGCCACAAATACTTCATTAACATAAAACTTCATAAAAAAAAATGCTTCAACATAAAATATAGTAAGAAAAATATAACAAAACATAAATAATATAGCATCTTAGATATACAAATTGAGTACCTAAATAACAAAGATTTCATCTCTAGCTTAGCCCACCATTTGTTCGTCAATAGTTGGACAAGTACCAGAACCTATAAAGATAACATTAAAAAAAATCAAAAAGAGGTATGATTAAATACAAAGAAAATGAAATTTAGATTTGTAAGAACCGAACTTACCACTAGCGCGAGATAGTTGTTTCTTACGTGACCTCATTCCTTGAAAACGCTCCAAAATCTTATCATATTTAGTGCTTGCAAATATGTCTCGCTCAATATAACATACCATGCTATGATTCATCCATTCATCATTCATCTTATTCTGCAAATCAGTTTTAATAAGGCTCATAGCTGAGAAGGCTCTTTCTACAGTTGCTGTTGCCACTGGCAAAATCAAAGCCAATTCAATGAGACGATATACCAATGGGAAAAATGTGTCTGCTTGGATTCGAACCATCTTAACAAAGAAGATTTCCAAGATCGAGATGGTTTGCAAAATCTGGATCATCTCTCACATCAACAATAAATGTGCCTAGTTGGTCTCTAAGGACTACACAAATCATATTGGGAGAAGTCGGCAGATATATCCTAGCAAGTTCAATTAATTTGTCTTCATCAAAGTTGGCAAAAGAATTTTTGGATCAAGACAAGCAATGCACCTTAATAATCGAGTAGATCTTTCAAAGAAAGCGATTATTCAACTCAACAATAATTTGGTCATGCACCACAATAAATATTTCATGATGGAAATGATCATAGTAAGTTACCATCCGGTGCCACGACCCTTGAACGACCTCTAACCGTATTTTATCGCATATGTTTGGCACCAAGATATTATGTTTGGAGACAAAAGGCGTTTGACTCTTCAAAAAGCTCATCCCAACCACAATTTCTTATTGCCTCAATCGTCTTCAACGTGGTCCCAATCAACCCTACAACACGAATAATATTTTGATCTTTCTTTTGCAAACATTGTGAAAGATCATTAGTCTTGCCCAGGATTCTGATCATAAGATGTATGATGAATACAAATTCAAAGCTTTCCATTTTTTCCAACAATCCCGAAGCTGTGGTTTTTTGTGTTGCATTAATGGCATCATCACTCAAGTTCTCTAATACCTCTAGGACCGAATCCCACATGAGAAGAAGACGACACAAAGTTTTATGATGTGAGCCCCAACGAGTATCACCCGGCCTTGCAAGGTTAGTTTGTTGATTTTTCCCTCTTCCTAGAAAAATTTCACCGGTCTCTAATTTGTTCACAATTTTATCATGGTGATCTTGGCCCAATTGATCTCTTTTGTTACAAGAAGCATTAACCGTGTTGACAATCATAGTGGTGTAGTTAAAGAAATCCAAGATAGAAGAACAACACTTGGCAACAGAAACAACCACTAATTGCAACTGATGAGCAAAACAATAGACATAAAAAGCATATGAATTTTCATCTAATACGCGTCTTTGCAACCCATGAAATTGTCCTCTCATATTTGATGCTCCATCATATCCTTGTCCTCGCAATCTAGACATACATAGATCATGAATTTGTAACATACCATCCAAAGCTAGTTTTAGTGAAGATGATGTCGTGTCAGAAACATGTTGAACCCCAAGAAATCTCTCTATCACCTGCCCTTTAATATTGACGTACCTGCATAGGACAAGAAAGCATAGTTAATATAATTTGGACTAAGCTCAATCATAAAAAGAAAATGTTGTGGCTACTAACCTCAAAACCACAGCCATTTGCTCTTTGATGGATGCATCTCGGGCCTCATCAACAAGTACAATAACTGCCTATCCCCAATATCATCAATAATGGCTTTGGTGATCTCTTCGCACAAGCTTTGCACAACCGCTTTTGTATATGGTGTGAAGTCATTAAATTATTCCTGTGAGCATTATCAAGCAATTTTGCAGCATTTTCATCCTTCTCTTTATACCATTTAAACATTTCTAAAAAGTTCCCCCTATTGCTTGAGCTAGATGACTCATCATGTCCACGAAAAGCCAGAGCTTCAATAGAAGAAATTTTGCAATGCCTAGCATAATAGTAAGACGCGCTCTATATTCTTCCTCATCCTTCTTGGTGGCAGCAGTCATCACATAATCCACACCTTGCCTCTAATTTTTAAAAGCCTCACAATGTCTTCTTGCTTTATTGTGAGCACTATTGACTTTACCAACAGGATCATCAAAAGATTTAATTCCATTTTTCCAATAACTAAACCCTACCTTCGTGAAGGCATCAACACCAAAGTTTTCAGTTCTTTGCTGCTTAAAGAGATAACAATAAAAATAAAATGCCGCATCTTGAGCAACACTGTATTCCAACCAATCATATCTTTTGAACCATGACCCCTGAAATCTCCTCTTCTAACCTCCCTGATCTTTCCGTGGGAATTTATGTCCACTTGGTTGGCATGGTCCCAATTGCAAATACTCCCTTCTAGCAGCATCCCTAATTTTAACATCCAACTCCTCAATTGGTTTTCAAAGCCCAAGATCAGCAACTACATCATCTGGACTAAGTTCAACATGAGGATTGTTTTGCTCGTTATGACTAGGTCTAGTTCCAACTGTTTCTGGAAGAGATTGGTTAGACTGTTGTGTTTGTATTGAAAAATAAGATGACAATGTCTTGCTCATCTTCATTTTGCATCTCTAATTCCTAAATAAGCAATACACTTATTAAGTATTAACAATATGCAGGCAACAAATTAATTGATTCACTGAACATCCATATATACAAATCACATTTATTTAGACAGACATAACACGTGTTATACATTAACAGTTTAACACCAGTCAGTCAGTCACCAGATGTCCAGATCTCATTAGTTATTAGTCTTATTTAGTCATTACCTCTCCTCAAAGCCGACTGCTCGGCTCAATCCTCAAATCCTCAGAGGTTAGAGCCTCAAACAGTCAAACTCAAATCCTCAGAGCTCAATCCTCAAATCCTCAGGCGCTGGATGGAGTTGTCGAGCCTGGGAAAGCTCGAGCAGTGGAGCTGGAGGAGCTGCTGCTGCCGCCACCGCCGACGCCGACGAGGAGCCCTGGAGCGGCGGAGGCTGCCGCTGCCGCTGCTGCTGCCGCTTGCCCAAGGGCGCTGCCGAGTCGAGCGCGCGGCTCGGCCGAGGATGGCGGCGGCATGGCCGCAAGGGGGACGCTGACCGACGGAGGTCGCGGAGGAGCGGGACCGGAGTGGCGCCGACGGCGGCGACGGCGGCGGCGGCGAGGTCGCGAGGAGCGGGCTCGAGCGTGGTGGAGGCGCTCACGCCGCCGAGGATCTCTGACATTGCTGCGCCTGCATGCGCCGCCAAGGCCGCCATCGAGGTCGCGAGGAGCAGCCGCCGAGCCCTGTGCCGCCAGGAATAGGGAAGGATTAGGGTAGGGATTCTGGTCTCTAGCCGTCCGGATGGAATGGGCCAATGGGGGATGCCGTGGGGACGGAGCAAGGCTGAAGAGGGCGTGGGCTGGGCGTGGGCCAGAATGCTGAGCCTCGGGCTAAATCCTCCATCAATTGTTTTCAGCCTATACAAAAAAAATATTCCCACTGTTACCTTCTCTGGGCCTCGGGCTAGAGTCCACCCTGCCCGAGGCCCAGATCCGCCCCTGATACTACATCATAAGAAACTATATATTGGAAAGATAGTATCCTAACATGTCTCATGCACTAAAAAACTGTACTAAGATATTATCTATTGGAACAGCCTTTGTCGGTTTGATCGATCATAGCTAGGCTCGGTGTTTTTGCTGTTCTTGAGGGATAGCAACCCCCCAACGCATAATGATAGGTTCTCGAAGAAAGTGACGTGTCACCGAACTCTCAACTTTAGTATTATAGTCCTTTATATGCAACATAATGCATGCGCTCTTGCATGAGGCATCGCGTCACCTTTAATTATATGTAGCATGCATGCAATGCAAGCGCTTACTTAGTGCTTAATTTGTACACAGCTAATTAATTCCATGCAGAGTAATTATAGTAAGATCAACACAAATTAAGGGCTTATTTGGTTGGTGCCCTGAATTCCATATCTAGAAAAAAGTGGTACTTAAATGTAGCCTAGAAAATAGATAGTTTTTGCCTGATCAGGCAAACCTGGAGATAAGTTATTTGGTTGAAAGTATATGCCTGAAATTGATAAATAAAAACTAGAGTGTTGGATCAAACAATCAATAGTGGATCAAGCCTCTCATGCAGCTAACTCCCAGACGCTCATTTCAGCCAGGCATCGAAGCATATAAGCAGCTGGCAACCCTCAGGGCTGTCCTGGCCAGACAGGATGTCACCAGGCAGCGAACCAAACAGGCCATAAGAAAGGCTGATTTAGGGCTTGGTGGGCCAGAGATTCCCGAGGAACGGCCGGGATTAGGGCGGAGTCCCCGTTGATCCCGGCGTTGCTAAACAAGGACTTAAGATATGATGGCTACTTATTGCTGCCATGCGTGCATGTGATGGACGGGTTAATGCAAACATCATTTTCTCCTGGTCATGACGCCGCTGGTGATGATCGATCCATCAAGCACCGGCGACGTGATGCTACTATTCGAGAGTCGGATTTGACGCATTTTGATTTATTTTTGTCCATTTCTCAAGTAGTTTGATGCCTACGGCAAAGGGACACCGGCCGGTGAGCGAGCGCATGGTTTGAGCGCATTATAACATGACACTGACAAGCATACATACATGCACGGCCCGGCCTAAGACTTTAGTTATTTTCTTAAAAAAGAAATTGCGCAAATCTTAGTGCAATACGCATGGTTATATAGTAGCTAGTAGTCTTGTAGCGGAGTCAATTAATTAAAATCAAGCCATGCATATCAATTTGCCCCGAAAATTGCATAATTAATCTTCAGGTTGGCCGCACTATACGTACATGCGTCGCCAAATTTAACGTGCTGTGAATCAGCTCGATCGCTAGAAGTGAAATCATGTTAATTTACACTCCGGTTAATTTGGACAAGACTATCTGATCCATCCGAGTCCAAGTGTCCAACACGATCAGTGAACTTTGCACGAAAACCTGCATGGAAACTGTTAAGAAACCGAGCCTAGATCAGAGAGTCTTGGTTCAGATAGACTTCTCATCTATCCACTAGTCCATAAATAGGGAGTGCTATTCAGTGTAAATGATTGGTCGATCGATGAAGGAATAAAGAGAAACAAGAAGGCTCATATCTCTGTGTTCAATCTACTATTCTGTTCTTGTGTTCTTGTATTGTTCTTACGATTCTATACTTGTCTACGAAGTAATCGCTCGGACTGGACTCGCCAGCGATGGTTTCTCAACACGTTATCAGCACAATCGACTCTCCTCGGATCGAAATTGACTCGTTTTCTAGATTACTTTTCAATTATGCAAATTTGGCTTTCTAGATTGTAACCTACGGTGCAAATCCGCTCTAATCTACCGCGAGCCGACTTTAAGTCGCCGACACAATGTCGATCGGTGGATTGTATGAAAAGATTAGATGTCGATTGTACCTAGATTGAAAATTGTAAATTCATTCTAATCTACCGCGAGCCGACTTGAAGTTGTCGGCCAAGCCGATCGGTAATTGCATGAACAAACAATTGCATCGCATGAACAGTGTTCTTTGGGATGAACAGTACACATAAAAAAGTTTGCACATAGCAGACGGCCCGAAGCCTCATTGAGCAACACCGGAGCCACCCCGCGGTACCTTCGGCCCGCAACCACGACGGCCACGTCGGCCACCCGCATGTGGCGGCACCGCCGCCACCACTGGCCTGGAGCTGCGTGCATGGCCATGGCACCACCGGTTTGAGTGAGCCACCGACCACGGCGTCGCCCAAAGCACCACAACAACAAAAAATGCCAACGATCGGCCGCGCCCGAAGCCGACGCTACCGGTCGGTCGCGCTTGAAGCCGCAGCCGGAGCCGACCTCCGCCCTTGGAGCGCCGTCGGAGCCACCACGCCTGAAGCCCACTAGCCGCTCCTCTCGCGAGCATAAGCGACACCTCCAATCAGAGTGGCCGCCCGCGCCGCCGCACTGCCGCTTCACCGATCCTTGAAGCGCCGCTGCGCCGCCGAGTAGCCGCTGGTCACGCTACAAGACGACGCCGCCCGCCGACCGGAGATGCCGCCACCCACGCCGCTTGAAGACTCCACGCTCCGCCAGAAGGGCGCCGCCGCTGACCGGCTGCCCCCACGCTACCGCCAGAGTAGCTGCCGCCAAGACTCACGCGCCCTCGCCGCCTCAAAGCCTTTGTTGCCGCTCACAAGATAAGCGCCGCCGCTGAGCGGGTAGGGAAACCCTACCATGCGCACTTTAGCCTAAGAAGGGGGGTGACTTGGCTAGAAAGAGGCAAGAGCCATGAACCGCCCAATAACCAGGAAAAGAAAGAAAAAAAAGGAGGGGCTCGGCCGAAATTCCAAAATTTGCAAAAAGGCCATTCGAAATTTGAAATTACACGAAGATTTTTCTCAGCGCTGAAATTTCGCGATATAGCCCCTGAAAATTGCAGAATTTGCTGAAAATTTATTTTCCAGCGGAAAAGGGCCTCGGGAATTCAATTTTTGAACCAATTTTTGCATTTGAAGCATATTTAACTTTGTTATTGTTATTTCTATGCAACTTATTTATTGTATTTACTGTTTTTGATTATCTGTGATTGTTTATATTGCTTGTAATCACTGAAAATAACAGTAAATCATAAAAAAATGCATAGAAAAGTACGGGAACACGAACCGGGAGTTTGAAGAACATTATGAGAATTTTACAACCATTTTATGTAAATTACTAGCAGTAATCTTATGAACTCTTTGCATGAATATAGAAAATGACTGGCATCACGAACTAGGAGTTCGAAAAACTGACCCAACATGGCCAAAATTTATACAAGTCTTTTAACTCTGTGATAATGTAATCACGGATGAGCAGAAGATTGAGAAGACTCTCTCTACCTTTCACCCAAATGCGGTGCAACCCGCACGCAACTATCGTCAAGACGGCTATAAGGAGTATGCCGCATTAATTGACACCATGCAAGTTGCGGAAGCTCAAGATGATGTTCTAGGGAAGAACTACATCTTACAGCCACCTAATAGCAAAGATGGCCATGAAGCCAATGCAAGCAGCTACAAGGTGATGAAGCCTCTCACGAAGGAGAGGGGTAAGAAGGGTAAGGTCGTGGATCGCACGTTATTGATGCTTTCTAGTCTAAGAAGAAGGGCATAGGACAGCATGAGGCACACCTCGCCATTGCAGGCACAGAGAATCCACATCTATTAGTTGCACTCATGGATGTGGACAGCCTCGTAGCAGCCCCCATCATCCCTCCTTTGGACATCGCAGCGGCCACAGCCGTAGTTGCCCAAAGAGGATAAGATCACCATGTAGCAGATTGAGGCAGAAGTTTCTGAATACTTCGCTGATTCGATCTAGTGCACGCATTGCACTTGGATCTTTTATAGTAACTTGCAGTTTGTAATTGAAGCAGAACATTAAATTATTGAATAATGGTTGTAAGCTTTAGGAGAGCAAAGCATTAAATTCTTATGATGAGTTCTGCAAGGCTTATTTCTCCGTATTTATAATAGCAAGTTATGTTCTGATATCTAAAGTATTTTATTTATGTGTTGCTTGCTTTCTACTGCATATTAATAAAGTACATTATATTAGAACGCATGTGGCACCCTATGGAAGGAGTGTGCTTAGCAGGTAGCAGCACAATGAATACCATCTTGAGATAGACGAAACTTTTTCAGTCGATCAGCAAGAATGTTGATAGTCTTATGACAATCGCAAGCAGCGATACTTGTATAGTAGGCTCAGGAAGGGCCACAATTATACTTTCGATGGGCACAAATTTGGTCATTAAAGAAGCCTTGTTGTACCCGGAATCGATTAGAACTCTCAAGGATATTCGCGCTAACAGTTTTCATGTAGAGAATGAAGAAGAGTATGGTAAGGAATACTTGCTCATTACAAAGCGTGAAGAAAGTAGAAAACTGGTACTAGAACAACTTCTTTCATATGAATCTGGGCTATACTACACTAATATAAGGCACCTGCAGCCTATACTACCCTAAAAACCGTATTTAGAAGCTCTGAACCTTTTCTATCTCTGCATGATAGATTATGCCGCCTAGGTCTTAGGATGATGAGAAATATAAGTAATAATTCACAGGGACATAATGTCAATGTAAAGAATTTCCCGGATCAGGAAGATTTTGTGTGCCCTACATGTGCCCTCGGGAATTTAATTACTAAACATTTTTCTCTGAAAGAGAATGATGAAGTCCCTGCATTCCTGGACCGTATCCAGAGAGACTTTTGCGGTCCTGTATAGCCCCTGTAAGGGTCCCTTTAGGAATTTTATAGTGCTCATGGATGCTTCCTCGAAATAGTCACATGTATGTTTATTGTCTACAAGAAACAACGCTTTTACAAAGCTAAATCTCGCAGATAATTAAAATTAGAAATAATTTCCCCGGTCATCATGTGAAGTCCACCAGAATGGACAACGTCGGAGAATTTACTTCAAAAGCATTTGATGATTATTCTATGGCAATGGGAATTAAAGTTGAGCATTCCGTACCGCATGTCCACACCTAAAATGGACTAGCAGAGGCATTAATTATAAGGATTAAATTTATTGCCCGACCACCTTTGAAGAATTGTAATTTACCAACTGCATGTTGGGGACACGCAGTCCTGCTCGCAGCAACTCTCATCAATTTTGGACCACCGACATATAACATCCATTCACCTATGCAACTAGCGTAAGGGACAGCATAGAAAATTTCTCATATTTGAAGATTTGGTTGCAACGTTTATATACCTATACCACCACCACAGCGAATTACAATGGGCCTTCTCCGAAAGTTTGGGATATGCACTGGTTATGAGACATCATCCATAATCAGGTATTTTGACCCTATGACGAGAGATTTGCATACTGCCCGATTTGCTGAAAGTATATTAGATGAGGCTAGTTTCCCGTCATTACAGGAAGGAAATCAACCCCATGATGAAAATGTCAGGAAATAGAGAAGTCCAGAAGATAATTGAAATCCATGCACATGACCCGCGCACTAGTGAAGCAAATAGAGAAGTCCAGAAGATAATTGATGTCTAAAAGACAATTTAAGTCTAGAAGACAATTGCAGTCCAGAAGATAATTGATTTGCAAGCATTAAAGAATCAACTGTTCTGACCACTTTAGTGATTTGAAGAGTGTGACCAAGTCGCATATGCCTATGTGCAATACACCGGAGAGGGTTGAAATACCGATGAAGGTATCCCTAATCCCGTCCTAAGGCCTCTGAAAGGACGAGAACTCCGGCTCATCGAATCCGAAGTAACCAGGGACGCCTGGTGAAAAAAAAGGATAAAAAGAATTTGATACTGACCATCACGAAGTTCCCCGTAACTGTAAGGGGAGCCAGCTTGAGACTGCACCAAGATAGAACCTTCAGAACAAGGCATACTAGAATTGAACATCTCTATGAAGGGAGACATCAGCATGGATGTGTGCGCACACATCGGAGCTGAAAAACTAAAGGGACTTGTCCCCGTAATTGAAAGCAGCGGTGAGCAAGTAGAAGCATTAGAAGAATCGCCCCTTGAAGAAATAGCTATAAACTTCGTGACCACGAGAGAATCTATGAATAAGACAACAGCCGATGTCGACATTGATTTTGCAAAGAAAATGCTCACTGAATGAATGAAAACATCAGATTGAGAAGATTGGAAGAAGACAATAGAAGCAGAATTATTATCTCTAAATAAAAGAATGGTGTTTGGGCCTGTAAGTCGTTCGCCTCCCCATGCGCACCCTGTAGGGCATAAGTGGGTATTTGTTCGAAAGAGAAATGAAAATAATGAAGTAAAGCAAGGTTTGTTGCACAAGGTTTCAGTTAACGTCCAAGAGATGATTATGAAGAAACCTATTTCTCGATCATGGGCAGAACCACCCTTTAGATATTTAATCTCAATGGCAGTAAACTTGAAGTTAAAAGTGAAATTGATGGATATGGTAACAACATACCTTTATGGAAATTTGGATTCGAATATTTATATGAAGATACCTAAATGTATCCCTGTCTCAAACCAAGACAGAGCAAATAGAAATCTGTACAGCGTGCAACTCAGAAAAGTCACTCTACGGACTTTAGCAATCAAGCAGGATGTGGTATAATCGCTTGAAGCGACTTTCTATGCAAGAAAGGCTACACGAACAATGAGAATAACCCCTGTGTATTTATACAATGATCCCAAGATGGATTTTGTATAATCTCAGTCTATGAAGATGATCTGAATATCATTGAAACTCTGAAATGTATTAAGAAAGCAAACTCTTACTTGGAGTCAGAGTTCGAAATGAAAGATTTGGGTACAACCAAATACTGCCTAGGCTTGCAGCTTGAGCATGCCCCTGAGGAGATTTTAGAGCATCAGTCAACATACACTCAGAAGGTGTTAGAAAGGTTTGATTTTGAAAGGCATACCCTTTGAAATCACCAATGGTTAGGAGATCTTTGCAGCAAGACAAAGACTCGTATAGACCTAAAGAAGATGGGGAGGAAGTCATGGTACCGGAATTCCCATACTTAAGTGCAATAGAAGCACTCATGTATTTAGCAAACTATACTAGATCGGCCATTACATTTGCCGTTAACCTACTAGCAAGGTATAGTGCAGAACCTACCAAAGGCATTAACAGAGAATGAAGGACATATTCCGATACCTCAAAGGAAGCAAAGAACTTGGTCTGATCTATAGAAAGAACCAAGACCTAACTATGAATGGCTATGCATATGCCGGGTACCTATAGAACCCGCATACAGCCAAGTCGCAAACATGCTATATATTCCTATGTGGTGGAACTGCAATTTTATGGAAATCGTCTGATCAAAGTCTTGTATCGACTTCGACAAACCACTTGGAAATCATAGCACTGTACGAGGCCTTACGAGAATGTGTTTGGCTTCGACGCATGATTCACCACATCCAGTAGTCGTGTGGATTGAATGCCGCACAAACCCCCACTATTATCTATGAAGATAATGCAGCTTGTGTTGCACAAGTACAGATGGGTTATGTGAAGAGTCCTCTCACAAAGCATATCAACCCCAAGTTCTTCTATGCTCATGAATTGCAAAAGATGGACGAAATTGAAGTACTGCATACCAAGTCATGTGAAAATCTTGCAGATTTATTCACTAAGTCACTTCCAGCATCTAGGTTTGAAAGATGCATACGTGGAATTGGAAGGATGAGACTTAGAGAAGTGCATAATTCAGGGGGAGAATCTTCACGAACACATTATTAAAGCTTGGTCACAAAGATCGAGTACCCAAAGAATAATCCTAGAGATTAAATAAAATTGGGTGGATTGTACTCTTTTTCCCTTGACGAGTTTTCCTAAAGTTTCTCGGCTAAGCTTTTTAACGAGACAATTTGTGCAACACAGCGAAACACATGTCATGTACTCTTTCTCCAAATTTTTCCCACTGGGTTTTTATGGAGTTTTAACGAGACATGAATATGTCAAATGAGTGTCCAAGGGGGAGTGTTAAGAAACCGAGACTAGGCTAGAGATTCCTAGCCTAGGTGGACTCCTCATCCATCCACTAGCCTATAAATAGGGGGTGCTATTCATTGTAAACGATTGATCGATCGATGAAGGAATAAAGAGAAGCAAGAAGCCCCCTATATCTCTGTGTTCAATCTACTATTATGTTCTTGTGTTCTTGCATTGTTCTTATGATTCTATACTTGTCTACAACGTAATCGCTCGGACTGGACTCACCAGCGACGGTTCCTCAACAGAAACTAGCTGTCAGTTGACTACACTAGTACCACGAACGTTTTGTTGAGATGCGTACGTGTATATATATGGGCCCTATAGTCCTGTACGCATGGTAAGCACGCAGGCAGCTTAAGCTGCTGAACACATTTCACTACTACAAAACAGGTTATACTAGACGTCTCATCACAGATGGTTCCTTTGAAACCGTCTGTGTGGAACCGTCTATGATACATAATTATCACAGATGGTTCTTAACAAGAACCGTCTGTGATAATTTTGTATCATAGACGGTTTCTAGTCTGAACCGTCTGTGATATGTTCCTTCGTTTCCCGCGCGATGTGTCTCTTCGTCTCACGATCGCACCAATGTCACTACAACTCCCAAATTATCTCTTCGTCTCCCACTCTGGCTTTAGTACTTGTTTTATAAATAGACATCCCCTTCTGGAAGGGATTTCTCACGAACCTCCTTGATCTCATTTCTCCACAAACTCCAAATGGCTTCCCCTCTCGTGTTGGCTGTATTGGCCTACATTGTGCTTGTGTACTCGCACCACTCTGGTCGCAACCTGGCCCAACCTGCGGACAAGCCTTCCATTCATAATGTCATCTGTTATAGGCCCTCCGATCTACTGGAGACCATAGCGGCCATCATCTGTCACTAGAGCTCCTCCTCCGATGAACCAATGCAAGGGTCTCCAGCATCCAGCGAGCAAACCCCATTGTGGAGATCGTCCTATGGAACTACTTGGTCCGCACTAAGGATGCAGCCCAGAGAGTCGAGGATGACATCCGAATTGCAGGAGAGTAAGTCGACCTCGCCGAGACAGAGGAGACCAGGGTTGATGGCCTCTGGATTATATGGGGCTTGGTTACGGAGTCCAAACGGCTACAAACATGAATCGAGCGTGCAAGGTCGCAAGTGGAGGCATTTGATCTAATAGTCGCTGATCCTACCACCACTGAAGCCGACGAGAAGGCTTACGAAGATTTGGAGGCTAAGATAGGATCGCTGATCCTTTTTTTATCGTCTGTGATGTAAAAAGGATATGGTCTTTTTATCATATGTTTATTACTGGGCAATTCGTTTTAGTAATTAATTACGCATATAGAGGCAATGTACAGAGAACCCATGCACTGCCTCTATATGTGCAAAGTATTTATCACAGACGGTTCTACTTTAGAACCGTCTGTGATGTACCTTTATCACAGACGGTTGTTTGTTGGAACCTTCTGTGATGTTCTTCATCATAGACGGTTCTACTTTAGAACCGTCTGTGATGTAGCCTAGTACCTATTTATATTCGAACTCTAGGGTTTGTGAAAGCATCTAGGCACCTAAAAATAGTTTTGGTAATTAATGATAATATGTTAATATGGGATTAACGTGTTTATTGAGTATTTACAAGGTTAAGTCCCATTGGTGAGTTTGATGACTTGAAGATGCATGCTAAAGGACAATATGATGATCTACATGGCTCAAAGACAAGGTGCAAGTAGTTTAGGATCTTTTTTGTGTTTTACCGGTCTTAGGAGAAATGGTTGGAAGATCGAATTATAGTTTAAATGTCGTACTATTAAGAGGGATCATGACTAGTAGCTTGATAGTATATTCTTGTGCCATTTGGATCAATTTAGGATCATGCATGCACTTAGAATTCAATTTGGAAAGCCTTCTGTGAAATTGTCGAGGAAAACGGTAGTACCGGAGTTTACAGGGCAGAACTACCACTTAGCGGTATGACCGCGTATCCTACGGCGGTACTACCGTGTGCCGTTCGGACCGTCCGAAAGTGACCTGATCGTGTGGTTTAGACGAGTGGTCCGAACGGCCCAATGAATCTGAGCCGTCCATGTATTCAGTCTGATCGGACCATGTTGCTCTAGACGCTCAGTGGTACGACCGGCTCATGGCGCGGTGCTACCGCAGCCCAGTCGTTCCATTTGTTTGTTGGTGGTACGTAAAAATCAGAGATACACCGTTTTTGGTTCGGTGCCTCACCCTTGGAACGGTAGTTCCGGAGTTTACTAGTGGAACTACCGCTTAGCAGTATGACCGCATTTCCTTTGGCAGTACTACCTTGTGACGTTCGGACCGTCCGAACATCACCTAATCGTGAGGTTAAGACATGTTGTTTGAACAACCCAATGCATCTAAACCATCCATGTGGCAAGGTTGATTGGGTAAGCTAGTCCTTGTCTCCCGCATGATGCAGTAGTACCGAGATTTAGTAGCGAAATTATCGCGCTACGGTTGTTTTGTTTTCTAGATAGCGGTACGTAATATCCAAAGAAGCGACTTTTCGGCTGAGATTGAAAACCCTGCGAACAGTAGTACCGCTTATGTGAGTGATACAACCGGCCTTAGCGGTATGACCGCATGAAAGTTGGCGGTAGTACCGCGCCGCATTTGAAACGGCTATGTCAGAGCATTTAATGCATCTGTTATAGCCGTTATGGTGCTTTGCTCAGAGGTGCGGTAGTACCGACCCTTAGTCGGCGGTAATACCGCATTTCGCTGAAAAGTTAGGATTTCTCTCCTAATGGTTGGATTTGGTTGTGAGGGGTATAAATACCCCTCCACCTGCTCAAGGACAGTAAAAAAACACTTCATTTAACATCCTTAGAGCCTTGTGCATCTTCTCAACACCTAGAACACTTTGTGCATTCATTGTGAGGTGGTTGAGTTCATTCAAGTGTATTCATTTATTCTAGTTGATCCATTTGCACTTGAGTGCCGTCAAGCGAAGGTCATTGGTTTATTACTCTTGGAGTTTTGCCAAACTCCTAGACGGCTTGGCGGTGATCGCACGGTGATCTCTTCAAGAAGATTGTGAAGAGGCCTGGTACCAAGATTGTGATTGGCTTGGAGTTCACCATCTCTGGAGTGGAGGAAGAACTACCAATAGTGATCGAGGGAAGGCTTAATTTGTGGAGCCAGCTTGATTCGTTTAAGCTTTCTCAACGTGGACTAGTGAAGACCGACAAATCTTCGGTACTACGGTAAAAACATCGTTGTCTTCTTTGTGGTTATTTCTAGTCTTTACTTTTTGCATTTACAATTCTAGCTCATATCTTGTGTTGAATTGCTTATCTAGAATTGTATCTAGTTTAGACTTAGTTTTTAATTGACTTAAATTGTTATATTGTCAAAAAGTTTAAAAACCTCCTATTCACCCCCTCTAGTCGGTTATCCTTGATCCTACTGTTTGCCCTCACCCGTTCGCATCCTCCTCACCCATGTGCATCTGCCTCTACGCTTCCCCTCACCCCTTCGTATCTAGCGGCGACGGCCAGCGCGGTGGCTCCCTCTTCCCCGGTCGGCTCCCTCTTCAATCGGGCCGCCACGCCACGCCCGCCATAGCCTGCGGCTCACAACCCCCGCCGCGATCGGGCGCCAACCTCCTCCACTCAAGCTCAGAAGCCACGCCCATAAACCCTAACCCTAGCTCTTGGCCTTCCTCGTTCGTTTTGCTTCTATTTGAGGTTTGATTATGTGTTACGCATGCTTATTAAGGCATCGCCTAAGCATCGCTTCGCGTGCATGACTGCGTGAAGCCGAATGACTAAAGCCCTGAACCCTAGCACCGCCTCCATTCTCGTGGTGCCAGTGCCACCATCCCCGAAGCAGCGCGTCGGCGACCATCTGCTGCGCCACTGTCCCGCCTCCATCCCCATCGCGGCATTGCCCTCTCCGCTCCATATTCAGGTTTGCCCCATCCCCTCCCTCCCTGGCTCCCCCTCCTCCCTGGCTCTCCGAGTATTGCATCATCTGAGGCCGAGTATGATCCAAAGACCGATCCAAAACGAAAGGCGAAGTCTAATGATCCGGGATGGAAATATGGCGTGTTTGTTAATTTGTTATGTTGCTCATATTTAATTCTTGGATTCACTTAATTGTTATTGTGGACTTATGTTGCTCATTATTCATGTACCTTGTTGCTTGGGAGAAGAGAAGAGAAGAGAGGAGTGATTGTCAACAACGGAAGACGAAGTCTAATGATCCGGGATGGAAATATGGCATGCTTGTTAATTTTTTATGTTGCTCATATTTAATTCTTGGATTCATTTAATTGTTATTGTGGACTTATGTTGCTCATTATTCATGTACCTTGTTGCTTGGGAGAAGAGAAAAGAGGAGTGATTGTCAACAAGATATATCACTCAATCCGTATTTACTCAATTAATTGGAATACAATTTGTATCTATTACATTTATAACAATCTATATGTTGAAACTTGCAAGGGGGATGAATGCTACATGGGAGAAGTGTTGGGTCACGGGGTAGGCTACGATAGCTACAAACAAAAATTTCTACCACGCTAACCAGATGCCAAGCAAGTAGATGATCACAGATCGTTACCAACAGACGCCACAGAGCAATGAAGAAGGGTTGGAGCACCGTCCAACGAAGAGCGCTCCGATGTAGTGGTCGAGTCGATCGTCCAACGCCCAAAGAAGTCGATGCAAGGGTCGCAATCGATCGCTCCTCCAAAGAACGCTCGCGTTCCTTGTGAAAATCGCGATCGCCCTCAAGCGCAACAATCGTAGTAGCGCCTACGGATCCACACGCCCAGGAAGGAACAACCGAACGCCGGTGCCAAAGACCAAGTCGCACGGTGGAGCTCTCAAGGAGATGGCGGCTAGGGTTTCGTGGTGTTTCACGATCTTTCCCAATAGCCTCATGCACCTCCTTATATAGTGCTCATGACGGATCCTATCCGACACGCCATTTAATCAGATTCGCATCGGGTTTGTTCCAACCTGCTAAGTGTGTGACCTGTAGGTTCATGTGTAGTTCGCCAGATTCGAAACCGCTTCCGATCACGAGTCGAGCGGCTCCTAGCGTAACATATCGATTCCCTAAAACACACAAATTATATTGACGAACCTTAATGCAAGATGATATACGACCAGGTCCTATCTCTATACGACCAGTTAGATTTGATCACGACCAACTCGTAACTCCTTACGACTTGGTTTCACCACTCTGGATTATGTTCGACCGCCTCGACTTGCTTGTATCTCCATACGACTATCGGTAGTCGGTCGAACTAAGTGACCTACTCATGTATTCTCCTCTCGCCTCACGATATCTGGTTGAACTCGGTGAGATGTTGTGTCATCCATGGACTGCTCAATACTTTCTCGATCGAGTATCGATAACCTTATGTGGTCGAACACTTGACTACTAGTGGCATGGCCATGCACTTTCTTTATCCGATCACAACGAGGGCCCAGAGACATCTCTCCGTTATGTTAGGAGGGCAAATCCCATATCCCACCAAATACATTCCTCTCCATGTTTCAGAGCATACCCAAAGCTACCTTTATAACTACCCGATTCTGATGTAGCGTTTGGCAACCCCTAAGAGTGCTCTTACACATGTAGGAAACCATGCCGATCTCAGTCTAAGGATTATACATCATCATTGCTTGAGACCAACTAATGACACATAGATTCATAACAATCTCAATAGTGCCTCAAGGTGGGTCTTATCCAACATCATGTTCTCTAACATGTGTCCATATTATTGGTTTGATATCTCCATATCTATGACTCGTGAAACATAGTCATCAACCAATACATATGCTAGTCTATTCATATGTGTCCTCATATGTTTACGACCAGGGATCGTGTAAGAATAATTATTACAGAAATATAGAGTTTCACAACCAAGTCACATACTTGATAATAAATATTAACAATATTATTCTAGGAACAAGATAACACATTATCCAATGTTATGAACATAATGAAATATAATCATCTCTATGATTGCCTCTAGGGCATATTTCCAACAAGAAGAGCAATTGGAAAAGGGGGGATGGGTGCTACATGGGCTCAAGAATTGGCACTAACAAGGTACATGTGCTGCTAAAATGCTTATTTTATTCACTGCCTTAGCGCCTTATGACGTGGGTAAGACGTCGCCTCGCCTCGCGCCTTACCGCTTAAAAGGTGTGAGGGGGTGGGTCGCCTCGCCTCGCCTCACCGCCTTAATAACCATAGTGTTGCGGTTTTGGTGGCAAATCGGGCAGAGCCACCCAACGGGGCTCACGACGAACCTACTGAAGTTGTTTGAGCCACGGTCGCCGCTCGATTACAAGCCAGCTACTAATCTCGAGTACTGCTCGCCCGCCCTTCTCCCCGACCCCATCGTCGACGCCGCCCTTCTTCCCATCGCCACCGGTTGTGACGCCACAGCTCACTGCACAAAGACACTCTTACGATAAGAGTGTCTTGTGCAGTGTCATCGTCGTGACACAACCACGGTAACGCCGCCGCCTTTGCCACAGCAGCGGCTACAGAGCCGCCGCCTCTGTCCCACCACTTGCCCGTTGTCGCCTCCACAAAGGCTCGCTGTGGTGCCCTCATTTTGACTAATACATGTTGTTTTTGTTTGCATTGCACTGTATTATACAACTACAGTATATTAGAGATGGCTTAAATGTATGATGCAAGTTATGCAAATTAAGGTTTTGAATATTTTATAGATTACTTTTGTGGCTAACTTTGTTGTTTCCTTATCTACACATCATTATTATTCTCCATTGGCTCTGGCATATACTCACGTAGTGATAACTAATTAGTAGCCAGATGAAATACAGTGCAACAATGTGTGTTGATTTATTACTTCCAAACTTATGCATGTACGATATACTTTTAAGCCACAGAAAGAACAATCATGTATTCCTTTTGCACAATAATTACTTTCCTTTGTTATCTCGTTTACTGGTATTAGCTTTTGGGGAAGAGGCACTTCCCATGTGAATGTACTTCATTTTTTTGGGGAATGTGGTCTATCTATGTGGTTTAGCCATTGTAACTGATGTTTCTAACACCCTCTTTTGCTAGACCTTACATGCCAGACTGTTGCTGACATGATCAAGGGCAAGACTCCTGAGGAGATCTGCAAGACCTTCAACATCAAGAACGACTTCACCTCTGAGGAGGAAGAGGAGATTCGCAGGGAGAACCAGTGGGCTTTTGAGTAGAGAAGCATTGAGGTCCATATCTCTTGATGCTTAGATTTTATCGTACCTTGCAATGCTATGCTTTTATATGTTGTAATGGTTGTAAGTATTTTGAAGTCGAGATGGGGTTTGTGAACATGTTTAGTGGGTTAAGGTTTCGTGGGAAAATCATGTGTGTCAAGATTTACGAATCAATATCTTAAATCAATATTATGACTCACAAGTGGATGCTCTACTGAAAGTTTTAGTTTTATTTTCGCGACATGTGCTTGAAGCTCGATTTGCTTTTGTTACTACCAGCATCTCTTAGCTTTTATTATAGCATATGGCTGGATTTTAGGGTTTTCTTGCCTTTGTGTTCCTTGTGAGCAGGATGTTAAAATTTGGGTTTGGATATTTGTTTTATCTTGTCAGTCGTTACAGTTAGAGTTGGGGACAGAGATGGAAGTAAACGAGTTTGATTCCATTTCCATGTGACGAATTGTATAACAGTTCATGATGACTGTGGTGATGTATTTACTTGCCAAATACCACTCAGTTAGTTTTCTTAGGTCCTATTAAGGCAAATTATCTCATACTTTGGTGCTGTATGCATTGTTTGCGTCTAACAAATATACTACATCTGTGCCACTACATGGAGATTTTATAGAGAAGAGATCATCATAGACGGTTGGAACATATAACCGTCCGTGTAACATCCCAAAATCCTAATCTTGGGATTAAGTAATATAAAATGCATTAGGAAAAATTCCTTGAACATTTGCATTTAAACTTTGTCCTTTTGAAAATCTTGTGTTGGTTTTAAAACTAAAACTTTAACAACATTAGGCGCTAAAAAGGAAATAGAGAAAACAAAATAAATTTTCTCTAAGTAAGAGAATGGTTTCAGGCTTTTATCCCAGGAACTATTCAACCAAAATTTCTATATGAAATTTTGTTTAGGAAAATATTTGCAAACACCTAGGATCAGCACCTCGTTTGAATTTTTTAGAAATTCATGAAAGGTGTTAGCATCTAAAAATTTTACTGTAGGAACTACTTGAGTCCAGTAGCCTACACAAAAATTTTCATAAATTTTGGACTTCGTTTGGGTGGTGAATTAAATCGGCAAAGAAATCAGCCGATAATTCAAAACCCTAAAGCATGTACTGTTCATCGGGCTTGAGTCAAAACCCTCACGGTTGAACCCAACCCTTTTCGCAATCGCACCAATTCATTAGAGCGCAAGTGATTTGAGCCGTTGGATTTGCAAGCCAACCGCCCATATTCAATGTGCCGTTCCGACCATCCGAACAGCACAACCCTTGTGAGCCGTTGGATCTAAAGCCAAGCGCCCCGATCAACTCGGACGTTCGGACCGTCCGAACGTTTGCGTAATCTGGGCCACTCATTTTTTATCGGGCCAGCAGACACATGCGCGCACCGTTGGATCCTTATCGGACGAATAAGATTGAGTGGGCTGTTCGTACCATCCAAACCGCACATTTCATCTGAGCCGTTGATTATCAAATAAACGCTCCAGATTAGTTGGGCCATTCGGACCATCCGAACAGCACAATTAATCTCAGTCGTTCGTTTCTAATCGTACCGCCGAGATTAACTCAACTCTTATCGTTTCGTTGGAGCCACTAGCTGGTGGGCCCCGAGCGCAGGGACCTTCGTCCACCTTGCGCTCGGGAGCTCCAACGCAGCACCTTGTTGAGCTCCACCGCCTACCGGTTTTGACCTCACCGCTAGTGGTTTTGTTGCAACTCAGCTACTCCAGTCGCATCACCATTCAATTTCGCGCCCATGCCTGCCCGCGCCAACTCGTAGCTGCCCGTACATCGTTGGAACGCTCTGCCCTGTTAACCGCCATTTTGGCCATGGCTGCCCGAGCCCTTTCTCATCCATCTTCGCTGCTCAGCTTATAAAAAGGCCACCCCGAGCTTCGCATTCTCTTTTTCAACTCAATGCTCTCACTCACATCTCATTTCATCCGCTCAATCAAGCCCTAGAGCTTCAAGAACACAAACCCTAAAACCACCGTGCGCTATTGTCTTCGTCTCTGGCGTCGTGAAGGGTTTGGTGTCATTTCTATCGCGTCGCATCGCGTCCTTTGACACCTTGAGTATTTTCCCTCACACAATTTAGCCTTTGATCCACAGCAGCTCTCGTTTGGGTCCTTCTTCCTCGTCTCCGGCCAGAACCACCACGAAGGCCTCACCGGCAATTCAGTGCACCTCGAGCCAATTCACTGCACTTGAAGCATCGCCAAGACTCAATGAAACTTCTACAATCATTGGATTTCACGCTCCTTCACCCGAGCTTCTTCTCTGTGAGCAACCGACTTCACCGTCGCACCTCACCGTCGACAAACTACCTCAGACCATCTCAGCCTCTCCGCGTCATTTCGGTACATGCCTAGTATTCCCTAGTTGCTTATGCACGTGTTAGTTTGGCAAGAGCTTCGCTCGTTTGCCTTGTTGTCGTTTGCCGTAGAGCCCTTCCACTCGCTGCCGGCGCGCCACCGTGTTGAGTCACCTCAGGTCATGCCGCTGGTGCCAGCAAGTGCGCAATAGTGTGTAGTTTCTATTTTGATCACCCATTTGCCTCGCCGAGCTCCACATCACCGGCAAGTAGCGCAACCGTGAAGCACCACCGCGCGGCACCGCGATGACAACACTGTAGCATGTCATCAACGTGCCTAATCTTGTCATTAGTGTTAATAGAATGTTAAAATGTTTAGTTAATCCTATTGAGTCATTGACATGAGGGACCGAGCGTTTAAGTTAACTCAAATCGTTAACTCCCCTTGAGTCTATGACATACGGGCCCCACGGTTTAAGTGCACAATGAGAGCCCTGTGGACCTAGTCACTAACAGTAGGCCCAACCTGTCAGCCTGAATCGAAAATCCAATGAAAAATGGAAAATACGCTTTCTCTGTTAGAAAACGTACTTTTTATTTATTTAGGATTTATCAAACCGATTGTAGTAAAAGCTTAATAACTTTTGCTACACAACTCCAAATTTAGTGAAATCAGTCTCTAAATTCGTATAAAATTATGATCTACCTAAATATGTAAAAATATTTTATTTTGGTTCTATTTCTTTTGTTGGATGTTATTTTGATTCTCTTCCGGCTCTTTTTAGACATCGATTATTCGGGTTATTCTTGCAACGATCAATCCGTTATACCTCCAGAACAGCAAGAGCAAGGAAAGCACCCCCTTTGATCATATTGATCCCAATATTTTACTTATTGTACTTTTTTTTTGCAAATCCGATTATGCATGCGTGTATGTTTGTATGAAAATGCTATTATCGGGAAAATGGTAGTTGTACATCCTACTTGCTGCATATGTCTCCTTGGATTATTGATCTCTTACTGTTGTAACCTTTAGAATATGGGTTAGACAATAGATAATGTCAAATGGGAATTTTTTAGTACGATTGTCGTACAAATGCAATTAGAGCAATAGAACTTCTAAAAAATTATATTGATTAAAGGACAATATGTTAATTTGTGAGTTTGGGATTATTTTGAAAAATGTCCAGAGGAGTTACCTCTATTATTTTTATGAAAATGACATGAAAACTTTAGTCTTTAGACACGAGCAAGTTATTGTTGTATTCTGAAAAAGTGGGGATTGAAACTCACTAGTAGATAGGGTGGAGATCTTGCCTATAGTCGATTAAGGATTGAAGCCAGCAAATCCGAGACTAAAACCTTATCGTACAACCGTATGTGTTATTATGGGATGGTCGTAGCTAACTAAGTTATCGAAATCTGAGCCTTGCATGACAAGAGGCGTAGTAGCGCACATTGCCGAGGATCGGTAATGCCGATAATAATCATAATGCCTCACTTCGACGGGTTTCCATCCCATGGCGTGAGGACTTGCTCAATGGGTTTCCATCCGGGTGAGTAAGGCTCCTCATCCGATGTGTTACTATGTTACTATCAGTGTTGTTATGATTATTATTTTTCCCGACGGATGAGGATAAAGATTCGCAGGGCTAGTGCAAGGTTAGGACTAGATAATGTAAAGGCTGCGTCGCGAACTCTAGGTTGCTTACCTTCGGCAATGAGCAACGATATAGAGATATTTCAGGCAATTGGAATACCGCGTACTATGGGTAAAGTTGTACACCTCTGCAGAGTGATAAACTATTCGAATAGCCGCTCTCGCGGTCATGAGCATGCTTAGTGTGGCTGGTATGGCGGTAGCTTTTGTTTTCCAAACTATTTTGTCACAAAATGATTGGGGTGATGACATGGGGTTTGACTTTGTTGAGTTAACTGCCATGTCTATGGTTTTGTTGCTATGTCTATAGCCGATTGTCATTTGATAACTAATTTTCTATTTCTATAGCAGTATTGCCATGTCTATGGTTGAACCGAATCTGTCAGTGCCATTTCTATGGCGAAACATTGATTATATTTTTGCTTACAACCGGGTATGGTTGTGAGTGTTTGTTGATACTTATTCGCCACCTTATTTATCGTCTGACTTACTTTTTCATAAACCGCTCTTTCAAATTTCGTTGCAAATTATTACTTATGATTATTGCAAATAAACTTGGCTTTGAGCAAATGAACTTGTAGAGTAGAGCCATACACTTGTTAGCCTTGCATCTAATATAATTTTTGCGATACACTACAAGTCTTACTGAGTACACAAGTACTCAATCTTGCTATTATTGTTGCTTTAGAATTTGCAGATGATCCAACGCCAAACGACGAGTTCTTTGCACCTAGCACTGAAGGGTTTGGTGACGGGTCTACTTAGGCCTTGTTTCCTTGTCAATTGCCTGAGGGATCGATGGACACACTGCTAGACTTTTGCTACTACTATATCTTCCGCTGCTATTTTCCGTTCTCTGATGACTACTTTTATTTGGCCGGTTGGCCGTGGGTTGTAATAACTCTTATAACAACTTAAGTAGATTACACCCTTTTGCTTTACTTTAGTATGCGAATGTATGAATGTGATGTCAAATGTTGTGAATGTGTGTGCTAGCCTTTATTCCTGGGACTAGCACAGTATACACATAAGATCCACGGGTATTCCACGTCCGGGGGTATGACAGTCTATGATGGCCTACGTATCATAGACGGTTTTTGGTAGAAGTCGTCTGTGATAGTATGCCTTCACAGACGGTTTTTTTGTAGAAGTCATCTGTGATAGTAGGCCTTCACAGACGGCTTCTACCAAGAACCGTCTGTGTTGCGACCAATCACAGACGGCTCATAAACCGTCTGTGATAACCGCCTGTTATCACAGACACATAAATTCAGATGGTTTAGAAACCGTCTGTGATGACGATTTAGAACCGTCTGTGATGAAACTTTGTGTAGTAGTGTTTATATGCTCTATCTGTACTTTTTTTTCAAGTGTCACTGTAGAATTCGTGAAACTTTATAAAGTTCGACCAGATAAAGTTATAAAAAGTGATGATCAAAGTCACATCTCATAGACCCTAAACCGTGAATAGTAAAAAAAAAAGCCAGTTAAAAAAGAAGGAATGAGTCTAGGCACACTGGCTAGGCTTCGTCAACGCCATTAGATTTATCGTTAAAAATACTTTCATAATATTATTATTTTATTAGTATATAATAAGGTAAAGTTACAAAAGTGACGGTCAAATCACATCTCATAAACCATAAACCATCAAAAGTGAAGAAAAAAAATGTCAGTTAAAACAAAAGGAGAAATGAGTACAGCACAATTGGTTAGGCTTCGTCAACACTGTGTGGGCCCCGGAGACGGGCCAGGGAACCACACGTGGCCGGCCCACGACGCCTGACCCTGAAGAACAACTCCTCTGCAAAGGCGGCTGTCTGTGCTCACCACTATAACTACTGCTACATCGCCACTAGCTAACGGCCACTCAAATCATCCATGGCTAAGCTTCAACGATACTCCACAGCGCCTTGCAGCAGTACAGTACTAGTAAGTGTAGTAGCGGTAGCGGCAATGGCTAGGCGTTCGATCTACGCATGATGCATGGCGGCACGCCGCTCGGTTCCACCCGGCGCCGGACATGCGTCGTGGTTGGTCTTGCTAGATCTCATGGCTATTCGATTTGGTCGGTTTGTCACCTGCATCTTCACCGTGCACCAGGAACCGTGTAACAGTGGAACTCAATGCGAGCTAGCTATTTGGTGTAGATTGATGCAGGCAATCCGATTGATCCAATCTCAGTTCTCTCAACCGTGGAACCATAGAGATCTCTTCTCATCGGTTATAATTAATGGTCCATTTATACGTGATTCGGCTGTAATTATTCTTGAAAATCTTAATAACTCATATTTCCATAACACAATTCAAAATATAATATATGCTTTGAGAGATTGAGCAAAAATAAAATTATATACCAACAAAATACGACAATGTGGTGAACCCGTTATGCTCCAAAGAAAAAAAATCATAATAAATTCTGACTCAATTCATTAGATAAGAATAAGTACAAATCTCAAAGCATATCGGACAGATAAAAATTCTACTATTTTGATAAAAGAAAACCGTCGAATGTTGTTTAGCAAAACCGTATAATTAATGCTTGTGTCAGCGTATATTATTAAGCTGCATGCACGAAACAATTCATCCAAAAGTTTAAGCTAGTAAGAAAATGCAAACAATTCACTTATGCTTCAATACTCCTCACGTGTAAGCTCTCTCAGGCCTAAGACGACGTGGGATGGAAGTGGACTACAATTATTTTTCTTTAATTGCGCTAATTGAGTCTTGAACTCAAAACCTCTTGACTCTGATACTATATTGAGTTACCTACACTAACCAGTTTCACCAAAAACTAAATCTTTTAAGGAAATACGTACAATTCACTTGTACTTCAACATATATGTATACAGGAAATGACTGAATTAATTAGTGCTTCAACATATATGTATACAGGAAATGACTGAATTAATTAGTGTATGCCTCTCGTCCAGTACAGAGGCCATGGCGTCGACGTATACTACTAGATGTGGTCAACATTTTGAACAAGACTGACTGCGTGGAAAGAACTAAGCAGTAGCAGTCAGGCACTGCTAGGATCTGTTTAGCTCCCTAGAATAGTAGTATCTTTAGCATGTTAGAAAAGACTAAAAAAAATCGAAACACTTGGTGATCAAGACATCAAGTTGATGCATACTTGCTACCAAACATGCAGCCCGGTCCACGCCAACCTTCACGATCACGTCGCTCTCATCGTTCGTGCTACTGCATGTCCATCGATCGTGCACAGTGATCAGAACATAAAAAGTCTCGTCTCCTCTTAACAACCCATGCAGGCCAAATATATGGGGTCGGGTGATTAAATTCTATGAATGACTAAAGCTAAACCAAAAGAAGCATCTAGCTAGCTAAACCAAAAGAAGCATCTACTTCGTTTTAATTCGCTCCTACTTCCTACCCTTTCAATTGTGGATCCAACTCGATCGCGACCCAAATTGACTGGTCCATTTGAAGTGGCCGTGCATCTATCTTTTGTAGCTTTCCCCCAGATTCTTGTAATGTTTAATTACATGCTCCCATAGTCCCATAAAGAACAATGCTGTATAAACTATCCTAGAATCAGATTCCTCTGCTTGATTAATGTTAAAATTTAAGGCATGGTCTAAATTTTGCCCATTCTCAAATTTTGTCGAATCGGAGTTCACTTTTAGTCGAAATCAATAGTTGGAATATGAATGAGTCTCCAGAGAATTTTGATTTTTTTTTTCATTAGATGGCTTAAACATGGCTAATTTATTTGACACCTTCTGTTAGAGTTCGTTCAAAGATAGTATATATATATATATATATATATATATATATATATATATATATATATATATATATATATATATATATATATATATCACTTTTTTCATGTATATTTTGGTACAATGAATTTGCAAAACCACAGCAGCTGGAACCCTTCATTTGGTGAAAAGAATTATGGTAAATTTAGGCGAAATACATTACTAAATAGCGACACGCAAAGATACTACTTTCACGACATAAATGCTAGCTATAGGATTTAGCTTTCTCTTTCTTTGTGAGGAGTTGACAACAGTATACAGTTCGGCATAATACGATGTACGATCAGTATAAATAATGGCTCATTGAAGGAGTTACGTGTGTGTATATATACGGCACATTCAGTCCAAAAAAGAGAGCCTAGATTTATAAGTATGCATGGGTCCAGCATATGACAATTCAAGTCTTGAATCTATAGTTTGTAGTGAGACATGCATGAATTAAAAAAATTTCATGCGCATTTGATCTTGACCATTAATTTTTTAAATTAGACGGAAATTTATATCGGCGTGTGTGCGAACTTTTTTTTACTAATTAACCCTTTTTTAAATTTTATTTTAAAGTTAAACTCCCGCGAACTTTATTTCTAATTCTGACCCCTTTAGTCACACCACCACCTATGGCGTGACAAAATAACATTGTCACGTCATAGGGTAAGTCCGTAAAATAGCACTTTTTGTCACGCCACTGGTGGTGGCGTGACCAAACAACACTGTTATGCCATGGATGGTGGCGTGACAAGAGCTTGCCCAGATACGGACTGACGTGACAGTGTTGTTTTGTCACGTCACGGGTGGTGGCCTGATCAAATGAATCAGAATTGGAATCAAGTTCGCGGGGATTAACTTCAAAATAAAATTTAAAATGGACTAATTAATTAAAAAAAAAATTCCGTGTGTGCTTAGTAACTTCACAAGGCTAGCTGGAACGCGGAAACATATGCCATAAGCACGAACGTACGTACGTGCGCTTTAGGCAAAAGCACTGGCTTCAACGTAACATGATCAGTAAAAGAGATTCTTTTCTAGCTAGCTCATCTTTTTCTGTCCCAAAAGCTTTGATCTAGCTTGTACATGGAATCCGGCCCTAGTGTGTCGGTGGTCTAATACCAGAGATAGCCACCTAGTTGCTAGATCAGATGGTGGCTGCTGAGTCCAGCCATGTCGATGAGTTGATCGATTCCGTTGTGTATTCAAAAAGCTTGGGCCTGAACCATATCGGCCAGTTGTTAGACGAAGGAGCTGGCTAGCACCAGCCGCGCACTTTCCATGCTTGCTCATGCGTGTTGCTGCAAACGTTTGACAGATGCAGTGGTAGTCATGGGACCGATTGACCGATTGAGTCTATAAATAAGGTTATAGAGAAAAACCCTCATTTGTTCAACTGCAACACCCAAGTATAATACTAGTGTCCATGCTGAGGTATATATGGATACTGCCAGCCCGCGGTCATCAGTCCTATTAATATGCGGTTTTGCTAAACAACATTCGACTGTTTTGTTCTGTCAAAATAGTTAAATTTCCATCCGTCCGATATGCTTTGAGATTTCTACTTCTTCTCATATGATGAATTGAGTCCGAATTTATTATGTTTTTTTCTTTAGAACATCACGAGTTCACCACATTGTCGTATTTTATCGGTATAGAATTTTATTTTGTCTTTGGTTTTGCTCAATCTATCAAAGTATATGTTAGCTTTTGAATCATGTGATGGAAATATAAATTATTAAGACTTTCGAGAATAATTACAATGACCAAAAACAAAAATTACATAAATAATTTACTGTAATTTATGTATAATAGAGTTGTAAATGAACTAAAATTTGTTAACTATTCTGGGCTAAGAAAACAATCAAATCTTGTATAGACGAACCCATTAATATGTGTGTTAGCAAACTATTGTGCAAGTAACTACAGTTGTTGCCAATCACGCCTCTTGGTGCATCGGCGGTTTGCGATGTCGACGCGCCCATCAGGCCTTCGTGTCAAGATCGCATCGTCGTGCGGCTCGGCTTATTCCGCCGTGTCGCGTGCCATCTTGTCGCCTCGCCTCCGGCCAGGCCCAACCACGGCCCAAAGCCCGTTGTGCCGAGGCCATACCGTACTGGCCCAAGCCCAGCCCTAAGTAACTATAGACACCTAGAAAGACGACAACTGCTGCCGCTCAGGAAGATAAAGACACTCATACGCCATCCACACCCGCTCCCCCTCGCCATAGCCTCCTCCTCCTCCTGGACGTCGATGAAGAACTCCACCCACCTCGGCCGCGTCGCGCGCTTGCGAAGGGGGTGAGAAGGACAGCGACGAGGAGGTGGCTGGAGGGAGGGCAGTGGGAGACGACACGTGGGGGAGAGGAAGGGAGATGGCTGGAGGAGTGGAGGGAGAGGGAGGGAGGGCGGCGATCGGCGGCACGTGGGGAGGAAGGCGACTGGAGCTGGAGGGAGGGGAATCAGGGAATGTGATTAGGGATTGGGAATTTAGGAGCTAGGGCTCGGGATAAGGGGTTGGGGGTGGGGGTTGGGGGAGGCCGAGATGGATGTTCGGCCAAGCCGAGTGGCAGAGGGGGGTTATTAGTTGGGTTAGGCTGGGGGTGGGGGAGTGATTGGGCCAGGCCGAGAAAGGGAAGGATTGGGCTAGAACGGAAAGATTGGGTCTATTTCGTGCCGGGCCAGCCCAAACACAAATTTAACCGACCGTGTCGCATCATGTCTGTAATGGGCCGCCGCCGGTCGTGTCGTCTAACCCACCACGCGTGCCGGCTTAGACCGTCTTTGTCAGGCCGACCGTGCTTCGAGCCGGCCTAAAAAAGCACGGCCCAAATCCCAGCTCTAATCCTGCCTGCCCGACGATCAAAGTTTGAATCACGCCTCTGATCCATCAGGACCTACCGGGGCAGCGGCGGCCGCCGGGTCTCCCGGCCAGAGACTTCGCCGCTTATTCATGGCAACGAGCCAGTATGGAAGCTATGCTTGGTTGTCTACCTGCTGGCACGTTCACGAGCCAGTACTCAGCTAAGTTAAAAAAATACTACTGCGTAGTTCAAGCATCTCTGAGGTACTGGTTCTTGCTGAATTACTTGAACACAAGTAGCAATTTGAACTAGATCTGTAGTACAGGCTACGGACACATATCAAATATACATTTTTCCCCTGGAGAAGACGACACACTTCAGACAAAATTCTGTTCGCAAAAAGCACAAGCGTAAAATAATACGAAACTAAACTGCTTTCGAACTTGTTGCACTCTCCTGTCTTAGTTCTAACTCGTCGAAATTATGGGGGGAAAAGAACAAGAAAACTATTAAACACGGAGCCGAAAGAAACGGCAAGGTTGGTGTGTAACTACCAAATAAGGGCAAGGGCACACATCGGTTCATAGCCGCTGCGTCGTAGTCCCCATGCGGCTATGCCGCGTTGAGCGTGGGCCATGGCCGTGGGTCGAGACGCGCCGAATGCAAGCTGCAGCCTAAGCCAAATTCCTAATGAAATGCAGATGCATTAGTAACCCTAAATCCCTAATTCCCTAACCATTCCTCATTCATCCGGAACCAGTATTCCCAACAAGGGGCTGGTCATGCGTGAGGTCTATGGCGCGAGAGGATGGAGTCTTCTGCGGCGCGGCGAGGGCAAGTCTTCTTGGCGGCCGCTGGCATGAGCTCTGACTGCGATCGGGTGTTTGGCGAACATCGAGGAGCGGCCGAGGCAGCAGTCTTGCGGGGACAGCGAGGCGCCAACTAGTCGACTACTGAGGCTCAACGTAGAGGCTACGGCGCAGGCGGAAGCTAAGGCGAAGTGCGTGCATGGGTTGAGACTCGGCGCGGCGCGGCGCGACAAGCCACCGAGCCAGCACAGTAGGTCAGCCTTCGCCCCGGGTCTTCAAAATTCCTGGTTCCACCACTGCCTACAGTGGTGGGGTGGGTTGCTTGGATTTTTCACTAAATTTTATGGGGTCTAAGCCCGTGACATATATATGGGTTGCACTCCCACAGATCACATATTTCTTGACGGCCCAAAACTGTCAGGAAAAAAGCATAAAACCATTAGGGTTAATTTTTCTGTCGGCTAACCATCAGACAAAAAAAATACGTCTCTCGGTTAATCGTCAGAAAAATTAACCGCGATGGTATTTCCTGAAGGGTGGCGTCAAGGAAAATTATCGTATTTCCAGCGGATTTATAAAGCCCGTAAAAAAAATAACCCTGACTGTGTAGTGCATGCCTGCCTTCAGTAAGGTTACTGGTCGTCAAGAAAGATCAGGTTTGTGGTAGTGTGAAAAGAAAAGTAATTACAGCTCTTAAACAAAAAAATATATCAGCAACGTTAGTTACTGGAACTAACTAATTGCAGACATGTGGTTATCACTATCTCGCTTGCTAGCTAGCTCTGTCTTCGTCACACGGATCGGCAATGATTAATCCCCCGCCGACGTGTTACATTAAACCGGCAAATCCGAAGCGTGCTCGCGCCACTGGTACGGTCACCATGCAGCACTAGCTTGATAGCGCGCGCGGAAGAAGGGGGGAGCGCGACGACGCGGCACGTAGAGGAAGAACGTGCATGCCCATCGCCAATGCCATCCAGAGAAGCTAGGGGGGAGAACAATCCAAACGCACGCACCTTGCCACTCAATCGATCATCTTTCCCCGCGCGCGCGCCTAGCTAGCTCCATGATCGCCACGCCTAAACGCCGAAAGCTTCGCGCGGAGGACACACGTAACGTACGAGCGACGCGCAGCGTTTTTCAGTTGCCAGCCGGCGCAGCGGGTTACGGGAAGCATGCATGCAGCATCGTGATTGTGCTTAAATTAGCTGGCGCGCTAGTGGATCTAGATTGGGACGTGCATGCTCACCGCACCGGCCGGCCGGTGAATCAAGACCGCGCGTAATATCTCCGTTCGCGAGAGAGCGCGGCGCGAGCGAGACCGTCTCGACCGATCTACTAACGCGTCTATACGCGCGACGTCGCTAGCTTTGCTTTGCTTGTGTTGCCAGTTCACCTCCGGATTCTGACACAGCGTAGAGCTGTTGCATTGCATGTCGCAATAGTGGATGGCGTCTGTTCCACTACCATCTGCCTTTCGTCCGCATCTGCTCGTCCGCGTTTGAACGGCGCACCTAGCTTACTCGGCCGCATCTGCTCGGCCGCGTTTGAACGGCGCACCTAGCTTACTCGGTCGCAACTCGCAAGCCAATGCGCAAGATTAGCTCTAGCTAGCAAATATGTTGTTTGATGCGCGCCTGCACATCTACACAGTCACCACGTAACACGCACGTCACGAACCCAGCTCACCCGGTCTGTCCGCGGCCGCGCCCATCCCACACGTGTACGTACGTACGCCTGCCGGCCCGATCGACCCAGGCCTGCCAGCCTTCTGACCAACTTGACTTCTTCTTTCATCCATCCTCGACTGAGCCATTGATGGGGCGCATCAGGTGCACATGCACCTATTTATGTACATATACACACATGCAACCCTAGCCGTCAGATCCGAAATTGACGAGCGAGATTGTAGCCGGCGTTCCCACCTCTCCACTAAGTGGCGCTTTTGCATTTTGCCCCCCGCGCCCTCACCCCCATGTGCAGCCCGCGCCCTCATCGCCCAAACCGAGCTAGGTTTAGGGAGAGGGCGTCGCGCCCGCCGCCGCTCCGCCGCCCCTGTCTGCCCCCGCTCCGGCGACACTCTGCCAACCATTACCCCTCCCTGGCTCCCTCCCCCATCGATCCTTCGTCGCCGCCTCTAGGTCCGCGACGGAGAGCCCGGATCCTGTGCGCCGCCTCTAGGTCCGCGACGAAGAGCAGAGCCCGGATCCTGTGTGACGCCTCACTGCCTCTCCCACCTCGTCGCCCCTCATCAGGGCGCAAGGCAAGGCCAGAGCCGAGCCGCCACTGTGTCTTGCCGCTCCTCATTGTTGCCCTGCGTCGCCCCTCAAGGCGCTCTCGCCTTCCTTCCAAAGTTAGCAAGCATCAAGAATGGCCAATCATGTTTTCATTTCACAATTGGTTCCTCTTATTACGCACTAACTCAAATTTTGTGTTTGTTTTATGTGGGCGAGCAAACCGATGAATATGCTCTCAAGTGATCTCGCTATGAAATCGATGTGATCTGTTATTGAAATCTGTTGTCATCTGCTATTGAATTCTCAATTTCGATGTAATATGCTATTCGAATCGATGTAATGTGCTATTCAAAACTGATGTAATGTGCTATGAATTCGATGAAATATGATGTGATGTGAATTCGATGCGATCTCAAGTTTGTAATGATCTGCTATAAATTCTGATGAAATATGATGTGATGTCCTATGTATTTTTGCCCCTGCACTTGCTTCATTTGCTCCAGACATATCATGTTGCAGTGGGGTGTCAACTGATTTTGTAGCACCAAACTGATTTTGTCTTGTCGATTGTATTATATGGCAAATACCTGATACTGAGTGAAACTCGGAAATACATCACTCAGTGTGTATACCAGAAACTGATAGCGTTAATTTGTGACTGCATACTTGGTGAGACATGCTCTTAACTATTTTGCCAGTTCATGAGAATAACTTTTGATTCCAAGTTGGATATCTCTGACATGTGTGCTATTAATAGATCTATGCAATCTATATCATTACTGCCCTAACAAGATCTGTGTCATATAGCTAGAAAGAATCTTTTAACAGTGTCTTGTGCTACATGCTTGTGTTGTTTTGGCCAGAACCAGAAGACAGCAAAGTGATTTGATAAAAGATAGACAGATGCCTGCCAAAATTTAACAGAGGAAGTACCTTCCCATGGAGAGAATTCCCCAGACATGCTTGACACTACTAAATTCACCATCTATGGTATTCTCTGCCTCTTGTTCCTGCTTGTCATTCATAGGGGCTGTTCTACCTTCCACAACAGTAGCAATTTGTTTGTTTTAGCAATCCTAGTTTGTTTTAGGATTCTGCTGCTGCCCATGACAATGATGAATGGAAATTGTTGAATGTTGAATAAATTGAAGCATGTAACTAAATTTATACCTGTGAGAATGCAGGCATATAGCAGAACTTGGTAATTAACATCTTCTCGTATCAGCAGCAACATCAAAGCAGCATCATTCTAAAACTATTCATCATCCAAAATTGTGAAGCATGCTAACTGCTGCTGCTCGGCTAGCTTAGTCTTTGGCTGCTCACGCCATCGCTACCCAAAAGATGGTGAACAAACAGCAAAGAAGTGGAAGAGGCTCAACCCCATTCTAAATGGAAAGTCCATTTTCCATCATGCCTTCACAGCTTTCTATACTTTGTAGGGCATGCACTTCACATCAAAAAGATCTCAGATTGATTTATTTTTACTTATTTGCATATGTCCAAGATAATCCTTAAACCTCATAGCTTTTTAGCGTTTGTATGTGCATTAGCCTTATTGCTTGCATCAGATTACATCTCAAGCAAATGAAAAACAAAGCTTGAAGTCCTTATCAAGTTGCATCAACAGATAATAGGCATTTGCACATTCTTGGAAATCCCATGACCATCGTGATCTCGAACCATGTAATACGGTCTTTGGAATCTTTAGAGTACCCGAGACTGGCCGATAAAACTTAAGGCCAAAAAGCTCCCAAGAGTCGCAAATATGTGGAGAATGCTCACGGCCCTTAAGCTTGCAAAAACCTCGATGGTGTGGTAATCCCTTTGTTTAGAGCTTCTTCACCATCCAGCGGCGCAGAAGGGGGTAAGATATTTCACTGACAAAAAAAAAATGCATGAAACAACTCACAAAAAACTTTCACAGCTTCAACACACGCATTCAAATTTCACGATTCAATCCAGAAACATCAACGAATAAAAACTATTTCATTTCATTTGGGCTAATTATTCATAACAATTCATGAAGCCACCCATTGCCAAGTGAGGATACACACATAAGGAGAATGCATGCATTCAGTTCCCAAAATTCATAACTTGTATTGCTACCAACAAAGGAAAAGTGCAGGACTGAACAAATCATTCACTTCTACCTGGTTAATACAAATACGATAGCTTACAAATACATCACAATTTCAGTTGCCAATCTTCCCATCAGAACTGCAATGTCAATACCATGTCATATTGATTATCCAATTCTTGAACATACATTTAGATACCCTCCCTTCTTTTTTTCTTCTTCTTCAGGGCTTCTTTGCGGTACCGTGGATCGCAAAGAACCGCACTTTCTTCTTCCTCAAAGAATGGTCGGGGCACCGCAATCTCATCCTCCTCTTCTTCAAGGGTCAAGCGAGCTCCTTGTCCTTCTTTTTTTCTTCTTGGCCTTGCTGAAGTCGAAATCGATGTCGCCGCCCTCCGCACCGCCAAGATCGTTGTTGCCCTTGGATTTGGCGCGTCCGGCTCCTCGTCGTGGTCCTCATCGGTTGCGAGGGCATCCAAGGCGCTGAAAGAGCTCACGGCGCCGCCACCCTTCTTCTTCTTCTTCTTGTCGGTGAAGACGACGTTGATCTGCTCCTCCTCCCCATCTCCGCGCAGCGGAGGGGGCTCATAGTCGTCGTTGTTGGGCACGGCGGCCTTGCCGCCCTTCTTGGGCTTCTCCTTCTCCGTAGTGGGCTGCGGCGGCGCGGTCTCGTCGTCGATGGGATTGGTGGATGGAGATCGATTCGATGTGAGCAGGCGGCGAGGCACATTTCGGGGGGAATGGAAAGCAGCGCTGGTGCGAATTGAAGATGATGTTGGTTCAGGCGGGGGGTTTTCCGCAAAGTGGACTCGAGTGGGAAGCTCGCTCGTCCTGCGCCGTTCCTTTGTTGATGGACGTCTCGGATCGCTTATGTTCACATGTGCACAGATAGGGCTATGTCCACCTGATATGCCGCCGCCATTGATTGAAGCCCGATGAAGGTTGGGTGTGGCTGGGCACCAGCTAGCGTCGAGTGTGAACCGACTGCACAGGGCGTAGGATCAAAACTAGCGGGCAACCGGGGCGGATACAGACGAATTCGGGTATTCCGTATTATATTTTACTTTTTTTTGGAATCATACAACGTTGGATATAAATATAAATACGGGCGGTCTTGATCACGAATACGGAGCGAATACATGTCGCTCCAAATACTGTTAATCTCGTTCAAGAATATTTAGTCGGATAATGCGCGAAAACGTAAACCATATATGTCACACATATTAGAATCAATCAACCATCTACATGTTCAGAATACAACTATATTAGTAGTTTAACAAGAAACTTTAACTACATCACACGATGACGAGGGCTAGTTAAGCAAATAGTAAGCAAGTCACAACTTTCACACCTCACAGCACAACATGACATCAAGTACTAAGTACTAAGTAAGTAGTAGCCACTACTACAAAACAGGCTATAGTAGACGCTTTATCACGCGGTTCCTTTGGAACCGCGTGATTGTTGGGCATTGCCGACTGCGGGTGGCGCGGATGCCTATCACGCACGGTATTTTTAGAACCGTGCGTAATATCATCTATCACAGACGGTTTGTAAATAGAACCGCTCGTGAATTATCCTGATCGTTCTATTCACAAACCGCCCGTGATAATCCCCAATCACGCAGCGGTTCTATTTAATAACCGTCAGATAATATCACGAGCGGTTCTAAATAACGACAAATGCGTGATTGGGGATTATCACGCACGGTTTGTGAATAGAACCGCTTGTGATAATTCACGACGGTTCTATTCACAAACCATCTCGTGATAGACGACTATCACGCAGCGGTTTTTATTAAGAACCGCTCGTGATATGCCCATCGCAGATAAATTGAGCGCGACACATCCTCTCGCCAGATCGCCGTGCTGTGTCCATCGCCAGATCGCCAGGCCTCTGCCACTCCCTCTGCTTGCGGTTTGATAATAATCAACTGCCCCCTCACTTGGCTCCACTTAGATCTGCTAGCTAGCTTCTCCTCCCCTGTGTCGGGCTACTTCCTCCCTAGCTCCTCCAACTCGTGGCTCCTCCCTAATTAAATGATGAAGTAATATCTGATTATCCTTTTTCCACTCTATTGATTAGTGAATTTCCCGATTTTGCTACTCGTACATAGACCCTAATGTTTTGTTTTTTTGTTGTATTCCTTAATCGGAAGCATAGGGTTTAGGTTTCAATTAATACTACTTGATGGGAAATGGCAAAACGTACGTACATCTAGCTCTCAATTTGATGGACCCTAATTCTAGAAAATGAAAAGCAGAACATGTAGCCTTTAATTAATCTGGTGTAATTCCTTTGTGCAATGATGAGACAAAACGAGTAAGTACGTGTAAAGAAGTGAAAGTCTTATTAGAACTAATTTCATGAGTAGTTTTCTAGAACAGATTAAAAAGAAGAATTTATGACACACGAAGATAAGTCACATGTGTAATGATCTATTTTATATTTCCTCCATTTATATCCATGAAGAAACGCTATCACAAAGGTTTATTGTTTCAATTATATGAAAGCGGATACACAAGAATCGCGGACCAACTTGCTAGTTATTAGGATCTTCCTCTTGTCTTTTGTCTCGTATCTAATCAACAATCATGCGGATAATCAATAATTATCCGTTCGCCCACTTAGAGAGAGAAGGTTGGACCCTTGCCCTAGCGCCTCCAACACCCGCCGCCTCCTCCCCATTGCGCCACCTTAGAGAGGAGAATGAAAGGAGAGGAATCGATTTTCTTCGTGAGCTCCGAGGGTAACGATCTATAACCCTTTATGTTTGCTATAAATTAATCGCTAATCAATTTTGACACTAATTTGTTACATGCGTAGTATAGATGGATCAAACCGGATGTACAAAGCAGAACCGTGTGAGTCAAGAGTACATTAATGGCGTGGTTGCTTTTAGAAGAGCCACGAAAGGTGATATGTTGAAGAAGGAGATAAATTTTATGTAATTGTCCATGCATTGATTATGTAATTTGAAGATGTTTAACAACACGGCGCAAATAGAAGCGCACTTGATTCAAGGGTTTCACAAAAGGGTATACATGTTGGACCACCACGTGAAGAGCAGATTATTACACATGAAGTTAGTAATGACGGCATCGCCGAGGAAGTCAACGATATGCGGATGTGGATCAGATTGCTTTTGATGAGGATATGTCACACGATGACAACTGGATCGGATGCTACGCAATGCGTAAGAGAACTACAAATGAGAGAGAGTTTTATAAATTCGAGGGCTTATGGAGGACTCGGTGAGACCTTTGTTCCTCGGTTGCAAGCCGAATATACAAGGTTGTCAACCGTGCTTGAACTGCTGAAATTGAAGGCAAGCAATAGTTGGTCCGATAAGAGTTTCACGGCATTGTTAGGTCTCCTAGCGGACATCCTTCCGGAGGAAACATGTTGCCCAAAGACCACCTATCAAGCAAAGAAGGTTATTTGTCCATTGGGAATGGAAGTAGAAAGAATACATGCATGTCCGAACGATTGTATCCTCTAGTAAAGAGTATGCAGACATGCATGTATGTCCTGTGCAAAGCATCCCGATACAAGCGCCGAAATCGCTAAGGTGAAGCAAGGACCTCCTCGCTAAGATGTTATGGTATCTCGCTGTGATCCCACGCTTGAAGCGCTTATTTGCGAACGCAAAGGACGCAAGATTGCTGCGCTGGCACTCGGAGGAGCGTAAGAGAGATGGAAAGGTAATACACCTGCCGATTCGCCTTAGTGGAGAAACTTCGATCGGAGCTTCCAAGAGTTCGGTGCGGAACCGAGGAACATAAGGTTATGGTTGAGTACAGATGGAATGAATCCTTTCGGTAACATGAGCAATGACATAACACTGCCCGTGAATCTATGTATGTACAACATTCCTCCTTGGCTGTGTATGAAGCGGAAGTACATTTTGATGTCACTACTTATCCAAGGGCCAAAGCAACCTGGGAATGATATTGATGTGTATCTAGCACCATTGCTGGAAGATCTTGTGACACTGTGGAACGAAGGGGTACAGGTATGGGATGCGTACAAACGAGAGAACTTCACTTTACGCGCCATGTTGTTCTCGCACCATCAATGATTTTCCCGCCCTTGGTAACTTTAATAAGCCAAAGACAAAAGGAGCCAAAAGTCATTCTGCACCGCTTAGATGCTACAGAGAGTGTATGGTCAACAACTCAGCAGAAATCGTATATATCGCCACCGTAGGTTCCTTCCTCAGAGTCACCCATACCGCAAGATGAAAAAAGAATTCGACGGAAATAAGGAGAACGATTAAGCTCCAAGGGCTTTTAGAGGAAAGAGGTCTATGATATGGTTAAGGATATCGATGTTGTGCTTGGGAAGGGACGAAATTAAGAACCCGTGAGAAGAACATCCGAAGAAGCGGTCAATTTTTGGGACTTGCCTTATTGGGAGCACTTAGAAGTTCGCCATCGCATCGACGCCATGCACGAGAGAAGAATGTATGTGATAGCTTGATTGGTCTCTTCTCAACATTAGTGGCAAAACAAAGGATGGTGTTAACGCACGACGTGACTTGGTTGATATGAACATAAGGATCGAGTTAGCACCGGTAGAGACCGATACAGACGAACGTATTTTCCCCACTTTGCTACACTCTATCCAAGGCCGAGAGAAATGAATCGTGCGTAACTTGCATAGAGTGAAAGTCCCATCCGTTACTCCGCTAACATTAAGAACCTTGTTTCTATGCAAGATTTGAAATTAATTGGTATGAAGTCTCATGATTGTCATGTGTCGATGACACAAATACTTCTGTTGTAATTAGAAGTATCTTGCCGAATAAGGTCCGAGTGGCAATCTTGAGGTCAGTTATTTTTTCAACTCAATTGCTCGAAGATCATTGATCCCCAAGGACTAGATGCTCTGCATCGAGGTGGTGACCACTCTATGTCATCTTGAGATGTATTTCCCTCCGTCATTTTTGATATCATGGTCCATCTCATTGTTCACCTTGTGAGGAGATAAAGATATGCGCCTGTGTTCTTATGTCATATGTACCCGCTCGAGAGGTACATGGGAATTCTCAAGTCCTACGACGGAATCGATCTCGACCGGAGGGCAAGATCATCGAAGGTTATGCAACCGAAGAGGTCATTGAGTTCTGCGTCGACTACATGGCTCGTGGAACCGATAGGTGTGCCTCTATCTCGCCATGAGAGGAGATCGGATGGTATCGGGACCATCGGAAGGAAATCAATAACTCCCGATCCGATACATACGCTCAAGCCCATTTCATGGTCTTGCAACACATGACCCAAGTGTCCCGTATATCGACGAGCACAAAGACATGGTGCGCCAATGTAATCCGCACCGGTCGGAGGTTTGGATCACGAGAGAGCACAACCGCTTGCTCGATGAATGGTTAAAGGTGCGAATCATCGGGAGGTCATCAAGTGATGATACGCCGCTATGGTTGGCACGAGGGCCACAATTTACAATTGTCACATGGCAAGGATACGACATCAATGGGTACACATTTTATACGGCACGGGATAGGAAGAGCACACCTCGTATTAGCGGTGTCCGTGATAGATGCATTCAAGACCGATGGGATGAGGAGCTCCTACTATGGGCAAATAGACGAGATATGGGAGCTCGACTACGTGCTTTTCAAGATCCCCCTATTTCGGTGCCGTTGGGTCCATCTCCCACAGGTGAAGGTCGACAAGTACGGTGTCACTACCGTGGACCTCGAACGTGTCGGATATAAAGACGAACCATTCGTCTTCAAGCTAACCAAGTTGTTCAAGTCTTCTATGTAACCCAACGGCAAATAAGAAGCGCCACGTAGTTCTTCATGGAAAAAGGAGGATTGTCGGAGTTGAGAATGTAGTGGACGAGGAAGAATACAATCAATTTGACGAGTTGTCTCCTTTCGGAAACGGCATTAGGCTCGAGGAAGAACCTAGTGAGGAAGCTAGCTATATGCGCGTCGATCATCATGAAGGCCTATATCTTAATTAAGAATTTACTCCAATGTAATTAATTTATTCCATAACATCATGTGTTATGGACTTGTAATCTCTCATATATTTTGATGTCAACGTGCAATTGTCATGTGTTGATGTGTTATGGACTTGTCATATTTGATATTGATGTCAATGTGGGCGACATTGTAATGTGGAGTATCAAAATTGTCATCATACTTGATTTGGAGTTGAGTTGAATTAGATATGAAATTTTGAAGTCAAATGTGTTATGGACTAGTCATATTTGATATTAATGTCAATGTGTGGACGTACATTGTAATGTGGAGTATCAAAATTGGTTTCACTTGATTTGGAGTTGAGTTGAATTAGATATGAAATTTTGAAGTCAAATGTGTTATGAACTTGTCACCATACTTGTCACCAGGTTAGAATTCATATGGACTTGTCATAATTGTCATCATACTTGTCTCAAAGAAAGTTCACTATGTTTTCTCGTGATATTTATGTCTCACCGAGTTCAAGATGTTTTGTCAGATATCATAAATTGGCCTCGGGTTTTGGGCTATCACAAACGGTTTTATTATACAACCGTCTGTGGTAATAATATCACAGACGGTTGGTAATGAGAACCGCTCGTGATAATAATATCCGAGCGGTTCCATAATAGAACCGTCGTGATATTTTATATCACGCATTTCTATTATGGAACCGCTCAGGATATTATTATCACGCAGTTCTCATTACCAACCATCTGTGATATACTTTTTATAAGGCGAAACGCTAGGGTTTTCCTCTCACTTCTCACTTCTCTCCGCCCTTACGCTCTCGCTTCGTTCGCCTCCTCTAGGGTTTAGGGCTCGCCACCCGCCGACCACGACCTCGGCTGCCGCCGACATTGGTGCCCCGACCTCTGCGCCGCCGCCCGACCTCGGCGACCGACCTCGGTGCCGCCCCCCGACCTCGGCGCCCTGTTCCCAGTCAGAAGCCCGACGTCGCCGCCTTTCGACCTCGGTGCTTGCCGCCCGACATTGGCGCCTCCGACCTTGACGCCGCCGTCCTCCTCCCGTGTCGGCCTCCTCCCTCTGCGACCTGCCTTCTCCTCTGCAGACCGGCTTTCCCCGCGCCATCCTCTCCCGTGTGGACCTCCTCCCCAGCCTCCTCCTCCCCGATCGGCCTCCTCCCCTGACTGGCCTCCTCCTTGCACCGTGAGTTCTTGTGCAAAGATCCTCTCTGTGAGTATTGCTCCTCTGTGGCGATTCGGTTGATCGATGGGCTTTGTTGACATGCTCTGTGATGAACTCTGTCTTATATTGAGATTGAATGTGATAGTTAGTTCATACTTGAACTCTATTGTATTACTTACTCTCGTTAATATGTTGTACTATTAATTGGTTACTTTCGGTTGAGCTCATAGTTCTATTGCAAATTGATCAGTTGTATTGACTAGTTTGTGATTCTTCTAGTAGTATGTATGAGCTCATTCAACTTTTCATTTGCCATCTTGATCTCTCAGTAGTCAACCTCTGCTTGATCGAAGTTTAATCTGTTTTTAGTTAATGTTGAGATCATTTGACGCTAAGCAAAGTATTATTTAGAGCTCATAGTTTGAATTTATATTATCATATTCATTTAATGAAGAGTATAGACAATAGGATTGAGATGGCAAAGACTTGTTCTTTAGCTACTCTCCTTCGAGAGCACATAATATCATCAATTAATATGTTGGAATAGTGTCATGCAACCGTGAGTTCTTGTGCGGCATCCTCTCTGTGAGTATTGCTCTCTGTGGCGATTCGGTTGATCTTTGCATATATATATATATATATATATATATATATATATATATATATATATATATATATATATATATATATATATATATATATATATATATTTTGCAAAGGCTAGTTGATACCTTGATCTCGTATTAGTTCTCGATTTACGAGTCTAGTAATCAAGATATTGCAAATTGATCGGTGGGCTTTGTTGACATGCTCTGTGATGAACTCTGTCTTATAATGAGATTGAATGTGATAGTTAGTTCATACTTGAGCTCTATTGTATTACTTGCTCTTGTCAATATGTTGTATTTGTTAATTGGTTACTTTCGGTTGAGCTCATAGTTCTATTGCAAATTGATCGCTTGTATTGACTAGTTTGTGATTCTTCTAGTAGTCAGTATGAGCTCATTCAACTTTTCATTTGCCATCTTGATCTCTCGTAGTCAACCTCTGCTTTGATCGAAGTTTAACTGTTTTTAGATAATGTTGAGATCATTTGACAGCTTAAGCAAAGTATTGTTTAGAGCTCATAGTTTGAATTTATATTATCATATTCATTTCATGAAGAGTATAGACAATAGGATTGAGATGGCAAAGACTTGTTCTTTAGCTACTCTCCTTCGAGAGCACATAATATCATCAATTAATATGTTGGAATAGTGTCTGCGTAATCGTTAATCTCTAGACCTTTTATTGGTGAGAGTTTAATCCGCGGTTCTTATTAAGAACCGCCTCAGTGACTTCATTAAAGGCTAGTCTTACAGACATGAAGTATTAAACCTTTGCTTAGCATTTTCTTCGTCGATCCCCACACTTGAGTGTACCTCGCTTCATGCCAATCCTCCACGACATGAAGCGTATGGTACACTCCAAAGGTGTCGGGCTCGATGAAGTAGGCTCGGGCAAAGATAGGCTCGGGCAAAAGATTTGTATCACTAGTTTCTATCTATACAAAGATCACAAGAGAAGCTGGTGGATTAAGGAGTGTTAGGAGTGTTAGAATAGAAGCTCGTGGATTAAGGAGTGTTAGGAATGTTAGTAGTCTGTATGAGCTCATTCAACTTTTCATTTGCCATCTTGATCTCTATAGTCAACCTCTGTACTTCTTCCTGAGATTAATTGTTTCATATTTATGCTGGAATGTTAGTAGTCAGTATGAGCTCATTCAACTTTTCATTTGCCATCTTGATCTCTATAGTCAACCTTTGTACTTCTTCCTGAGAGCAAGTAAGCGAGATGGCAGAGGCACCGTCTTTCGCCACACCGACGCCCCATGAGATGGAAGAGGCGCCGACGAGGCCGCCAACACCGACCCCCGCAGATGGAAGAGGCGCCGACGAGGTCGCCCGTCACCGTCGATTTATAATGACACTAAGCGAGATGGCAGAGGACAATCGAAAATGCCTACGGCCTACCGGTCATCACGGAGGTCGGTGACTTTGGGGTCCCTCTCGAGTCCCAAGAGATCGTGGCGAGATTCCGGACCATCTGCGGGATACTTGGAAGGAACGGTCCTCATCACCACACCAAGGTGGAAGGACTGACGAAAGAAGCGAAGGCGCTACGCGGATGTAACTTTCGAGAAGTTCACTATTCCGTAGCACATGTGGCATGCGTGCGATGGACGGCGATGCTCACGATGGGTAAATTGTGGAGGACCTTCAAGAGCATTCTTGTCACGGCACGTGAACACGGTCGACGCCCTTCAAGCAAAGATAGATTCTTGACGCGAAGCATGGGACACCTTTGTGGCTATGAAAACGCGTCGGCGAATTTAAGGAGCAAAGTCACGCACAAAGCTCTCCATACACGAAACACTCACCCGCACAAACTTCGGCACCGCCGGATGCGCTGTAAATACTGAGGAATGGGGCGGAGAAGGAGAACCCGTTTCGATGTCACGCACCCGCGTTCCCTAAGCTGGTTAAAAGCAAGGGCACAAGTCTCGTCTTCGGGCAGCATCTCCTTCACAAACCCGGCAGACCAAGAAGTGTCCCAACGTGTAGTAAATATATCGAACTACTAAGTTGTTAATAAGTCCATAACTTCATAGTGCCTATAATAACGTGATGACCTCTTGCAGCGTGACTTGACTGCCCAAGCTTCCCATGGCTCCTTCCATGCAGACAGGGAGAAGGATATACTATCTACGGTCTTGGGAAACAAGGAGCACCTTGTCGCACGCGAGGCCTTAGGGTTAACGTGCCTTGGAGTCATGGATTCGGACGACTACTACACGATAGGACTAGGAAGAGATCCAAGGCGAGCACGATAACCGGTTAGTGCAGATGATTACTAACCAATTTCAAGTAGAGATGGCGACATTATGAGTCAAATGGATATACTCATGAGCGGTGATTTGCAAGCCGCCCGCTAATTTGGGAGACGGTCCTCCTCGACGTCGAGTGGCGTTAACGTCGCGCAAGATAATTGTGAACATGACGACGTCCGACACCGATAGAGCGACATCAAGGTAACGTACATCTATGGAATGCACCAAAGATAGACCCTAACGACGCCTTAGCTAATTGCGTGTCGCTTTTGTAGGAGCCGACATACTGTAAGCTCCAAGTGAGGATGGATGGGTCCTTTTGTATTGAGGTCATGAGGGATGGTGTATCCATACGAGGAAGGGCGGTCAAAGACGGTGCCCACCGGTGCACTTACGCCAAGGTCCAGTGGATATGGTACATGTCAATTTCCGAGCCATCCTTTGGACATTTGCCCGAACGAAGAGATCACAACACTAGGGATGCCGTCCTCTCTTTTATCCAAAGGCCCAAGAAGAACATCGCCCTAGACCCAAGAAGGTCGCGATCCGACACGACCATTCCTCTCCAACGGATCCTCGATGACTCCACCTCATGTTTCGCCTCAAAGGCCACCTCTTGATTCCCGTGGAGAAGACGCCAAGGAACAACAAAAGCGTGCCGACGATCGGTTCCCGAGTCATCTCACAAAAAGTCGCGCCAATCGCTAAGGCCAAATCGAAATCAACGAACGCAAGCGCCTTCCAAGTCCGGATGTCCGAGAAGTCCGGAAGTCCGCGATACCCGGAAATACATCATCGAAAACCGCTGTGCTCGGGCGCAGATAATGCACGCCGGACATGCTTGTCGCTTTGCATGCAGGTACTTGAACAAGACCCAAAAGAAGGGTGCGATCATCGAATCACCGTCGACACGAGGACAAGCATTTCTTCAACGGACGAGGTACTTCGTCGTGGGCTTCAATGATTTATTTGAACTATTCAACCTCGTTGGCCTCGACGTCTCGCTTCTACGATGTTGGACATTTGTAAGTCGCGCATAATCAAGTTCTACATTCATCTAATACCGATAAATATCACAACTCATTGCTTATGTATAGATACATGCCGCAAAATGTCCGGAATGGAAAGAACCTGGGTTTCCTCGACCCACACGTGGTATCGCTGCAAACCATCCTAGAAGACTCGCCCTTCGTCGAGAAATACATAACGAGGTCATTGCTTCTACAGAGGAACATGAAGTACATAGTGGTGCCCTACAACCCGTGGGTAAGTGTCACTACTTGCTATACAAATTTCATTTGTACTTTATACGCAGCACGAACTTAGGTTTAATGACTATAGCGACATACATGAGTAGGTACCATTGGATCCTTTTAGTTATTATACCCAAGAGGAACCATGTGATATACCTTGATTCCCTAAACCGCAACAAGCACGACTTCAGCACTCTAAGAGGAATACTCGAGAGGTATGCTCATTTCCTCCTTACATAACTCTATTGTAGTCTTCATTCGCTTGAAATGGCCGAGGATAACTTTTTCAATCATGTAGGTCGCTCATCAATTATGTTGCCAACAAAGGAATATACAATGGAAAGAGCGCCCAACTAACACACAGGATGGATTTTCCAGTACGCGCTACAACACAATAATCCTATATCATACTTCATAATAACGCGTCTCGAACTGACTATACCTATATATGTAATTCTATTTTTGTAGTGCCGCCAGCAAAAAGATGATGAGTTATGTGCAATCTCGTCTCGCTATCATATGCGCTAATCCTTACTGACTAGGAAGAAGGATCCCGAGGTTTGTCAATCTCGAAATAATTATTTCCTAATTATAAATTTAAATATATATATCTTACCACTTTACTCTTGCTAGCGGCAGTGCCTTGAATTTACAATGTGATGGACTCGTTGAAGAGATCAAGGACATTCGAGGAAGCTCTGCGCCTTTATCAACTCAGAAATCATTAACGACAACGGAGAGTTTCACTCCGTCGCCAACCCAGAGCATCACCCCACTAAAACCTCTCAACGCAAACAATTGTAATCTAGTTGTAACTATAGCGACAATACTTGAACAAATGTGATCTTTTGTAATTTATTTTGAGTAATGATCATTTTGAGTTGTCATGGTTGCTTGAATCTGTTTTTGTGAATGCTTGAATCTGTTTCTGTGAATGCTTGTTTTCAGAGGGCATGGCTAGCAATTCCTGAGGCTAGCTAGGAAAACAAAGAAACTGTAGGCGAGGATAATGAGCTATCACGCACGGTTTTTGTTAAAACCGCTCGTGAAGGCAATATCACGAGCGGTTTCACCGCAAACCGCTCGTGATAGAGAATATCACCGAGCGGTTCTACACAAAAGCCGCCTCGTGATATTCACAAATCACGACGGTTTTATTTAGAACCGCTCGTGATATTCTCTATCACGCAGCGGTTTTGTTTAAAACCGCTCGTGATATTCTCGAATCACGAGCGGTTTCGATTGAAACCGCTCAGTGATATTGACTTCACGACGGTTTTTAATAAAACCGCTCTGTGATATTTCGTATCACGAGCGGTTTTGTACCATCTGTGATAATGTCTCATTATCACGCATCCAACAAACATAGACGGTTCGAAACCGCTCGTGATGACGATTCCAACCGCCTGCGTGATGTCGCCTCTGTAGTAGTGAGCTCGTTGGCGACACAAAAGACTTGTCTAGCAATAGCCAGCAGCGAGTCATCTCTATGACCATGTCTCAGTCGATATCAGTCTCGGTCATCATCTCATTCTCTAGTTCCAAATCCAACTCATCAACAAGTGATGTTATCTTTTCCTTAGAAACATAAATTTAAATTTGACATGAAGTTACTAAACAAAAGTTCGAAGTGGATTACAACTTTATTATTACCTTTCCTAGATGAGGTTGTCTAGTCCTTGGTACAAATTAGAGCCTCAACAATCTCTGGCTCTAGTCGACTATGACATGGATCAACAACATGCTCACTAGCACTAAAAACTGATTCTGAAGCAACGGTTGATACTTGAATAGCTAACATGCCACGCGCTTGTCGCGAGAGAACAGAAAACGTCCCTTGGTGTGTGTTCAACTATGACAATATGTCAAACTGTGCACTGTTACCATTAGGATCAACCCACCCAATTGGTTTTTCTTTCATGTATACCTCCAATTCATTTATGTCATCATGTGTTGTCACAGTTACATCCTCATACAAGAATTGTTCAATATCATGAAGACCCAAGTCGGCATCACCAAGTGGCTGGGAAGGTCCTTCTTCAGAATTATGCTTTGAAACTTCTGGTGTGATGGACAAGTAAGCTTGGAACAATTTGTTCACAATATCCACGAAGCAATTAACTTCATGGGTAGCCTTCGTTTGTCATAGCACACTTCTCATATTTACCCTCATTTAAGTACAATACCATTTCAAAAGCCCTCCTATAGTAAATAGCTTGGCTTAATATTTCATTTGTGGAGTTATACCTTGTAGGCACATCCAATGGAAGACCAGATTTACTATGCAAGTCACATTCTGTTTGCACATTTCTGAAATTTCTCCCATTGCAATGGAGAACTCTTCACAATAACAATAGTAGCTCTAATATTTCTGAATTGAAGATGCAATTACTTTCAAGCTATCTTGGGCAACCAGGTTTAGTATGTGACATAAACATCTCACATGAAAGAAAAAACACCACCACATATCAAGCGAGAATGCTTATTAAGCTCTATCATAACTTCTCTAACACATTTACAATTAGATGATGTGTTGTCTAGAGTGAGGACAAATAACAAATCCAGTTACTAGATTAGTTCCTGTATGGTTCTATTTGACATTAATGAATTTAACTATTATTTTTTGCATATACCAATTATCATCAATCCCATGCACATTGATGCACATATAACCTTTATTTTGATTAGATGTCCATGCACATTGATGCACATATAACCTTTATTTTGATTAGATATCCACGTACCCATAGTTGCAGAAAATCGACAAGAAAGAGATTTTAGTTGTTCATACAACTTCTTCTTTTCATCTCCAAACATTTGCAATATCTCTTTCCTAGTGGTTGTGCGACACTTGAAAGAAAAACCAGGACGCAGAGATTTGAAGAAATCAACAAAGTACTCATACTCAACCATAACAAAGGGATATTCATACATAACTATTGCCAAATAGAACTTCCTCAGGGTAGCTTCAGCATCATACCTGTAAGTTTGAACAATTGTACTATTTTCTTCACCTTCACCCTTCTTAAATTGGAGTTGTTGTTGGTCTTGCTTTACAGCATGCTTGAATCCCAAATGATTCCACAAGGCCTTTGTTCTCCTTGAGGTCTCAGCTGGAGCTTTCTGAGGATATTTTTTTTGCATTTTGCCCAAACTTATTTCTCCTTGCCACCATGTTTTGTCTTAACGGTCACCGAGTACTTAGTGTAGTGTTACCAAACCTTGGAGGTACACTTCTTATGCTTCTTCGCAGCAAGCCCAACTTCTCTAGTGCAATTCACTTAATCCACATCAACAACACATCCTACACCTCCTATGGTTGTGGTTGTTTCATACGCCACCAATGCACCAACATTTGGTGGCGGTGGCAGTGGCGTCGAGTGGCATGTACCGAGAATGCAAAATATGATCAGACATCAATTTATTTATCCAAGGACACTTATTCGGAGTATCTAATTGTCTCTATGTAGGTGGATAGTAAGCAACAAAGGTGTAATTGTTGTTGTGGCAATAGCAGCAGGGGATGCTCCTGTACTTGCATAAATGCTTGCACTTACACTTGCAACATCCATCTCAAATTCTCAATACCCTACAAAAAAATAATAAACAAACAAATGAGACGTGGAGAGGTCCAGACCGGGGGGGGGGTCTAGAGGTTCAAAAGAAGAAGAAGAGACTAGAGACTAGAGAGGGATAAAGAACTCACAGAACAGAGGTCGACGGGAGGTCTTGGCAGCGGCGGAGGCAAGGGAGGCAAGCGGTGGCCGTCGAGCCCTGACGGCTGCCGGAGGTCGACAGTGCCGGAGTCCCAGAGGGAGGTCTTGGCGGCGATGGCGAGAAAGGCCTTGGCACTGAGGAGTGAGGAGGCGATGTACGTCTTGTCACCGAGGGAGGCAAGCGGTGCCCACCAGAGATTAACGGTGCCAGAGTCTCGGAGGGAGGTCTTAGCGGTGGCGGCGGTGAAGGAGGTTGACAGGAGGTCTTGGCAGCGATAGGCGAGGCAAGGCTCTTGGCGTGGTGGTGAGGAAGGCAAGCAGCGGTCGTTGAGCCTTGACGGGCGGTGGAGGTTGACTACGCAGGAACCCGGAGGAGGAGGGAGGTTTGGCGGTGGTGGCATAGTTGAGTAACTTGAGTTTGGAGATTGGGGGTTAGGGTTAGGTAGGGGAGGGGAGGGGAGATGGGGTCGGGGTCGATGTCAGGATTAGGGTCATGGACTCACGGAAGAGTGGAGACCGAGTGAGGCCAATGTGGGCCTTGTGGGCTGTGGTACGGTTTGAAATTTATATTGTCTATTGTTACTAGATAGTTACCGGATAACTCCGACTTAATTTTCAAATAGCCCTGAATCCGACGGATACTTGCATCCCAGATTTGTTTTCGTATCCAGCAAAAATTATCCGGATCCGACACCGAATTCTGAGAAAAATACTAGATATCCGGTTTTACACTCCAAATAAGATCTAAATTTATTAGGATGGACGAGTTGTGAACTATGCGTTCCATTTGCATCCCGACTCAAAACCTAGCATGTTACGTACGCTGCCTGCACTGCACTGCTCTGCTCTGCAGGGCCGGTCAAACATAGTCGCCCCTCCCCTATTAATCCCCTCGCTTGAGGAAGTGAGCTTGTTTACTTGGCTAGCTGTGGTGTTGTCCAAGTAGCCCACCCAGATTTAAGTCCTAGACTTGACCGAGTATCTCACATAAAAATAGAGAAACCTCTATCTTTCTACATCCCAAAAAAAACATAGTCGCCCCTCCCATATTAATGTCGCTCACCCATAAATCAAGTGGTCAGATCCGTCCAACTGCTGAACTACCCTTCCGCGCCCGAAACCCCGCCTCCAATCCCTCCGCGCGCCGAATCAACAATCACCGGTCGCGCCCGAGCGAAAGCTATATCCACCGCGCGCGCGGCGCAGAGCGAGCGAGACGTCCCGTGCCGTCCCAAACCTGCCCGCGAGAACGGACACGTAACCACGCGCCGCGGCCGCGCAGCCCAGCGCACGCGTACGTGTCGGGAGCGCGCGCCCACCGTATAGACGTGCGTGCGCGGCCCCGTCGACCATTTCTCGCGCACCTGGAAAGACTTTTACGCTCGCTTGCTTGGCTTGCTTCGCGCAAATCGCCAGTTGCTTAGCGCAGACAGCCATCCCAGATCAGACCCAAGAATAAAGAGGAGAGAGAGGGAAAGGAAAGCAGCAGAAAGAAAGGAAGCAGATACTAGTCCTACTAATAGAGCGGCGAGCGCGGGCGTTGGGAAGCGTGAGCCGGACGGGGGGAGCGAGCCTTCGCCTCCTCCCTCGGCTCGAGCACCGCGACACGCCGCGCGCGCGCGTGCATGCCATGAGCCGGGGCTGCGCCCGGCTGGCAGCTGCTAGCTCCGCCGCGCTGGTGCTCCTGGCCGCCTCCATCCTGGTAGTGTCCCTCGGCGGCCGCGGGTGCGATGCCGCCGCCGCGGCGGAGGCGGAGCTGGACTACGGGGAGGCGCTGTCCAAGAGCCTGCTCTACTTCGAGGCGCAGCGATCGGGGCGGCTGCCGTACAACCAGCGGGTGACGTGGCGCGGCCACTCCGGGCTCACCGACGGGCTGCAGCAGGGGGTGGACCTTGTGGGCGGGTACTACGACGCCGGCGACCACGTCAAGTTCGGCCTGCCCATGGCCTTCACTGTCACCATGCTCTCCTGGGGGGCCATCGAGTTCGGCGACGACATCGCCACCGCCGGCGAGTGGCACCACGCCCTCGAGGCCATCAAGTGGGGCACCGACTACTTCGTCAAGGCGCACACCGAGCCCTTCGTCTACTGGGCCGAGGTACGCAGCGCACACGTACACGCATGCCCACGTCACGCACACCATTTTTACCGCCGCGGCGCTTGTTCGATCGATCGATCGCGCGCGCACTTCAAGACGACGAGAAAAGCGAGAACCCGAGACACTCATTAATTTACTGATGCGAATGATGCCATTATGGAGGGCTGTCTGGTGAGCCACTGACCAGTGGGCCCTACATTCGACTCGCAGGTGGGGGACGGCGACACGGACCACTACTGCTGGCAGCGGCCGGAGGACATGACGACGTCGAGGCAGGCCTACCGCGTGGACAAGGACAACCCCGGCTCCGACCTCGCCGGCGAGACCGCCGCCGCGCTTGCCGCGGCCTCCATCGTCTTCCGCCGCTCCAACCCGCATTATTCCCACCTCCTCCTCCACCACGCGCAGCAGGTACGCACGCACTGCACCCATCATCAGTACACGTACATGTACGCACGTACTTGTATCTGAACAGTATGTATGTACGTACGTACGTGTAGCTGTTCGAGTTCGGGGACAGGTACAGGGGCACCTACGACAGCAGCATCGAGGAGGTGCGGAGTTACTACGCGTCGGTGAGCGGGTACCGGGACGAGCTGCTGTGGGCGGCGCTGTGGCTGCACCGGGCCACGGGGAGGGAGGACTACCTCCGCTACGCCGTCGACAAGGCCGACTGCTTCGGTGGCGTCGGGTGGGCCATGACCGAGTTCAGCTGGGACGTCAAGTACGCCGGCCTCCAGGTCCTCGCCGCCAAGGTACGTACGTAAAAACCCAACACCGCACATCCTCCTCTCCTCGATCTGCATGCACGGGTTTAATCCCACATCCTCTCCTCCTCGATCTGCATGCACGGGTTTAATCCCAAGGTTCGTATCCTCTGCCATCTGTTAAATCGATTAATTACGATTATTTGGTACTTATACATATATTTATTTTTGAAAATAGGGTACTTATACATATTGCGGTGTTCTTGTTTCGTGATGTAGTCGCAATTAAAAGTGAATTTATTGATGATCAAACTTTGTTTTTCAATCTAATCCAACCTGAGGTAGATACGCATTGGTTTCTGATTGGATCGGTTGCTGATTACGCTCGTTTGAACGGAACGGCAGTGGATACGATCCCCTGGCTTGTCTACAAGTACATACCTCTGTTCTTTTTATTTGTTAAGTTCCATTTGGTACCCTGAAAAGACCAGAGAATTTCCCTTTCCTTTCAAAAATAAAAAGGTACCTATCAATCTATCCCCCAACACTTGATCACTCCATGGATGATTAGTAAATTAAGTTGGTGCTGGTGGGTGAGCCGTGTGACCAAGAGCTAGGTGGCCTATGACCCGGCCGTGCATGCATGCCCCTACCGTACAAAAAAATTACTACACTCCCATGCTACCTAGTGGTAGCTTCATTTGTTAGTTTCACTTCCACCTGAGGGTTCCTTTCACTTTTTTACCACGACAAGCAGTTAGATACGCACGCATGCGCGTTTTAGTTCTTTGTGAGAGTTCGGTTCTTGCATAACAAAGGGAAATTAGTGTCTCCACATGGCCTATACTTTCTTGCTTCCCAAAAGAAGCCCTGTAGGATTCACACCTCTGCAAATGCTCGATGATCATGCCTTGAGCAGAAATTTGGTATGATAAGTTGAAAAATTATATGTATATACTATACTCTCTCTCTCTCTCTCTCTATATATATATATATATATGTATATATATATATATAAGAAAATGGTATGATATATCTGGGGTACGTACTATATATATAGTTGCCAATCTGTCATCCATGAAACTGCTAGTGGAGTGGAATTTTTCAGATAGCTCCAAAAGATGGCACTGTTCATCGACTAAGTCCACTTGTTAGCTCAGAGTGAGTCCTAGCTAATTGTAGCTTCTTGCAATGATGATGGTTGGAGAAGTGGGCGCCCAGTGTACTGACTCACATGGCTGAGCCCTAAGCATCTCGGTAGAGCCTTTCCTCCTGAAAGCTGCGGTTTTATGCTAATTAAGCATGGGATTTTCAGTCCACATTAGGCTTCCCCTGCTTTAGGATTAGTTTCCTTTTCAGAATTTCGAGCTATGCGGGCCTCTGGTAGGGTTTGAATTCGCATCCTCTTACGTATGTGGTAGTAAAAGCAGACTTAACTACCAAGGTATGACTTGATCCTGCCCTCTTAGTTTTTTTAAGAGAAGAATCCCCTTTGTCTTAGATTAGTACAAAATACTTTGTCCGAGTCTCACTTCTTGATCAATCCTCTCCCTGTGTAGAGTACTTGAATTGGGAACTTCTAGTAGCAATGAAAAGCAACATTGCGAGATGACGCAAAGTGAGAAAAGTTGCCCCAGCCTTAGAGACTGCTCCCTCAGGAATCTCAGTTCACCCTTGCTCCTTCCCTTCCTATACATGTCATGAGCCCCCAGACAATCTACAAGTTCACCTGCATGATTGTGAATTATGTGGCCTGTTCTCGTCTTGTACAGATCATGATTTGGCGTGTAGTATGTACCTGATCAGCGAAGGACCACACACAGACATAACATAAAGTGTTGCTACCTTGCATCTGCCTGCCCTGCTACACGAACACGTACGAACATAACAGTCCCTTTTACGAAATTGCTCCCAACATTTACCGTGCATAGACCCGACGGACAAATGCGATTCATCCGTCTGGCCAGTCGGCTCCATGCACCGGCGACGTTGGTAACGATTTCGTAAGAGATTGTTCGCACGGGGAGAGCTACTCCCCTTGCCCTCCTCACCTCTCACCATCATGTGGCAATGTGGCATCGTGGGAGCACAAGCTGCGGCAGCACATTATCTAAAGCAGGGAGAGGGAGGAATTATGAGCGCGTAGACAAGCCGATCGATCCAGAGGCTAGCCAGCCTGCCTCTCTGCCATGCCTGCCCACGCCGCGCTGCAAATTTCTTCGGCGTGAGCACGCGTGGACGGACACCTCAGAAATCCCCGATGAGTTGTAAAGCGATGGCCCGGCACATGGTGGTGACACGACGCGTTGATGTGTCACCACTAGCCGCCGATCGACCTGGCGCTGAGATCGCTATATCAGCGTACGTATGAATGCTACATGTACTGTGGCGGGAACCTGCCGGCACAATGGAGAGCCTCACATCCACCTACACACAAGGCACCGGTCAATTAAGACAGTCTAGTCCCTTTCATGTATCCATCCGTGTACCTCCCTCTGTACTCTACGTACCGACTGCATAGGTATACATAGGTCATACGTCGGCAGCACGTGTTGCAGAGAAGAAAACACAGATGAACACACGGAGAGGGGACACGCCGGTCTCTTTTCCCACTGAGACCGGCGCTCCCTCCCCGATAAATGCACCTCATCCACAGCTTGGCCCGGGCATCAACGGAAGTGAAATTCGGAGAAGGGGGGCTTGACAGTGTTGCACATGGGAGAAATTTCGAACTTTTGGCATAAATGACACTTCTTCGAGCCATAATTACGAGAGTGGCTTTTCTCGTACATCATTTGTAAATTTGGCACTTTATCCGCATGGTTACCGTACCGATGAGCATTACGCCGACACGTGCGCATTGCCGCATTGTCATCGTGCAGATGAGGCTTGTCCCTATGGCCACTGTGCGGACAAAGTGCCACGTGTTGGTATGAGGCTCGTCCGCACCGTCACCGTACGGACGAGGTACCACGTGTCGGTGTGAGGCTCGTCCTCACGCCAAATCTGTAGATACTGCGCGAGTTGAACTACTCTCGCAATCACGCCTCGAAACAATGCCATTTAGAGCATCGACAATAGTTTGTTTCTTAGCTTGTTACTAAGAGGAAAGAGAGTATTCAATCTAATAAAAAGAAACAACCATTTCAATAGATTGTTTCTTAAGTTTGTGTTTAATTTTAATTGCTGCAAGTGTGCATGATGATCCTTGATGTCAACAAAACGAGTTTTTAGGTAACAAGCAGGTCTCCAATAACTATTTTGTTATTTTTTGTGTCTTGGCATCAACAATTTGCTTGTTTCTTTATTTAAAAATAAGCTCATATTCTCTTCTCACTATCTCTACTTCATATCATCTAAATATTGATATGTTAACCTTTTAATAAAATGACATAGACTATTGTAAATACTCTTATGCTATTGTTCGAGAAATTTCGTTATGCGGCTAGTCTAAGTCACTCTGTAAAGCATGCATGAAGTGACCTGTCACTGTGGGCCCGGAGAAGAACCATACTGTGCAAGTGATTGCGACAGGTCGCCGTGGGCCCGTGGCCGACTCAGGGGCCCTACGGCCCTACGTAGCTCTCAGAACTTCTACATGTCGTGAGAGACGTATGAGTAGGACGGGTGACCTGGCTTAACTTCGATTTCACTGTCGTGATTGAGTAGGTAATAATAACATAGTTCCAGAAACATTGCTTTCTGATCGATCAGTCCTTAGCTTAGCTTGGTCTTCACGGTGCAGTAGCGATCTTTGCCCTTTCCAAGATAAGCTGCACATCACAAATTTTTAGTGGAAAGATTGTGTAGCACATTTTTTGGGTCAAAAATAGCAATGCAAGGAGCTGCCAATTAAACATTGACCTTGTCGAATATTCGAAAGTACTTTCAAAATTTGGATTTCGGGGCAGATTTTATAAAATAAGTAATTTAGTGAATTATGTGTTACGTCTGGGTCTAGTATTGAGATTGGAGGAAAAAAAGAAACATCAGCTGAGGTCCGTGCCCCTAGCGTTGCCAAAAAAATTAATTCTAAGATTTTTTTTTGGGTGAAATGCTAGTTGCTTTGAAGGCATCTGCTACATGAGCAACCAGTTCTAAGATGTTGACATTTTTAATTTGGACATGACCGACAACTTGCTCAAAATATGCAAGTGCGTGTTTCTTTTCTTCTTTCTGAGCAGCCGGATATGTTATATATGCTTACTACTGACTGCTGCATTCACATACAGCTGAAAATTTCGTTGTTACATGCCGTGAAGAAAGGAAGAGATGTAGATATATCCTACAACTGAGGATATGCACGTATGCTTCATTTGCAAGCAATTAGCCATGGATACTTGGTAGTACAATTCCATGATGGTCCAAGCATATATCGCAATCAGAGTGGTGGTTGGGCTAAATAACATTTTCTGATCTAGCCTTTACTTTATGCTATCATATAGGAGTACCGCTGTACCGGGGTGTCTACTCCCACCATATTTGTTCTCTAGAAAAGAGGACCGAGCGTTAGCTAGGGTAGCTAGCTACGCTGTTGTGCGAGCAGCCTATCGGGTTCCATCTATAGGATCGAATTTCCAATAAATTCTGCGAGCAGCCCACCCGGGTTCATTTCACCGTGTCTCACCAATAAATTCCTCAATTGAGCTTTCTATTGTCCAACATCCCCTTTGGGAGTCGCAGACACCCTCACCAGACGAAAAAAAGATTAGCGTAATTTTGCATCGCTAAATTCTTTCAGCCATGCCTCCAAGTTGTTGATCGGAATTGGATCTGCCTTTTTTGTTTCTTATGGGAAAAAATATAATTTTCAAGGATTTTCTCAAAAAAAAAAATGATCTCTAGAAAAGACAAGGCAAATCTCACTCACAATTAAGTTTTCGCTTTATGTCATACAGTTAATCTCTACTGTAGCTGTCACCTTTTGCTGTGGTAGACTGGTAGCGACGTCACATTTATTTCTTGAGCCTTGACTTACACACAAACATGCGTTATTTTCTGGCGTGCCGCACATTTTATAGGTCATTGCTACGTGCACGGCCATGCCCCGAGCATTTGGTTCGTCTAGACGCTCATCTACACTTCTTTTGAAATGATGAAAGAAATGACAAAAATGATGTTTTGATCGTGTTAAATCGCCGCAGAATCCACTGCTGTACGTGGCCTATTGTGATCTAGGATCATGGTATGTGACTTTCGCGGTGATTTAGTCCTGTAGATATATTATTTTTGTGATTCTATTTGCGACAAATCTAGTTTTACTGTTTCGTTTTAAAAACATACTATTCTAGCCTGTGACTAAGTGATGCCTGTACCCCTTTGGACTCCATACGGCACGCATCGCGTCGCTCGGGACCCACCGGTCGGTGAGCGAGTGCCCATGGAGTCAGGCTACACAGGAAAGCGTCTACGGTCAGGTCGAGTCCACCATGTGCCCGTATAGCCTCGCTCACCGACAGCGGCACTGCGCCGAATTAAAGATGGATTCACTTGTTAAATCCACCCATCGAGCTGGATCCCAAACTCGCACTTCTCTAATAATCTCTTCTTCCATTCAAGTCTAAGCAGCAGCATCGCACTAATTAACTCTGATCAACTTCAAAATCTGCACTTGTACGAGCCTGTCAGAAATTTGTGCGTCAGATCGATCAGAGGCGATGGTCGTTGAGGGTGCGCTTTCAAGAGTCGTCAGTGTGGCTCAGCACATTGATTAGCCGTTCTTGTGTGCTGCTAGTATACAGCACATTGGTTAGCACTATCCTAATGCATGTTTTGATAAGACTATCCTAATTTTAATTACTGCGAATTTGTTACTAAGTAAAGTGGGGGGGTTTTCTCGCGTGTTAATTTGTGGCATTGATGTTTTGTCACTCTCTTGATCAGTTGCTGCTGGACGGCGACCCGCAGGCGGCGCAGCACCGGGGCGTGCTGGAGCAGTACAGGGCGAAGGCGGAGCACTACCTGTGCGCGTGCCTCGGGAGGAACAACGGCAGCAACGTCGACCGGAGCCCCGGCGGCATGCTCTACGTCCGCCAGTGGAACAACCTCCAGTACGTCTCCAGCGCCGCCTTCCTCCTCACCGTCTACTCCCACTACCTCGCCGGCGCCGGCGGGCACCCGCTCCGCTGCCCCGACGGACCGCCGGCGGCGCCGGGAGAGCTGCTGGCCCTGGCGCGGTCGCAGGCCGACTACATCCTCGGCCGCAACCCGCTGCGGCTGAGCTACATGGTCGGCTACGGGCGGCGGTTCCCCGTGCGCGTGCACCACCGCGGCGCCTCCATCGTGTCGCACAAGGAGAACAACCGCTTCATCGGGTGCATGCAGGGGTTCGACAACTGGTTCGGCCGGGGGCGGGCCAACCCCAACGTGCTCGCCGGCGCCATCGTCGGCGGGCCCAACTGCCGCGACGAGTTCCGGGACGACCGCGGGAGCTACATGCAGACCGAGGCATGCACGTACAACACCGCGCCCATGGTCGGCGTCTTCGCCAGGCTGCACCGCCTGGCCACGGAGGCGGCAGCGGCGGAGACCGGTTCTGACGATAGCTCGCCGGAGGGGTGCCGCCGGGGGTCGACGGCGCTGCGGCTCTCGGCGGAGTGTAGATAAACTATAAGGTGGTGCTTTGGGTGGGGAATTCTTTTTTCTTTCTCGTATACTTAATTACTTCCATATAAGATTTCTTTTAAGTGTTAATATGAGAGAGATAAAGAGAGAGAGATTTCATTAGTGAAAGAAAGGAACAAGGCTACTGAATGGGCAATAAGGAGGTCAGGAGGGTGAAAATTAGTTAATTGTATTTTAAATCAAAGTTAGGTGCCTCAGAAGAATTGAAGAAAGCAAACAATCTTACTGGAACACTAGTAAATAGACCGCTACATTACACACCTCTTATATTTGCTTGTGAATTTCTGTCAGTAATTTCCTCTTGAGTGCTTATTCAATGTACATTATTTTTTTATATAGGAAATGCACATTCTTCCTTATGCATGGCACATGAGATTGTAGAATTTGTTCTACTACTAGCACTAGGGCAATAGACATCACACAGAGTTCACTGTACATTCCTCTGTTTTATAGCTAGGGCTACTCAGCGGATGTAGGGACCGTGCACTTCGCTACTTGAGAATTGACAGGTTCCAGAATAAAAAATGTGCTAATCTTAGTCTCATGGGACCTGGCTTGTGATCGATGACTAGGCTATGGTTACGCACCCAGCCCACCAAAGTTTAAGTCACAGGCTTAGCGGTAATATCCACTAATTTTGAGGGTAAGTCTCACACACGCATGCTTATTTAGTAAGAAAGTGTCGTTCGTGCTCCATGGGGTGGTGTTGAGTCTGTATAAATTTGGACACTGTTGGCCCCTAGCACGCAAGAATTCCAAATCTTGCCTTTCTATCCACGAAATTCCATTTCTGGCCCCCTCATCGCACTTTCTTTGTGTACATGCATGACAACACATCTACTACGACCTGACCCACAAAGAAACTTTGTTGCGGCGTCATATGCATGACAGTCTGCGGTCCCATCTACCGTGAAAGTAAAGGCACTATAGCGCAATTTTCTCGAAAATCTATTTAAGTATATTTTTTGCAGGTATTTTTAAATATATAAAATAAGCTCAAAAAATTATTAATTTTTTTGTGGAGCCTCCCGGCACAGTATACTTACTTGTGTAACTTTTTCATAATTTTATCTGTTCTAACTTTTTCTCTAAAATTCATTTAAGTATACTTTTTAAAGGAATTTTCTAATATAGAAAATGAGCTCCAAACATTATGAATTTTTTTTCAGGCTTCTTATATAGTGTATTTGATTGTGTCATTTTTCTATAATTTTATATGTTCCGAAATTGTCTCGATAAATTAAGGGTTTAGGTCTTGAAAATTAGGACGAACGATTTCAAAAATTAGGGTTTCATGATTTCATGTGACTTGGAATGTGGGAAGTTTAGTATCACATGACTACTCTAGGTAAGAGACACTCCTCCTCCATGCATCTGTCGCCCGTCATTTCTTGTCCCCACTTACATGATGCTCGCTTTTATGGCGTCTTAGAATCTCGAGACCCGACTCTCGATTGATTCGCTCATGGCCCTCCAAATGACAAGGGTCTGTCTTGACGCTTTGTGGCATCACACCGGTGTTAAAATGAATATATTAGAAACCCTTCCTACAAACATATCTGGTCCGTTTAAATACATATAAATACATACTTCAAGTGCATATAAATACATACTTACTGCATATACAAAAGATTGTGTAATTTTTTCATAATTTTATATGTTCTGAAATTGTCTCGACAAATTAAGAGTGCTGTTGTAGTACGATAAATTTATGAAGAATTTTGTGAGGACGATAGAGGTAGCAATGATTCGTAAGTACGAAGGTAGGTAATATTGCGATACACTAGAAAATTCATACACGGTGGAGAACTTTGGAGAAATGGCGCAACGATAACAACACGATAGTTGATCCGACAAGGGGGTTACATGGCACGTAGGCTAACGAACCAAGGACAGTACACGCATGCCTTTAGGGAATTAGAAATACATGGGACTGTTCGCATCAGGGATACTTTCGACCCTAAATAGAAAGATGCCATTGTCACTTTCCTCCGAGCTAACGCAGATGTTTTCGCGTGGCAAACATCCGACATGCCCGGAGTCCCCAGGGAGGTGATCGAGTATATGCTAGCCCTACGGCCTGACAAAAAAACCCGTTAAACAAAAATTACGGAGATTTGCACATGATCTACGAGATGACATTAGATCATAATTGGACAAACTACTTAGAGCAGGCATTATAAGAGAAGTCGACCACCTAGAGTGGTTGGCTAACCCTGTAATGGTTAGAAAGTCTAATGGTAAGTGGTGTATGTGTGTAGACTTTACTGATCTTAATAAAGCTTATCCAAAAGATGATTTTCCACTCGCTTGTATCGATTAGTTGGTTGACTCTACTGCTTGTTGTGAAGTATTAAGTTTTCTAGATGCATATTCTGGTTATCATCATATTAGTATCTGTTTAGATGATGAAGAAAAGACCACATTTATCATACCATTTGGAATATTTTACTATGTCAAAGTGTCATTTGGTCTAAAAATTGCCGACACTTCTTTTCAACGTTTGATGCAGATGACTTTTTCACCTCAACTAGGTCGAAATTTGGAAGGCTATGTTGACGATCTAGTCGTAAAAAGCATCAAGTAACTTAATCATATTTCTGATGTGTAAGAAACATTCGACAACCTCAGAAAACACCGTTTGAAACTTAATCCTAAGAAGTGTGTGTTCGGAGTCTCGTTAGGAAAATTGCTTGGATTTCTTGTCTCTACACGAGGAATCAAAGCAAATCCTAGAAAGATAAAGGCCATTAAACTAATGCGCCCTCCGACCACAAAGAAAGAAGTCCAAAAACTCACAGGATGCATAGCGGCTTTAAGTCGTTTCATCGCACAACTGGGAGAAAAAAAATTCCTTTCATCAAACTTCTAAGGAAACACAAGGGTTTCGAGTGGTTTGAAGAGGCAAATAATGCCTTTGAGGATGTCAAGAGGTATCTTATGAGTGCTCCTGTTCTGGTTTCTTTGAAATCAGAAAAGACGCTCTTAATATATCTAGCTGCCACGCCACAGGTAGTGAGCGCAGTAGTGGTTGCCAAACGTGAAAACATTCAACGACTAGTTTACTACGTAAGTGAAGTTTTACACGAGCCTAAAGAACGATACCCTCAGGTCCAAAAACTTTTATATGCCCTCCTCATGTCTTTGAGGAAACTAAGGCATTATTTTCAGGCGCACAAGATAATTGTGTCGTCTGAGTTTCCCTTAGGAGAGGTCCTCTAGAACAGGGAAGCAGTGGGATGCATGGCAAAATGGTTGGTTGAACTTGGGGAGTTCAACCTCCATTTCGTGTCCCGAACGGCTATTAAATTCTAGACTTGGCAAACTTTGTTGTCGAATGGACAAATCTTGAGCCTGTTTAGGATCCCCAGTACGACACCCACGACCAGTGGACGATGTACTTTGACGGGTCACTTACGCTAAGTGGCTCGGGGGCTGGGGTGGTCCCGGAATCTCCTACAATAGAGACCTTAAAGTATGCTATTCAATTATACTTTCCTGCCACTAACAACGTGGCAGAATACGAAGGTTTGTTGGCTGGCAAACGAGCAGCGAAAGCGCTCGGGATTTGACGACTACTCGTGAGAGGAGACTCTCAACTAGTCGTGAATCAGGTCGAAAAAGAGTACTAGTGCTCTAATCCGACCATATCTCGGTACTTATCGAAAGTATGAAAGCTTGAGAATCATTTTTTCGGTTTCGATGTACAATATATCCCTCGAAAGGATAATTTCCTCGCTGACCAGTTAGCTCGAATGGCTTCTTTTTTATCACAAGTACCAAAATGAGTCTTCTTGGAACAGCTCCACAAGCCGTCTCTGGTAGAAACACCAGAAACATCTCCTATTGAAACATCCTCTATAGAATACGAACATACTTGGATGAATCCCATCTATGAGTATCTTCATAAAGGTACAGTACCCAATGATGATCTCGAGGCAAATCGTTTATCATGTAAGGCCAAAATGTATACTTTGGTCAAAGGAGTCATCTATAAAAGGGGTACTCTAGGGGTACTCATGCGATGCATATCGTAGAGAGAAGGATTAAATCTCCTTCACGACATACATGGGGGTATCTGTGGAACTCATACTTCTTACAGAACGCTGGTCGGTAAAGCCTCCTAACAAGGTTTTACTGGCCAACCGCCCTTCATGATGCGAGAGAGTTGGTTAAAAAGTGTGTGCAATGCTAGTTTCATAGCAGACAAATACACCAACTGACTTAGGCATTGCAAACTATACCTCTATCTTAGCCTTTTGTGACCTGAGGTCTCGATATCCTAGGACTGTTCCCAAAAGCACCAGGGGGCTTAAGTTCCTTTTTGCGACTATTGATACGTTCACAAATTGGATCGAAACCGAATCTGTGACTGAGATCACAACGGAAGCAGCCAAAAGGTTCATGATGAGAAGCGTGATTACTCGATTTGGTGTTCCAAGTCAAATAATTACAGATAATGGTAAACAATTTTTGAGCGCAAAATTTCAGGAATTTTGCAACGAATTGGGTACAAAGTTGTGTTATGCCTCTGTTGCCCGCCCACAAAGCAATGTGGCAATCGAAAGAGTGAATGGCCAAATAATGCAAGGAATCAAAACTCGAGTCTTCGACCAGCTTGTAAAGTGCTCAGGGGCTTGGGTACAAGAATTACCCTCGGTATTACGGGCAGTTCGTCAGGCCACAGGTGAAACACCTTTTTTTCTTAGTTTTTGGAGCCGAAGCCATACTTCTACCAGAACTAAAGATTAGATCGACACGGGTCGAAAACTTTAGCGACTGTAACCAGGAACAACTTCGAGCGGATGACATCAACCTACTCGAAGAGAAGAGGAATCAAGCCTTAATCCATTCAGCAATCTACAAACCGTTTTTTAAGCAAACCCTTATATACACTATTTACTTAGTTTATCTAAATAAACTAAGCAAATAGTCGAGGGCTAGGATAAAGTTATTAATATGACTTCAGTTCTTAGTCTTAAGTTCAATTTATTTTTTCTATACATTGTCTAACTACTTGACAAGATGGTTTGCAGGAAAAGAAGATTTATATCATAACCAAAAGCTTGTTTTTACAAGTCTCCTATTATAAACTACTCTGATGAAAGAGATCTAATTTGCATCTCCTCCGTGACCTTCTTGCTAATCGGTTGTACTTCTTCAATCAGTCGTCTTTATACGCCTCGTATATCGAAGTCATCTTCGATTGGTTGAAGATTGAGATTAGGGTCATACGCTGGAAGTTTTGCCAAGGCATAGCTTATTGCACCTTCGACCGTCTCTCTTATCGAGTCAGTCTGGTTGGTCCTCAGAGTGGCTATTAAGTCCGACTTACTCTCCAATGGCACTCGTGTGGGCGAGGTGTCTTCAAGAGGAGTCATCTCCTTAGTACCAAATCCTTCGAGTACTTTGTTCAGGAGAGATATGTTGTCTTGAAGGTTGATCTTCATCGACTTCATCTCCTCCTGACTGTGAGTCGAAGCTTCGTAGAGTCGCTTGATTTCGACTGCTTGCTCTAAAATAGAGTACGACCAGTCAGAAGCATATTTCTTAATGACTAGTAAACAACACAAGTCGAAGGTAAAGAGTTACTTACCTACTAGTCGAGAATCAAGTTTCTTGACTTCGTTGTCGTGGGAGGCATCTTTCTTTGTGGACTGATCTTCTCACGACTTTATCTTCTGATCTTTTTCTTTGATGATACGGGATAGCTCATTGACAAGCAAGGCCTTTGATTTGGCCTCGGTTTCGAGCTTACCTATTTTGACCTGTTTTTCTGAAAATAAACAAGAGTTAGAAAAAGAAAAGAAAAAGTCATTATCATAAGCAGTCTTAAGTTCAGAACTTACTGTTTATTTCATTATGCAACTTTTGAGTTGTAGAATTTGCCTCATAAAGCTTCTTCAGCAGGTCTTGCTTTTCTTCCCTTAGCTTCTGCGTCTCGACTTTTTCATAGTCAAGTGAATCAACCAAGGATTTTTCATCACTTTTAAACCTGCAGAGGTTAAAGTAGACATGAGCACTGGACAAGTGGTCAAAACACAAAAGACTACATATGACAGTAGCTTACCATTTATCTGCCTGCTTGCAGAGTTCAGCTCTTTGCTGCCTTAGCAACTCAAGTTGCCTATGGTATTTACCAACAGTGACAACTTGTTCCAAAGCTCTCTGAGTAAAGAAGGATAGTGAGATGCAAGAAGAAAAACCAAAATATGTAAATGTTTGGTATCGAATACTTACATTGATGGTCGTTCGAGCAAAACTGGCGTGCACCCTCTAGGAGTCCTTCAGAGAAGGACAATGAGATGCAAGAAGAAAAACCAAAATATGTAATTGTTTGGCATCGAATACTTACATCGTTGGTCGTTCGAGTGAAAATGGCATACACCCTCTGGGAGTCCTTCAGTTCGTCGATGTCTTTGACCTTGTCCCACCATATTTCTTGAAGATGTTTGTCATAAAATTTTTTCCACCAATTAGGAATATCCTTGGGGTGAGGGACTCAGTCGCGGGATCTGAATGAAGAGGACCCCATGATGGTGGCTGGGCTGAAGAACTCAAAGAAGAAGTTGAACTACTACTCTTCTTCTTCGTTGGTTGCGTTAGCAACTCCTCCTTGAGTACCGAGAGGAACGTCTTCCATGACTCCCTTCCCGGCACGGTGGTCAGAGGTTCCTCCACCGTCTTGATTGGGAGCTTCCAGTGATCGGAGGACCAAGTCCCTTGTTCGGTTATTGATATCGTCAATAATCGGCCTGATCATCGCAGCAACCGGATCTTCCACCGTCTTCGCTTCTGCACCCACGACCACTTCGGTGGTCGCAGTAGCTTAAATGGCAGTGCTCTCCACCACAAAGACAGTGGTCGATCCCTCGACCACCTCTACTGTTATCTCCTTGATTGCAGGAGAAATAACAATAGACTTCTCGATGGAAGCGTCCTTGGGAGTTAGAGGAGCAGGGCTAAAATTCAAAAATGAAGAAAGCATGTCAAGGTTGTAAAAAACAGAAGGTAAATGTTATCCTTATGCTTTTGATTTTTACATACCTTGATTTTCTGGCTTTAATTGTGAATCTAGAAGTAACCTTCCATAAGAAATGTCTCTTTCTCTTCTTCTCAATGACTGCCTCAATCCCCACAACACTTTCAGCCCTCGGGGGCTTTCGGTGCCACGGGATTGAGAGGTCGGGGCTTCCTCAACCACGTCTGGTCGGATATCTTATTGAGGGACCTCTACGACCATGTCCGGTCGTAGGTCTTGAACAAGAGCCAAAGCTCCCGAAGCTTCTTGTCCCTCTTGGTGGTCGGAACTTGTATTAATCACCTTAGGGGCAGCAGTTGCAGCAGTATCCTTGACAAAAGATACGAAGCTCTTCCAGTTCTTCTTTTCTAGCTGCTTAACAAAGCCATGAGAGACAGAAACTGAAAAAGCTTTGTTGTCGTAGTAGAATGGTACCTTGGTCTTGGAGGCTTTAGGAGTAGGCAATTCGACTGGTCCCCTTTTCTCTGTAGCGATCACATCTGTAAAGAATTTCTTGACGGGGCTGGTCGGAGGAGGAGCCCGGCTTGAGCTTCCGATTGTCTTGTCGACAGCTCTCACAAGGCGACGCCTTTTAGCCAGAGAAACTTTGTCTTTCTCCGACCCTATTTCAACAATCTTCGATTCGATGTCGTCATCATCTCGATGATCTGTCGTGTCCACTTTCTGTGGTAAACAAAAAAAAAGTACATTATTCGATGCTTGAAATCTACGACTACAGAATCTTAAAGAAGAAATCAGCTCTTAATTACCTTTAGGTGTTCTTCTCTTTCTTTTGCGGACACGACTGCTAAGATTCGAGGGACCCCAGTCGACATGGGTGTTGTGGCTTTTTCACAAACGAGCTTGACCCAGGCGTCAATCTCTTTTTGTGGGAGATCTATAATAGTAAAGAAACTACTCAACATTCAAGCTCAAAATTAATAAAAAAAAGAGCCGAGTAGAAAGATTTTTTACCTTCCTCGAAGTCTCTGGTTGGGTCCATAAGCCCCGAGTGCCACCACATGGGACATACTTATTTCTTCAAAGGGCTGATGTGGCGCGCGATAAAATCTCACACCACATGTCATCCGGTAAGCCCCTCTTCTCTCAAGTCTTTTATGGCTTGAATGAACGGAGCGATCCGGTTGAACTTGCTGGGAACTAAATCCCAAGAGGAATTCTTTTCAGCAGCTTTCCCGATGAAGAAGAGGCTGTCATCCTGGGTTGTCGTCCAGTAGAATCACCTCTTCTTCCATCCCGGCAATGACAACCGGGTGTATATCTGAATGTACTCCTTCGACTTTTCGTCATGGAGCTTCAAACCGCAGCTACCTACGATTCTGGCTTATCTGCTCATCTCGTAGTAGTACTGGAAGAGCTCCAAGTCTACCGAAATCCCAAGGTAGGTTGGGAACAAGATTCACTAATTTCACCCCAAAGTGTACGAGTACGTGTGTAAGAAAAGGGTGAGCGGGCAATCGAAAGCCATATTCACAGTACGCTTGAAATACTGGAATGATGTCTTTCTCACCCGAGGGCCAATGCTGCCCAGAAACTTCAGCCCACTTAACGTACTCCTTCTTCAAGATCTTCTCGGCGGCAACCAAAGCATTCATCTTCATTGTATCCATCTCTGATACCGCCCACTGGGAAGCGGTTTCGGCCATCTTCTCTAAGTGCGAGTGATTTGGATTTAGAAAAAGTTTGATTTGGTTGACGACGGAGAGAGCAAGAGCTCGAAGAACAGGTGAAGCGAATGGGAAAAAGTAAACCCCTAAAGTTACGCCTGCAGTAAGTCTTTATAGCCGCACGCTTGAGTTAAAGATCGTGGGAACTCAACGGTTACCACCTCTTCGGGAACTGCTCCAATAGACAGGTCTGTGAGGGTCGATTGAGGTTTTTTAATATGTCTGTTCGAAAAAACTGATTATGTCATTACAACTCAAGTGAAATAACCTTCTTAACCAAGTCGATTTTCTGGTCAAATGAAATACTAGTCGGAAAGGCTCTGCTTCCGACCACCATTCTACGACTCCTGTACCAAGTAAGTTTTTTTTTTCACTTGAAGTTGCGGGCTAGATGACGATGATCTAATAATCCTTATTTAATTATTTATCTATAATTCATATTATAGATAGTAATATCTTTATATTACTCGCAAGTATACCCATTACCATTCGTAAGGGAGAAGCTTAACCGAGTGGTCGTAAGTCTTACTACGACCACCCTTAGTCGTAGGCCTCATCTCCAATTTGTCTCTAGTCGTAAGCTTTTCTACGTTCCGTTTCTGGTTGAGAGCCTTTTCTACGAGCACTCTGTGGTCATAGGTTACTCTACAAACTAGTCGGTTACGACTACCCTATATCGATGAAGTCTACAGACATATGGGCCCAATCGATTAGGGAGTCTTATGTGCCACATTCAACCTACGGGGCAGTTAGTATGCGCTGTTATTCTCTATGAATAACTACATGTTTTATACCTCTGTCTCTGACAATAACTACCTGGCGATGTGAGGGAGTTATTTCTATAACAGTAACATCCACCAGCGGTTCATCATTTGGAACGTTGGGATGTCTCTTGGCTTAGAGGAACTGCCACCTCTCTATGCACTATATAAAGGATGAAGTCAGTAGCAAAGGGGGCATCAATCGATTAGGAGCACAAGAAATTAGACTTTAGTCTTCCTCTTGATTGTAATCAGCACACTCAATACAGTACATCAGGAGTAGGGTTGTTATTCTCTCCGGAGAAAGTCTGAACTTGTATAAAATCCCTGTGTTATTTTCTGCGTAGTTTATTTCCAAGAGTTCCCCCGAAATAAATAATCATACGTAAGATCGGTATTAGATCACCGACAAAGGGATTTATCCCCGCGCAGCTGGACGAATGATCCCACCCACACTATGTAAAAAAACACTACGAACCTACGCAGTGGGACCACTGCGTCAGACACGCCCTGCCCTGCCCCGCCCCTATTGCGCCCCCACTGCCGCATCTGCTCCTCGCGTCTGCTTATGCTCCTTCCATCTTTTGTATCAAACCCATCGTCCTCTCTCCTCTCTCTCTACCCACACACACCGACGACGGGCGGCGGTGGGGCAATGTGGGTGAAGGGTGGCAGTGGTGACTAGCCATGGCAGGCGGTGGCGACGCGTTGACTCGCAATGGAGGGCGACTGGTTGAGGAGGCACTTCTTCACCGACGGCGACTCCTGATGTTGGCACAGCGGTCACCTCCTTCACCGATGAAGCCCTTCCTTTCTCCACTGTCGGTGCCTCTAGATCTGGGCACGGCGGATCCAGATCCGTCATCTTCACCACTCCGGTGGCTGGAAACCCCGGATCTGGGCACGACGACTTTGGATTTATCGTCTCCACCCGTCCGGCGGTCGGATCTGGCGCTGTCTAGCCCTCCGTTAGACGGATCCGGTCATCCTCCTCCAGCGAGGAGGACGTGGGTTGGTGCATCTCTGTTGTCTCGTGCACTCGCATCCCCTTCTAATGCCACCGTATCAGCGGCGGATCTCGCCCCTCTGTGCCCACCACTCTTCGCATCCGCCTCTAACACCGCCGCATCCACGAAGCCCTATGCCCCTCCGAGCCAGCCGCTCCTCGCATACATGCTACCCCGCCCCTAATATTCTCACTCCTCTCATTTGCACCACCCCCGCCCCTAATCATCCCCACCTCCCACAGCTGCCCACCATCTCGCGCTGGCCCCCACCTAGTGAAACTGACCCCGACACCTCTGCCTCCGCCTCCGCCCCCTCTCCAAGGTTCGCGCCACCGCGATATCGGGACACGAAAATGAAACTCAGGAACCCTCTGTGTATTCTGAACTAGTCCCAGATCAGTAGCTAGCTCACACAGGAAACAGTGATGAAACACCATCCATTTATTCGATTTAACTAAAAAGATCTCAGAGTAGCAAATAATAATAATAATAATAGCTGGACCTTACGGTCAACATTTTACTTAACTTGCCACGCAGGGCTAAAGAAAACAAATAAACTCTTGCAGCGAAACGAAACTCTTGGAAAGACCAATCAACGTGCCCACAGGCAATCGAGTGGAGAACACATCCTAATCTGCAAAACCTTCATAGTCCTCCTTCTGCAAGAACTCCTAAGTAGCTTGATATTCTTCAACTGATTCAACAAAGTCATAAGCCGTGAGTACATAAAGCATTCAGCAAGCCGTAGGGAAATGTATGCAAATAGTATTCATGCACGGCCTGACAAAGGTTAGCCGTATGGTTCTTTTGCAGAAAGCAGCATTTACGATAAATACAATAGATATATTGAAATACGTAGTTGAAAACAATAATAAATAATTAAACAATTTCTTTGAAAGAACTAGTGAACTGCCCATTCACTTCCCAACCAAACCAAAGATAAGTGAATCCCCAATTCACCAATCGACACAAACCACTAAGTGAATTTCCTGTTCACTAAACAAACATTATATTCATCAAGTGAACATCTCATTCACACTCCGACTCATTTTAAAGAAACTCTATCTCCCGTGTGAAATCCCCAAACATGTCCATAACCAAGGATGCGGCTATTCGAATAGATCAATTGACACTCTGTAGAGGTTGTACACTTTACCCACAAGATGCAATCAACCATACCAGAGTTGACCACAACAAAACCATTCAGGAATTTCATCTCAACAATTGACTCTCCCATTGTACCTACAACCATCCAAAACCTCATTGTGGTTGACGTACAACGTTGGACAGGGATGCGGCGAACCGTCCCGCAATGTGGCCTTAGAAAAGGATACACATCTCCACCCAAACACTACCTGAGTAGTCAAAAGACAAAACTCAACCCTACTAGGCTAGGCCCGTCCCATCAGGCACATGGTTGTAGGAAAGGCTCAGTTCAATGGCGCACGAGATACTTAGGTGACAATACCACAAACCCACGTGTTGAAACACCACCACTATCCACCAACCACTCGCCTGAGCGAAAACTATTTTGTTTAACCAAGACCAATGACATACCCCGTCATGGTACACAAATTTTAATAACAGTAGCGGCTAACCACCACGATTCCATATTTCATTAAGTCAAGATTAATCATTATGACACATATGATAATGAACCCATCGTAACTAAGTTGAACTAAGCATATGTACGATACCCATGTTGGTAATACAAATATGTCCAACTAAAATTATCCAAGCTATGGTGACAAAGGATTTATGGCATTCAAATAATCAAAGGAGGCATAATGACAACATGTAATAACTAATCTCAAAACAATTTATATAAAGATAGCATGTAGTTGTATAAAACAATATACTTTTGAAATCATAGGTTTAATATGATCAAAGGACTACGGCTCACCATGGAATAAATTCTAGGATTGATCTTGATCTTGGTATACTCCTCCTTGCTCAAAGCTTCCCGAGGTATTAATGTCTACTCGCAACAAGAAAATAAAACAAATAAATAAATAATAGAGATAAAACAAACTCTAGAAATTAAATAAAAATCTTAGATAAATAGATCTTGAATTTACATGAATTTAGGACTTTGAATGGACTCAATCGGAGTTCGGATGCAAAAGCTATGGGCTTTGGAAGTTTGAATCTAAAAGAAAACCCTAATTTTGGATTATTCCGAATTTCTGAATTATTTCTTAGAAGAAAAATCGGATAATTGCACAACGATGACGTCAGCAATGGATTTTCTGGAATAAAAGAAATAAAAAAAATCTGACATGTGGGAGCCACATGTCAGCCTCATGGTTCGCGGTGAACCATGTCCACCGAACTGGGCTTTTGTGTTGGACCTGGACTGCTGCGTCAGCGTTGACGTGGTGGCCACGTGAACGACACGCAGCTACCACATACACACAACCGCGATCTTTGGCCGGCGTGGCTCGGCAATGGGGAGTGGCCTTCGGGTCCCAAGGATCCGGACAACGGCGGCTCAACAACGGCGGGTGGTACGGGGAGGTAGAGAATGTGACGGCGATCTCGTGGAGGTGCTCACGGGTGGTTGTGGACGATCGTAGCGGCCAGCGGCGAGGTTTAGGCAGAGACTGAAGTTCGGGCTCATCGACGATGGCGAAGAAGGGATCCTCCGACCAAGGCGAGGGTGGTACCAGGATGCGGGCATTGCAACGATTCCGATGGTGGCAACCATGGGCGACGAGGAGCACTAGAGCGGCGACGGTGACGACAAGGTCTCGTGGCTGGCGCTGAAGACGACGATGGCTGCTAGGACTCTAGGCGTTGACGAGGGCACAGGTGTCTAGGGTTTCAAGGCGGCGCGGCTCGGGGTGCCTCTTCCGAGGGCCTTGGGGCTTTAAATAGGGGCGGGGATGAGGAGTCCGCGAAGAAGCCGGCGGCGCCGCGCGAAGAACTCAGAAGGAAAGAGGGAGAGTCTGACAGGAAGATGAAGACGACATGGAAAGCGGGTCCACACGGCAGTGACTACAACTCGGATGCGGCTGCGTCGCAAACGACACGAAGGTGACTGATCGGTGGGGCCACTCACGTGCGCGTGGCGAAGGGAAAGGAAGTGGGCTGCGTGAAAAACAGGCCGAAGTTGGGATGGATTGGGCCACACAGTGCTGGGCCAGGCTGGAACAGGAGTTGGGCTTCGGCCCAACGCTATTTCTGAGATTTTATTAGTGTTTTCTTTTTAAAAAATAGTATAAAATCCAAATGCCAAATAGAAAATAGCAAATGTACTCAAAAAAATTCTAGAAAAATCTAAAAAATATATCCAAGCACAAAGAACCCAAATAAAATAATTTTGATAATAGTTGATGTTGATATTATTCATATTAAATTGTTTTTGAACTCTGAAAATTCCAATTAAGCTTTTAACTTTACCAGAAAAAAATTCAAATGGTTATTTTTCTTTTAAAACTTCAAAACAAACCAAATTTTTGGATGTTACAAACCTTCCCCCCTTAAAAGGAATCTCGTCCCCAAGATTTGGGCTGACTAGAGAATGGTTCTGACGTAGATCTAACTTAAAGACTTACCAGAAACGACGTTCTAAACTGATTGAACTATACGTGGTGACGTGATTCAACCTTCCCCTTGTTGCAGTTGATGGAGTCCTGACAGCTTGATTTTGGAGTCTGAGGCATTCCTCTTCCTACTCCTAGTAAAGAAGTCTTGGCTGGTGTAGCTCCCAAATTAAAAGGAATTGGTGTCGGCCCTTGCTTTTATGGATACGTGTTAGCATAATGACCTATCTCACGGTAGTTGTAACATTGAATTCCTGTAGCTAAATTGTTGGCCCTCTGAGGTTGTTGATTGTTGCTATTGTTGACATTGGAAATTCCTGAGTTTCCTGCATGAGACACTGGTGCAGGGGTTTTAAATCCGGCAGGTGAGTTATTGGAATGAAAAAGCTGCTGAGCATTAGTTCTCGCTCTTTGTAGCTGATTCTGATGAACTCCATGTTGTATCATCTTCCTTTTGCGAGATTCGTCTAATTCACGATGATAATCTTCTATGAGTACGGCTTTATCCACCATATGCTGAAAATCCACATATCCATTTCCAACCACTTGCACTTTCAAACTAGGATCGAGTCCACGCTTGAATCGCTTCTGACGTGTATTGTCTGTAGCAACATCTTTTGGAGCATAGCAAGAAAGTTGAGTGAATTTGTTGAGATATTCACCCAAAGATATGTTTTCTTACCGTAGTTCACGAAATTCATTCTTTTTCATTTCCACAATATCATGTGGAACATGCGCTTGACGAAAAGCTGTTGAAAATTCCTCCCAAGTAATGGCATGCAAATTTTCATGAGCTACGGTGTAGTTCTCCCACCACTCTGCGACTGTACCCTCCAACTGATGTAAGACATAAAGAACTTTCTCACGATCATTGCATTGAGCAATGTCGAGCTTTTTATCCACTGAGCGAGCCAATCTTCCGCGTCCAAAGGTTTTGACGAATGAGAAAACGTAGGTGGACGAGTCCTCATGTACTCTGATAACTTGGAATGATGATGAGCTTGCGGCGGAACAACTGCTGCTTGATTATTCTGATTACTCTGACTATTTTGGTTCAACAAGTTGACTATTGCAGCGGCGGTCTGACTTTGCTGAGTCATCATAGCATTCATGTTCTGCATCATTGCACTCATGAATTGAGTCTGAGCTGCTAGAAGTTGTGCCATGCTCCAGCTACTGGTGACTGGCCACTAGCATTGACATTGACATTGGCTTCATCTGATTGAGTACGGCTCGATGTGTTGCGAGTGTTAACCATTTACGACGATTCTTCACAGGTTTAATAGGTAAGAGAGAAAAGCAATGTAGATGAGAGGGACTAGCATAATAGATGAGACAGAACAGGATAGAGAAGATAGAAATAACTTAATTAGGGGAAACTGATTATACCCAAAGACAAAGAAGACATAGTTGAAACGCTATGAAAGAACAAGTAACTCTTCAAATTAAAGCCTTAGTGTGACTGCAACATAATGCTTGATAGCAAAACTGCAGCTCCCACTTACACACAACCCAAATAAAGACCTATTGCAACAACGATCTAGAAGCGCTACTAATGACTCTAATAGGACGGCTCCCACTTTGGACTAGAGAACGAAGACTCTTCGACTTCTGGCTCTGAGTCGTTGTAGAACACCCACGAGTTGCGAACCGCTGGTGGAGACTCTGGTCGAACGGTTGGAATGAAACGACGAAGATACTCTTGACGATCGTCGATGATTCGTCACCTTTCTTCTGGACTGGATGGAGTCGGTAACGGCAAAGGAGCTGGTGATGGAACTGAGGATCTTCCCAATTCTTCTTCTAGCTCAGGAGCAGCTAGTACCGACACCACTTGCATCACATACTTTTGAACCAACTTGGGCAAATTGATTCGGTGCAATCTACAAGTCCTTTGAACAGCTTTACGGGCAACTTTGACTGCTAACATGTCCTCAAGCTCATCATGGCACTTCATGCTGTGGTGACGGATGTGGCTTCCAATCCTCACCATGAAATACACCCTTGTCTCGAATCCAATTGTGTGCCCCTTCACTTTCTTTTCCTTGGTGAAGTAAGTTGCACTCCTGCTTGTTTCCAAACTTTGTAGCAAGCACTGAAGAACTCCAGGCCAATCTCCTCTTTTATCATGATAAACTTGCACCATCTAAAGAAATTAACAGGCAAGACAATCAAATTAAGATTACAAATCAAAGTTCAGACAAGACAAGAGACCAGATTTCTTAGAACAAGATGAGAAAGAATATAATATGATAAGAATAGAATAGACTGAGATGAGAAAAGAATCAGAATAGGTGAGAAAAGGATAACCACTTTAATCAGGTTGGGTTGATTTGATTTAGAATTTTTTTTGAAGCTTTTAGCTAAAATGACCATGCTAATTAATGTTGCATTCTACAGTCGATATGGCCCTGATACCACCTCTGCCGGGACCCAAAAATGAATCGCAAGAACCCTTTGTGTATTCTGAACTAGTCCTAGATCAGTAGCTAGCTCACATAGGAAATAGTGATGAAACACCATCCATTTATTCGATTTAACTAAAAAGATCTCAGAGTAACAAATAATAAAAATAGCTGGACCTTATGGTCAACGTTTTACTTAACTTGCCACGCAGGGTTAAAGAAAACAAATAAACTCTTGCAACGGAACGAAACTCTTGGAAAGGCTAATCAACATGGCCACAGGCAATCAAGTGAAGAATGCATCCTAATCCGCAAAACCTTCATAGTCCTCCTTCTGTAAGAAATCCTGAGCAGCTTGATATTCTTCAATTGATTCAACAAAGTCATAAGCTGTGAGTACATAAAGCACTCAGCAAGCCGTAGGAAAATGTATGCAAATAGTATTCATGCACGGCCTGACAAAGGTTAGCCGTATGGTTCTTTTGCAGAAAGCAGCATTTACGATAAATACAAAAAATAGATTGAAATGTGTAGTTGAAAACAATAATAAATAATTAAACAATTTCTTTGAAACAACCAGTGAACTGCCCATTCACTTTCCAACCAAACCAAAGATAAGTGAATCCCCAATTCACCAATCGACACAAACCACTAAGTGAATTTCCTGTTCACCAAACAAACATTATATTCATCAAGTGAACATCTCATTCACACTTCGACTCATTTTAAAGAAACTCTATCTCCTGTGTGAAATCCCCGGACATGTCTATAACCGTGGATGCGACTATTCGAATAGATCAATTGAGACTCTATAGAGGTTGTACACTTTACCCACAAGATGCAATCAACCGGATCAGAGTTGACCATAACAAAACCTTTCAGGAATTTCATCTCAACAATTGACTCTCCCGTTGTACCTACAGCCATCCAAAACCTCATCGTGGTTGACGTACAACATTGGACAGGGATGCGGCGAACCATCCCGCGATGCGGCCTTAGAAAAGGATACACACCTCCATCCAATAACTACCTGAGTAGTCAAAAGCCAAAACTCAACAACCTGCTAGGTTAGGCCCGTCCCATCAGGAATGTGGTTGTACGAAAGACCCAGTTCAATGGCGCACAAGATTAAGTCCTTGACAAGTTACTCAGGTGAGAATACCACAAACCCACAGCGTGTTGAAACACCACCACTATCCACTAACCACTCGCCTGAGCGAAAACTATTTTGTTTAACCAAGACCAATGACACACCCCGTCATGGTACACAAATTTTAATAACAACAGCGGCTAACCCCAACGATTCCATATTTCATTAAGTCAAGATTAATCATTATGAAACATGTGATAAAGAACCCATCGTAACTAAGCTGAACTAAGCATATGTACGATACCCATGTTGGTGATACAAATATGTCCAACTAAAATTATCCAAGCTATAGTGACAAAGGATTTATGGCATTCAAATAATCAAAGGAGGCATAATGACAACAGGTAATAACTAATCCCAAAACAATTTATATAAAGATAGCATGCAGTTGTATAAAACAATATACTTTTGAAATCATAGGTTCAATATGATCAAAGAACTACGGCTTGCCTTGGAATAAATCCTGGGATTGATCTTGATCTTGGTATACTCCTCCTTGCTTAAAGCTTCCCGAGGTATCAACATCTACTCGCAAACAAGCAAATAAAACAAATAAATAAATAATAGAGATAAAACAAACTCCAAAAATTAAATAAAAATTCAGATAAATAGATCTTGAATTTAGATAAATTTAGGAATTTGAATGGACTCAATCGGAGTTCGGATGCAAAAGATATGGGCTTTGAAAGTTTGAATCTAAAAGAAAACCCTAATTTTGGATTATTCCGAATTTCCGAATTATTTCTTAAAAGAAAAATCGGATTATTGCGCAACGATGATGTCAGCAATGGATTTTCCGAAATGAAAGAAATAAAAAGAAAATCTGACATTTGACATGTCAGCCTCACGGTTCACGGTGAACCATGTCCACCGAACCAGGCTTTTGGGTTGGACCTGGACTGCTGCGTTAGCGTTGACGTGGCGGCCACGCGGACGACACGTAGCTGCCACGTACGCACAACCGCTGACGCTGGTGTTGGTGTGGCTCGACGGCGAGGGGAGCGGCGCTCGGGTCCCAAGTGATCTGGCGAACGGCGGCGACTCAACAACGGTGGGTGGTACGGGGAGGTAGAGAAGGTGACGGCGATCATGTGGAGGTGCTCACGTTTGGTCGTGGACGATTGTAGCGGCCGACGGCGAGGTTTAGGTGGAAACTGAAGTTCAGGCTCGTCGACGATGGCGAAGAAGGGATCCTTCGGCCAAGGCGAGGTTGGTTCTAGGATGCGGGCATTGCGATGACTCCGATGGTGGCGACCACGAGCGACGAGGAGCACTGGAGCGGCGACGACAAGGTCTCGTGGTCGGCACTGAAGACGACGACAATAGCTAGAACTCTAGGCGCTGACGAGGGCACAAGCGGCTAGGGTTTCAAGGTGGTGCGGCTCAGGGTGCCACTTCCGAGGGCCTCGGGGCTTTAAATAGGGCGGGGACGAGGAGTCTGCGAAGAAGCCAGCGACGGTGCACGAAGAACTCGAAAGGAAAGAGGGAGAGTCTGAGAGGAAGATGAAGACGACGTGGCAAGCGGGTCCACACAACAGTGACTACGACTCGGATGCGACTGCGTCGCAAACGACGCGAAGGTGACTGACCAGTGGGGCCACTCACGTGCACGTGGCGAAGGGAAAGGAAGCGTGCTGCGCGAAAAACAGGCTGAAGTTGGGATGGATTGGACCGCACAGTGCTGGGCCAGGCTGGAACAGGAGTTGGTTTTCGGCGCAACACTATTTCTGAGATTTTATTAGCTTTTTCTTTTTAGAAAATAGTCGAAAATCCAAATGCCAAATAGAAAATAGCAAATGTACTCAGAAAAACTCTAGAAAAATATGGAAAATATATCCAAGTACAAAGAACCCAAATAAAATAATTTTGATAATAGTTGATGTTGACATTATTCATATTAAATTGTTTTTGAACTCTGAAAATTCCAATTAAGCTTTTAACTTTACCAGAAAAAAAATTCAAATGGTTATTTTTCTTTTAAAACTTCAAAACAGACCAAATTTTGGGATGTTACACGCGACTCCGTGAGTGCCGCGTCGCCCTACATCTAGCTGTCGTCCCCCATCTATCGCCGTCGACGACGCGTATCCAACCGCCGAGCTCACGATGCTACACCCATCTTCCTCGACAACCACCCAGCTCAACTACACAACACGTTCCTTGCTAACCAGCCAAGTTGAGTGCACGGCGGTTGAAAGAAATAATGAGCATGCACGCCTCACGGTTGCATCCCTCCACACTACTTCTTCGGACGATGCAGGAGGGGATGGTGAGGAGGCAAGGAAAGGCAAGGCGCGAGAAGGAAGCGGTGGCGGTACGGATGGTGTGGGAGGAGATGGTGATGGGTGAGCGGGTGGAGCGGCGGACCCGGGTAAGGACAAAATCATTCCATTGCCTGGCAAAAACGGGAGAAAACAAAGGAAAATAATAAAATAATAGAAACATGGTATTTAATTGAGGTTTTCATCTGAAGAGAGGTATATTATCAATTACCTCAGAAAGATAGGTATGTGCTAGATTAACATCTAAAGGGAGAGTATATTATCAATTCCCTCTTTACATAATTGTTGAACGGAGTTCTTGTTCTATCATGCTGTACTAATGTGATGCTCATGTGTGTGTGTGTATATATACACACACACACACACACACACACAGATATATATATATATATATATATATATATATATATATATACACACACACACACACTAGTCATGTGCCCGTGCGTTGCAACGGATATCAAATAAATGATACAAACATTTTAAGCGGTAGAAAACAAAATATTGTGAGTATCATGTAAAAACACATCAAAGTATATCGCAAAATATGCAACATTTCATTATATCGAACAAATACTCCCATTTAAAAATATGCTTACGATTGAAAAAGTATTTACTTATCTTGATGGCGTAACCATTTAAAAACAATGCGATACAAATAAAGTGGTTGGATTCAAGTAAGTATTTTAATAGAAGATTACGAGTCTTGGTTTTCTCATTACTAATATTACGAGTACCATCTACTACAAAAGTGTAATCACCACCAACTAATCCTAAATATCATCTCAAGGAAGTAATGAACCCAAGCTCTAGCCTCTAATATACTTTTTAGACCGAGATCACCGAATATCGATTAGTAAATGGCTAGTAACCAATCTGATTTAGTACTCTGAAATGCCCATTAATAAGTCTTGTGTATGGAATGGCAATCCGATTGACAAAATCAACAGGCACAATATTTTTCAAAAACAAAACAGATATTAACAACAGATGATGGAAAAGCACAATTAAAGCATGGTCTAGTGTGATGTCATCTCATCTTTTACCTTAGTCGATGGTGAGGTTTGCACTCCTGTCTGGGTCCTCACTGCTTTTCCACATAGGTCAGACAAAGAATCACAATCACCCAAACCATTATTGTTTTCCCCAATCAATATTGCTCCAAACAGACTAAACTACCTATGCATGCAATGAACAAGAAGACATAACTTATACACATACTAACATTCACATCAACACCCAGTGGCACTCAGATTACAAATCATATGTTTTCCTCAATCGACCCCTACCAAGAACCTATAAAGCCCCTAAAGCTTAAAGGATTTTTTAAGATTTGGCAAAATACAAAAGCATGATAGGTAATCAAATTAGCAAAGAGGAGAGACCAACCTCCTTGTGCTCAGTCGCATCGTCTTTGCATACATGATGGCCAAGCCCATGAAGGTTGTCCATGACAACATACATTCCCAGCACAAGTGCACAACCTACCACCCCATGCTTCCCAGGCAAGATAAGACAACATCTCGTGAAACTTGGTAGGAGGAAATTGGAGATCTTTTAAGCATTTCAACAAGCACATGACATGTACACTGAAACTAAAAAGATGCACACCAGTTTAATCTGTGCCTAGAGCACTCACTAATGCTCTGAACAAGCTTTCTCTTCTTCCTCGTCCTCATTGTCTCCTCATCGTCATCACGTCGTAGCCAGCGGTGATTGCGCACTCCAATGAATAGTCATTGCTCGCCCATCATCTTCTTGGTGCTGCCTGTCGTCCCACTGGGGCCAACTTCAAATGTCAAATGTCCTATGCTTGGGGCAATGTCAAAAGCTATAACTGTGGAAACGAATAGGTATTATTAACAAACAATTATAGGGAGGAAGCAAGCAAAAAAGTATGGGAAAATCCACATAATTTCCCATTTATGTGCCGCACGCTACCGTTCCTCGAATTAATACTTTCCCCCACAACCAAATCCACCAACATAACAAAGCAAAAAAGGGGAGAAATTTAAGAGTAGCCGCAACAAAAAAAAATGGTAATGATACAAAGAAGGAAATACACTATCTAAGCTAAGCATGTTAGTTGAAGATCTAAGCAATCCAATTTCCCCAGGAAAATTTGAGAGGCCAATTTGCAAGAAAACTACGAATAGACCACACAACAAACAGATCCGAATGAATCAACCAGAGGAGAGAGGAAGGAAGGGAAGCCGAGGTGTTTTGCCCGTGGAGGGGGGGAGTGGGCGCCAGAGGTCCTAGAGCTCTGCACTTGGCCGACCAGTTCATGCGCGCTGCATGTGTGGCTTGGCGTCAAGAAGGTCGAGATGACCAGATCCGCACAGGCGTCGGTGTCGGCCGACGCGCTACCCGCCTTTCGAGTGAGAGAAGAGAGGAGAGAGGAAGGTGGAGAGAGAGGATGGGGCGGATGTATGGTGTGGCGTCGCGGATGCAAGGTCGCGGGCGAGGAGAGGAATGGAGGTCTCGCACGCGGAGGATAGGGCGGCTCAGGTGGGGGAGAGGGCAGCGCGGGTAGGGAGAGGTTACGAGAGAGAGAGAGAGAGAGAGAGAGAGAGAGAGAGAGAGAGGGACGTGGGCGTGGGCGTCGTGGCTTGCGACGTGACCAGGCATTACTTGTCGATCCAACGGATATCAAGAGTATCACTTAGAGCATCTCAACCATTGAAGGAGGACACACCATCACCAACTCGTATTTTTAAGTAGTAGAGATAAATAGCTAGAATTGTTTGCATCATGTATTTGGTTAGCACATATTGTATTGTGAAAAGACTCGAGTATAAGCCTAACTTCATTACAACAGCAAAGATATCTAAGCTCAGCGGAACTGCAGCCTTTGACTACATTAATAGAATCTTGTACTCGTGTGATGATTGGCAGTTTTGAACAGAAGCATTTTAATAACATCGATCATACAATGACATTAACTTCTACAGGCAGTGTGGCCAAAGTGTATTACTCTATAAGTAAATGATGATATGTACTGTCGAGCTCATTTATTTCTATCATACTATCATGGCTTTGATTAGGAAAAGCATTTTACTGCCAAATTATAAAGATGGCAAAAACTGTACCTTCGGTATTCAGTGTACAAAATAATGGTACAAACAAGCACAGGAAATAGTTTTACATCTGATGGTACAATTATTGTACGAGATAATCAGATCGAAACAAAATGTATATATAATCAGCTTTGAAGATACCAAATAACATATTCAACCACAAAACTTGAAAAGTGCATAGGATTCATGCTGATATAATTTATTGCTAGAGTATCTACCCAAATAGAAGCTTGTCAGACACGGAACAAGCAGTAAAATATGCCAATAAACTATCAACACATTAGTAACAATAATGTCTTTGGTTATTTGCCTAATATTTAACTTATGGAACATAAAAAGGTATTGTTTTCACATACATGAAACTGATCAAGGCACCAGAACATAAGGAAAGTACAATGTCGTTTGGCAGTCATTATCAAGTTCGCAATTCCTTGACCCACAAGACCACAAAAGAATCCAACTGTACCATATAAAATCCTCTGTTCTCAAAATAGATATTTCAGATATTAGAAGAGATAATAGTAATTGCTAACATTTTTGGGTGAAAACAAGAAGTATTTCAGTGAACACAAAAGCTACCTTGAAAAAGTATGCCCTCGTCCTTTGTTGAGCAAAATCAGATCTTGGCCTTTCGACTTCAAAAACGCATAAATTCAGTTTTCAATAGCAATTCACAGATTACTTAGGATGAATGGTTGGATGCTTTATTAAAAACAATAAATTAAAAATACTTTCAACATGTAATAAGCAAAGAAAATGGGACATAAGGCTAGAATGGTTGGCGTGAACCTAGTAAATCAACAAATTATCCGATGGCATGTAAAATTTCTAAAAAGAGAAGTAGGCATTTGGCGAGATTGTGGTTTGAATCCCATCAACAACTGAATAAGCTGTTACAATATACAATTAGAGATTATTTAGCCACAAGCTTTAGTTTTTCACCCAAATAAGATTTGATGCTTAGCCTTACCTTATGGCTTGGTTTCACAAAGATTACACCATAAAAGACCAATAAGCCATGTTAAAACAATAAAGGCTTCAGTTATTTAACATAAGGGAGAGAAAGTAAGCCATCTATAACATCTGTCTGGCCCCAACTTAAAATTTTATGTAGAACTAAGCTTAACATATACCACATAGGCCCTAAGCCAAAGCCAAACAAAATGCTTACGCTCTGATGAAAATGGATCTTCAATCGACTTGTGGAGAATGGAGATAATCCATAGGCTGCTTGCCGATAACTTCTCAAAGAGGTATTTATAAGCTAACTTTTACCAAACAAGTTTCTCATAAACAGGTTTGTTGAAATCTTAGAATCTTTGTGAAATAAATCTAGCAGGAATTTCACAGGAATTAGCTCAATTCCCATAGGAATCTAGAAAAATTATGGCGTTCCAAATGGGGCCTAAGTAAATAAATATTTATTTTCGATAAAGGTCTTTGAGGTAGGATCAAAAGATTCAAGATAGTTTTGGTAAATTTTATGCGTGTGTTCAATTTTTTGCTTGTCAATAATGTGTCTACAAGAAAAACATATTGAGCGGCAATTTACAATTTGTGGCATTGGTCTATATTCTCGAAGCAGTCAACGATATACTTCATTGTTTCACGAAATTCAAGGAATTCATTTTGACTCTAATAACATATAGGAGAATTTTGTGAGACCCATATTACAAACCATTCAATGCCATAGTGACCTATTCCATACATTCCAAATAGATGTCCTTTTAGACTCTAGCACAGGAATTGTCAAATAAGGTATCAAGGAAAATGAACATGATAATATTATTGAGGAAGGGTATATACGTGAGGGAAGGGGGTGGGGTTAAAAAGGTACCTAGAAATTGTAGAGTGGCATGCATCTAGAAACAAAATGAGAAGGCAAGAATGCCATGCATTTGGAACAGAGGGAGTATGACACAAAATAATGTTATGGACACTACACTCTCATAGAACTGTTGTTGTTCACAACTCACCTGCTTGGGTGAGCATCGTAAGCATGCCTAACATGCCCAAGAAGACCTTCTGATGTAGATCCCCCACCGAATGGAGCATATGGTGCCAACATGCCGACTAAAGCTACATTAACAACTACACCTACCAACATATCCGCCGCATACAACTCAAACTCTGACCAAAACTCCTAGCCTCTCTTCTGAATCTCTGCGAATGTCGCGCAACATGTGTCAATAACTATCTGCAACACATTCCAGCAAACAATCAATCAACAACCCTACCAACAAGCGCTTACCACTATGCAATACAATACTACTAAAGAACTCAACCTACCTCAGTCCCAATCTTGAAGAGGAATGCAGGATCAACCAGCATCCTGTCCCAATTTTTTTCTAATGGCAAAGCTTACAATGCAAAGAGGCTTCTTTATTTGGAATTTGGATGTTACATACAACATGGGTACCACTAGAAGCAATTAGAATATTGTCACCAGGCCTTCAGCAAAGCAAGGAAAGGTCATCCATAGCATCCTCTATTCCACAGTGGAAAATCAGAGAGAGAAAACGAACCTAGCAGCAGAAACAGCAGCCACAAGATTTGGATAAACTGCAGGCTCTTGGATAAACTACAGGCTCTATTGCATCTTTGGTTGGCCTCTCAACACACAACCATAGCCGAGGATGGCATGCAAGGAAGCACCATCTGTGGCAAACGAGGGTGGTGTTATACCTATCTGCAGTTTCAAAAATGAAATGCTAAAAAAGCTCACTTTAAACTTTAAAGTACGTTAGCAGTGACACAATATTAGAAAAAATTATAATACTCATGATGCAATCAAGCACATCAAAACCAATTCGATCTGCTCTACACAATCACCCTAACAAAAGTTCCTTGATATCCAAATATTTGCACAACACATGTGTTGTCGATCAACCAATGAACAAGCGAACTACTTGAACAACGATCCAAAATGCGGTTGTGAAGCCAAAAAATGGTCAATGATCAGTTCCCTCCCTAGCAACAACACATCAACAAAGAAACCTACTTGAGCAAACACACCCAAGCCCCAACCCATCCGAGATTTAGTTTTGAGAAAATACTTCGCTATAGAAGGTGCTCAAGGATGCTCATCTATCTATGAGCCAAAAGCTGCGAGTAATTGCATAATCGCACCCAAATAGTAGCATAACCCAACATCAATTTAAGGAAACCAAACACTAACACTATTGAAATTTCCATTCACCCTTGCATTACACACACCACCGTCGGATAAAACTTCCAAATTCCCACTAATTTTGCAACACGCCCACGAGATCGGCGCCCAATTCAACAAATCTTCCCAAAATCATCTCGCTCCCGACAAAAGCGTGTCAAAAACCATATTGCGGCTGCTAAGGAGGAGGAGAAGTGGAAGCAAAAGGATAAGTGGAAGAAGAGATACCTCCTTTTGTAATCTTGAAGTAGCAACCACCAAGGCGTGCGTCCTTGCTTGCAACCGCCATGCATAAGTTGGGCGGTTTGTTACATGTAACATGCTTTGCAGTCAAGCTGGGCGGTTGAGAGGGAGTTGACCGTAGCATCATCGTCTCCACCTCGGTCTTCCCGGCGTGCAGCGGCGACGGCGGATACGCCAACACCAAGTTGGTGGATAAACCCAAAAAATGCCCAAAAATCAAACATTGCTTGCAACAATTACACAATATATTTACTAACATGTACTAACAAGTATAAACAAAAAATGCCCAAAAATCCAACATTTTCCTCATGCCCTCTTCAACTGTGATTAATGGATGACGCCAAAAGCAAGGGAGATGCATACCTTCAAGGTCGGGGCGGCGTCAGCGAGGTCGGGGATGACCAGATCCGGCGCTCGGGTGGGGAGCATGAGGGAGAGAGAGAGGAGGAGGCAATCGGTGCGTAACCCTACCAAATCATGTCACGGAGCCTCACCATCCTCGCTTCCTTTCCTCGCTCACTCCCACTGCGTCGGCGATGTCTGAGCGAACAGATCCGGTCTTGGCATCGGCCTTCTTGCTGGGAGAGGCGGCGGCTCAAGTGGGAGCATGAGGAGAGAGGCGAGGAGGAGGTGTCGCGAGTGAGGAGCGGGAGGCGGAGGCGGCGGCGAAGCGGCGGCGGCAGCAGTGGGGGCGTGACGTCGGCGTGGGTGGGGACTAGGGGCGTGGTGAGAGAGAGAGGAGGAGTGCTCATGCGAGATGATCCGGCGTTGGTCATCTAACCGCCGATCGGATGGATGATAATGAGAGTGGGAGGACACGCCAACTCACCATTTCATATTTTTATATATATATATATATATATATATATATATATATATATATATATATATATATATATATATATATATATATATATATATAATCATCTTTTAATTGGTTCGATGCGCTTTATATGTTAAGTGAATATATTATTAAAGTAAAATTTAAGATCTGTTTGCAACACACGAACTACTAGTCCTTAAAAAGGGTGGCGTGGCGTTCCTTGAAAGGAATGCAAAGAAGATCATTATTCTGTCTTCTGTGAGACTGGCGTACGACGGAGTAGTAGGAGATTTGATTTCTTACGACCGATACCTCGACGGCTGAACCCAACCGTGAAATTGGCACTTGGCTTCCGCCCAAACGGCCACGCCGGCGACGCGACCCTTCCTGCCTTCCTCTCCTCGCCGCCGGCGAACCCCGACTGCGTCACATGACCAGAAACCACACCCCGAGATCCCTCGCCGTCCTCCTACGCGCCCGGATGCACCCCGACCCCATCCCCTCCTCCCCGGCGCCACCCGCCAGCCCCGACCCCGGCGCCGCCTCCGTCCGCCACTGGCTCCACGACTCCGTCTCCGCCGCCTCCCCGTCCCCCGCCGCCCTCGACCGCTTCTCCGACGGGTACCGCTCCCTGGACCGGGGGGGCCGCCGCGAGATCCTTCGCTCCCTCGCCACCGACTACGACTTGCCCCGCGCGCGCGTCCGCGACCTCATGCGTCAGTACATGAGCGTCGCCTCCGCCGCCGCGATGGGTGGGGAGGAGCAGCCGGGGGCGGATGGGGAGGAGGGCGGCGCCCCGTCGGCGCTGTACCGGATGGAGCGGGGGCTCCGGGACGCCCTCCAGCCCAAGTACGCAGGGTTTCTCGAGGCCATGAACGCGCAGCCCGGCGGTCTCAAACTCCTCGCTGTCCTCCGCGCCGACCTCCTCGCCTTGCTGGGGTAAGATTGACATTGACATTGCCGCGCTTCTTGTTGTCGACTTGTCGTTACTACTTATCACTAGAGACCGATGGGGATTGGGGATTTAATCAAGATGTATCCTTGTTGGTTGCGGGGGCAATTGCAAATTTATAATGCAGGGAGGAGAACGCCCGGCGCTGCGCGCACTGGACGCGTACCTGAAGGAGAAGCTCGCGACCTGGCTCAGCCCAGCGGCGCTGGCGCTCCACCAGATAACCTGGGATGATCCGGCCTCCTTGCTGGAGAAGATTGTGGCATATGAAGTTTGTGGCCAACTCACCATCGAATTGTTCAATGTGCACTCCAGTGGTTTGACTGATGATTCTGTTATCGTTTTGTAGGTTGTGCATCCAATCAGGAATCTCATAGACTTGAAGAGAAGGTTGGGTGTTGGCCGCCGTTGTTTCGGGTACTTCCATCCTGCAATACCAGGTTGGTCAGACTATTTTGTTGCTGGCTGTGGTTTCTTGCACTCTTGGACTAATACTACTGATGCTACAACTGAATCTTAGCAATGTTTAACTAACCAAGCATAATTAAAATGTGATACTAAGAGTTGATATCTAGCTGCATGTTTGAAATTTTCGTAGGGATCAAATGATCAATTAATTGTATGATTCACAGTTCTGTACAATTGTTTGTTAAACACAGCGATTCACAGTTTGCAGAATGATGTTTTTGAGTTTGTAATTAGCTTTGTTTTAGTGCTCTTACTGTCTTCATTAACACTAGGGGAGCCCCTGATTTTCATTGAAGTTGCCCTCCTCAAAGATATGGCCACATCTATACAGGTTATTAAAGTTTGCCACAGTCTTATTTGAATAAATGAGCACTCTACTCTTCTGCACCTTATGTTCTTTTATTATATCAGGAGGTATTGTGGGATGATCCTCCAACTCCTGAATGTGAAGCCAGATGTGCACTGTTTTACTCAATATCGTCAACCCAGGTAAACAAAGTTTCCAATGATTATGAACAGTAAAGAAAGTATTTTGCTAGGCAATTTAGCATGAGTGAAAAAGTGGCATCTATGAACTGATTGACTATTGCTATTGTCAGCCAGGCTTATCAGGTATTAATCTAGGAAAGTTTCTTCTCAAGCGTGTGGTTGAGATGTTGAGAAGAGATATGCCTTCAGTGCAGGTATCACTTTTGAAGTCTATGATCATTGTTACCTTTTCTGTTACGCTAATTATATGCTAAATCACTGGAAATGCAAAAAAAAAAAAACTATATGCTGCTCTGGGTGTAGCACTAATTGTAAACAGATAATCCTTCATACTAACTAAGTTTACGTCAGCTATGTTTCCTGATACATCAATATCATATGCTTCTTTGTTGGTATTTCATGCAGATTTTTGCTACACTTAGCCCAATCCCTGGTTTCATGCAATGGCTTCACGCTAAGCTGGCCTCCCAAATAAAATTATCAGAGACAGAGTTGCAAGAGGGCAATTCATTAGAAGGAGCCAGTTCTACTTTCAGAGAATCCATCCTTCTCCCGGAGGAAGAGAAGATGATACGTGATGCTGTGTATGTTCCATTTCAAGAAAATGTCGCAAATTGAACATCACCCACTTTCAACTTCTATTCATGTTTTATATTTTTCTGATAAACTTGTTTCTTTTCTTTTCTTTTTGGAAGTTAGTACCAGCTACCTTGATCTTTGTTTTACTTTCTTTCATAGACTTCGATTTTTTTTAAGAAAGTGGGTGTTTTAATTTTGGAAACATGAAGGCTTGTTTTATAATCCGTTAACTCCATTTCATGTTTGTTGTGAATATTTTGGTTATTCAATAAGAAAGAGGGTAAAGGGTTACTTCACGATGTATGATCATCTGTGCTGCTACTGTTACTGCAGTGAACAACTTGATGGAAAACAAGGAATTGAACTATTGCAAGATATATTGAAATCAAGTCAGTGGATAAAGTCTGGCAAACTATCTGATGCACTGAAATCTCCTCTTATGCGTTTGTGTGCAAGGTATGCAACATTATTATTTCCTCTATATATGCACATCTCAGAATTTTTTTATTAACTAACCTTTTTTTGAATTTTATTTTAAAGTTAACCCCCGGCGCACTTTATTTCCAATTCTGACCCTTTTGGTCACGCCACCACCCGTGGTGTGACAAAATAACACTATCACGCCAGCCCATTTCTGGTCAAACTCTTGTCACGCCAGCCTATTTCTGGTCAAACTCTTGTCACGCCTTTGGAAGTAGTGTGACAGTGTTATTTGGTCACGCCACAACCAGTGGTGTGACAAAAAGTGCTATTTTGGGGACTTATCCTGGCGCGTGATAGTGTTGTTTTGTCACGCCACCACTCATGGCGTGACCAAAGGGGTTAGAATTAGAAATAAAGTGCGTCGGAGGTTAACTTTAAAATAAAATTCAAAAAAAGGTTAATTAATAAAAAAAGTTCCACATCTCAAGAGGATACATTGAAAAGACTAGCAACCATAGAAGTTATTCATTGTCTGTGTGGATGGAACATTATAAGTTAATTGCAGCAGCTGATAGTCTTTTCATATAATGTACAGGTATCTTGCCAGAGAGAAAAAGCGAGGAAAAGCTCTAGATGCTGTTGCAAATTTTCACTTGCAAAATGGAGCAGTAAGTTAGCCACTATCTCACATTCAGTTTTAAAGGTTGATGCTGAGAGGGGATGTAGTTTTGCAGGGTTTAGAAACCATTTTTTACTTGAAAAATTAAAATTTCAAACGTCCTAGAACTGCATTGTATACCATATTCTAACACGATGTTTTACTGATACGAGCTTATGCTATTTCGCATGTATAAACTTTGGGCTTAGTCTTATAGTATGATCCATCAAAGGATTTTCTATTTGAAAGTTGAATAGATTGAGTGGCCGTACATAATAGCACTTGGTTTTTCTGGCAGATGATTGAGAGAATAAACTGGATGGCCGACCAATCAGAGAATGGGATTAAACAAAGTGGAGGTATCATGGTCAATTATCTGTACAGGTATGCTTTTGTTGAACTAATGTCAATCTGAATACCTTTGGATGGCTTTCATGCACAATGTGTTCTGTAACACTACCACAATGTTCAGGTTAGAGAATATAGAAGAGTATGGACTGTCATATTTGGGTACAGGGCATATCCATGATTCACCTAGCCTGTCCCGATATCTTGAGGTTAGTTTTGTGCTTGTCTGGTGTGGTATTTCACATGTTATGCTATGATGTGGTTTTGTTCTATACTTCAATTCAATGGTATAATTCGCCCCGTTTTATTTCTTCTATATTTCATTCTACCTACTGTTTTGTCACTGAGATGTTCTGGAACAGCCGAAGCATATCTGAGACGGAGAATATTTCCAGAATGAAGTTTTGCTTCACACCAAAGTACCGTATTTGTCATGTGATGTAATCGACAGACATGGTTTACAACGATAGAATATTATACTTCTTCCCCGGTTCATTGTGTACATTGGCAAGGCCATACAATTGATTGTGCGCATATAGTTGCATATATTTTTTTTGTTCTGGCTGGTCCGTGTAACATCCCAGATTTTATGAAACAATTCAAAGAGTGAAATTTGGTGAATTTTAAAAACTTTTTATTTCATTTTTGTGTTATCAGAATTTTCTGGATTTTATTTGAATGCTTGTCTGGAGAAGCAAATTAGCAAAAGAAAACAATTAAATTCAAATTGATCAACTAATAAATACAAACTTGAGTTCAAGTTGGGAAGTTTGAAAACAAATTTGAATTGAAACCTGAATTTAAAAAGAAAAAGGAAAAAAGGAAAGAAAATAAAACCCCCAAAAAATCGGTTTGGGCCCAAAACCTAACCCGCCCTTTCCCTATCTCGTCTTCTCTTTTTCTCTTCCTTTTTCCCTTCCTCCTAGGCCAGCCCACTCTTCCTTCCCTGCTCTTAGCCCAAGCGCCCTCGCCCATGTGTCAGTGCCACCGAGCCCAACCACTGAGCTCCCACCTCACCGTCGTTGTAGCCATGCTCATGCCCATGCCACTGTTGTCCTCGCTCGACAGCTGCCTGGACAACCCGCTCTCCTCCGCGTCTTGTTGCCTCGCCTCGCCCATGCTCCGCACTATCACAGCGTCACCTTACACAGGAGCTGCTTGCGCCGAACTCGATAAGAATATCTCACGGCACCCGCCTTGTCTCATCGTCGGCCTCTCTCCTCCCATTTAAGCCCCAGGTGAGACGCGTACCACGTTCACCATCCTCTCCTCTCCATTCCACCTCTCTTCTCCATCCTCCTCTCGCGTCAAAGAAGGAGAATCGAACCAAGGAGCCCAACCGCCTCGGTTCCAGCTGCTGCGCCCAGCCTAGCTCGTGTCGCTGCTCCGCTGAGCCTCGATGGGAACCATCATATCCTTTGGCACCACCTCAGCCCCCTTCATCCATTCCTCACACCTCCATTCCTTCTTTTTTGAGTAGGAGCATCGGGAACGCAACCGTCTTCCTCCTCCACTCCGTTCGCGGCCGCCGCCTCCACACGATGTTCGCATTGAGTCCGGTGAGCTCTCCCCCAAATAAACCGTGTGATGAAGTGTTCTAAGCCTCAAGGGTATCTTCCCCTCAATCAGTTTCGTTCTTCCACTACAGGAGCACCATGCCGTGGTCTTCTTCCCCAAATTCGGCTGAACCGATCGCCATCATCACCATTGTTGCTCCGGTGAGACTCTCCAATTCCTCCCTACTAGAACATCTCCACACCTTCCTCATCCTTTCCCATCACTCACTCGATCTATCCTTCTCTACAACGCTGTCGCCGGCTTGCCTCGGACCTTCCCTGCCTCCACCGTCCGCAACGACGAGTCTCCCTCATCACGTAGATGCTCCTGATGTGCTCATATTTTAGTATTAGCTGCCTCCATGCAGTCACCATCGTGGCAGTGCCGCCCCTCCGCGTTCGCGCAGCCGCCCGCTCGCCGTGGACCTCTTCCGACCCTGTTCTTGCCACTCTCGTACTTGGCTACTTGCCTCTTCCCCTTCCTCCCTGGTTGCTGCTGCCACTACGACCTCGCCGCAGCCGCCCCTCTCCTTCCCTAGCACTAGCCACCGCTTGGCCTTGCGCTCCCGCCACCCCTTGACTCATGGTCCCATCAACCCATTTTGGGCGTCGGTGCCACCTCCTAGGCCGCCGCTTGCCGCCGCCTTTGCCTCCAGAGCCAAGTGCGTCGCCTCCTCTATTTCTCTCTCTCCTCTCTGTCTGTTCTCTCTCTATGGGCGAGCACTATTGACCCCACTTGTCAGTCTACATGAATTTCCTTCATGAAAATAAATGAACAAAAAAAAGGAAAATAAAGAGTGTAAATGACCCCACATGTCATTGTCTATTACCCATTTTCCAATAGAAAAATAATTCAAATTAAAAAGCAAAGGCTCTCATTAGATATTAATTAAGTTTATTTTGTTATTCGGTCCATTAGTGTATAACTACACACAATATGTATAATAGTATAACAATAATAATATTCAAATAATTAATTAAGATAAATACTTCATTTTGGAATTGAAGTTAAAATTATTAATCTTGCTAATATTCCAATAATAGTTGGGCCCACATAATTAGAGAGATTCCATAAAAAGTAATTTTGTGTCTCTATTAAAATATAATTATGCACTTATAAAATGTCGAGAATAATTAGTGGGCCATATCAATTAGTGTTTAATTAAAATAAATAATTTAGTTGGAAATTTAAGTTAATTGATCTACTAAGGTTTAATTGACCGTTGGTCCCTCATTTGATTTTGATTATGTCATTATGCTAATTAGGGCAATTAGTGTATAGTTACCTACAACAAGTAGTTTAGCAAAATAGTATTAATAATAAATAATAAGTGCTTGGCATTGGTAGTCTTTACCGGGCCCACTGCGGCTCGGGTCAAGCGTCGTGCCATCTTGGCTCGGCCCACCACCTCACCAGATCGTCTTGTCTTTGCCCACCTTGCCTTCGGCCAGGCTCAAGCACGACCCAAAGCCCGTCGTGCCGGGGTCGTGCTGTGCTAGCCCAAACCCAGCCCTAAGTAACTATAGACGACGGAGGCGGAGACGACGGCGGCGACCGCCATCTTCATTCCTCTCGTGCCCGCCTTATTAAAAACCTAGTTAAAATTGAATTAATTGCGTAAAAACATGGGCACGTAAATATTTCAGGAAGAAAGTGAATTTTCTTGATATTTTACAGATACAATGTTACTGTCTCGTTAAGAACCTTACGCCTCAGAGTGGGGTTCCCCGAATAAGGAAAAGAGTACAGTAACAACATGCGTACATACTAACTACTCATCAATGTTGAGATCGTTCATGTGTTCGAGGTTAGTGTACGCCTGCACAATCTTAAGATCCTCCAGTTGATGCTGTTGCCGCTCTTTAGCCAATTCCCAGTTGGTTGATGGTCGGCTCGATTCGGGAGCGTGTAGTAAAAAGTGTAGTTCATATTGAGGTTCATTTCTGCATAAAAAAAAAGATAGTGGGAATATATGTGGGCTATCCTGTCGGTTGATGGTCGGCTCGATTCGGGAAAGAACCAAGTTTTGTGTTTGTTGGTCCCTTTCTTGACTCAGTGAAGCTTGTGGTCGGCTTGAGGTGGGCTTGATTGTCGTCTGCCTTCTGGCTCCTTGCCTCCTTGCCTTCTTGCCTTCTAGACTCCTTGCTCCTCTTGTGGTGGCCTTTGGTTGAGGGGAAGTGCTTTGTGTGGCTTTCGGTTGGGAGAGAATGAGGATGGTGATATTTGTATGCTAGCTGTGAGGGGAAGGAAGGCTTTGGGCAGGGGGGATGTTCAGCTGTGAGGCTTGCCCTTTGCCCTTATCTCTTTCATGTGCTTCATTTGACCTCCTGTGCTCCCTTTCTGATGTGGTCTTGGGCTTGGGAGGGCAGTGGGTGATGGATGGTGTGTTGGTGGATATCTTGGCTTGCCTCCAATGGGAGATGGTTTACTTGTTTGGTTATGGATGGTTCGTCCTATGTAGCAAAGCGGTAGCGCGAATAATATATAAATAAATAGTTAGTCGATTTTGAGTGATATTATGCGTACTTAAGTTAGTAGATTCCATTTTGTTAGCATAATTTAATTTAATAACGTTTTTCGGGTTCCTTGCTAAGTTAACACTCCCCAAGTGTGACCGTTCTACGGTCTACTTGCTCTATGATCGAATTCGCCTACACGTGTATTTTGTACTAATCGATTTATTGACTTTAATTCGCACACGACTTAAACTTGATTGATCTAAAAATTTACCAGGTATTAATACCTCTTACTAATAGAGCTTAATTTTAAACAGCTAAATCTATTGCTATTATTTTATACTGAAATTTAATTATACTCTTCCCCTAATTCCTATCTTTGCTACCCACTTAATCCCCTAATTCCCTATTTCCCACTTAATCCCTAACCTAATCCCTAATCCTCTCTCTTATTCACCTAAACCGCCGACACCCTCACCGCCTCTTCTCACTTGCCTCCTCCTCCCTTTTTCTCTCCCGCCGCCTCCTCCTCCGAGCGCCTCCTCTCGAAGCGCCTCCCATCGCCTCCTCCGAAGCGCCTCCCCCCATCGCCTCCTGGAGCTTCTTCGGCGCCACCGGCAGAGCGGCGAGGCGGAGGAGGCAAGGTGGCGCTGCCGGTGTGGCCTTCGACGCCGGCCCCTTGCCTGCTCAGCCCTTCCTCGGCCCAATGCGGAGGCGCGGCGAGAGGTGGAGTGGCGGGAGGGACGTGGATCTGGCGGAAGCCTCCCCGCCGGCGATGGTGGTGATTGGCGGGTTCGACCCGCGGCTGGACTAGCAGTGGTGGTATGCCGACGTGCTGCGGCGGAAGGGGAAGGCGGTGTAGGTGGCGGAGTTCCCGAATGCCTTCCACGGGCTCTACGGCTTCCCGGAGCTCGCCAACGCCAACAAGGTCTTGCAGGACATGGTGGCGTTTGTGGAGAGCAACGTGGCGGCGGCGAACCGGCAGCGATGGGTGGCGTCTTGCGGCGTGCCCGCAGCGTGCTCGCCATGCCGTGCCGCCAGAACGCGCAAGACGATTCTGCCGTGTCATGCCGCGTCTTGCGCGACGAGCCGGCCTTCTAGGCCCAAATTTCAGCCCACCGCTCGTCGCTGCGGCCACCGCCCGCCACGTGTCAAGCCGTCTTGCGTGCTTGGGCCGTCTTTGTCTTGGCCGAGGCCTCGGCCGACCGGAAAAGCACTACTCGACTCCCACCTCCCGCCGAGCCAAGTCGCCGCCTCCTCTATTTCTCTCTCTCCTCTCTGTCTGTTCTCTCTCTATGTGTATGCAGTTGACTAGTGGGCGCGAGCACTATTGACCCCACTTGTCAGTCTACACGAATTTCCTTCATGAAAATAAATGAACAAAAAAAAAGGAAAATAAAGAGTTTAGCTGACCCCACATGTCATTGTCTATTACCCATTTTCCAATAGAAAAATAATTCAAAAATTAAAAAGCAGTGCCCCCTCATTAGATATTAATTAAGTTTATTTTGTTATTCGGGTCCATTAGTGTATAACTACACACAATATGTATATTAGTATAACAATAATAATATTCAAATAATTAATTAAGATAAATACTTCATTTTGGAATTGAAGTTAAAATTATTAATCTTGCTAATATTCCAATAATAGTCGGGCCCACATAATTAGAGAGATTCCATAAAAATAGAATTTTGTGTCTCTATTAAAATATAATTATGCACTTATAAAATGTCAGAATAATTAGTGGGCCATATCAATTAGTGTTTAATTAAAATAAATAATTCAGTTGGAAATTTAAGTTAATTGATCTACTAAGGTTTAATTGACCGTTGGTCCCTCATTTGATTTTGATTATGTCATTATGCTAATTAGGGCAATTAGTGTATAGTTTCCTACAACAAGTAGTTTAGCAAAATAGTATTAATAATAAATAATAACAATGATAATATGTCAATGGCATATGGACCCATTAGCATTGTAGAAATAAAATAATAAATAGTAGAAACATATACTTACAAGTAGGCACTTACTAATTATTGATTATGTAAAATAATTAATTTAGATGAAGGCTAACTAGGATTTGTTGGTGTGTCATTGACACATAGGACCTATACATTAATTAGTAATAATAATATTTAGTTAAAATACACATTTGTGATTAAGTTAGACATAATTATTTTGCAAATAATTCAATTACATCTAGGACCCACTTAATTAGACGATTAACCAAAAATTGTTAGTGTTATATGATAACCATGGATAGTTAGTGTCTCACGAGGTGATAGTCTTAATGTCCATTAGTATCTAGGTTAAATAGTTTAAGATGCCAATTAAAAATTAATAAGGTTTAGGTGTTAATTTTAAATAATTAGTGTCATTAGTATTTGGTTTAAGGAGTGCAAACTCCATTAGGAAGTCTGTTAAAAATATAATTATATACATAAGTATGCATGGCTATGCGAGGAATTATGTTAGCTGAAAATTAACTCGATAGTATGCCACTAACCCTTGGGAACCACTTATTAATTCGCAAAGATCATATTTAGTTAATATCCATTAGTGTGACACATTAACCCATTAGTGCCTTAGAAACATAAATTAAATAGGAAGTTGGATAGCCACCTGCAAGTGAGCCCTCACATCGTGAATTATCTACCTAGGCAATTACTAATCTGTCATCCCAAGACCATTATGGTGTCTATTAAAATGTGGTCCAATATAGTGAGCAAATGACATGTAGAGCCCGCATTGCAATTTCTAAATAATAATATTTGGTTAAAAGCTACTCAGTGTATCTGAAGGACCCTCGCAACTATTCGTAGTTCCCACGTATCACTCATGGAATTTCCTTAATAAATAGGAATTAACAAAGGAAATCATTGAATGAACTAGACCTCATGTATAAGTCATGATGAGGTATTCTCAATAAAACAATAGAAATTCAAGAACAAATCAAAGTCAAGTTGATCCCATCTATCAGCCACAGCTATCCACTTCTAATAAAAGAACAACTCATAAAAATAAATAAAGACCAGCATATCCTACCTCTTAACGTAATCTTTCCCATTTAAATGACCTAAGAGAAGTATTCCTGAGAATATTCTCTCTCTCTATTTCTCCGTAATTGCTCCACCAGCACATCCTCCGAGAACCAATCTCTCTCGTCCTAACTCTGAATCAAATAATTTCTGATCATAAAATTCATTTAAAACCAAAATCCACACCCTGGTACCAAGTATTTGAAATTGAGATTAATTTGAGTTGGTTTGAATTATTTTTTTGATCTATTTGATTGCCCTTGAATTTATTTGGTTTCATTTGGTTGTATTCAGGCATTCTTGAATTCGATCGTATTTTGCTTAATTCGAATTTGAAGTTCGGAAGGAGCAACAATTCAAGCAAGAGCAAGAACAAACCTAAGATTATAAAAACATTGAGCAATGCATGTCATCACGTTGAACATATTGCACCTACATTTTGAATGCAAAGTATACTGATTTAATTATCAAATGCATGATTTACTTTGATTACAATTATGTTAACATTAGCTCGTAGTTAATGCCTTAATGTTAAGTGTGCTATTGAATCCCCTTCCTTGATCTTGGACACTATCATTGTTGCCCTAGGAATAATTGTATACTTAACTAGTCGCTAAATCTGTATCTAAGTGCTATGCTTAGATACATTGACATGTGGGTATTAATTTGCCTCGACATCATTACGATCATGAAAACATGATTTGGGCAGCCATTGGGTGGTGATGGCTAGTATGTTGAACTTAGAAAAGATTTTCGAAGCAAAAAACTAAAAAACTGTTTCAGACTTGGGCGGATGGTAAGTCAGGTGGATGTAGATAAAAGCACGGGAGTTGGTAATGTGGTAGCTCTGTCCAAGTCAATTAAGTACCAGATCTTGTGATGACCTCCTGGGCACTAACAGTGCAACCACAAGTCTATAATGGTGTCAACCTGGTTGATTACTTTGGCGAACCTTAGAATTTATGCCTAGGCTGAAACTATTGGTGTTGGATCCACTTGTTTGGGGTGCAAGTGGTGTTGGATCCACTTGAGGAAGTGTGGAGAGGAGGAGGGAGTGACTCCGCGGTAACGGAGATCGAACTCCACATGGCAGAAGAGCGTCGTTGTTCCCTGTAGAGGTGGGGGATGATTTTCCACACAACGAGGGTTCCTCGTCGGGGATGAGGAGTACAACCCTACAGACGGGTAAATGTTAGGGGGAGGCATTGGAAAGATCTTGTGATGATTTTCTTAGTCTCACGTCTACGGTAAGGTGTTGATATTACAAGATGATCGTCTCTTATGGGTAAAGTTGTGCAACCTTTGCATAGTAAAAACTATCTGGACAGTCGTGCCTACGGTCATGGGCAATGCGCGATAACTTACTTGGTTAGTCTCAGCTTTTGTAAAATAATTTGTGAGAGGGATGAAAGTGTGGGTAGTAGTTTGAGGTTTTTATATGGGTAGCGCCTACTGCTACAGGGCCAACCGAGATTACTATAGTGTTTAAATAGTACTTCTACAGTATCAATTGCATTAGTATCTTTTCTTCTAGATCTAATAGCTTGAATGCTTAATACACGGCACTACAGCTTGTGCATTTTGTTCTTCCAGAGGATTCGTTTCCAATGCAATCCATTGGCAGCAAACCTTAACCCTGTCACTAGTATCAGCCCAACCTTACCTTTTTCCATGGTTTCGTAGCCTCCTAGGCTGATTGATGGCTGTACGTTATGCGCATGTAAGACCCGTGATCTACTTCAAAAAGGACACGTGATTTTCAGCAACACGTGGACATGGACCCCATGGTGCATGGGAAAATGCTCACGTTGGAATTTTGTAGCAAACAGTTCAATTCATATATTAATATAGGTAATCCTCGATTTTTCTTTAAAATACCTAGTTTTTAGTCCGAAATACAGTAATATACTTACATTTTTTATTGGGATAATTGGCTACAGGACACTGTCCATTAACCACCTTTGCCAACGGACATCCAAAAAATGTGGTACAGCTAGAAGACACTGAAAAACGTGTAATTTTGCTGGTAGACACTAAGACGATTATTATATTATTTTCGGGTGAAAGAGGTGAGAGAAAGCACGTGAAATATCTCTTTTACCCTTGGTCCCCTTCCTTTTGCTCTTCTCTTGCCTCTTTTTCTTCAGTGTTCATGTACTGTCTTAAAGCTATTTGCCATGGCGCGAAGAGGAGGCAAATACTTCACTCTCTCTCTGGCTCACCTCACCCTACGGCGCCATGGCTCACGACGCCGCTGCCTCTGGCGCCTTCTTCATTCCGGCGTCGCCGCCTCCAGCTGCTGATCTGCCGCGATGCCCCCCGCCTCCTCTTCGCACCGCCTCCCTCTTGCCACGGCCGCCGCCGCCGCCTCCTCCTCTTCACGCGGCCACCTCCTCCTCTTCAGCCCTCCCCACGCCCGCCACCTTACACGCCTCTTCTTGCGCCTCCCCTCACCACGCCGCCGCCGCCTCCTCCTCCTCTCACAGCCTCCCCACAGCCGCCACCGCCTCCTCCTCTTCACGCTGCCACCTCCTCCTCTTCCTCACCTCCCTCACCACGCCTCCGCCTCCTCTTCACTTCCTTCCCCGCCACCGTCGCCTCCCCCCCACAGTCGCCACCTCCTCCTCTTCACACCGCCTCCCTCGCCACAGTGCCGCCACCTCCTCCCCTTCCAGCCTCCCCCTCGCCATGGCCGCCGCCTCCTCCTCCTCTTGGCCTCCTCCCTCACCACGCGCCTCCTCCTCCTCTTCACACTACCTCCCCTCGCCACACTGCCGCCACCTCCTCCTCTTCACCCACCTCCTCCTCTTCACGCGGCCTCCCCCTCGCCACGGCCATCGCCGCCTCCTCTTCGCGCCGCCTCCCCCCTCACCACGGCCGCCGCCTCCCCCTCGCCACGGTCGCCACCTCCTCCTCTTCACACCGCCTCCCCCTCGCCACGGCCGCCGCTTCCTCATCTTCCTCAATCTCACACTACTACAAAAATGCTAATACTAGACGCCTGATCATAGCAGTTCATCGAAACCGCTCAGATAAACACAATTTCGCGATTTTTTGTTTACCGACCATCTGTGTTATTTTCGCGCTAAAACCCTTCAGGAGTATCACAGGCGGTTACGACCAAAACCGCCGTGATATTACCCAATATCACAGACGGTTTTTTGTCAGAACCGTCTGTGATACTTCACAGACGGTTTTAAACATGAACCGTCTGTGATATTACTACATATCACAGACGGTTTTTGTTGAAAACCGTCCGTGACAATTAACTCCACAGACAGTGCAGTGTACATAGCTCCCCAACAGAGTTTTCTAGATCTCCATCTCTAGCGCTACGGTAACCGAGGGAGATCTCCAAGCTCGGTGAGTCCATCGCCACTCCGTGCTCGGTTTGAGTATCGCCTCACCTCACTGAGCCCACTCGTGTGGTCCATTTCAGCTATTGTCGCCGAGGAGCTTGCCGCCGTCGCTTCTGTTCACCGATCGACGACTAGCCGCTTTAGACCTTCCCCGACTTCATTGACACCTTCCTCGTGATCAAGGTGAGCTACTAGAGCATAAGCATCCTTTAATTTGAGTAGTTTTAGGTGTTTACGCCAAAATCGCTAGTGAAGCCCATGGCGCCGCCATGGGACATCACCGTCGGTTCGCCTCAGGTGACCTTAGGGCCCCGAGCCACGACTATTAGCAATGCGATGTCACCCTAAGCCCAATTTAAGCTTAAAATCCTACGGTTTTTAATCATTTAGTTAATAAACTAACGAGTCTATGACATGTGGGACCGCCATAGATTTTATAAATAAAATCATGAAATAAAAAATGAGTCACTGACAAGTAGGGCCCACATGTAAGTTAATAAAATTCGGAAAAATATATAAATGAAAAAAGCCACCTTTAGTTCAGAGAAAAATATGCTTTCTCTGTTGGAAAGCGTAATTAAGCATCAGAAAATACGCTTTCGAAGTCACCCTTTTATTTATTTCAAGGGTTTTCAATATGAACCATGTGATGGACCAAAGCTGGATGTACGCTGAGAACCGTGTGAGTGAAGAGTACATTAATGGTGTGTGTGCTTTTACAAGAGATACCGAGAAGGATATGTTGAATAAGGGGGTGGAATATATGTACTGTCCATGCATTGACTGCGAGAATCTGAAAATGTTTAAGAATCGAGCGCAGATCGAAGTACACTTGATTCGAAGGGGTTTCAAAAAGGGTTATACACGTTGGACCAGTCATTGTTCACAATGTGAGGGAGATAAAGATGTGCTGGCCCGTGTTCCTGCGTAGCATGTACCCGTTCGAGATTCATGGGAATTCTCAAGTCCTATGTACGGAATCGATCTCGGTCGAAGGGCAACATCGTCGAAGGTTATGCAACCGAACAGGTCATTGACTTTTGCGTCGATTACATGGCTCAGGTCGAACCGATAGGTGTGCCTCGAGCTCACCATAATCAGGTTTGAACTTGAGCTCTAATTGGAATGCTTACTCTACATGTGATAGCAATATCAAAATGTTAAATCTTAGCTTTATACTGATTTCATTTATTCACATGTTGTTTGTGTTGAGCATATTATTCCTTTTAAATAACTTGGAGGATTTACATGTCTATGTCAATTATGTCATTGTATTGGTCTTAATTTCTTCCCTACATATCCCAATTATTATTAATTGGTGTGTATACCCATACACATAGAGATCGAATCTTATGATAATATGTTCATTCGTGTCAGAACTTCTATTTCTTGTGAAGATGTCTTCCGCTCATTCTTCGTCATTGCCGCCTCATGTGTCTGGTGATGCACCATCCTCTAGAATATCCAACCGCAGTAGAAGAAGAGGAATATTGAAAAGGCCCGCGGGCCGATATACCATTATGGAGGTCAATCAGTTTGGGACCCCTATCAATCCTCGCCGAGTAGCTGCCGCATTCCGGAGAATGGTCGGAAGAGTTGCACGGCAACGGGTCAACGTCACCTACGATTCGTGGAAGGAGTTGACCAAAGTACAGAAAGATGAGCTGTTGACGGATATTTTCCGATCGTTCGAGATCCCGGAACAACACCGGGACTCCGTGCGACAACACGTGTTGCTACAGGCGTGCAAAGCATGGAAGAACTTCAAGAGCACGCTTGTCAAGAACTACGTGGAGAAGGATCTGACGTCCTTCCATAAGTATCTGTCCTTGGAAGAGTCCTGGGCCGAGTTTGTTGCGAAGAAGACAACGGATGAATTTAGGAGTGAAAGTGCGGCACACACGGCACTTCAGGCAAAAAAACAAGCACCCCCCACAGACTCGGCACCGCTGGGTATGCGGGTAAAATTCCGATATGGAGGGATCAGGACCAGCAGGCAAGCCGTTCGAATGTCTCCCTGCCATTTCCCGAGATCACTAATGTGTGCGCCCGATAGTGGTTATTTGGGAGGTTACGTGCCACATCTCGGGAAGTCTCCTTTCCAAACCCCGCAGATCAGAAGTGTCCCAAATACCGTAAGATATCGAACTACCTAGTTTGTAATTACTCCATAACTTCATAGGAAGTGAAATGACATGTCGGGCTATTGCAGGTAATGCTGAGTGCACAATCTTCCCAAGGCTTATTCCAGGCAGACAGGGAGAGAGATATACTCTCCGCGGCCCTAGGAAACAATGAGCATCCGGATGACACGAGAGGCACTGGTGTTTATGTTACATGGGCAGAATGGTTCCAAGCGGACTCCGGATCGTACCGGAGTAGGAAGAGAGCCAAAGCCGAGCGCGATGCAAAGCTACGAGAGGAGATTCGTGAATCCCTCAGAGATGAGATCACCCGTTAGATCGATGATCGCGTTAGAGCTGCGTCGCAACGGCAGATGGAGAGCTTTGAGGAAAGGTTTAAGGAATTGCAACTCCCAAATCAATTGCAAGCCCCTGCCCCTACTGTGCTAGCCAGCCCCCCCCCCCAAACTTCCGAGTAGCTATGCATCTAACCCTACTCTAATAGGTGACGACAGATTTCCTGTCGATGACATCCAGGCAATAATTATTATCTCTGGAATGCTCGATCCATTGATAGGCCTGTTGGAGTAGCTAATTTTGTATCATTATGTAGGCGGCTATTGTAACATCCCAATTTTTTCAGAGCTTTAAAAATCATTTAAATAGTTGTAGTGAGAAAATTCACCATTTGGATTTATTTGAATTTAATTTAAAAGCTTAATATTGGACTTTGAGTAACAAAACAATTTAATATGATTAAAGTTAACATGAACAAGGGTCAAAACTATTTTATTTGGATTCTATGAGCTTGGATATATTTTCTAGAATTTTCTCGAATTTTTCCAAGTTCATTTGCTATTTTCTATTGCTTATTTGGTTTTCTCGCTATTTTCCAAAAAACAAAACCTATTTAAATACCCAAATAGTGTTTGGGCGAAACCGTCCTCGCCCGTTCTTTTCCCTCCTCCTGACGCCCAACCGCCCGCACCGCACTCTCCTCTCTCTCAAGACTTGCTTCCCCACCCGCCACCTCCTATCCTCTCTCGTCTTGTGGGCCCTCGCGACCCCTTCTTCTCTCATGTTCTTCTCCATGACGCGCCACGCTTACGCCTTAAAACCGCCATGGGCGGTCAACACCGAAGCCAGAACGGCGCCTAACCTCCCGTTTCTCCGCGTGTGCAAGACGACTCACGCCCATCGCCGCCACGAACCCCCACCCTTTTCCCTTCTTCTCGCGGCATGCGCACGGCCGCAAACCGTCGCCCACGATCTCCACGCCGCCACGCCGCTTCGGACCTCCCCGGCCTCTATAAAAGGCAGCCCGCCCTCGCGTCACCCATCCCAAATCCGCAACCCACTTCCTCTCTCCTCTGTGTGCTCGCTGGAATCGAGATTCTCGCCGCCGTCTGTAAGGTTGAGCTTCGATTCGCCGCCACCGTGAGACGCCGCGTCCCCACCACCACCACCATCTCCATCGCCATGACGCCGCGGACTTGGTGCGCGCCGCGCCGTCGAAGAGCCACCGGGCGCATCTTCGCCGTCAAGCCGCAACTCGCTGTCGCTTTTTCCTCGCCGCCGCGCCCGTCCTGCCTCGCCGAGTGGGCGAGCGCACCAAAACCCCATCCTCCTCTCTCTTTTCGCGTCTGCCCCGCCCACACAGTAGCTCCGGCGACCCTAGGTCCCCAGCAGCGCCCTCCGCCATCGTGGCTTTGCCACGTGCGCCCACGTTAGCGACCACCTCGGCGCCCGCTTTGCGTGTAAATCTGTGTAATGGCGCCGCGTCGGCCTGGCGTGGCGCATGTGGCGATCCACCTCGCCCAGATTCGAGGCTCGGAGACCAGTCATCAGGAGCGGGTCACCGACATGTGGGTCCCACATGTCGCTTGATTCTTTAATTCTTTTAATTCCTGAAAATCCTTCACGACGTCATGTCGATGTCATGCTTGCATAATATTCCGATTTTTCTATTAAGAAATAATTCGGAATTCCAAGAATCCAATTTCTAGGGTTTTCTTTAGATTCAAACTTTGAAACCCCATATCTTTTGCATCCTAACTCCAAATCAGCCCATTCAAATTTCTAAATTCGTCTAAAATCAAGATCTACCTAATGGAGCTTTTTATTTATTTTTTGGAGTTGTTTTGCCTCTGTTATTTATTTATTCTTGTTGTTTGCTTCGTATTTAGTAGACTTGACGATACACCGAAGGTTTGAGGAAGAAGGAGCTTTCAAGACCAAGACCAGACTGAACCTATTCCAAGGCAAGCTATGCCCTTGACCATTTTGCTTCCCGTTTTATAAAAGTATTTTAATTCAAATTATGCATCTTAATTCAAGTATTTATTTAAAAGCTTTTGGGTGCGAAATTAATTCCAAATTGTTATGCCTTCCTTGTGAAATTGCTATGCCCTGATTCCTTGTCACCCTAGTTGATATTTAGTTGGTAATATTGTAGCACCAACGTGGGTTGGTTAGTACGAGTAGATTGCTTAGCCATGCCACGACTCATTTATTCTTGTGAAGTTGCAAATTATCAATCTGACTAAGTGAATATGAAATCTTGAATAATCTGTGTGTACTATGTGTCCTTATGGCATGTGTTACACTTAAACCAACGGGGTGGTAAAAGGATTTGGACTGAGGCAAGGGGTGGATACTGTGTGAAATGGTGGATCGTGTGAATAACAATCAGTGTCTGTGTGGTTTAGTTAGCATGTGGAAGTCTTGCCTTGGTCAATTAAGGACCTCACCATGTGCGCCATTGAACCGAGCCTCAGACGACCACATGCCTGTTTTGAGACGGCCTAGCATAGTAAGATAAGGTATCTGAAATGCTTTGTTATGATTAGTGTTAGCTACACTAATTGTATCTTGTGGGTAAAGTGTACAAACTCTGCAGAGTGTAATTTAATCTATTCGAATAGCCGCGTCCACGGTCATGGACAATGCTCGGGGATTTCACACTTGGGGTAGATCTTCATAAAACTGTGTGGGAAGGGAGCTGTGTGGTTTAAATCATCCAGCTATGTGAATAAAATTGTCTAGGCTGTGTGTGTCTTTGTGAAATAAATTGTTAAATTATTATTGTCTATTTGTTTTACTTGTTTTTCAATCTACTATCTGCATTCAACTGCAAATATTGCATTTACGCAAAAGAGCCACGTAATGCCTTTCCTTGTAAAAAGCCAAAGATGTATACATTGCATTTACGTGGTGTGGCTCATGAAAGTACGGTGTGTACTCACGCTTGTTTTAACGAATCAAGCGTAAGAGGAGGAGTCTTCACCGACTTTCGAGGACGAAGTTTATCGAAGGTGCCTGATCGCGAGGGTCCTGATCCCAGTCGGTTGCCTGTGGTGAATCGATGGGGTGCCACTACCACTTTTGTTTCCGCTGCTTTATTTCTCTGTTAGCCCTGCGTGGCTTGAATAAATGTAAACTCGACCGTAAGGTCAAACCATTATTTATTAATCAAACTATCGTTTATGCTATTATTCGCTTGTGTGGATCGATATCCACCTTTGTTAACACTGTGTGCACTAGCGTGATCCTGGACTAGTGCATTATACACAGAGGGTCCCGAAGTGTAATTTTGGGTCCCGACAGCTATGAAGTGGAAGCTCCAAGTGAGATATGCCTCTGTTGCCCTAAATGCTGCTTGGGGCCAGGTGTATCCATCCAGTGTCAGGGCTTTGGTGCACGGTGAAAATCTAGCGCTGGGTTTCACAAAAGTGAATGTGGACGGTGTTTGTGCTAATTTCGAGGCCGTCCCGCTGCATATTCCCCCAAACGACGAGGTCATGACTCTAGAGCAAGCCATTGGAACATTCATCCAGTGGCCCAAGGGGGACTATCACAGACGGTTTCATCTACAAACCGTCTGTGATAATTGACTATCACAGACAGTTTTGAGTTAATAACCATCTGTGATATTATGTATTAGTTCGAAAACTGTCTATGATGACCTTATGTCATTACTGACCCATAAACTCAGATGGCTCACGAAATCGTCTGTGATAGCGTTTTTGAACCGTCTGTGAAGGCCTTTTCTGTAGTAGTGTCATCAAATCTCAGCTAATTACTACTTATCATCGCTGATGCCTTTGAATGGTGTAGCCGCAGTAGTCGCCTTGAGGTTGTGCACAATGTCTCAGAGCCGAGCTTTGGCGGCAATGGAGATGAGGAGGCAACAGGCTCATGGCTGCGGCGACCACCACCGAAGCCGCTACGCCGGATCTTGAGCCTAGCGACGTGCATGTTGACGAGGAAGTAGACGGAGAGTGGCCAGAAGCCGAGCTCGCCGATGAGGCCCAGTACAACGTTGAAGAATGGCAGCAGCATGGCGACCAGTGTGGCGAACATGATGAGGATGGTGCGCAGCACCAGCTTGAGCGGCGCCATCGCCGCCGCCGACGATGACCGGCCTGGCAGGCGCACGGAGAAGGCGATGTTGCCGAGCGCGAGGAGGATGTTGAAGGCCTTGTCCCTGGGCGAGTCGATGCTGGGACTGCCACCTTTGCAAGATTAGGCCCTCGACAAAATCACCTTTGTTGTGTGTGAAAGTCACGTGAACTCATGGGAATGGCTGGACATTCAGGGCATTTTCCGCCATTTCTCTCTCCTAATCACTCAGATATATTATTTTAATGAGAAAAGTGTATACCAGCAAAATTACACGTTTTTTCAGTGTCTTCTGACTGTACCACATTTTTTCAGTGTCCGTTGGCAAAGGTGGTCAATGGGCAGTGCCTTGCAGCCAATTATCCCTTTTTTTATTTTACAGAAATAATCATCTGTCGCTCAATCGTTGGGCGATTAGCCCAAGTCGCTCAACGGTTGGGAGACTTGGACACTTGTTTCCCAATGGTGTACAATACATGCCCTGCTAGCTGAGCGACTTGTACACTAGGACCAACCGTTGGGCGATAAGTGTCCAATTCGCTCAACCTTTGAGCTACAAGTGTCCAAGTCGCTCAACCGTTGAGCGACTTGGGCTAGTCGCCCAACTGTTGAGCGACAGATGATTATTTCTGTAAAATAAAAAAGGTATGTATATTACTGTATTTCGGAATAAAAACTATGTTATTTAAAAAAATCGATAATCCTCCTTCTAAATAAGGTTATACAATCAAAATTCTAGACATGTACTAAGGAGGTGCACTCTATGTGTGCGCAGCATGCGCGTGTGAACGTGTGTTGTGGTGCGTGTGTGTCTTCCTCCTTGTACTAAGAAAAACAATGATATGTAATGGGTCTGTCTACATAGAATTCACATGTTTTATAAATAAAAACTGTCACATTCTCAAAGTTTATTTACAACTCCATTATATATAAATTACAATAAATTATTTATGTAATTTTGGTTCTTAGTCATTGTAATTATTCTTGAAAGTCTTAATAACTCATATTTCCATCACATGATTCAAAATCTCACATGTACTTTGAGAGGTTGAGCAAAAACGAAGACAAAAATAATAATAATTAGAACTCCATTATACATAAATTATAGTAAATTATTTATGTAATTTTGGTTCTTAGTCATGTAATTATTCTTGAAAGTCTTAATAACTCATATTTCCATCACATGATTCAAAATCTCACATGTACTTTGAGAGGTTGAGCATATACCAACAAAATACGGCAATATGGTGAACCTGTTATATTCTTCACATGTATTTTGAGAGGTTGAGTAAAAATAAAGACAAAAAATAAAATTATATACCAACAAAATACAGCAATGTGGTGAATCTGTTATGTTCTTCACATATACTTTGAGATGTTGAGCAAAAACAAAGATAAAAAAAATTATATATAAACAAAATACGACAATGTGGTGAACCCGTTATATTCCGTGGTGAGGGAGCTCGGCGCTGACCACCCGGACCTGGACACGGCCTCAACGTCCTCGGCGTCATCTCTCAGGTACGTACAGGTGTACAAGCTACAAAAATACCTTTGCACTTCGTACTCATTGGTCGAGACAGTTGTACCTGTACAGCTCGTTGCTTTGGATCTATCCATCCATCGATCCATACGTGCATATATGTACCGTGAAATATTAAGATGAATGAACAATACATTAACAATACAAATCTTATAGCACATCTAACGAACAGAAAAATGACAGTTTTTTCATCAAAAAAGCTGTCGGAAGTTAAGTAGCAATTCTCATATGTAATTGGTTCAGGATTAAGAGGCGGGATTAAGAGGCGGGTGGTGTTTACCCAGCCAAAAAAGATGACCTAAATCGTGCAGGCCTGAGCCCGGCCTTTTGAGTAGGTCTAGCTAGTTACTACAAACATGCAATATACTCTCTTCTTTTTCTATTTTGTAATGGACCATGTGCAGTGTATACAATAGAATTACATTTGAAATAGGATAGTATATGTATTTGTAGTCTTAGCCTCTAAATCAACTTTGGATGGTGCATATTAAAGTGGATTACCTATACCACTGGAAGGTGAAAGGGTATAAGTGTAAAATAGAATAATTCATTGATAGTTTGAAAATTGTCGGTGGCCTATGGTGGTCAATATGAGTTTCCTACATTCATACTGGGATTGCTAGTTTGGTTGGTTGCTTGTTGAACACATTCAATATTAGCTTGTCTTCTATTAGGTTTACACCTAAATTGTCCAATCGCCTTATAGTCCAACAACTGTGGCATCTTGATTTTCTAGCTGATGACTGGACAAACTGGAAAGTTATTTATAAAGAATTTTCACAATAATTTCTCAGGATTCGAATCATGTGAGTTCTTTTTTAGACGATAATATTGTGAGTTGATATCCTTCAGGTGCATACAGTACCAACCGAAGGGTCTAAAAAAAAGTCTTGGCTGAACTGAACATCCAATGGTAGACGGTGGAATACAAATTTGAGAAGTATTCCCTCTAAATATTCCATCCTATTGACAAAAAATGATTGATCCACATAGCAAAGGAACCATCTATCTTATTCAACCTAATCTTACCAACTAAACACATACAAAGGTCTAGCCGAAATTGCACTAATAATCGGGATACGTGAGAGATTGATCTCACATAAAACGCCCCGATCTCGCCAGGTGCTGATTTTACGCCGAACGGTACGCGCTGAGTTCCAGTCTAAAAACAGAAGCGTCGTTATAGATCTTTCCTAACGAGACAGGAGATTGCCGTATATATAACCCTTAGCCCTCGGGAGACCCGATAGCTTCATCTTCGGTTTTGGGATCTGGAATTCGACTTCAATTCCATCTGTAAGGTAATCACTTGCTCATGTTCTTTTTGCCAGAGAAACAATTTGTTCTTCTTAGTTGTTTTCTTTTGTTGGATTGTAGATTTGTAGTGCAGCTTGACATCGTTAGAGGCTTACCGTCGGATGTGTGTTTTCCATTCTCTTCTTCCTCTTGTTTCTTTGATTTCCATCTCTCGTTTCTTGTCTTTAATCCATAGTACTCTAGTTTCTAGATGTTCTTTTCTCTTTAAAATAATTTAAATTATGTTTTTTTGTCTAAAAGAACAGTAAACAAGATCTATGATGATAATTGCACGATATGAAAACCAGCAATCTTAGATCACTACAAGCCATTGAGCATACCTAGATTACTAACCTTTTCACCTTCCAATAAAAGGGGTCATCAACCCTCGGTCCAAAGTAGATGTTTTTCTAGCTTTGTTTATATAGAGTAAAGACTGTGTGATTTAGTTTTTTTTTTTACATAGTTCGGCCTTATTGTTATAGAGACCACTTAATTGATGCTAATCCCTCGTTCATTTTATAAGGGGTATTCTAACTGGACACAAAGGTTACAAAAGTTCTATGTGAAAAATTCACAAGAGAAAAAACTATTTAGTGCTTTGTAAAGATAATCTACATGGATGTCATATAAATTGGAATAAGTTCTCAAAAAATTGTAGATGTCTATCTCAATTAACTCACCTATGTATAAAATTTAAAGTTCAAACTACGGTGAGAGTAATAAAAAAAGAATATTTTGACAAATGATACATCAAAGGATAAAGAAAAAAACAAAGGATAGAGTTCATTTTTCACCTAGACTCTCTTTTTCAGCACACATTGGGTTTGAAGTTAGAATTATGAAGGATGCTAAAACATTCCATAAACTACATCATCAAATGTTTTTCGATTTTTTTAATGTTGGTTTTGTGCCCAAACCAAAATGACTTTCATGTTTGCACCTCATTGTCAATTTGCACTTGGGGAACTATCTCTTGGTGAGATGGTGGAGTTGTGGATGTACAACCCCACCTAACAGAGTTCAAATCCTTGTGCCAACCTTTATGCGCGTAGTGGGAACTTTGCGAGTCTAACTTTAATCGCAAAAAAATATTGATTTGCACTTATATTCAGTACTACACAAAGGGTAATCACATGCGGTTCTAAACTGTCATCACAGACGGTTTCTGAACCGTCTGAATTTATGTGTCTGTGATTATCACAGATAGTTTGTGAGTCATGCTGTGATAAGTCGCATCTGATAGCTTTTTGATAGAAGCCGTTTGTGAAGGCCTACTATCACATACGGTTTCTATCAAAAATCGTCTGTGATACTTCGGCCATCACATACGGTTAGTAAAAAGAACCGTATGTGATATCCGACATATTACAGACGGTTATTGGTGGTAGCCATCTGTGATAGTAGGCTTTCACAGACGGTTTATACTACAAAACCTTCTACGATGGTTCATTCTATACCCCAAATATTTTTTCCCTTTTTCGGCTAGCTTCAAGAAAATGCTAGCCATGCCCTCTGAAACAAACAAGCAGAAAATAGATAAGTGAATCACAACTCAAAGTGATTTACAACTCAAAATCAATTACAAAAGAATGTTCATTTATTGTCGCTAGAGTTACAATTGAATTACAACTCAAAGTGAATTACAATTGAATGAATTACAAGTGAATCAATTGTTTGAACACATATTAACCGGTGTCACCAGAGTGAAACTCTCCTTTCGAGTGAATGATCTCCATTGTGATGAAGGTGGAGAACCGTCCTCGAACGTCCGAGACTTCTTCTAGATCGAATGCACTTGATTTGATTGTCATGTCCCGTCGCTAGGAGGAGTAAAGTAGTAAGCATATATATTTAAATTGATAATTAGGAAATAATTATTACGATATTGACAAACCTCTGGATCATTCGTCTTAGCACTCATGATTTTATGCATACGACAGCAAACGTAGAATGCACATAGGTGGTCTTGTAGTTGCTGGTGGCACTGCAAAAATAGAATTACATATATAGGTATAGTCAGTTCGAGAGGCATTATTACGAAGTGTGATATAGGATTATTGTGTTGAAGCGGGTACCGGAAATCGCGTTCTGTGTTGTAGTGTGGCACTCAATTCCACGTGCCTCCCTCCCCAGGCAGCATTAGCGCTGAACGACCTACGTGATTCCAAAAAGTTATCCTCGGTCATTTCAAACGAAGGAAGACTACAATAGAATTATATATGGAGGAAATGAGCATACTTGTCGAGTATTTCTTGCACAAGAGTGAAGTCGTGGTTGTTGTTGAGTAGGGAATCAAGGTATATTACTTTGTTCCACTTTGGTACAATGACTATAAGGATCCAGTGCCACCTACTCATGTATGTCGCTATAGTCATTAAACCTAAGTTTGTGTTGCGTATAAAGTGTGAATGAAATTTGTATAGCAAGTAGTGAGTCACTTACCTCTGATTGTAGGGCACCAGTATGTAGTCCTTGTTGTTCTGAGCAAACAATCCCGTCGTTATGTACTTCTCGACGTAGGATGCGTCTTGGGTGATGCATTGCTCAGAGATCAACTGTGGGTCGAGGAAACCCACCGGTTCTCGCAATCGTAGGGCTTCTTGCATCATGTATCTATACATAAGCAATAAGTTATGATATTTATCGATATTACGTGAATGTAGAACTTGATTGTACACACTTACAGTGTCCAGCATCATAGCAGTGAGGTGATGAGGATCTAATAATCCTCATTTAATTATTTAGATGTAATTCTTATTATAGATAGCAATATCTTTATATTACTCACAAGTATACCCCTTACTATTCGTAAGGGGGAAGCTTAACCAAGTGGTCGTAAGTCTTACTATGACCACCCTTGGTCGTAAGCCTTTCTACGAGCAGTCTCTAGTCGTAAGTTTTTCTACGACCCGTCCCTGGTTGAGAGCCTTTTCTATAAGCACCATGTGGTCGTAAGTTCCTCTACAACCTAGTCTATTACAACTACCCTATAATCGATGGAGTCTATATATATGTGGGACCAATCGGTTGAGGAGTCTAGTGCACTGTGTTTAATACAGAAGGTAGTTAATATATGCTGTTATTCTCTGGAATAACTGCATGGATTATCTCTCTATCTCTGACGATAGCTGCTTGACGACGTAGGGATGTTACATCTCTGATAGTAACCTCCATCAAGCGGTTCATCATTTGGAACGTTGAGGCACCACTTGGCCCGGAGAAACTGCCACCTCTTCGTACATTATATAAAGGCTGAAGTCAGAAGGCAGAAAGAGGTGATCTGGAGCATAAGACATTAGGCTTTAGTCTTCCTCTTGATTGTAAATAGTACACTTAATACAGTACAACAGGAGTAGGGTTGTTATTCTCTCTGGAAAAGGCCAGAACCTGTATAAATCTCTATGTCATTCTCTGCGTGGTTCTAAATCTAGGAGACCCTCTAAATATTCATTCATTCATAAGATCGATAGTAAAACATCGATAGTTGGCACCGACCGTGTGGAGTTTCTGGTGATTCCTTTTCGACAAGTTCTCTTTATTTTCTCAACTCTGATGCTTCCATGGCAGGAGAGTTAAATGAGGAGAATTGGTTCGACTTGGCCGACTACGTAGGACTCGACATGGATGCTTGCTATGAATATGAGCAGAGTATTATTTCATCCGATGGTATTGCCGCCTCTAGGGATCTTTCACCAGATCCAGGTGACCATACCACAGACATAGTTGAGGAGGGATCCTTTTCCCCCACAACATTACATCCAAATGAGGGATCAGATTCCTCAGAGGGCAAGGGTCAATCCGACCATAATCAGGACTGCACCAAGGTAGGCACAGAACATAGCGAGGTTTCCCCCTCCAAATGTTTGAGTTAAATGCGAGACCGTCGACCAGTGCGCAGTAAGTCCCGAAACCATCATTCCGGACTCTATCGGATCTCGTGGTCGTCACTCTCCTACATACCCAAAGGATATGGTCGAGCACGCTTTTCATGCGAATTTGACCATACCCTCATAGGGCTCACCTATGGATGGAGAAGGCTATAACCCATAATTCTCCTTCTTGGAGGGGCTTGCTCCAAGTCGTGAGGCGTTGTCTTTGACTACTTCTCAAGCCAGGAGACCTCAGGCGCAAGTGGAGATCATATCGAGAAGGTCTTCGTCCTCCCCTCAGATCCTTGTCGCTCTCCTAGAGGCAGGACTGAGGATGCTCCCCCTCGATCACACACTGCAAGCTCTCGTGGTGACGGCGAGGACGCCTCTGGCGATGAACAGGATCAGCACCTTCATGAGCGTGGGAGAAATCCTAGAAATGATCGCTCCCCATTGAGGTGAACTCAAGCAACTTTAGATGTGGATGATTATCTGGGGGAGAAGAATGGCCACCCAGAGAACTTTGTCTGGGTGCATTCAATATCGGTCAAAGGAAGCTCAAGAACTTCAACATATAAATAACCTACTCGAGAACTTAGACGAGCGCCAGGTTACGACCTCTTTGCTGAAGAGATCGCACGAAGGCTTCAGAGCACAATGGCTAGACTTAAGCAACCTCACCGACACCATTCTGGAAGTTGTACCAGGATGACTACATTGAACACCAGTCGTTCGAACAACTCACCTCATAGAGATCGACACGATAACAGGTCACGTCGCTCCCCTAACCGTAACTCCAATCGGAGAAGAGTTCTTCGAACATCTGATGATCGACCAGTTCTTAGGGGAGGTGATCGTTCATAACTCCAACCCACAAATCTTCGACAACAGATGGAATACGAGGAGTATTACCTTCGTAGGACCGAGACCTATCATACGTCGGGTCCGTCTACAACTGGGTATCGTTGTGTATGATCACCTGGTGATGTTAACCATTCTTTCTCACAAAGGAGGCGTCATGATGTCATTACCGGATGTCGGACGTTCTCACCTGATCTCCAAGCAGTTTGCTAGCCACCGCAGTTTCGACCAGTGAATATGGAGAAGTTTGATGGGCCGTAGAATCCCATCGAATTTCTTCAAATCTACACGACCACTGTTCGAGCAGCAGCAAGAGGAGAGCACATCATGGCAAATTACCTTTCTACTGTGCTTGAAGGATTTGCTCGGTCGTGGTTGTTAAATCAACCACTGGAGTCGATTTATTCGTGGCAACACCTCTGCAACCTACTACTGGACAATTTTCAGGGCACCAACAACCGTCCCGAGAAGGAAAACGACCTGCACAGGATGAGATAGAATGGTCACGAGACCTTACGCCAGTTCATCAAGCGTTTCAGTCAGGTTCGCAATTCCATACCTGAAGTTTCTAATTATTCTGTTATCAGAGTGTTTAAGTAGGGAGTCCGCAGTAGAAGGGTCACCGAGGATATCGCTTTAAATCATCCGGCTACTGTCGCCGAGCTCTTCGAGATGGCCGATCGATATGTGACTGCTGCTAAAGCAGTCGAGTGGAATAAAACTATTGATCGAGACGATAAAAATCCTCAAGAAGCGGGTGAAAGTAGCAAAAAGAAGAATAAGAATGCCAAAAAATCCAAGAACAAGACCACAGGCCAAAAGCCTCAAGCCAATAGTTCTAAGGAAGTCTTGTCCGTAAGCGATAAGGAGCCTCGGAGTTTCAAACCATACTCCGATTGGGGCAAGGGCAAACACCCTGAATGAAAGAATGATAAGCCTAGGTGGTGTCCTTTCTACAAAAAGGAAGGACATGACCTTCGTAATTGCCGAGTTTTCTAACGAAAACTCGAAGACTATTACACCAGCAAAGGACCTCTTCCTGTACTCAAGGATGTAGGACAAACAAGGGGTCGAAAGCAGTCGGATGACGATGAGGAGATGCCATTTCAGGATCCAAAGCACACCATTGATCACATCTACAGAGGATCTTCGGTGTATGAGTCAAAACGACAACTTAAGGCTGTCGAGCGTGAGGTATACTCCAATGACCCTCCTCTTGTCAATAAATTCCTAAAGTGGTCGGAAGTTACCATCTCTTTCGAGAGGGGTGACTGTCCAATCCCTTCTCCTCGACCAGGTCCGTTTTCAATCGTAGTCGAGCCTACCATCAACAACTGTCGAGTAAATCGATTATTAGTTGATGGTGGCAATTCATTAAATATTTTGTTTACGAGCACCCTGGACGAGACACAAGTACTTAGGACCAAAGTAAAACCCGTATGATACTCTTTCTATGGGATTGTACCGGGGTCTTCGGCCAAACCAATTGGTCAAGTTTCTCTCCCTATAACATTTGGTTCTCCAAACAATTTTAAGACAGAAAAAATCTCTTTTGACGTGGTTGATTTCGATACAGCATATAATGCCATACTCGGACGACCAACTTTGGCATGATTTATAACGGCTGCTCATTATTGTTATCAATGTCTTAAGATGTCAGGTCCAAAAGGAGTGATCACAGTCCGCTGTGATAAAAAGAAGCACCAATATTTTTTTAGACCAAACATCTGTGTTAGCTCAGAGTCCCCAGAGAGGTTATCGAGTACAGGCTAGCTCTACAGCCTAACAAGAAGACCGTAAAAATAAAATTACGGAGATTTGCACCTGATCAACGAGATGCTATTAGAACAGAATTGAACAAGCTACTTAGAGCAGACTTTATAAGAGAAGTCGACCACTCAGAGTGGTTGATTAACCCTGTAATGGTTAGAACGTCTAATGATAAGTGGCGTATGTGTGTAGACTTTACTAGTCTCAATAAAGCTTGTCCAAAAGATGATTTTCCTCTTCCTCGTATTGATTAGTTGGTTGACTCTACTACTGGTTGTGAAACAGTAAGTTTTCTAGATGCATATTCTGGTTATCATCAGATTAGTATGTGTTTAGATGATGAAGAAAAGATCGCATTCATTACACCATTTGGAATATTTTGCTATGTCAAAATGTCATTTGGTCTAAAAAATGCTAGCACTTCTTTTCAACGCTTGATGCAAACGACTTTTTCACTTCAACTAGGCTGAAATTTGGAAGCCTATGTTGACGATCTAGTCGTAAAAAGCATTACGCAACTTAATCATATTTTCAACCTGCAAGAAATATTTGACAACCTCAGAAAACACCATTTGAAACTCAATCCTGAGAAGTGTGTGTTCGAAGTCACGTTAGGAAAGTTGCTTAGATTCCTTGTCTCTACACGAAGAATCGAAGCAAATCCTGAAAAGATAAAGGTCATTGAACAAATGCGCCCTCCGACATGAAGGAAGAAGTCCAGAAACTCACAGGATGCATGGCGGTTTTAAGTCATTTCATCGCACAACTAGGAAAAAAAGGACTTTCTTTCTTCAAACTTCTAGGAAACACGAGGGTTTCAAGTGGTCAGAAGAGGCAAACAATGCCTTTGAGGATGTCAAGAGGTATCTTATGAGAGCTCATGTTCTGGTTTCTCCGAAATCAGAAGAGACGCTCTTAATATATCTAGCTGCCACGCCACAGGCAGTGAGCACAGTACTAGTTGCCGAACGTGAAAACGTTCAACGACCAATTTACTACGTAAGTGAAGTTTTACATGGGCTAAGGAGCGATACCCTCAGGTCCAAAAACTTTTATATGTCCTCCTCTTGTCTTCGAGAAAACCGAGACATTATTTTTAGGCGCACAAGATAATTGTGTTGTCTGAGTTTCCCTTAGGAGAGGTCCTCTAGAACAGGGAAGCAGCGGGACGCATGACAAAATGGTCGGTTGAACTTGGAGAGTTCGACCTCCATTTCGTGTCCCCAACGGCCACTAAATCCCAGATCTTGGCAGACTTTGTTGCCGAATGGACAAATCATATACCTGTTCAGGATCCCCAGTACGATTCCCACAACCAGTGGACGATGTACTTTGACGGGTCACTTACGCTAAGTGGCTCGGGGGCTGGGGTGGTCCTGGAATCTCTTACAAGAGACATCTTAAAGTTTGCTATTCAATTAAACTTTCCTGCTACTAATAATGTAGCAGAATACGAAGGTTTGTTGGCTGGTATACGAGCAAGGAAAGCGCTCGAGATTCGATGACTACTCATGAGAGGAGACTCTCAACTAGTCGTGAATCAGGTCAGAAAAGAGTACCAATGCTCTAATTGGACCATGTCTCGGTACTTATTGGAAGTCAGAAAGCTTGAAAAGCATTTTTTTTAGTTTCGAGGTACAATATATCCCTCAAAGGGATAATTTTCTCGCTGACCAGTTAGCTCGAATGGCTTCTTCCCCATCCCAACTACCAAAAAGAGTCTTCTTGGAATAGCTCCAGAAGCCGTCTCTGGTCGAAACACCAGAAACAACTCCTATTGAGATAGCCTCTCTAGCATACAAGGATACTTGGATGAATCCCATCTACGAGTATCTTCAGAAGGGTACAATACCCGATGATGATCTCGAGGTAGATCGTTTATCCTGTAAGGCCAAAATGTATACTTTGGTCGAAGGGGTACTCTACAAAAGAGATACCCAAGGGGTTCTCATGTGATGCATATTGTAGAGAGAATTATTAAATCTCCTTCACGACATACACGGGGACATCTGTGGAACTCATGTTTCTTACAGAATGCTGGTCGACTGCCCTTAATGATGCCAAAGAGTTGGTTAAAAAGTGTGTACAATGCCAGTTTCATAGCAGGCAAATACACCATCTGGCTCAGGCATTACCAACTATACCTCTTTCTTGGCCTTTTGCGACTTGGGGTCTCGATATCCTAGGCTGTTCCCAAAGGCACCAGGGGGTTTCGAGTTCCTTTTTGTGGCTATTAATACGTTCACAAAATGAATTGAAGCCGAACCTGTGACAGGGATAACAACGGAAGAAGCCAAAAGGTTCATGATGAGAAGCGCGATTACTCGATTTGGTGTTCCAAGTCGAATAATTACAGATAATGGTAAACAATTGTAACATCCCTATTTTCCGGCCTTTTTGAAAATTTTGAAAACCTTAAAAAGGAACCATTTGGGTTTATTATTTTGCCAAAGCTTAAATTGTATTTTAGAATTTCAAAAGTGGTTTAATTTGAATTAATAAAAACTTGAACTAATTAAAGTTGGTTTAGTGAGTTTAGTTGGATTTTAATTTGGTTTTTCATTTGGCCTTATGTTAAAAGTAATTAATTGCCAAAAATTAAAAGCAATAGTGAGGCTGAAAATATTTTTATTAAGTCTCAAATAATTCAAGGAATTTTGAGAATTTTCCTAGAATTTTTGGGTGTCTTAAACTATTTTCTAAAATTCCTTTTGCTTTTACAGTATTTCCTAAAAAGAAAAACCTTAGAAAAATCCTAAGCCTCTTTGGGCGAATCTCTTGACCCACATCCCCTGCTTTTCCTCATGTGACCCTTGGCCAGCTTCATACTTGACGGCCCAGCCCCCTCGCCCTCGCCTCTCGACAGCGGCCCACTTTGTCGGCCGCCCCCCGGTCATCCCTACCTCGGGACCGTGCCAAGTGGGAGTGCCCATGCCGCCCATGAATCTCGCGCCGCCCTCGCCATGCCTGCCATGGCGCACCTCCCGTCCTCTCCTTCTTCTGCCTTGCGTCCCATCCCCGCCAGATCCGCTTCGCTTCGCCCACGCCACAGCACCGCGCCATGCCCATCCCCATCCGGACGGCGCCATTAATAACCGCATGGTCCTCCACGTCGTCGTCCCTTCCACCTCCCGAGCTCTATAAGAGGAGCACCGGGACCGCCTCGCCCCTCTTCCTTTTCCCCTCCTCCCTCTGCTCTCCGCTCTCTCTCGGCAGTTGGAGCTCCAAGATCGGCGGCCCCGAAGCTTTGTCGAGCACCCGCCGCCGCCGTCGAGCACCCGCCGCCGCCGTTGTCACCTCCGTTAGCATCGCAAGCTCACGGGCTTCCCGTCGCACCCCTCGCCGGAAGTTCCCGAGCTCCTCGCCGCCTTCAACCGCCGCTTCGCCGCCGCTTAAATCGCTTCATGCCGGCGTCCTCTTCACGCGCGTCCTCGAATCCCGCGCCCGACATCGGCGCAACCCCTCTCCCGTGGGTACCCTCGCCGACCACTGGAACCCAGCTAAACGCCGGCGACCATTGGGCCGTGAGCGCCGCCGGCTCGGGTCCTACGTGGCGGCCAGGTGGCGTCCACGTCAGCGCCACCTAGGCTCCACCTCCCCCTTTTTGCCCACGTGTGCGCCTCGTCAACCGCCCGCGTGGCACGCCATTTCCAGAGCCGGGTGGACCTAGTCCACCATGCACCCTCTCTATGACAAGTGGGCCCCACTTGTCAGTTTTTCTTTTTCTTTTATTTCGGCCGGAATTTCCTCTGCTGACGTCAGCTTGCGCAGTAACTCGATTTTCCTTTAGGAAAATAATTCCAGAAATCAGGAAATTCCCTTTTTCTTGATTTTATGTGTTTTCCTTCTTAGGAGGTAGAACTTTCTCATTCGAACTCCGATTCGAGTGATTCCAATTTCTAAATTCATCTAAAATCCTTGTCTTTCTATTAGTATTTATTTGGTATTTATTTGGAATTTTATTTGGAGTTGTTTTATTTATTTAGCTTTGGTTGCGCGTATAGGATCCGGCGTTTCGGAAGATTTCGCAGAACCGACGACCGAAGCACCGCTACTCTTCAACGAAGGCAAGTCATAGACCATTGATCATGTTGATCCCATGTTTATAAAAGTATATTGTTTTATATAAACATGCATGGCTAATTTTATAATAAATGGTTTTGGGATTAGTTAATTACCTAATTGCCATTATACCTCCATGATAATTTGTAATCGACATGTATCCTTGAATGACATAATTCCTTGGACACCTTAGGATGGTTAATTATTAGTTGGACATTATTGTAATACCAACATGGGCACGCTTTATTGTAGTCATGCTTTAGTAGGCGTTGGTCTCATGATTCAATAAAGGTTGATTTGCCCTAAGCGCACATGGTTTGTGGCTTGTGTAGTAACGACTGTGTTGCTAATAATGCGAAGTGTGGTCTGTGTGAGACCACGACATTTGTTGTCACTTTACTAAAATTTGTGGTGCGGGACTAGGGTGGTCCTCTGGTGGGTTGAACCCAACATGATGAATTTGACTATTGGAACTTATGGGCGTGGCGGAGCCACTTTTTTAAAGATGTTGTGCCATGACTAGGGTGGTCATTTGGCGAGGTTGAGCGAAAATGATTTATGCTTGGGCGAGTGGGTGGTGGAAAGGGTGGGTCTTGAACGCACACTTGGAATGTGGAACCGTCTCGTCTGAGCAACCAACTAAGGACTTAACCTTGAACCATTGATCTGGGCCTCAACAGTACAACCACATGTCTAGATTGGGATAGACTGGTGACTAATTAGCAATGTCTTGGTTGGTTCTGTTTTGGTTGGGAGCAGGCGCAAGAGGGGGCGGATAGATGCGAAACCTTAGCGAGCAGGCGAGTCAAAAGCAGAACTTTGTAAAAGCCTTGTCACGTGCTCTAGGCCTTACCTAAGGTAGTGGCGGTGGCATAGATATATCTTGGGACAAACTAGAGAATTAGTGTCTTGTGGGTCAAAATTGTACAACCTCTGCGAGTGTAAAACTATTGAATAGCCGTGTCCCGGATATGGACATGCACAGTGATTTCACGCAAGGGTAGAACTTTTGTCGAAAATGTTGGAATGGTTTGGTCGAATCTTGTAGTTGGTTGGTGGTTGGAAAGTGAGCAGGTGTTCACTAGTTGTTTCAAAAGCGCTTACTTATGTATTAGTCTTTTAAATTATGCTTTACAATCTACTTATTGTATTTCTTGTCAAATAATGCTTTCATAAATGAGCCATAAAGCTATCCTTGTTAATCCTTGCATAAATATTACTTGCATTCAATTCACTATGACTTCTTGAGTACATTCAAAGTACTCATGGCCTTGCGCCCTCTGTTTAAATCAGCGAGAGGAGGGTGAACACTGTGAACTTCGAGTTCTCTGAAGACTTCTTTGAAGACTTTGCGAATTAGGTCGCGTCCTTCACTCGATTGCGGTGGGCATATTGGGTGGCCTCACTTGAATGTTGTGTTTCATTGCCGGCTCTCTTTTGTTGCTTAGCCTGTGTGGCAACCGTTGTAGACTTGACCATAAGGTCCTTTTGTTAATATTATTAATTTATGCCTTCATCTTTTGTTTGGTTGTGTGGTTATGATTACACCAATGTTGCAAGCTGTGTGAGCTAGCTCTTGATCATGGGACTAGTTCAGAATACCTGAGAGGTCTGGGGTTGCATACAGGGGTCCCGGCAATGATGATATCGAGCCATATCGATTGTGGGGCGTAACCATAATTAGCATGGTCGTTTAGTCAAAACTTCAAAAATTTATTTTCTAAATCAAACCAACAATTAACTTAAATAGTATTCTCCTCTTACCTTACTCTACTCTTCCTCATCTTATGCTAATCTCTCCTTATTTCATTCTTAAAGTCGACTTCTTATCTTTTACGAACTTGGTTTGAATGTAAAGTGACCCTCTCACCTTGATAATCTCTATAGAATCGAGCTTTGCTTAGAGTCGCCGCCAAAATAAGATAGATTTGTAGTGTAGTTACCCTTTTAATTTCGGCATCGATAGAATCGGTGGCTTGAGTTTTGTTGCCTCTTATAGCTTTCCGGCTATTGTTAGTTGGGTTAAACCGACTTTCCCCAATTAGGTTGTCCGTCTTTCTCCCTTATGCAGCTCGTCTTTGTGCTTTTCCCTCTTTCCCATCGTGCTTTCTTCCTCTCATCTATTAAAACCGAGAAGCTCATGCGAGATGGTTCAAACCCGCAACTTCGGCAAGTCGGGAAGAACAAGTGGACCCGTTCGCCACCAACCCGGCCGCAACAACAGATCGGGGTTTGGGGCGGTTCATGGCGGCCTGAGCGCAATTGATGAATGCAATGATGCGAGAACATGAACGGATGATGGCTCAACAGAACCGGGCGGCTTCTTTGCTCTGCTCACGATCTTGAACGAGAACAACCAAGCAAATGCCATGCCACCTCCGCCCCCACCGACTTATCATCGGTCAAAGTGGCGAGTTTATGAGGACCCATCCACCTACCTTCTCCGGCTCCTCTGAGCCTTTGGAGGCGAGATGATTGGCTGCGCTCTCTTGAAAAAAAGCTTGCCATTACCGGTGTGATGACCGTGAAAGTTCTTTATGCCACACACCGGTGGAAGGCACCGCCATGAGAATGGTGGGAGAACTCTTGTGCGCCCATGAGAACCACGAACATCACTTGGTGAATTTTACGAAGCTTTCCGCCTCTCCCATATCCACGGCGGAAGGTAGAAATGAAGAAGAATGAGTTTCGTGAAATGAAACAAGGAACACATCGGTGAGTGAATACCTCAACAAGTTCACTCAACTCTCGTTATGCCCCGAGAGGATGTTGCCACCGATGATGCTCGTCGAAGCGTTTCAGCGAGACTCAACCCTAGCTTGAAGGTTGGTCGTTGGCAACGACTATGCCAATTTCAATGACTAGTCAACAAGACCATGCTCATTGAAGAATCACGTCATGATGGCGGAATCGCACAAAAGGAAGTCAATGCGGCATGGTACTCATCAAGGTCATTCGCGAGAGGGCGAGCGAATGCACAATACCCAAATCATTCATCCCTCCTGTCACCTTGAACCCTGCACGACACCTCGCCCGGTTGCACGAGTTCCGCCTTCAACAACAACACCAACAACGGCGGACCAAGAAGCAACAATCACGCGCGAGAATCACTGTTTCAAGCTGTCGACCTTTCGGACATTATGCGGCAATTGCCCTCGAAGCAAGGTCCATCACGGTCGATTCAACCTTGGAGCTACCCCGAGCAGGACCCCCACGCCGGGGAGCGGGGCGTGGAGCACCTCGAGACTCAGCGAAGACCGGCCAAGACCCTCGGACTTTCGGAAGAGGCCGTGTGAACCATGTCACGGTAGAGAAGCCCAGATAGCCGGGACGTCGTCTTTGGGTAAGTTCCTAGTAAATTCAGCACCTGCTTCAGTTTTGTTTGATTCTGGAGCTACCCATTCGTTTGTTTCTCGGAGTTTTGTTGCAAAGCATCAGCTAAAGGTTATGACTCTTAAAAATGCTATGTTGATTCGTACACAGGTTGGAGTTGAGTCTGAACCAAGGCTGCCCTAAGGTTAAAGTAACCATAGAAGGGTAGAATTCTAGCCAACCTTATAATTATCAATGCCAAATCCTAGATGTGATTTTGGGTATGGATTGGCTTCTTGATCACCAGCGGTTTTGGATTGTGGTGATAGAAGCATCACGTTGGTCGGCCAGATGGAACCAAAGTGAAGTTTGAAGCCTCTACTAAAAGTATGATGGAGCCTTAGTCTGCGATGTCGATCTTGTATCTTTGGAAGAGGTGCGGTAGTCGAGAGAATTTCGAGATGTTTTTCGGATGAGTTACGGAATGCCACGGACAGAGACCTAGAGTTTGTCATTAACCTAGTTCGAGGCGCACCCATTTCAAGAGACCCTACCGTTTGCTTGGTTGATGACTTAGTCGGTGAAGAAGCAGATTGAAGAAATGCAAGATAAAGGATTTGTCAGGCCAAGTTCTTCGCCTTGGGGAGCCCAGTGATCTTTGTCCCTAAGAAGGATGGCACCGGCGGATGTGTGTGGATTACCGCTCTCTCAATGAAGTCACCATCAAGAACAAGTACCCTCTGCCCGGGATTGATGATTTGTTTGACCGATTAAAAGGAGCCGGAGTGTTCTCCAAGATAGATTTGAGGTCGAGGATACCATCGGTGAAGATTCGTGAAGAAGATATCTGAAAACTGACTTTCTCAACCCGATATGGATTTGTATGAGTATCACGGTCATGTCTTTTGGATTAACCAATGCACGACTTACTTTATGAACTTGATGAATAAAGTGTTCATGGAAATATCTAGATAAGTTCGTCATTGTCTTTATTGGCGATATCCTAATCTACTCTAAGAATGAAGAAGAGCATGAAGAGCACCTTAAGCAGTTACGAATAAGCTTAGAGATCATCAACTCTATGCTAAATTCGACAAGTGTGAGTTTTGGATGAAAGAAGTTACCTTTACGGGGCACGTCATGTCTGCGAAGGAGTCATTTGTCAACCCTAGTAAAGTCAAGGATGTGCTTAGCGGAGTCACCCAAGTCGATTACCTCGGTCGAAGTTTCCTCGGAATGGCGAGTTACTACCGTCGGTTCATAGAAGGATTCTCAAGAATAGCAAGACCCTTACCCAATTCTTTGAAGAAGGAGAAGAAATTTGCTTGGGCCTTGAAATCGAGCAAAGTTTTCAAGAATTAAAAAGCGTTTGACCACCGCCCATCTTGATTCTCTGGGATGTTCTAAGGATTTTGAGATTTTACGTGATGCATCTCGCCAAGGTCTCGGTTGTGTTTGATGCAAGAAAGGAAAGTGGTAGCCTATGCTTCACGCCAATTGAAGCCTCATGAAGTCAATTACCCCACTCATGACTTAGAATTAGGCTGCCGTAGTGCATGCTTTAAAGATATGGCGTCATTACCTCATCGATGTCGTTGTGAAGTTTACGGATCATAAGAGTTTGAAGTACATTTTACCCAAGCGGATCTGAACATGAGACAAAGAAGATGGTTGGAATTGATCAAGGATTACAACATGGGAATTCATTATCACCCGAGCAAAGCAAATGTTGTAGCAGATGCTTTAAGTAGAAAGACCTCTTGCAATACTCGATGATCAAGGAAGGTCGACCAAACATTGCGAAGAATTTCAAAAGCTCAAGCTTGAGTTAGTGGAAGAAGGTTACTTAGCTACCACGGAAGTGCAACCAACTCTTCAAGATCAGATCAAGAAAGCCCAAGAAGAAGATCACGGATATCAAGGAAATCAAGAAAAACATGAAGCGGGGTAAATCCTTAAGATTTTGAGAAGATGAGCAAGGTGCCCTATGGTTTGACAAAGCGTATTTGTGTCTGGGATCGGAAGGCTGAAGCAGTTAATACTCAAGGAAGCTCATGAAACCTTGTACTCCATTCACCGGAAGCACTAAAATGTATCAAGACCTCAAGGAATTCTATTGGTGGCCTAGCATGAAGCGTGAAGTTCTTGAGTATATTGCACAATGTGATGTTTGCCCGGTGAGTTAAAAGTGAGCATCGAGACTTCTTGGACTTTTGCAACCTTTGAGCATCCTGAATGGAAATGGGAAGAAATCGGAATGGATTTTATCACCGATGCGCCAAGAACTAAAATTTGGATATGATTCTATCTGGGTAATTGTCGATCGCCTAACAAAAGTGGCTCACTTCATCGATCAAGACCACCTACTCGGAGAGCAGACTTGCGAAATTGTATATGGCCAAGATAGTATGTCGGCATGGAGTGCCAAAGAAGATCGTGTCCGTCGAGAACCCAGATTCACCTCAAGATTTTGGCAAAAGGCACAAGCGTCATGGGCACTAATCTGAATTCGATCTGACCTACCATCCTCGAGACGGATGGTCAAGCGAAAAGGTAAATCAAATCTTAGAAGATATGTTGAGAACTGCGCTCTAGAGAACAGCACCATTGGGACCAAATGTTACCTTATCGCGGAGTTTTCATACAACAACAGTCATCAATCAAGTCTGCGAGATGTCCCGTTTGAGGCCCTTTACGGAAGAAAGTGTCGAACACCCTTGTATTGGGTGAGTGCAGCGAAGGGCAAGTGCTTGGACCCGACATCCTAAAGGAGGTGAAGATCAAGTTAAGTCGATCGAGAAAAAATGAGAAACGGCCAGACCGAACGAAAAAGTTATCTTGATAACCGTCGTAGGGAATTAGCCTTTGTACTGGAGATCATGTGTACTGAAGGTCTCACCTCTCAAAGGAATCGTCGCTTGAGTTAGTGGAAAGCTTCGCACCAAGGTATATTGGACCTTTTCGATTCTAGTCGAAAGAGGAGAAGTTGCTTACAAGTTAGAGCTCCGCCTCGGTTGTCGAGATGTGCATGATGTTTTTCATGTGTCTCGATTGAAGAAGTACTGCGTGTCTTGGAAGAAACAGATCTTGTTAGAGGCGGTTGACTTGCAAGAAGATCTAACATACAAGGAAGCGACCCATCAAAATCTTGGAAGTGTCGGCGTGTGACAAGGAACAAGATCCTCCGTTTACGCAAAGTTCGATGGAGCAATCACACAGAAGAAGAAGCCACACAGGAGCGAAGAAGATCTGAAGGCGAGTTCCGCACCTATTCTCTAGTCGACTGAATCTCGGTTGAGATTCCCTTTAAGGGTATAGGTTTGTAACATCCTATTTTCCTACCTTTTGAAAATTTTGAAAACCTTAAAAAGGAACCATTTGGGTTTATTATTTTGCCAAAGCTTAAATTGTATTTTAGAATTTCAAAAGTGGTTTAATTTGAATTAATAAAACTTGAACTAATTAAAGTTGGTTTAGTGAGTTTAGTTGGATTTTAATTTGGTTTTCATTTGGCCTTATGTTAAAAGTAATTAATTGCCAAAATTAAAAGCAATAGTGAGGCTGAAAATATTTTTATTAAGTCTCAAATAATTCAAGGAATTTTGAGAATTTTCCTAGAATTTTGGGTGTCTTAAACTATTTTCTAAAATTCCTTTTGCTTTTACGGTATTTCCTAAAAAGAAAAACCTTAGAAAAATCCCTAAGCCTCTTTGGGCGAATCTCTTGACCCACATCCCTATTTTTCCTCATGGCCCTTGTTGCATTATTGCCATTCGCCCACCCGCCACCCTCGCCTTGCCCTCGGCAGGCGGCCCTTTGTCGTCGGCCACCCCGGTCATCCCTACCTCCGGACCGTGCCAAGTGGGAGTGCCCATGCCGCCCATGAATCTCGCGCCGCCCTCGCCATGCCTGCCATGGCGCACCTCCCGTCCTCTCCTTCTTTGCGCCCCCGTCCCATCCCGCAGCGCATCCGCTTCTCGCTTCGCCAGCGCCACAGCACCGCGCCATGCCCCCTCCCCATCCATGGGGGACGGCGCCATTAATAACCGCATGGTCCTCCACGCCGTCGTCCCTTCCACCTCCCGAGCTCTATAAGAGGAGCACCAGGACCGCCTCGCCCCCCTCTTCCTTTTCCCCCTCCTCCCCTCTGCTCTCCCGCTCTCTCTCGGCCAGATTTGGAGCTCCAAGATCGGCGGCCCCGAAGCTTTGTTGAGCACCCGCCGCCGCCGTCGAGCACCCGCCGCCGCCGTTGTCACCTCCGTTGGCATCGCAAGCTCACGGGCTTCCCCGTGCGCACCCCCTCCTCGCCGGAAGTTCCCCGGAGCTCCTCCGCCGCCTTCAACCGCCGCTCGCCGCCGCTTCCGTCGCTCGCCGCCGGCGTCCTCTTCACGCCGCGTCCTCGAATCCCCGCGCCCCAGCATCAGCGCAACCCCCTCTCCCCGTAGGTACCCTCGCCGGCCACTGGAACCCAGCTAAACGCCGGCGACCATTGGCCGTGGCGCCACGGCCGGGTCTCGTGGCGGCGAGTGGCGTCCACGTCGGCGCCACCTAGGCTCCACCTCCCCTTTTGCCCGTGTGCGCCTCGTCAACGCCTGCGTGTGCCATTTCGAGCGGGTGGACCTAGTCCACCATGCACCTCTCTATGACAAGTGGGCCCCACTTGTCGGTTTTCTTTTCTTTTATTTGGCGCCGAATTTCCTCTGCGGCGTCGACTTGCGATAACTTCGATTTTCCTTTAGGAAAATAATTCCAGAAATCAGGAAATTCCCTTTTTCTTGATTTTATGTGTTTTCCTTCTTAGGAGTAGTAACTTTCTCATTCGAACTCCGATTCGAGTGATTCCAATTTCTAAATTCATCTAAAATCCTTGTCTTTCTATTAGTATTTATTTGGTATTTATTTGGAATTTTATTTGGAGTTGTTTTATTTATTTAGCTTTGGTTGCGCGTATAGGATCCGGCGTTTCGGAAGATTTCGCAGAACCGACGACCGAAGCACCGCTACTCTTCAACGAAGGCAAGTCATAGACCATTGATCATGTTGATCCCATGTTTATAAAAGTATATTGTTTTATATAAACATGCATGGCTAATTTTATAATAAATGGTTTTGGGATTAGTTAATTACCTAATTGCCATTATACCTCCATGATAATTTGTAATCGACATGTATCCTTGAATGACATAATTCCTTGGACACCTTAGGATGGTTAATTATTAGTTGGACATTATTGTAATACCAACATGGGCACGCTTTATTGCTTAGTCATGCTTTAGTAGACGTTGGTCTCATGATTCAATAAAGGTTGATTTGCCCTAGCGCACATGGTTTGTGGCTTGTGTAGTAACGACTGTGTTGCTAATAATGCGAAGTGTGGTCTGTGTGAGACCACGACATTTGTTGTCACTTTACTAAAATTTGTGGTGCGGACTAGGGTGGTCCTCTGGTGGGTTGAACCCAACATGATGAATTTGACTATTGGAACTTATGGGCGTGGCGGAGCCACACATTAAAAGATGTTGTGCCATGACTAGGGTGGTCATTTGGCGAGGTTGAGCGAAAATGATTTATGCTTGGGCCAGTGGGTGGTGGAAAGGGTGGGTCTTAACGCACACTTGGAATGTGGAACAAGTCTCGTCTGAGCAACCAACTAAGGACTTAACCTTGAACCATTGATCTGGGCCTCAACAGTACAACCACATGTCTAGATTGGGATAGACACTGGTGACTAATTAGCAATGTCTTGGTTGGGTTCTGTTTTGGTTGGGAGCAGCGCAAGAGGGGCGGATAAATGAAACCTTAGCGAGCAGGCGAGTCAAAAGCAGAACTTTGTAAAAGCCTTGTCACGTGCTCTAGATCTTACCTAAGGTAGTGGCGGTGGCATAGATATATCTTGGGACAAACTAGAGAATTAGTGTCTTGTGGGTCAAAATTGTACAACCTCTGCGAGTGTAAAACTATTGAATAGCCGTGTCCCGGATATGGACATGCACAGTGATTTCACGCATGAGGTAGAACTTTTGTCGAAAATGTTGGAATGGTTTGGTCGAATCTTGTAGTTGGTTGGTGGTTGGAAAGTGAGCAGGTGTTCACTAGTTGTTTCAAAAGCGCTTACTTATGTATTAGTCTTTTAAATTATGCTTTACAATCTACTTATTGTATTTCTTGTCAAATAATGCTTTCATAAATGAGCCATAAAGCTATCCTTGTTAATCCTTGCATAATTATTACTTGCATTCAATTCACTATGACTTCTTGAGTACATTCAAAGTACTCATGGCCTTGCGCCCTCTGTTTAAATCGGCGAGAGGAGGGTGAACACAGTGAACTTCGAGTTCTCTGAAGAAGACTTCTTTGAAGACTTTGCGAATTAGGTCGCGTCCTTCACTCGATTGCGGTGGGCATATTGGGTGGCCTCACTTGAATGTTGTGTTTCATTGCCGGCTCTCTTTTGTTGCTTAGCCTGTGTGGCAACCGTTGTAAACTTGACCATAAGGTCCTTTTGCTTAATATTATTAATTTATGCCTTCATCTTTTGTTTGGTTGTGTGGTTATGATTACACCAATGTTGCAACTGTGTGAGCTAGCTACTGATCATGGGACTAGTTCAGAATACACAGAGGGTCCTGGGGTTGCATACCCGGGGTCCCGACAACAATCTTCGAGCAAAAAATTTCAGGAATTTTGCGACGAATTGGGAACCATGTTGTGTTATGACTCTGCCGCCCACTCACAAAGTAATGGGGCAGTCGAAAGCACGAATAGCCAAATTATGCACGAAATCAAAACTCGAGTTTTCAGCCTACTTGTAAAGCGCTCAGGGGTTTGGGTACAAGAATTACCCTCAGTATTATGGGCAATTCGTACGACTGCTAGTCGGGCTACCTATGAAACACCTTTTTTCCCTAGTTCTTGGAGCCGAAGCCATGCTTCCACCAGAACGATAAGGTCGACACGGGTCGAAAATTTCAACGACTCTAACTAGGAACAATTTCGAGTGGATGACATCAACCTACTCAAAGAGAAGAGGAATCAAGTCTTAATCTGTTCAGCAGTCTACCAACAAGCCCTGCGCAAATACTATGATCGTAAGGTCAACCTCATGACCTTCTGCGGTGACAATATTGAAAAGATTCAATCCCAATCTAATCGGAATAAGCTTTCCCCCAAGTGGGAAGGTCTTTACACAGTGGTCGAAGTTATGCGAGCAGGTTCGGTACGACTAGCAATGAAATATGGTCAAGTGCTCTCTAATTCTTAGAACATCGACCAATTACGCAAGTTTTATGTGTAACTTCCTACTCTTTCAATAAAGTTTCATTTTCTTTTAATCTTTATTGTCTTACATTGAGCAGCGCTTTGATGATTTTTCGATCAGTTTTTAACACTTGGTTATCTTTACACTGGTCGAAAGAATGTTACATCACCTAGTCGAAGTCTTTCCTCTACACGTGGTCTTGCCCACTAGAAGGAACTTCCTAGTGTCGACTTGTTCTTAGCTTTCGCTGCCAACACAAGGAAGCTGAAATCAACAAAATCTGGTTGAAATAGTTTCAAGCAAGCTCTTTTTTGAACTTAGTTTATTTCTTCATTCCTTTTGAAAAATTCTCTAAGTGGAGTATACTTTTATAATTTGTTCGACTATTTTTGGTAAACTCAATTAGTTCAAACTGGTCAGAGAAAAACACATCACCTAGTCGACTACTGCTCAAGCCAGGAGGCCTCAGGCGCAAGTGGAGATCATATCGAGGAGGTCTTCGTCCTCCCCTCAGACTCAGATCCTAGTCGCTCTCCTAGAGGCAGGACTGAGGATACTCCCCCTCGACCACACACCGCGAGCTCTCGTGGTGATGGCGAGGACGCCTCCGACGATGAATAGGATCAGCACCTTCATGAGCGTGGGAGAAATCCTAGAAATGATCGCTCTCCATTGAGGTGAACTCAAGTAACTTCAGATGTGGATGATCCTGAGACTATCCAGAGGAGAAAAAACTGCCACCTCATTCAAGCGGTTCATCATTTGGAATGTTGAGACGCTTCTTGGCCCGTAGAAACTGCCACCTCTTCGTACATTATATAAAGGCTTAAGTCAGAAGGCGGAGAGAGAGAGAGAGAGAGAGAGAGAGAGAGAGAGAGAGAGAGAGAGGCAATCTGGAGCATAAGACATTAGGCTTTAGTATTCCTCTTGATTGTAAACAATACACTCGATATAGTACAACATGAGTAGGGTTGTTACTCTCTCCGGAGAAGGCATGAACCTGTATAAATCCATGTGTCATTCTCTACATGGTTCTAAATCTAGGAGACCCTCCAAATATCCATTCATTCATAAGATCGATAGTAAAACATCGACATGAGGCGTCGAGGGTGTCGGGGTTGAATAGTTCGAATAAGTCTTCGAAGCCCACGACGAAAAAGCTCGACTCGTGGAGGAAATGCCTCTTCATGTATCTAATGGTGATTCCAGTAAGCCAGTTTTTCCTACGCTCATTGGTCCTCCGCATGTACCAGGCATGCAAACTTTCACAACCCATTCCAAGGCGGGGTAATAGTGTGTCGGGAACGAACGACCTTCCGAGGGAGAACGTCCAGGGCTTGCGAGGTGTCTTAATGTCCTTCGATTTTGATTTGGCCTTAGCGACTCGCCTGCTATATGTCTTCCTAGGAGATGACTCGACACGCTTTTCTTGTTTCTTCGGCGTCGTCTCCACGGGAGCCGATACAGCAACCTTCTGAATCAGAGGTTGAGGTGGAGTCATCGAGGGTTCTGTTGGAGAGGCATGGTCATGTGGAGATCGTGACACTGCATGGTCCAGGGTGATGTCCCTCTTCGGCCACTGGACAAAAGTGTGCACGGCATACTCTAGTGTTATGATGTCTTTGTTCGGGGGCTTCTCCAGTGGGATGGCCATGCAAGTGTCATGTGCCATGCCCACCTGGACCTTGGCGTAACCCTGCGCTAGCTGTGCACCATGCAACACTGTCCATTCCTAGCATGGAAATGCCATCCTCCGCCCAGCCTCAATAGAAATGGACCCAACCAGCCTCACTTGGAGCTTGCAAGGCGTGGGCTCTTACAAAACGAGACACAATTAGTTAAGACGTCCTACAGGTCTATCTTTGGAGCATTCTAGAGATGTACATTACCTGGATGTCGTCGATAGGTAATTGGATGTCGCTATGTTCAGAAAGTGGCGTGGATGCGCAGCTACTCCAATGTTGAGGAGGACTAGCTCCCAAGATAACGGGGGCGGCTTGCGACTGGTTGAGGACTTGATTTATTTGTTCTTGCAATGATGTTATCTATCCTCGAAATTCTGCACGAATCTCCTCTTTCAATCGTTCCTCGTGCTCGGCCTTGGATCTCTTCCTACTCCTATACGCCTCGGAGTCATGTGGAAATCTCTGCCTCCAAGGTACGTAAACCTCAAGGCCTCGTGTGTGACCCGGGTGGTCCTTGTTTCCCAAGGCCGTGGATAGTATATCTTTCTCCCTAATTGCTTCGAAGGAGCCTTGAGAAGGTTTGGTATTCAATGTTTGCTGCAAGAGGCCATCAAGTTATTTTAGACCCTATGAAGTTATGGACTTATTAACAACTAGGTAGTTCGACACATCTTACCAAACATGGGGACATTTTCTCGTCTGCCGGGTTTGTGAAAGAGATGCGCCCGAAGACGTGGTTTATGACCTCCGCCTTAACTAGTTTCGGGCGCACTCGTCTGTGATCTCAGCAAATGGCTGGGAGGCCTCCCACCAAATTGCCTCCTTGTCCTCCCTCCTCCACAGTGGGATGTTACCCACATACCCAGCGATGCCGAGTCTGTGGGGTGAGTATTTTGTGTCTGCATAGCCTTGTGCGCTGCACTTTGCTCCTGATATTCGGCCATCGTTTTCATCCGCACAAAGGCGTTCCATGTATCCGGTGACACGAATTGATACTTCATGAAGGGTGTCCAATCTTTGTTCACGTACTCCGTGAAAAGCATGCTCTTGAAGGTCTTCCACGCTTTTCTCATTGCGAGGAACACCTGTCGTCTCACAAGTCCCTGGACTTCTGCTGGGACCTTGAACGATCTTGAAATTTCTTTCCACAGTTGCACTTTCTCTTCATCTGTCAGAGACTTCCAGCTTGGTGTGGTGATGGGGACCTGTTCCCTTGCAACTATCCCGTAGGTGGTTCGGAATGCTGTCGCAGCTTTCTTCAGATGCAGAGGGACCCCAACGGGACTGACCTTTATGATGGCCATTCGACCCTCAGGCCTTTTCAATATTCCTCTGCCATCCCACTTACGTACTCCTTTCATCGGAGCGCCAGACGCATTCGGCAACGTCGATGATGGCGGCGAAGACTGTGCGGATGCCATCTCTGAGAAGCAATACCAACAAAAAATATATAATTTCATATAATTATTTCTAAGGTAAATAACCCACATTTCCATTTTGAACTCTCTCTCTATCATGAGAATACAATTGCAATGGCTTCTACCGATGCTTGACATTAAGGCTCAACACAGTCTCCACAAAATCAAACTCCACTCGAATGTGCAAAATCCACAAGAAGAAAAAATATTAGCTCATATAAAGAAATCAATCAAAGATTATGTTCACTATTGTTCTGAGCTTAAGGTCATGTGTATGCAACAGACCGTGCAATTCAATTCTCATGAGAAATAGAGTTAAAAAAGGATGGGGGAAGAGATGGAAAGTTATTTAATAGAACACCTCGGATTTTTTTTGGGAATGTAGAAGGTTGATTAATTGAAGTTTGCTAACATATAGAACATTGCATAAACGGGTACTACATAATATGCTAATGATATGGCAATGGAAAATGAGAATGAAAGGCGTCAAGGGAAGATGAAAAATGAAAGGTGGAAATCATAGAACTTCACCTAAAGCTGATGTCAAAGTAGCAGCCTAAAAGTATACGCAGTGATAATAGCAAGTGAATCAATAGTGTAAAAGTTCTAGAGGTTGCAAGTTTCTAGATACTATGACTATAAGGGAGAAGTGTGGATTAAGAGAGACAGGTGATGATGCATGAAACAGAAATAGTTACAGGAAGATCAACAGAAAAGTCTACAAGCACAAGAATATGAACTAAAGAGAAGTTCACCAGCTACCAAAGTCAGGATACCTTAAGCACAAGAATGTGGGGATTCATCTTCAGTGGCGAATGATCATTTTTATAAAACAAGGAATAAATTCGACGTGTGAGACAAAGAAACGCATCAAGGAGCCGAAGCGGCATTGGTGCGTTTAAGAGATACTTATCACACACACTTCCAACAACAAACCGTCTGTGATGTCTGTAGTTATCACAAACAGTGCTTGTTAAGAACAGTCTGTGACGTCTGCAGTTATCATAGACGGTTCTTGTTAAGAATAGTCTGTGAATTATCACAGACGGTTCGGATTAAAAACCGCATGTGACGTCTGCAATTATCACAGATGGTTCTAGCCATCTCTGGTAACATCAACGATCGCGCTTGAATCGGCTGTCATAACTACAACACTGACGGATTCTGAGGAATCGTCTGTGATGAAGCCTCTAGTATAGCCTTCTTTGTAGTAGTAATATCTCTTTATCTTTATTTTTTTGCGAAAGTTCTTAGCTTAAATTTAAGAGAAAATTGCATTGTAGGTCCCTGAACTTACGAGTTTGTACCACTTAGCTCCCTGAACTTGTATTTTACTTCTTAGCCTCCTGAACTTGCGAGGTAGTGCTACTTAGCTCCATGAACTTGCGTTGAAGCGAAGTTCGTCGGATTCGATGTCGATGACTTCGTCCCCTCCGAGTCCGGTAGACTTGCCGCCGCCCCGTTCCGACCGTGTTTATCGTCCCCATCACCTCGCACCGACAAAAACGAATTCTTCGATCTAGGAAACGCATCGTGCTCGCATCTTCGTCGGGGCTCCACCATCGCAGCTTGTCACTGCCCTCGCCCTTGCCTTCTCTGAGTCGGCCGTGCGATAGAGAAGTACATTCCCAGTGCTAGAGCAGGGGCACAATACTTATCTCACGGTGATTCGTCACTTCAGCTTTTTCTATTAGCAAACGACCAAATGGACTTTGTGCAGAGTGAGTAGTTTCTACTCTAGCACTAAGAATGTACTTCTCTCTCACAGACAACTCGAAGGAGGCAAGGGCAAGGTCAGCGGTAAGCTGTAACGGTGGAACTCCTATGAAGACACGAGCACGACACGTTCCCAGACCCGAAAAATCTATTTTTGTCAACATGAGGTGACGGGGACGATGAACACGGCCGGAACAGGACGGCGACAAATCCACCAAACTCGGAGGGGACGAAGTCGTCAACATCATATCCGACGAACTTCTCTTCAACGCAAGTTTAAGGAGCTAAGTGGTACAACCTCGCAAGTTCAGGGGCTGAAAAAGTAAAATACAAGTTCAGATAGCTAAGTAGCACAACCTCACAAGTTCAAAGGTTGAAAAAGTAAAATACAAGTTTAGAAGCTAAGTGACACAACATTAAAAGTTCAGAGATCCACGGTACAATTTTCTCAAAAATTAACTTTGCAAGTCCATAAATTCACTCCAATGCAAGTTGATGGGTTACTTTTCTTCTATAAAGTGTGTGATTCTTTATCCTTAATAGGTGAAGCGATCTGAGAATTTAAAATCCCTTCATTTCTTTGAGCTCAACTATCCCTACAGAATACATCATTCGCTATAACCCTTTTCTCAGTTTATTCTGCCAAAGAGCTATTGGCAGCACTGTACATTCTACCGAACACCATTGTCATCAACTTATTTTCCTAAAACTCTCGCAGAAACCCTTTTGAAGCAATGCTAACCAGCAATGGGGGAAGGGCAACGCTCCTTCAGAATCTTGACGGCATGATCGACAGCGTAGATGATCATTTTCTTCACCTGCATACAAGAAGAGGTAAGATTCTTAGTAACAGTTCAGAGATCTCGAGGCAAATCCTCTGCAGATAAAATAGAAGTAAAGAAAGAATTATGTTGTTTGCACTTTGGGATAAACAGGAGCAAAGTATCCTGCAAATGGGCCCCACATGCAGGTTTTTTGGAGCAGTCGTGATATGTCAGGCTTAGACTTGCCACCTCTGTACTTCAAAAAGGGTGTCATTATCAAGGGGTAGTTGTACTTGTAACACACCAAGACGTAACTGAGATTGCCTTATGGTAAGATCCATCAGTGAATCATCCCCCCGGGTCATCCCCCCGGGCGACACCGGAGGCGACCTGCCCGTCCAGCCGAGAACCACAACCAGCGCCTCGTCCCACCTCGCCGCTGCGGCGGTGGGGCCCACACCATCTCCCTCTCTGTCGGACACGAATTTAACCAATTCAGAATCCTATGCAAATCCGTTGTACTATTGCCTGGATCGGTAAATCGTGCACACAGATACATCACTAAATTATTTCATACAATTACAAAACATCTGAGTTCACATTGACCGCATCAAGCCAAATAGATACCTTACATAATTGCAGAAGCAAAAGAAAAGACACATCTCGCCACAGACAAGCGACTAGGGTAACCTGTGTGTGACCGATGATACCCAAAGACTTAGATAATATTGGTGCAAACAAACACCGACTTAGTCGGCCAGACTGGGGAGAGACCTATATGTCGGGACCCCGGATCACTGAATCCGAGCCCTCTGTGTATTCTGAATAAGTCTCATAATCAGTAGCTAGTTCACACAGATGCAACATCGATGAAATCATATCCATACCATAAAATATCTAAGAAGCAAAGAAATTAATATTACTTAGTAGCAACAAACCTTATGATCAAGATTTACAGAGTTTGTCACGCAGGGCTTAACGACAAAAGATAAACTTGCAGCAGAATAAAACAAACTCATGGTAGCTATCCGACATGCCCACAGGCAATTGAATGGAAAATATAGCCTAGTTCGCATAGTCTTCGAAGTACTTCTCCTCAAAGAGTTCTGTGCTCTCAGGTTCTTCATCGGTGACTGATCAACAATGGCGCAAAGCCGTGAGTACATAAAGTACTCAGCAAGTCGCAGAGAAATGTATGCAAATAGTATTCATATAAGGCTTAAACAAGAATAGCTTTATGGTTATTTTGCATAAAGCGGTACTAACGGTAAATAAAGTAAATAGATTGAAAAAAGTAATCGTAAAGAGTAATAAATAAATAGACAATTACTTTGAAACAACCAATAAACATCGCGCTCACTTCCCAACAAAACAACTGATGAGCAACCCGTCTACTTCCCAACCAAACCACCATTCCAACACTTTTAAGAAAAATCTATCCCTCGTGTGAAATCAGTAGGCATTGTCCATAACCGGGGACACGGCTATTCGAATAGTTTTATTAACACTCTGTAGAGATTGTACAGCTTAACCTACAAGAAATAATCATCTTATAATATTGACCATGACATGCTTCCGAATGCGTGCAACTAAATGATTATCACAAGGCTTTTACAAAGCTATGTTTTAACTTGGTTATGCCTGCTAAGGTTTCACCATCCGACCCCCCCTCTTGCGCCAATTCAACATCCAAAACAGAACCGACTCAAAACATTGCTAATTAGTTGGCCAGGTCCACCCCATCCTGAACTTGTGGTTGCACGGTATAGCCCGGATCAATGGCTTACAAGGTTAAGTCATTAACGGTTGCTCAGGCGGGACTACCTCATCCCATGTGTCTCGCGCACCTATGTGCCTCTCGTACCCTACAATGTGCCTCGCGCGTCCCTCCTTTACTACCCGACCACTCGTCCGAGCATAAATCATTTTTGTTCATCCCGACCAAATAACAACCCTTACTATGACACAACAAATTTTAATAACAGTGGTCCCGCTACAATTCCATATATCATTAGGTCAAATTTAATTATTTAAGAACATGTGATCATAAATCCCATCGAAACTAAACAAGGCTAAGCAATAATACGCCCCATGTTGGTAATACTAATATTTCCAACTAGAATTATAAAACCTATGGTGTCCAAGGTTACAAGTCATTCACAAATCACAATCATTCATGGAGGCATACTATCAAATAGGTATTTAACTATTCCCGAAAGCAATTATTATAAAACTAGCAATACATGTTGATATAAAACAATATAATTTTATAAAAATAGGTACGACATGATCAAAGGTCTACGCCTTGCCTTCGTTGAAGGTTTGAGTGGCTTCGGCGGACGGGTCCAGGAATTCTTCGGAAACACTGGAATCTATACACGCGAAAAGAGCCAAATAAATACAGTAATTCTAAATAAAATCCAAAAATTATCAAATTCAAACCAAAAGAAAGGTACTGAATTTAGATGAGTTTAGAAACAAAAATTGACGGAATTGGAGTTCGTATAAGGGAGAACGAACATTCGAAAGTTTGAAATCACATGAAATGATAGAAATTTAGAAAAGAGAGAATATTCTTGCAATCTTCTTTTTCAGGAAAAAGAAAATAGAGAGGGAGTGGCTGACTTGGGGGACCAACTGGCTAGAGAGAGAGAGATAGAAGGTGCGCAAGGGTATGACATGTGGGACCCAAATGGAAGTGAAACAAAAGAAAGAGAAAGAGGAAGAAGACAGAGCAGAAGCCAGAGATCCAGGCTGCGGTCTTGGCGGCAGCGGCTAGAGGGGGGCGACGGGCAGGGCCAAAATGGGACCCCACAGGGTCGAGGAAGCCATGGGCGGCGGCGGCGGCGTCACCGACGGAGGAGCGAGAGGCGGCGCGGCAGGAGGCACAGATAAGCGATTTGCAAGGCTAGAGGCGGCGGTGTTCGACAGTGTCTCGACGAGGAGCCTTGAGCACGCAGTGTAGAACGCGAAGTGGCGAATCCAATGGTGGAGATGAAGTCGCCGGAAGATTAACGACAGTGACGGAACGCGCGGAGGAAGGAGTTTCGACCGGCGGCGAAAGCTTCAAAATCTGGCGAGTTCGGCGATGTTCTCGGGACGGGGGCTTGGGGTTTTGAGAGAGGACACCGAGGCGCACCTCATGACGTGGGTGGCACAGCAAAATGATGGCCGAAGAGGGAGAACGAGGGAGGAAGTGGCGCGGCCGGCGTTAAAGAAGAAAAGGAAGCTTGCGGTGGGAGCTTCGGTTGGGGAAAAGGAAGGAGAGGAGGAAGAGGTAGAGGAAGGGGTTGCGCCAATTTTATAGAGGCAAGAGAGTATGTATGGCATGGCAGGCGACATCTGGCCTTGATGATTAGAAGAATAAGGCCAGGCGGAAGGCGGCCTTGAGATGAGAGCAAGCCAGATATAAGCGGCCTTGAGCATATGAGGAATCCGACGAGATAGGCGGGAGGCGGATCTGCTATGGAAAAGCAAGCACAACGCATGTGTGCTCGGTGAAGAAGATGACCAGAGAAGGAAAAAGGAAGAAGAAAGAGAAGAGAAGAGAAGAAAGGAAGAAGAAAGAGAAAATAAAAGAAAATATAGAAACTAAAATAAATCTAAAAAATTCAAGAAAATTCCATAAAAATCCTTGAAGCCTGAAGAGATCAAATAAAATAATTTTGAATTTAATTAAAGTTTATTTTATTCATTTAAAATGTTTTCTTTTTCCAAAATTTCAAATTAAGCTTTAAATTAATCCAATAAAATGCAAATTGTTATTTTAATTTTTAAAGCTTCCAAAAGACTCTGAAAATTTGGGATGTTACACTAGACTACTAGATCAAAGGTCTACGACTTGCCTTCGTTGAAGGTTTGAGTGGCTTCGGTAGACGGGTCTAGGAATTCTTCGAAAACGATGGAATCTATACGCGCGTAAAGAGCCAAATAAATACAGTAATTCCAAATAAAATCCAAAAATTATCAAATTCAAACCAAAAGAAAGGTACTGAATTTAGATGAATTTAGAAACAAGAATCGACAGAATCGGAGTTCGTATAAGGGAGAACGAACGTTCGAAAGTTTGAAATCACATGAAATGATGGAAATTTAGAAAAGAAGGAATCTTCTTGGAATCTTCTTTTTCAAGAAAAAGAAAATAGAGAGAGAGTGGCTAACTTGGGGGGCCCACTGGCTAGAGAGTGAGAGAGATAGAAGGTGCGCAACGGTATGACATGTGGGACCCGAATGGAAGTGAAACAAAAGAAAGAAGAAAGAGGAAGAAGACAGAAGCGCAAAGCTCCAAGCTCAGCGGCGACCTTGGTGGCCAGGCGAGAGAGAGGCGCGGCCGACGGCGAGCAAAATGGAACCCCACTGGTCGAGAAGCCATGGCGGCCGTGAAGAGGCGTGGCGAGGGACGGTGCATGTGGCGGCGGACGCTGAGGCGGCGGTGCTCGGCGGCTCCGACGAGGAGAAGCGGCACGGCGTAGAACGCGTAGCGGTGAATCCAATGGTGGAGATGATGTTGCCGGAATATCAACGACAGCGACGGAACACGCGAAGAAAGGAGCTAATTCGGCCCGTGGCAGAAAGCTTCAAAATCTAACGAGTTCGGCGATGCTCTCGAGACAGGGGCTTGGGGTTTTGAGAGAGGAGACCGAGGCGCACCTCGTGACGCGGGTGGCGCGGCAAAATGATGGCCGGAGAGATAGAACGAGGGAGGAGGTGGCATGGCCAGCGTTGGAGAAGAAAAGGAAGCTTGCCGTGGGAGCTTCGGTTGGGGAAAAGGAAGGAGAGGAGGGCGAAGAGGTAGAGGAAGGGGTTGCGTCGGTTTTTATAGAGAGGGAAGAGGCGGCAGCGTGGTATGGGCACCGATTCCGTCGTCGTGTTCGCCGGATTTTTGCTGAGACTGCACTGGCCTCCGAAGGACTTCATCGCTCGTTCCGCCGCCGTTGAAGCTCCTCCTTCCGCATCGTCACCGCCGTCGGATTCACCTCGTCGCGTTCTAAATGGTGCTCGCCTTCTCGTCGCCCGAACCTCGCCGGACCACCGTTGCCCCTTTCTTCCCCAAAGCCGGTCACCGCCTCCATTCCCGATCTAGCCGCCGGTGAGTCCCTTACCGTTTTCGTGCGTGTCACATCGCATCCCCGAGTCTCCTCTTCCGATCCCCTCCTTTCTTTTGCTCTCTCCACCATCGAAATGCCCCACCACCGTCACCTTTCTTCTCCACCTTCAGCCGCCGTCACACCGCCGCTCTCGTCGTCCTCTGTCCGTCCAATTTGTCCCGTTAAGTTCCCCATGCCGTCACCGTGCTCTCCTTCGTTTTTATCGGGCATCTTTGTTTCACCGTCGCCGCCGCACACCCGTGAGCTCCCTTCGTCGCCGTCACCTCGTCGTTCTTGACGTGCCATCGCCACCCAAAGAATCGCCGTGATCCCGAGACTCCGTTTTGCCACTTGATGGCAACTTCCTCGCCACCGCTCGCCGTCGCCGCCGCTTACCCGAGCGCCACCACCAGCTCCTCTGTTTCTTCCTCTCTATAGCTCTCTTTCTCTCTCTTACATGTGGGTCCCACATGTCAGTTTCCTCTATCTGTCTCTTTCTCTCTCTATCATTCCGGTCCCACCTGTCCTTTTCTCTTTCTTTCTCTCTTTTAGTTACAAGTGGGCCCTACTTGTCAGTGTCTTTTTCTTTTTCTTTTCATCCGAAGGAATATTCCATGAATATTCGTTCTCCTCTCTTTTTCTTTTTCCGTCAAATCTTCCGAGAGTCTATTCTCCTTCGTCCAAACTCCGATTCAATCCGTTCAAGTTTCTAAATCCCTCTAAAATCGAGCTTTCTTTTAGAGATGGTTTTTCTATTTTTGGATTTTGTTATAATTTCTTTTGGATTTATTTGTGCTTCACCTGTTGTTTTCTCTCTCGTTTAGACGATCTGTTTCTAGGAGTAGGAGCAGAAGCAAGTTTTGAAGATCCAAGTGTGGCAACTGAGCAAAGCAAGGCAAGTCATAATCCATTGATCATGTTGAACCTATGTTTTCAAAAGTATCTTGTTTTATATTAAATTGCATGCTATCTTTATATCAACTGTTTTTGGAAATAGTTAATCACTTATTTGTCATTTTGCCTCTATTGATTACTTTCATACTATGAATCATTTGTCACCATAGGATGGCCATTATTAGTTAGACATATTTATATCACAAACATGGATACCGTAAAGATGCTTAGTCATGCTTAGTCGTACGATAGGCTCATGTCACAAGTTAAATAATGTTAATTTGACCTAATGAGATATGAAATTGTGGTGGGTAGCTACTGCTGTTAAAAATTATGTGCCATGACAGGGGATGTCATTAGTCTTGGTTGAACGTGGTCGTGCAGTAAAGTGGGTGCTGTTAGCACATTGTGGGTTATGGTAGACTCGCCTGAATAATTGTCAAGGACTTAATCTTGTGCGCTATTAAACTAGGTCATATCGTACAACCACTTGTCTAGTGTGGGATGGACCTGGCTAACTAATTAGCAATATCTTAATTTCGGTTCCATCTTGGAAGCGTGAGTTACATGATAGATGTATACTCACAATGATGTAAGAGGCCCTGTCTGGTTAGAAAAAAACATTCAGTGTTGAAACCTTTGCGGACAAAACTGAGTTAAGAATGAGCTTTGTAAAAGTCTTGTGATGATCACTTAGTCGCACACCTACAAAAGTGTAGTCAGACACTTTAAGTTGATTTATCTCTTGTGGGTAAAGTTGTACAACCTCTGCAGAGTCAAAACTGTTTAAACAACCGTGTCCCCGATTATAGACAATGCTCGGGGATTTCACACGATATAGAGTTTTTATAAAAAATGTGTCGAGGTGTGAATGAGAAGTTCACTTAGTGAATATGAGGTTTTCTTGGTGGATGAGGAATTCACTTGGTAGTTTGTGTTAAAGGTGAATAGAGAGTTCACTTGGTGAATATAATGTTCGCTTGGTGGATGAGATGTCCATTTGATGATTTGGTTGGGAAGTTCACTTATTGTTTTCAAAGAAATTGTTTACTTATTATCTTTTAAATTACGCATTGCAATATATTTACTATCAATACCTGCTTTCTGCAAAAGAACCATACAACTATTCCTTTGTTCAAACCTTGCGTGAATATTAATTGCATATTATTCCCTATGACTTACTGAGTACTTTATGTACTTATGACTTTAAACTTTACTGTTCAGTTGAAAAAAGCCAAGCTGCTCAAGAGTTCTACAAAAATGAATTCTTCGCAGGTTTTGCGAATTATGATGTATTCTTCACTCGATTGCATGTGAGCACGTTGAATAGCCTTTCTAAGTTTTCCGTTCCACTGCAAGAGTTTCTTTGTTTCTTTAGCTCTGCGTAGCAAGTTAAGTAAACGTTGACCATAATGTCCAGTTATTGTTACTATTTTTTTATTTTGTTATCCTTTTTAGTTAAATCGATAACTGGATGGTATTTCATCGATGTTTTACTGTGTAAGCTAGTTACTGGTCTGAGATGAGTTCAGAATACACCTATGAGCTCCACCTACCATTTACCCACACTCCCTCCAACTTGTCATCCTACATGGCAAAATTACCTACTTATGATGCCACGTAGGCAAAACCACTGTACAATACCTGGTTTTAAAGTTGAGGTGCTGGACAGACTCAAACAAAGTTCGGGGTTACATGGACTTTTAAAAAAAAAAAACATACTCCGTGCTAAACTCTAATGGAGCAAAAGGTGCCTTCAAAAATTGGAGCAAAAAGGAGTTACAGTGAAGGCTCTCCAGCGGAATGAAATATTTAGAGACTTAGTGGGAAGAACATTTGTTAGGACAATACCCCATTCCTCCATCGTTAAGGCCACCTCCTATATCGTTGACAGCGTGCCTAACAATCTCGAAGCAGATCAAAGGAAATGCCACGACCAGCATGAAGCCTACCAGGCGACGAGCCGACCATACACGCATAAAACTGTTCCGTGCCCTCGCCATCGCGGCCGCGACCCACCCTAGCAGGGACGCCTCCATAGGCCTCAGCGTTGACCTACGTGCCCTCGCGCGGTGGCGCCGGCAGCACAGGTCGCGGCGGCAACAACTGCTTCACCGGCGAGGGCGGCGTAGGTTGTGGCGGCGACGGCAGTCAGCAAGCAAGGGTTGCAACAGTGGCGGCACCACGCGGTGCGGGCACGCCTGCAATGGCACAGCAAGACGGGCACGGCAAGACGACGACGGCGTCCAAAGCAATGCGGCAAAGGCGTGGGTGACGGCAGCGAGGGTAGCACGTCGTCATGTCAGTGACGGCACAGAGAAGATATAAATGGCAAAAGACCAAGGGGGGACACGGAGGATCAAAACATGTGCACTGGGCAACAAGTGGAGGCAGTAAACATCACGAGAAAGAGAGAGGTTGCTTTAAGACGTGATCTGCAACCTGGCAGATTTTTGCGAAGCGCCTCACATGACAGAGGGGCAATGGGCAATGCCCCAGCATACAGAGGTAACACACCGAACAGGCGGACAAACCTTGGATACCAGTGCCATACTAAGTCACTAACTGATAAAACGGCCGTACCTGCCGTACAAGTTTGATATCAATTTAATAGTTTACTATGTAAATGCAAATCAAGTATAAATTGTTTTCATCAACCGCTTACTCTTATACTTCTGATATGTTAAATTTGCTAATTAGATGCAACCAGATAATTAACATTTATTAAGTTCCATTAATTTCACTAAACAGTGATGCGTAGACATAAGCACAAAGAATGGTACGACGAGCAAATATGCAAGGTGACAATCATACTTGTCTAACGGTATCAAAATATGTTCTGTGTGGAGTTAAGAAAAAGATGAAGATCTAAAAAGAATAAAATTTAGTTAACAAACAATACGAAAATAAATAACAGGGAAGAAGGAAACAATGCTTAAACTTAAAAAATAAAACTGCACAAAATTAATGAAATAAAATAAAACCGGCGTAAATTTCCTTGGTGAGTTGTTCAAATCATTTACGGGGATGACAAGCGGGTCCTTTAAATTATTTATGTGCCTGTGGTTTTGTGTGAGCTATTCAATCAAAAGTAATGCTCAAAATTGTGCATGGTGTTTTTCAGTAAACGACCACACAAGAGAATGCAGTGTGCATTTTATACTACGAAGCAGGGCCTCTTCGGTGTTGTTTCATCTACAACATCTGGGCTCGTAAGGAAGCAAGGACCAATCATGTCGAAGCTCATCGGCATAATAATATATATCCTATAAGCCCCAAGCTCACAATAAGTTAAATGCTGATGGAAAGTTGCATGTGGGCTTATAAGCTTAAAAAGCTCTAGCAGGACCAAACAAGTCCGATCCCTTTGTATTGCAGTTGGAAATGCGTATTTCATGCATGATGGTTCAAAATAGTGCTCATTTAAAAGGTCTTACTTACCTCTAATTTATCTTCTTTCGCCCTGTGGCTCTTAGGAAGCATGCGAAAATCCTCCGTTAAGCTGAGACACTCCTTAACATTCTCTGGTGATACAAAATCTAGAGCAATCTTGGTGCAAGACTGAAACGATAAAGATTACTCAATCAGTTACATAACATGTGAAACTTGAATTGTATTTCTTCCAGTTCTCCTCTATCTAGTGGAGGTTCGAATTGCGGTATTGCAGGAGTACATTGAGAAATTTACCTTAAGATTCCGTACTTGATGAGGACACCCAGCAGGTATAAAAACTGCCTCTCCAAGTTTTTGTACAAATGTCCAAGGTTCGATTCCTAAACGAGCATACCAGGATTTCAAGTAACTATCGACCGAACACTGCAACCATTTGTTGTAAAGAATTGTTGCAATATCACATAAGCAGATAAACAGAACTCACCATACTCCTCTTTGAGCTTTCTTTTATGTTCCTTGGTTAGATAAAATGTTTCATCATGTACAGGGTTAAATATCTGTAAAACATAAGGTGACAGAGATTAACTATGATGGCCACAAGTACAAGGACGTTTAAAAATCACACCAGTACTAACCTTTTCAACTGGAGAACAGTATATATGGCGAAATTCCTTAGAATGTTCTCTGAGGTACAATTTCAGTTTTTCAACATCCTCCCTCCTGAAAATATCCCATAAAGCACCGCCCTTCTCATCATCCTCACTATATTTAGGTGATGATACATCATTTGCATACTCCCAGCTTTTATGACATGTATCACTTCCATCTATTGCAACACTCCTAAAACACTCCTTTTCATCCTGAGCTGTATGTCTTCGTTTCAAGTCTTTTATTGCATCTTCTTGTTCCTTAGAAGGGTCAACTTTGGCAGTGTGCATCAAAACATTAACCTAAAAATAGTCAAAATAACATAACAGAAATAAAAATAATAATAAGAAGCCAGTGAGATTCCAATCATTTTATATATGGCAAGCAGAATAGTTCACTAAATTTTTCGTCAAGAGTTTATAAAAGGGGATAGATAGCATTCATCAAGGTAATGTTTGGTCTGATTATGAGAGAGAGTGTGTACTCTGATGAAGGTTTTCATTCTGTATACAGAAGGAAATGTAGAAACATTGCTATTATAGTCTTTAACAGAGAAATGGAATCAGACAAGCACTCTCGACGAACTAAGTACAGAAAGATATGATCATCATATTGGTGTCATGGTGTGAATTGTTCTCAATTGACAAAGCAGTATAATTATTTACTTACTGCGTCAGACAAATCACAATGAAGTTTTGTAACAGAATCTCCTCTACCGAGCTCCTGTGCATAGCCATAAGCTATATATGATTTTGGGCCCATATCAAGCTTTAAGATGTCATCAGGAAGCAATGTAGAGACATTCAGCAAGCCAGATTTCAAATTTGTGTATGGTTGAAAAGGCAACGAATTGATGTATTCAACTCCATGTGAAGGCAAAAGCTCTTCAAAATGATTTGATGTAGGCCAATCCTTCAATTTAAGCACTTCAGGCCAGAGATTCGGATACATTCGACCTTCATAATACCCACTGAAGAAGTCCTGAGTGCATATCTCAACCTAGAATATGTAAACAGAAAAGATTAGTTTTTCTTTCTAGATCATGATAAATGAACAATATAATAACTCCACTGATCGGCGTAGCATGCAAGATCCACTCGGCCTCCTTAGCCACTCTCAAACAAAGCTGTCTGAAGATGATGAAATATGATCTATGCTCCCTCAGAATTTTGCACCTCCATTTTATGATCACCAGGACCTTATTACTGTTAAGAATACATTGATGACATCCTGGGTTCTAATTACACTGAACCAATGGAAAGTATAGAATCGTAATAGCATGTATCAAGATTTGGCAAGTGAGCAACATGAACAGTTGCCAAATACCCTTTATAAAAATTCTGAAGATCCTGTTTTATAAACCAAAAAGTGGTTTATTTCAACATATCTAGCACAGAATTTTTGCCTTTGGCATGTCTAGCTTGCGCAAGACAAACAAAATGTAGTGCATCCTTCCATCTAACAATTACCAGTTAACAGTCTACAGCATTCGAGGAATAATTAGTGTAACATAGATTTGTAGATGTAGGAATGTATTGCACTAACCTCACAGCAAGACAAACAATCGATAGCCTGCACATTTTTCATCTCAGGACTAGTACTAGCACCATGTACTTCAGACCACATGTCGGGTGGCTCCCAGCTCAAATGCGACATTTTCTTCAGTACCCCTTGAACAATTACAGGCTCTCCTTTCACCCAGTGCCTCTGGAAGTGCTCAAGATCATCTGGCTTCCCGTTATCTGATGTTGGACAGTATATGTAGTTATCTGTGGAATTCTCTCTGGCGGCAGCTTGCCTTGAACTTTCATTGTTAGTTGAACACGAGCATTCACATGTATATCTACTAATAATATCAGAAGGTACCAACTTCCTAGTCATTTCTAAAGCATCCATTTCGAGCTTATTTAACCAATCTTTTGGAAACATCTGTCTCAACTTAAGAATATGATTACCACATCCACCAAGTTCAGTTGGAGGGCAATGAATACTCCCGTCAGCATTAGCTTCCCACTTGATAGTCTTAGATTGGCAACTAGACAATCCTGTTTCTTTGTAATTTATCAACTCCGGCAATGGATCACCACCATGCATATAGTCAACTCCTCTATTAGGATAAGACACCAGTACCTCCTGACAAGAGAACTCTAGATGGCGTTTGCGAAGCTCCTTACAGCATAAAATACATAATTCATATGAGCAGTTCGGACAGTTTCTATGCAGATCAAAGATTGAAGTTCTGCAATTGTCACTGGTTCACATGGAAAAGAAATAATAGCTGTAAGATTTGAAAGAACAACAGAAAGCGCAAATGCAACAATATTTGATAAATGGAGCAGTACCAGTACACCCTCTCATCGTTCCGCAAGCCAGCCTGCTCTACACTCATTTCAGACAATTCCAATCCTGTTTGGGGAAAAGAGGGGAAAGTAACTAAGAAACAGTTGCTAGTCACAACTAGTTAAATTGTTCCTGATGTTCTAAATAAACTAGTTTACCTTGAATTTTGGCCTCTATTTCTCTCCCATCCATCTGCTCCTTGTTCAGGTCTGTCAAACAAGGCACCAGGTGGTACAACAGATATCTAGCATACTTTCGTTTAGTTTCAGCATCAACCTCATCAGGTCTCACATCTAATGTATCTACCTTATCTGATATGACAGATGCATTATTATGAACCCCGGGTGACTTTACACCTGGGGCATCAACCTTCCCTTTCCTTGTAACTGATCTACTGCTGCTACATTTTCTCAGAACTGAGCTCTACAAGGGGAGAAAATACACATCTTTAGTACTCGGCAAATTATAATTTATGGCTATGTTTGTAAAGCTTGTAGATTAAACAAATTGTATAACATGGAAAGTTGATATTTTTTTACAACTCTCTTATGACTTAACGAATCATGCAAGTATGTCAAACTCTCCAGAGTCCAGACCATTTTGCCCTGTCTAACAACAATCCACTACAAGTCACAGCATTGCCACAACAACATTCTTTTTAAACAAGAAATCATATGAAATTTAGAAAGTCTAGTTTCTGCATCATGCTGAATTGATGATGTATCTATACCAGGGGAAAAATCAAAATCTCAACAAGCAACAAGATACCTTGGGTTCACCCTGCTTGGCCTTGCCATTGCACCGCGTACACTTGCAGACTTCACGGCAGAACGGGCACCCTGCTCTAACCTCAGCCAACGACATCGCCGGGTACCTGAAAAATTACAGGCATTCCTGAGAATTCCCATAATCTTCCCACAAATAACCGGACAGGGCGAGCGGTGGGAACGATCAGTGTCGTACTTGTTCCTGACACAGACGGCGCAGTAGATCTTCTCGCTGCATCGCGCACACTTGATCATCTCCTCCGGCCGCTGCCTCACCCTCTTGCACTGGTGACACGACCTTCCCCCCCTCCCGCGGCCCTGCTTCTTGCCGCCGGCGCGGCTAGTGCTCGGTGTCCTATCCACCCCCGCCGCCGCCGCCGCTGGCGGTGCCACGTCCTCCTCCGGCAACAAGAAGCCGACGCCGCGAGGCGTCTTCCCCCTCCCGGCGCGCTGTGCAATTGCGCCGCCCCCGCTGCTCCCCGCCTTCTCCTCCGCCACCAACTCCTCCTCCAGCTGCGCCACCACGCCGCTGCGCGGCCTCCTCGGCACGGCCTTCCATGGGCCCGACGCCCCGGAGGTAGACGGCGACCCAGACGACGCCAGCGAGGGCGAGGCCGTCGCAACGCGCCGCCGCTTGGACGACGAGGGCGCGGACCCCGGCTGCCTCCTCTTCCTCCCCGCGCTCTCTAACTCGACCCCCCACTCCTCGTCCACCGCCGCCATGGCCGGCGACGGGAGACAGCAGCGCAGACCACGAGAACCCAAGCAGTGAAGGCAAGGCAAGGGACGCGAACAGGATGGGAATCAATCCGAGGCTGCGGCGATAGCCAGAAATCAAAGCCGCGGGTTTCCGGGGATCGAGATATTAAACGGCATCACCTACCTATCTATCTATTCGCCGGCCATGATCCGGAGAGATCGATCGGGTGGTGGACTCGTTGGGATCGTGTGGGATTCGTCGCACGCGGGGAGGGAGGGGAGAACGTGGAACGCGAGCGGGAAGGAGGAGGGGAAAGAAACCGGGGGAACCTGCGAGGCGCGTCCTCCCGCTGGTTTTGGTCTCGTTTGCTTGGTTCGGTTTGTGTGGTTGGTTGCTGGGTTTATTCCAGGAAAGGGGTAGGCGTCGCCGAGATAGCGAGGAGGAGGAGGAAAGGTTTCGTGAGCCTGCGCTGCGGTGGCCACCTGATCGCGTCGTGTCATCTCGTCGTACTGCACGGGGAGGCGACGGGGGGACTGAAGCTGGCAGGTGGGGTACATCACGCCGGAGTGTGCCCGGGCCTGCGTGTCAGTGGGAGAGGCGCGGGTTGCGAGGTCGAACGAATCTTCCTTTGTTTGGTACACTTGAAAGAAAGATGCTATCTATGTTTGACGATTCATTTTGCTATAGTTAACATGATGGGATTGGTTGTTTTGTTTCCTGGCACATTTAAAGTTCATCAAGTTTCCTCGCAAAAAAAAATGGTTAATCAAGTTTGATTTTTTTTCGCAGATCATGTAATGCTGCCGAAAAGCACTTTTAGACTATGGAGACAAACATTACATATCGGCAGTCCCACGTGGAACCAAATAGCCAAAGCTCACCCTGCTGCCGAGAAGCTAACTGGGGCTCCGTACTATGCAGACACAAATTAACCGTGATGGCTTCGAGCTCGAGCTCGAGCTCGGCCAGTTGACACCCAATCCGAGGGACATACTTGGCCCAAATAGCGAACTTCACGAACCTAATCGGCCCTTTTGAGACGTAAAAAAATCAAAGAAATCAGATTGGGGCATGCGCGTATGGGATTCGGATCCTAGTAAACGAAAGGGTCCAGATTTTATAGAGGTACTGTAGTGGTCACTTCACACTTTTCAGATTTAATGTTGTAGCAAATACACTATAGCAGCCAAATCCTAACCATCCATCTTTGATCAAACACTCCAGAAGTTCTCCTAATGCAGGCAACTGTAGCCCTCTGCATTGCTTAGTTTGTAATGCAGAAGATCCTCTTCCAAGAAGAATTTAAGGCCGAAATGGACCATTCGCCCTTCCAAAAATAGGCAGTGCTAAATGCACACACGTAAAAGAAACATTCTCTCTGATTCTAAATAGAAATCGTTTTAGATATTGACATGGACTCCAAGATGATACTTTGATCATCATTTTAACTACGTTGATGGTCAAGCTTTGGTAATTCTTTATATATTGATAATCAAACCTAAAAATGTTTGACTAACACAGATGTTAAAACGACTTGCATTTGTAATCGGAGGTAGTAGTTTATAAGACAAACACATTGGGGCTTTCTGATAACTTGATTAAGGGATTAGCTCGTGTAGTAGAGTCAATCATTGCACTAAAATGTCGGGCCACAATCTCTTGCTGTGTTTTCGTCTCATTATCTGACTAGGTACACTATGTTGTGCTACGCTGTTAATATATGCAATCTGGTTAGATATAGCTATACATACCAATATAGTAAGATTTTGTTGCACTGTTATCGCTCAAAAAAATGTTACTTCAAGTAGTTACTATAACCAAAAAGAGAAAACAAGTACTGCACTGACTCAGTGAAGAACCATTCACGGTTGTAGCACGCACGGGCGAAGTACTGCGATGCTTCAGGATTTTTTTTTTCTTGTTGTCTATTCCTCAAGCGACTACATTTTGTTACTTTTCTCAACCCATGGACGAAGATCTGACCACCATCATCACTTCCATTACTTTCTAAATATAACCAACACCTCACCTGCAGCACAAAGAATTATTCAAACCTGAACAAAAATTAAATTTAAATTCGGTGGGCCGCTACAAAAGACAAGAGACAAAAAAAAAACTCTAGCCTAGAAAAATATAGAGTAAATTGCACCTACATAAATTTATAAGGCGTGTGCATCTAAGTTACTGAACTATGAACTGTTCATTTAAGTCAATGAATTTGTTAAACTGTGCAAAAGAGGCCAGAAGAGGTTTTGTAAGGCTCACGAGGCATCAATGTGGCACTGATGCTTACATGGCATTGATGTGGCACTCACTTGCCCTTGCCGTTGGGCCTCATGAGGTGCCCTCAAACAGCGTCATACATAGCACACACGTCCAAATCCTCGAGCACGATGTCCCCAACGCTGTCAATGGGGGCACCACGGCGGTGACGCCCCCATTGGCAGGTCCCAGGATGCGCCCGCTGACCGTGACAGTGCATGCATCATGGGCGGAGCTATCTAGGGTGCGCACGGGAACCCCCAAAAATTTTGAAAATTATCTTATATACCTTTTTTTATATAGTTTTAGTTGAAATTGGATTTGATTGCAATTTGATAATACTTAAGAGAATTATATGCATATTGTATTCCATGACATTTTTCCTGATTTTGTGGACAGTCTCGCACCTTGTTCTCTACCTATGTGGCTCTATGTGAATGGTGCGAAAGTGTTTTATTTTATTTAGCTCTTAGGAACTTCTTTAGTTTCTAACTCAAAAATAAAGTGTCCAATTCTCTATTTGTTGCACCATTGCGATCGTCACAATGAGTGCAGTGATTCAAAACTAATAGACATTTTGCTTATGTCATTGGCTTTAGTAGCTGGAGCTTTTGAAACCAAGTCAAATGGTAACAGAGACACATGAGATGTAAATAGGCCGCATCTATGTGAATGGTGTGAAAGTGTTTTATTTCATTTAGCTCTTAGAAACTTCTTTAGTTTCTAACTCAAAAATAAAGTGTCCAATTCTCTATTTGTTGCACCATTGCGACCATCACAATAAGTGAAGTGATTCAAAACTAATAGATATTTTGCTTATGTCATTGGCTTTAGTAGCTGGAGCTTTTGAAACCAAGTCAGCTAGTAACAAAGACACATGAGATGTAAATAGGTTGCATCAATGTCAGCACACTAAGTATGGATGTATTAAAATCGTATGTGTTTTCGAATGGTAGGGTACGTGAACTATCATGCGGGCCGTGTGGTGTACCAATAAAAATTATGAAATGACTACACATTTTTAATAATACGTTCACACATATTTAAAACTTATTTATCAATGTTAGTAATTGTTATCATCACCACTCCATAAAATTAAGTTTTCACAACTAAAGGTGTACAATAGTAAATTGATTGGGGGGAAAACCCAACTAATTATATAGAAACATTAAGTTGTTGGAGATATGCCCTAGAGGCAATCATAGAGATGATTATATTTCATTATGTTCATAATTTATTAGATAATATGTATATCATTAATATTTATTATCAAGTATGTGACTTGATTGTAAAACTCTATATTTCTGCGATGATTATTCTTAAACGTTCCCTAATCGGAAACATATGAGGACACATATGAATAGACTAGCATATGTATTGATTGATGAACATGTTTCACGGGTCATAGATATAGAGATATCAAACCAATAATATGGACACATGTTAGCGAACATGGGGTTGGATCGACCCACTATGAGATACTGCGAGAACGTTGTTTTCTTACATGTCATCAGTTGGTCTCATTTAGAATGTGTATGCTATGTCCTTAGACTTGAGGTCATCGCATGTACTCGAGATGTGTAATGGCTCACTTAGGGGTTGTCTAACGCTACTCCGTAACTGGGTAGTTATAAAGGTAGCTTTCGGGTTTTGTCATGATGCATGCAATGAGACATGGTCGATCAAGATAGGATTTGCCCCTCCATGCAATGGGAGAGATATCTCTAGGCCTCTCAAGTGATTAGATTCCAGAAATGCATGGCCATGCTACTCGCGGTTAAAGAGTTAACCGTAGTCGGGGAATTTAAGTCACGTGATCGAGAAAGAGTGGTCAAGCTAACCAACAAGGATGGCACATACTCGCCTTGAGCTTGATCGATATCATGAGGCAAAAGGAAATGCATATAATTTTTGTTGAGGTTCGTCTGATATGATCTTTACATATACTTGGGAGTCGGCATGTCTTGCTAGAGGTCGCTACCGATTAGTGAACGAGTAGGAGTACTCGGGCCATGTCCAAATGTACGTGAACCTATAGGGTCGCACGCTTAAAGGGCTGGGATTTATGTTGCATGGTGATCTAAATTCTTGTGGGCCATGAGTTCCTAATGGGCCTCAAAGTTCGAGACCCATCAAGGATGCATATATATAGAGGGGCAATGGCTTAGGGTTAATATGATTTTTGGAATTCCTGAAACCCTAGTGGCCACACCTTCCTCATCCAGTACCACGCATCCAGCACTAGCACTCCAGCGCGTGATGCCCCTGCCCTGTACGTGTGGATACCTTGGAGGTGTTGATGCGAAGGAGGCAATCCAGTCGGAGATTGACAAGCTCCTCAAGGCTAGGTTTATTCGTGAAGTCGATCACCCAGAGTGGCTCGCTAATCCTGTAATGGTTAGAAAAAGCCATGGGAAATGGCGAATGTGTATTGACTTCACAGATCTTAATAAAAGCTTATCCGAAAGATAACTTTCCCCTTCCACGCATTGATCAACTTGTAGACTCTACTTCAGGGTGTGAATTATTAAGTTTTTTAGATGCATACTCAGGGTGTGAGTTTTGTAGAGGTAATTACTTACACAAATCTTTATTTCATGTATACATACCTGGTCATTTTCTTGGTCTTAATTTTGAAGCGCGCCGACGCAAAATCCGTCGCGTTCGCCTTCCTCTTCTTTTCAACCAACTTCACTGGTTATGGTCCGGTGGGGTCGGTTAGATCCGCTACGTCCTCCAACCAAAGGTCGAAAGAAATGTTCTCGACTAACTGATCGAGAACAAGATCCCTGACCATGGGGTCAGAGGGTGTGGTCTCGTCGGTCTCCAGATCAGTTGCCACGGTAGCAACTGGCAAGTCCTTGGTGATCACATTGGAGTCCACGATAACTGCCTAAAATAACAATCAACGTTAGTTAGGTGATGAACATCCTTCATCTAGGATATACGTTTCTGTTTGGTTACCTACCTCTATAAGGCCAACATTCTGTGTGGTCGTATGAGTGGTTGGAGCGCCAATCGGCTCACAACTTTTAGTGGCCTCATTGATCCTCAGCCCGATCGACTACATATTAAAGAGGGTTTATGGTAAAACTGATTGGAAAACATATAAAGATGAAAAGTGGTTGATATTTTTACCTTAAGTCTCTCAGCTCTCTCTTTTGTAGAAACAACCGCTAAGATCCGTGGGAAATCAGCCTTCTCGCCAGGCTCTCTGACGCAGATCATCTTGACAAGGCTTTTAATCTCATCAGGAGACAAAGCTGTAAGAATAAACAAGAGACTTTAGGATCACAAAAATAATTGACCAATGTAAGCAAACCGGTTGGAATTCTTCAGAACTTACCCTCCTTGGAGTCTTTGGTTGCATCATCACGACTAATATACCAGAGCATCGAATATGCTTGGGCCTTTAAGGGGCTGATCCGGCGCATGGAAAAGTCATTTACCACATGCCAGGAGGTTGAACCCTTGACATTAAGGAGTTGGATGGCTTCAACCCATCTCCCTACTTTTCCCTCCTTCTTCGTGGAGGAATGCCATTCTGGATTCTCGACCGTCTTCTTACCAGAATAGTAAAGACTGTCTTTCTTAGTGTCCGTCATGTAGAACCAGTTTTTCTTCCATGACAGCCACGAAGACTTTGAGTACATAGGAATGTACTCATCAACTTTTCCATCATAGAGGCGCAAGGTGCACTCTCTAGGTGTCCCGGTCGTCTTCCCCAACTTCGCCATCCTGTAATAGTACCTGAAGAGATCCAGAGTTGTGGGAATTCCCAAGTACGCTTCGCAGAGGTAGATGAAGACGCTGAGGATGGCGATGGCATTGGGAGCAAGATTCACCAGTTCGACTCCGCAATGCTCCAAAACATTGGGAAGAAAAGAGTGAACTAGGAGCCTGAATCCGCATTCGATATATGCGAGGAAGACAGGAATTTCTCCCATCTTCACCGCTCGGAGAATGCTCTCCGGCCGCTAATCTCCAAGAAATCAGGTTCTTGTCAGGAAGCAACCCGCTCTTCTCCAAGCTCTCAAGCTTCTTCTCGCTCAAATCAGAAGCCGACCAGTTGGTGATACGATCCAACATGGCAGAGATTTGGATAGGCGAAGAAAGGAGGTTGTAGAAAGTTGTAGACAAAGGGAGGTTAGAGACGATTTTTCTCTCAAGAGATGAAAAGGGAAAGCAAGAGGCGTAAAAACCTAAGCCCTGTGCTAAGGTATTTTATAACCGCAATTCTTTAACTACAGTCGGGAGTTACCCAAAAAGTCTAATTGACAAAACCTTTTGTCCAACAGATAGAAAAACCCTTCAGGTCCCAAGGCAGTTTCTCAACTTTAAAGTGAATACAGACCACCTCGAGTGTCACAGCATTAAATGAGGGTCTACCCTGTACGACTTCATTGGGAGATAGTGTTCGTACGACCAATTCACTTAAAGTTCGGAGGCTAGCCGACGAGAATTAAACTCTCGATGTATTACTTTAATACATAATAAAAGACCATATGTCTTCATGGTCGTAACCCCTAAGGATCACGACCTCTGTGGTTGTAAGAGTTCTAGAGGTTATTTTGAGGATACCCTAGTCGGACGAGGGCCTGTACCCTGTCCCTGACCAGATGACCGCTCATAGAAGCATTGAACTGGCATCCGGATCTAACTCTGAGTATATTCCATACCGTGTGATGAATGGAACACATCTCATATTTGGTCCATACCACGTGACGTTTCATAATCTAAAGACACTGATAACAACCACCTTACAATTGTGTGTCTCACAGGCGCGCAACCATCGAATGGTTGATACTTTGTCAACCACTACCTCCCTCCGACCAGACGTGTCACTTCCCAACAGGCGCCACTTCTAGGACTAACTGCCACCACTTCGTCAACTACTTAAAGAAGGACGCAAGCGGCAAAAGGGGGAGATCGAATCCAATTCGGAAGATCAATAGATGATTGGATTCTAATAGCATAGCAAGCATTACGCTCAATATAATTAGGATTAGTCCACCGCCTTGTCAAAGGCACCCCTTGTAATAGCCAGTTCATAGCAATAAAGAGCAGTCACATTCTCTCCCAAGAACTCTCTGCCATTTTCCTCTTTTCATTTCGTAAGATCCACGACTCGATCATCGACAAAATGGGTACATTAAATGCTAAAAAAACTAGCTATTTTTGGTTTTGGTACGGTAATTCCGTTGTACAAACCCGGTATTACCATTCTGCGGTAGTACCACTCTTCTCGGACGGTATTACCGCAATCTAATTTCAGCACAGACGAAAAAAAGGTCATAACTTTTGACTCCGATGTCGGAATTGAGTGATTTTGGACTCTATGGAAAGATTATCTAGAGGGATACACAACCAATATATTTGATTGATCTCAAACATATTTGATCAAATCAGGAAGCACAACTCTAAAGAGTTAACACATGGCCTAAGTCTAAGAAAAGAGCAACGAGCAATCTTAGACCATGCCAAGGAATGATGCATGACCCTCAATAATTTGCAAAACACATTTGCATACTTAGATCATGCCACAAGGAGTAGGTACATGGACTTCAATAATTTGCAAAACATATTTGCAAAGTATAGTCACATGCTACAAGGATTAAATGCATGAGCCTCAGCTATTTGCAAAACACATTTGCAAATAATAACATCATGCCACGGAGAGCTAGAGCAAGCGAGATTGAGCTATCAACACATGATGAGACTCAAGCTACTAGACAAGTCCCCTCTTAATAGGACGACAATCCTATACTAGCAATCTGGTCTTCCAACCAAACACCAAGACCGGTAAAAGACTAGGAACACATTCTTAGCCCTAGCTAGTTATACCTTTGCCTTGAGCACCTCTTGAAGCTTGATGACGCACATCTTCACTTCAAGTCTAGGTCATTGTCTTGATATGCATCAACCCATGATGCATCCTTCACTTGACCTCCATCAACACATGATGGGTTTTCTCTTAACTTGATAATCAACTCATCATCATCTCCTCTTCGAGATCTTGATGTGCATCAACATATGATGGCATCCAAAGTCTCCATCATCATGGAACATAACTTATTTATCTGTCACACCCTGGGTAAACAACCCCCGGGACCCACTGTGCATTCTGGACCAGTCCCATGATTAGTAGCTAGTCCGCACAGTTCAACACGATGAGATCACACCATACAACAAACTATAGAAGAAGCAGACAAATTGACATTAACATAAGCAAAAAACCTTATGGTCAAAGTTGTTACAGAGTGCCACGTAGGGCTACAATAAAAGAGCTCACAGCAGAACCAAAAGAACATGTGGAGGCCATTCGACATGCCCACAGGCAATCGAGTGGAGGACGTCCTAGCACATAAGGTCTTCAAAGACCTCCTCTTCAAAGAGGTCAGAGCACCCTGGGAGGTCTTCTTCAGCTGTTGATCAACCAGAGGGCACAAGCCATGAGTACTTTGAATGTACTCAGCAAGTCGTAGGGAATTGTATGCAAATATTATTTATGCAAGGCTCAACAAGGAATAGCTTTATGGTTACTTTGCAGAAAGCCAAATTGACATGAAATACAATACGTAGATTGCAAAGCACAAGTTGGAAAGAGTAGTATATAAGTAAACAAGTTTTTTGAAAACAGCTCATGACCACCCTGGTCACTTCCCAGTCCTCCCGTGACCACCCTGGTCACGGCCCAGACCACTCACGACAAGTTTGAAAAATTCTACCCCTTGCGTGAAATCATTAGGCATGTCCATAACTGGGGACACGGCTATTCGAATAGATTTACACTCTGTAGAGGTTGCATAACTTTACCCACAAGACACGAGTTCTCTAGTTTGTTTGGCACCCGTTGATGCCCCTGGTCACTAGCTTAGGTAAGCAGGCTAGAACACGTGATAAGGCCTTTACAAGGTTCTGCTTTGACTCGGTTCCGCTCGCTAAGGTTTCGCCTTCCTGCCCCCCCCCCTTCGCCAAGTGTGCGTGCCCATCCCATGTCTTACACACTTCCACCAAAACGGAACCGAAGCAAAGCATTGACAATTAGTTGGCCAGGACCACCCCATAATGGTCTTGTGGTTGCACGGTATAGCCCGAATCAATGGCTTACAAGGTTAAGTCCTTAGTGATTGTTCAGGCGAGACCTCCTCATCCCAGTGTGCTTAAAGCACCCCCTTTACTGCACGATTAATCGTCCGAGCAAAAACATTTTGGGTCCAACCCGGCCAATGACCACCCTAGTCATGGCGCAACAAATTTTATTAGTGGCCACACAAGCCAGGGCAACACATGCCAAGACAACACATGCCACCATTCCATAATTACTTAGTCAAATTTATCATTAAGAAACAGGTGATCGAGAGATATTGCATAACTAAGCAGGTCTAAGCAATATATGCACCCATGTTGGTATCACAATAAAGAGATCCAACTAAGATTACCCAACATATGGTGGTCCAAAGATACATGCCAACATGTCGAACACAAGTATTCAAGGGGTCATACTGACAATTAGGTGTTTAACTAATTCACAAACCATTTTTATACAAATCGCCATGCATGTTGGTATAAAAACAATATAATTTTGTAAACTGGGAACAACATGATCAAAGGTCTATGACTTGCCTTCGATGAAGAGCTGAGGTTCTTCGGTAGAGGTCGCCGGGTCCATGAACTCTTCAGAGAAGCTGGAATCTACACGGGCGAAAAAGAGCCAAATAAATACAACGAATTCAAATAAAACCAAAACTACCAAACTAGAACAAAAGAGAAACACTGAAATAGAAACAGACTCTCGGGAGGAGGTCCTGAGGAGGAGGTCCAAAGGAGAAGGTCCTAAGGAGATCCAAGGGAGGATACGACTAACCAACGTGGTCGTGCAAGGATAGAACTACGCAACATAGTTGTGAGAGATACACAACTACGCTACGTGGTTGTGAGAGCAAAAAGGGAGATCAAGGCACGGAGAAACTCACCCGAACGGAGGGAAAGAGAGAGAGACTGGAGAAGGATGGCGAACGGCGCAGGTGCTCCGGCGAACTCTTCAGCAGCGAGGAGGTCGAAGACAGCACAAGTTCTAGCAGCTCTTTGGCAACGAAGAGGTGACGGCGCAGCTTCAATGGACTCCTTGGCGAAACTTCAAGCTCGGTGAAAACAAGATGAGAGCAAAGGAGAGTTGGATGAGGAAAAGGTGATGATAGAGGGTTGCTTGAGCTTTTATAGCCGGGGAGGACAGGAAGAGCAGCTGAGAGACTCAAAGACACACGTGTTCAAGGGTAGGTGAAGGAGAATATGGGAGCAGTTCGGGGAGGAGACAAGAGGGGGAACAGTACTACAAAAGGTGACAGCATTTAATGTGACACAACAGCATTTAATGCGCTAGGACCTTTGCGTCAGCAGCGACGCAACGGCAGGAAGGAGAATATGAATAGAGCTGACAGGTGAGACTAGTCAAAACTTGGAAAGGTGGTCCAGCCAAAGGGGAGGTCGAGACCAATAGAGGAGGCCGCGACCAGGGGAGGTTGTGACCCAAGGGGTGATATTTGCAAAAAGGCTAAGAGGGTGTTCTTTGCAAAAGGACCAAGAAAGTGGTCTCGACACAAGGGGGGGTCGCGGCCCAAGGGGAGGTCGCGGCCCAAGGAGTGGTCGCCAGGACCACCTGGAGGTGTTGGACTAAAAAGGAGGTCCAAACGAGAGGGAGGTCTAGACTAAGAGGGAGGTCCAAACGAGAGAGTGGTCTAAACCAAAGGGAGGTCTAGACTGAGAGGGAGGTCCAAACGAGAGGGAGGTCTAAACCAAAGGGAGAGAGAGAGAGGTCTAAACCAAAAGGGAGAGAGGGAGGTGAGCTATGCCAAGGAGAGAACGGGGCGAACAGAGAAAAGGGATTTTCAAACACCAGAGAACCCTAGCAAACTCAAAACAAACAAAACTCGAATTAATTGAAGTTTGATTTAGTCATTTTAAACACCTTTAATTTTAAAATCTCAAGTTAAGCTTTAGAACTTCAATAAAACCAAATTGTTCTTTTTATTTTGAAAATTTTCAAAAAGGCTCAGAAAATTGGGATGTTACATTATCCAACTCGTGGAAAGTGTTAGTCTCACATATAGATTTATCATTAATCACTAAAATACTCTATTAACTCATAATGGCAGGTCTAGATTCTTCAATACTTCAAGCTCATATTGTCAGATCATAAACACACAACACGTTAGCGTGCGACTGAGCCGAGATAACAAAGTCTTTTCACTGCTCAACCTTTTTAGCCTCTACCTGGTAGGACCTTGGACCATACAGCCCTCGGGAAACCACCGACCCATAGTGGATCTCGTAGCCTGATGCTGATGGTGCCTACCGTTGTGTAGACCAACGAGTGTCCCTTCAAACCCACTCATGTCCCACCCCAATTTCACTGCTGCTTTGTCACACTAGAGCAGTTGACATCCTGTAGATATTCAATTGGAATAGCAGTGTACTAAGCCAAAGTGGAATGACCACACATGTGGTTGAGCGATTTCTGTGTCTGTTACTTGGCACAAGGTTCTTGGCCTTACTTGTCTCCAGTGAGGAAATAGACCAACACCAACTCGTGGTTGTCCACCTACTTAATCTCACCTTCGACTCACTTTTAACACAAGTCTATTGGGTTGACCAACTTCCTGGTCTCAGCCCTCAACTTTCCACCAAAACCATTGGCGATTAGCCAACACTGCTTTTCAGGATTTATACACACATTGTGTGACAAAGCTACTTATATAGTTATTATTTTATGTAAACTTGTCATGGTGAATATGGCCTACAAGGAATAGGTGGGTTTGTTTGTGGGGTAACATGATTTATCTATTTATCATGGCATTCCAAAGTATTGTTTCAATATTTAAAGTAATTGGCATAAATATGATAAGGAAAGCAATAATATAAATACATGAATTATAGGCTCAAAATGATCAAAGGAATGCAACTTGCCTCCTTGCACAAAGTCTTCTAGTAATTCGTATTGTCCGGCATCTTCCGAAGCTTGGTCATCGAAGTCGTGACCTAACACGAAATTAAAACAAAATAAACCGAATAAAAAGTCTGGCTCGACAAGGAATGAGCTGGGAACAACAAGCAAGTAAAGAAATTCGGAAAGAATCATAAAGAAAGGTGATATGGAGTGGTAGGAATTTATTCAGTGCTTAATTGGATTGAACAGAACTGAGATTTGGATTTACGGGCTCGAAACGGTCGAAATGAGTATAAAATGTCAAATTAGGGTTTTGGAGGTGAAAAGTGTTGGTCGATGAATAGTACTTTTTTACTATTCACGTACGGAAATAGGTGGTGAACAGTACTCGCGTTTTTCCTGTGTCCTAAAAATGCACGATAACGAACTATTTTGGGTGATGAACAGTAATCAGGTCTTTGCTGCCTCGTATTGTGAACAGTAAATGCCTTTTACTGTTTCGGTTGAAAATGAACAGTAAATGGTTGAATAGTGTTGGGCTAAGCCCATTGGCTTGCCAAGCCCGAAGGCCAATTGGGTCGGCCTTAAAGGCCCAAAGACTGGCGTGCTTGAGCCGCACGATCAAGGCCGCCAGAGACCCTAGTCGAGAGGAGAAAGCGGCGCTCGGTGGCGGGGCTCGTGGTCGCGGAAGCATCCACGAGCCAAGGGGTTTCCATTTTGGGGCTTTGGACGGGTGGTGGAGGTTCGGAAATAGGGCGGCGGCGGCAATGGCGCACGGCCGAGACAGGGGATGCTGGTGGCGGTGATCCGGCCGGGCTAGGTGGTGCTTGAGAATCAGTGGTTGGTGGGGGTTTCGAGGAAGGTTGGGGTGCACCGAGGTGCGTTGTCCACATGCACTGTGGATGGTGCGGTGGTAGGGGCATGGTGCCGACGAGGCTCCGACGAGGACATGGGTAGGGGAGGTGGGGGAAAGTTGCGGGGTGGCGGGAGGGTGCTGGAGTCGGTGTTGGAAGGGAGGGGGAGGAATAGGTGCGACGAATTTTGCCTTGGGGCTCATTAGGGAAGAAAAAGCAGGCGACAACGATTCTTGAAATTTGGCCGACGCCGGTGACGAAAGGGAGGTGGTGTGCTCCGGAGGGGCTTTTATAGCCCGGGGAAGGTGGTGGCGCTAGGGATTGGGCAAAGGCGAGCGCGGCGCGTGGGCAGCAACGTGGTTGGGCGGCCGTGAGCGGCGCCGGGCGGGGCAAGGTGGCAGTGTGGTGGCGGGGTGAGGTGGTGTGGCGAAGGTGGTGGAAGGCGCTGACGGAGGCGAAGGGGAAGCGTCGAGGTGGTGCGTCGGTGACACGGTGACGCGAGGAGGAAGGTGGGGAAGAAGCGCTCAAGGAAGAAGCCATTTTCGAAGAAAACGTGAAGGCCGAAAAAGGAAAGCGGTTTGGGGAGAGAAACTTCTGAATTGGGAAAGAATTCAAAAAAGCCAAAAGATTCAGAAACTTTTGAAAATCCAATTTTTTGGGTTATTTCAAATCCCTGATAGAATGACACTCTAATGGCAGTGGGAACGAGTAGTCCAGGGAAGCGGCAGAGCTCACCATTGACCCTTCCCATGGGGGCATGAGCACCAAAAGCTCGGCTTCTGCTCCACTCACAGGGTCCATCTTAAATTCGGCTACTTGGGGATCGTTCGCTTCGGGCGAATGCGCGGTACCGGCACCGCGATAGTTGTCCAGATGGAGGAGCTTCATGAGCGCCTTCTGCAGCTTGATCACTCACCGGCGTTGACGGTGCCGACCTCGATGATCTCTGCCTCGACAGGGTTGTAGACGGAGGAGAGGCACTCCACGAGGCAGGAGGGGCAGATGAGGGAGGGAGAGAGAGAGAATTGAGGAGGGTTGCCATGTCAGCGTCCCAATGCACACGTGGATTACATGTCAGCTTGGAAAACCTCTTCTGGGCTTCTTTTTGTACGGTTTAACAAGTTATTCACGTAAATGTACAATTTCATAAGTCAGTGATATAGATGCCCTCACCTCACAAGTTCTTGTACCTGTGGTACAATTTACTAAAAAAAAATAAGGTGAAACCTTCAAATAAAAAATAAATGGAACTAAAAACAAATAAAAATAAAATCAGCGGCATATCTATTCCCTTATAAAATAGAAGCCAGAGAAGGGCTGGACACTTGGATACCACAAGGCCGAAGCCAAGCCACACGTATGTACTGCAGGATGATCTGAAGAGTTCTCGCCGTCATCGAATGTCACACTACCCGCAGTGGTTGACAGGTGCGCTAAATTTAGTAATCGAGGCTGATGGGTTGGCCCTACTTGTTAGTAGATATGTAGATCTCATCTATCATATCACTTTGGATAAAATGTGATATGACAAATCAGGGGTTCTTCTGAAACATTTTGTAAAACCTAGAGTTTTGTGTTACCTATGCCCTAAAAGATGGAGTTTGTAAATTTTACTCTATGAAATCTAGTTAGTTGTAGCTATCCTACCAATATAGTAAGGCTTTTTTACACTCTTATTGCTCAAAGAAAATGATACTCAAGTGGTTAATAAGTACCGCACAGACTCGGTGAAGATCCTTTCACGGTTGTGGCACGCACTGGTGAAGTACTGCAATGCTTTTAAGATTGTTTTTTAAACGATTACAAGGAAGATCCAACTTGCTAAGCAAGGATGGACCGGTGGAAAAGTAATGAAATCAGCGGCATATCTGGACGCCTATGCTAAGTTCTTACCTATACATGTACTGCCCGAGTAGAGAAAGAAGTGTGGTATGCTTCTCGTTCTGTAATAATTCCAAATGCGAGTTCGAGATGCACATGATTCCCTGCAAGTTTAATTTCTATCAGGAGTTCAGGACAAGAACATATAGTGGTGCTTTTGCTTTTCCCTTATACTTGCATACCACCTCAAGGCCGGCCGAAGCAAATCCACACGTACTGCAGGGTGATCTGTAGGCCAAATTCTTGACAACTTTTGCGAAGACTCATCGCATCAGATGGCGCCGGAACCGGAACCGGAACCGAGTCAAGTAATCCTCGGCTCTCTCGCGCCTTTCCCCGTGCTCGTGCACGACCGGCCGGACAATCTGCAGACGCTGTTCAGCGTCTCCGATCACAAGTCGCGCGCTATCAGCATGCCGGCAGGTACTTCGCGACGTCGTACGGCTGGATGCTGGTGCTCGACCCTGAAACTCCGGCGACCTTCCTGTCATAGTATATAGTTTTTAGATGTACCTGTGCCTGTAAGCATTGTAATTTGTATGCAAGAGACTGACACTTCTCAGGCTCTCAGCAAATGAAAAGTTCGGCCATACGTGAATTTCTTTCCCAGTGCATAGTGATCGTGTTTTACAATGGTATACGTGAATTTCTTTCCCAGTGCAGGGCATTTCTCATACACCCGTTTTCCGTGGACTATCTTCTACTTCGTTTGGCCAGGCAAAAACTCTTGGCCAGTCTGTATTGTATGTTTACATAGAACAGAATTACTCCTGTTTGAAGTTCGAATTGACAGCCTTGTTGAGCATGGTTACATAGAACAGAACAAACGCGATCAGGTTATCGTGGAGAATACATACAAAGCAGCATATTTACATAGAGTCGACCCATACAATACACAATTTCAGCAGCTCCTAGCAGACCAGGAACAGCGCATCGGTGGACGACAGCTAATTCGGCGAGATCCTTGACAAGTTGACATTCCATGATGCAATGCAGAAACTCTCTTACTGAGGAACAAGTTTCGCAATGCATGATGCAGACCTGTGCTGCTCTGGGAGCGTCTTCCACCATATCACAAACGACGAGCTGCTCAGAATCACATCTTTACCCAGATTTCCAGAAGTGAACCATCCATGCGCGTCACTCTCAAGCTTCGCCACCCTGTCTCTCAGATCCTCAAATGCTTTGCCGTTGATCATCTCGGCCTGGAGCTCCTCAGCCATCGCCCAGAAGCACGACTCGAGGCTGGAACAGAAGGCGATGCGCTGCAACTGCTCGTGCCACTTCTGGGTGTACTTGTAACGCCTCGGCCTCCCCTTGGAGAGGTAGGAGCCGGTGTCCTCGTTCTTGGAATGCCTGTAATAGTTTGCAATGTCCAAGGGCTCAACCAACCGGCGGTACAAGGTTCCCAGATTCACCCACTCTTCTCGCCCTTCGAACCTGTCTGGGAGCTCACGCCTTCGCAGCATCTCAACTATCTCATCCCAAAGGCCGGCTAGCTCCAACCTCCGTACATTTGCGTTGAAGTCATGCACTTCACGCTGAAGCTTGAAGGAGTCATAGTAGCTCACTCCATGGAGTTCACACGTTCTTTTGTAGTCGTTCAGGGACTTGAGGGCTTCCTGAATTTTATTGCAGTTTGCATCTATCTTTGCCTGGTTTCTCTCTCTTTGCTTCTCCCATTGTGCAGCCGCAGAGAGGCTCAGCATAGCTTCCTTGCTCTGTAATAAACAGTTCTTTTTTTACGCAGAAAGGACAGACTTCATATGGCTTATTGGGTTTACTTTACTAATAGTTGAGTGAAAAATACTTTTTATTTTTTATGAATATGAAAGAGGTAACGAAATATTATGTTATTGGACATGCACACAGGAACTAATATAAATTTGATTCGTCCATTGCTACTTAGTCTACAAAAATATGTCTTGCATTTGGCTACACAACAAATGAATGATCAGATGCTAAAAGGCAGTATTAATGTTTTCCACACTAAGACTGACTTTACACATAATGGTTCACTAGAAAATTCAGATTTTAGAAAGGTAAGGCCCAGTTGTTCATTGAAGAAAGGAAACTGTTGCTTACCAGTTCAAGGCCTCCAATTGCTGTCCCATTCATCTGTCTACCAGGAAGGGCTGATGAAATTGCTCCTAGGTAATCCACACAAACTATCTCTTGCATCATGCATTGCCTAATTGATTCATATTGCCAGTGAGCACTTACACTTCTGTCAGCAGCATCAAGCAATTGTTGTTGGGGATCCAATTGAAGGAAGTAAAATAGCAACTGCAATACAGCATCTGAATTTGTGAGACCAATCAGGTGTTCACTACTTGTCAAGAAAAGATAAGTCCCGCAAGGTCTATAAGGAGAGAGCTCAATGAAGGCAGTCAATGTTCCTAGGATCGAGCTAGTGCATCCCATGAAAGAGCAGGCCTCATAGCTGGCAATAGATAGCGTGCTTCTCAACAAAGTTTCATAAAACTCAGGTATGACAAGTGATTTCCCAGCAGGTGAGCAGTTTGGAGTATGAGATAACAAATCCAGAACAGCTTGAATTTCTTCTCTAAAGGATGCAAGGGGGGTCAGTGGTATGCGTGGGATGATGTCCAGTGGCATGACGAAATGCAAAATACACTGTGACCAGCCCTCCCTTCTAACAGCATGGTTGAAAATATTATCTCCAACAAGAGGAGCCCCAAAGGTCACACAAAATGGGTGTGCTTGATTAACACTTCCCCGTCTGGTGCAGGTCTCAAGAAACCATATGGCAGCAAAGGTGGCTATTGAACCCCCGGATGAATGGCCTGTGAATACGATACGCTTCTCCTCTGCCACAGCTCTAGATACCTGTAATACAAAGTAACATAAAATCGTCCCTTTTTTTCTTCAGGTGAAAAGGTAGTCATATCCAATTTTGCCATGTCAAGACTAACACTCTTGATGTACATGGAGCTAAGGCTATGAAAGGTTTATCACAGCAAGAAGAAAAACAGAGTGGAGAGAAACTCAAGAGTATTGTTGAACTCACGATGACAACTTCAATTTTCTGTCAAATAAAGCACTTGGAACATTTTACTTCTTTTCGTGAAGCGCAAATGGCACTAAGCCAAACTACTTTACAATCAAGCTATTGCTACTAGCAATCTGAAACTGTACTAACCATAGACTCTCATCACCTGTCTTACTGTGCTTCATGAGCTCAAATTGAACTAATTGAACAACAAAAGCACTTTGAAGACGAAAACTTTGCCGAAGAAACAGCAACCAACCAAAAAAAAAAAACTCCTGGCAACAGCCACTACGGCAAATACAGAATTACAGATCAGACTAGGAAACGAGGTTCCCTATTACCCATAGCCACAAACCACAACCCCAGAGCACTGCAGTTTCTCCAGACACTCCAATCCACATTTCCAAGCTCTTCAGTTAGCCGAAATCAGAACACTTAAATCCACAGATGTCAATGCAACAGCAGCATCCACTGCCCATTGATTATCTCAAAACAATACAGTACATGCCAATTCACATGTTTCAAAACAATTTATAAAGCACTTATAAATTCAAATCAAACCCTACAAAGAAACAGAGAAAGAAAATATTGATACAAAAGGAACATTTGAAATATCTTCTTTCTAAAAAAAACTTTTCTTCCAAGAGGAAAGTTTCCTAAAACGACCTGTTCTTAGTTGCCACAAAGTCTCAATGACGGTATATCTTCTATGTGCCAACTACGAGATCTCGCCACAAATGTTTATCAAAGTAGCCGATCCAAGAAGAAGCGTCTCACCTCGGACTGGAGCGGCGAGGCGTCGAGCAGGGCGCGGAAGGCGGCGAGGAAGGCGGCGCTGGCGCGCGCGGGGACGCCGCTCCCGACGCTGCGGAGCGACGGGAAGAGCGCGGGGTCGACTTCCGCGTCCCCGAACGGAGGGCGGCCGGCGTCGGGGGAGGACGGCGCCCAGTCCGCGGCTGACCAGGAGGGCGGGAAGGCGAAGGCGGCGCAGGGGTAGGGGTGGGACGCGTGGTGCACCTGGAAGGAGGAGGCGGCGGAGCGCGGGGAGCGGGGGGCGGAGGGGAAGGAGAGCGCGGCGCAGTGGGCGACGAGCAGGCGGTCGTCGTCGGACAGCAGCACCGCCGCGCGCGGCGGGGAGTCCGTCGGCATCGTGCGTGGTGGGTCAGTCCGAAGCGTCGCTGTCCGCTTTAGCCTCTGAGGTCGCTGGCTGGGTTGACTTGGCGCCAAGGTGTAGCGAAATGGAAGGATAGCCTGGAGCTCTGGCCTTCTTACGCCGTGGCTGGTACCGTACGACAATAGCGCTGGCAATGGCTGCCTGGTCGAGTGACCGGCTGGCTTCTCACTGCCTAGTCCCTTGCACGCACGATCTGATTATGTGTCCCACTGATATACCGTGTTTTCAACAGCGCCAACAAGTTGTCCTGGATGTATAATTTTCGATCATATTATCAGAGAAGCTAATGCACACCGTGCGCTATTTGAGGTAACGTAGATGATGTATTTCCGTGACATCTATTCCTTGTCTAAAATTGCTAGAAATGGTGAGCTCAGGAGCGAGCTACCTCCTCCAATCGCGCAGCGCCTGTTCCCGTGGACGGTTTCGTTCAGTCTCCGATCTCCGAGTCATTGGGCCTTGTGGGTCAGTCGCTCGCGTGTTCGCCACCCGGTGGCGGCTGCTTTCTCATCCGGAGTGTTCTTCCTATTTATCACTCTGTTCGTCCGTCTCGTACCTTAGCCCTTGAGAGGTTGCCAAGCCAAAAATTTGCTCGCACCTCCGCTGACCTTTCCCTTTCTCCCTCTCACTTTGCCTCACCTAGGCGACGCCGTCACCCCTCCGCCCTTTACCCTTCTCCTCACGCTGCCAGCCTCTCCTCACCCCTCCCCACCGGCGTCTCCTCCCCGACACCAACCTCTCCCTCGACGTTGTGCCTGACCTACGGTATGCCACCACCGTTTCCCCTTCTCCTCACGCCGCTAGCCTCTCCTCTCCCCTCCGTCGTGTCCTCCCTGAAACCGACCTCATCGACGTTTCCCCTTCTCCCTCTCGCTATGCTTGACCTACGCGACGCTGCCGCCCCTCCACCCTTTTCCCTTCTTCTCACGCCATCAGCCTCTCCTCTCCCATCGGCCCATGTTTCCCCTTCTCCCTCTCGCTCTGCCTAACCTACGCGGCGCTGCCGCCCTTTCCCCTTCTCCTCACGCCACCAGTCTCGCCTCTCCCCTCCGCCGTGTCCACATCCTTTGGATCTTGATTGGTTATATTTTGTTGAATATATAAGCATTTTTCGAATTACTTTAATCCAAAAAAAGTGCTAGATAAATCATGGAAATTACTCTAACCATTTTTACAAAGCAGGTAATCAAGAACACTATAGCCATACTAATTTCTAGAAGGACAGAAGCTAGTATACCTATCTCAGTGTTCAAGACAACAACAGATAATAAAGCTAACCAAGTAACAAGTGAGAGAAAGCCATACCCAGATTCAGTAGAAGAAGAAGCAGCAGCAGAAGTCTTGATGAGGTCGTCGTTCATCATGGTGTAGTGGACGTCGTGGTAGTAGTCATGCAGTTGATGTAGACGTAGCAGAGAATCGGATGAAGAGGAAGCAACGAGCAGTCGCGCGAACGCTCCCCAAAAACCTTATTCGTCCTCGCTCGTGCAAGCCTTCAAGGACGAAGGTTCCGGAGGCCTGCTCTCCCGGTGCGACCGTACACGCGCCTCGCCAGGATGGAGATCGCCAAAAACAAAGAGGTTAGATGCTTTTAATTTGCCAAGGAAACGGTCGCCATTGATTCACCATCAACCAGTGTTAACCGCAGCCATTACTCACTAGTAATTGAACTGTTACTAGAAACCATTCGTTAATGTAATTTATTACGAGTCGGTGCGTTTCAATTTTCGAATAGATAAAGAAAAACCCGCCCGGCACGGCACAACACGGCATGGCTCGGCACTGATCCTAGGAAAAGAAATGGGCTGAGCCCAAAGAGGGGAGTTGAATTGAAGCCTAAATTCGAGCTGAACTCAAAACCCGAATTTTTGAAATGAGGTGGAAACTAGATAATTTTGCAAATGCACAATAATTTGAAATAAGTTTTGAAAACCAAGAAGACAAATGGAAAGATACTATTCAACAACAAAAAACGGGATACTACATTTATACATTAACATTAACATGTATGTTCTTAACTTACCGAAACTTCTACTTGCTTTCCTTTTTTATTCGTTGAATTTAATCAAGTTGTGCTTATCTATAGGCTATAGCTTCATCATATAATGCTTTAATGCAAAGTAAAAAAAAAAGAATAATCCATCTTATAGAGGGAACATTCAAATGGTCATTTCAAATTGTGTCCATAGGCGATTGAGGTTGCTTCTTTTAGATGTGCTTATCTGTCATGTGAGGCCTTACGTATGGGAGGCGAAAGGGGAAGAGACTATCTGAAGCACCTTCTCCATCCAACAGTGCTCAATCTGCAGTTTCTCAGTTTGATTTGGTTCCGAGCGACAACGACAGAACGATGTTGGATTAACTACAATTCTTACCACTTGTCCTTCTAAGTTGTATTCTCAAATAGGAAATACTAGTTAGTTTCTGTTTCGCATTCCAGTTCGTTTAGTTTTCCAATTGTTAGGCTCTCTTTAAAATGGAGATACACTTGATGATTATACATAAGGAAAATATCTGAAACTCCAATCTATCTTCTCCTCTGTTCTGTAATGTATGTTCTTTGGTTCAACATCATCTTCACGTATTGGTCGTGCGGCTGCTGTCATCACAGCACCGCCGTCGTGCCGCCGAGGTTCTAGGCATCGTCTAGTATCTCACTACGGTTACAACCTATGATCAAACACGTCTTCATCAGTTCAAGACCGTGACAACTTGGTATCAGACGACAACGTTGCGCCCTCAATCGTGTCAGAAACCGACAATAGCGATGCCATCAGCAGGAAGCTGGACGCCCTACTTCAACAGTTGGAGTCTGATCGTCATAAACTCCATGACAAAATCAACAGTCTTGCAGGAACAATTCGCGATATCGACTTACAACAACGTGCACACCACTTGGCTATTACTCGATTGGAGCAAGGGAGAACGACTCTGTCGGACATGGTCGACCATGAGACTATCACCGACGCTCGCCTTCGCGCCACAAATAGTCTCCTTCCAAGTCCTCGGCGCCATCCACAGGTTTCGCCAGCCGCGTCATTGGGCGATTTGCGCTCAACTGCTCGGGATGCTCCCATTGATCATCGCTAGAGGGCCGACGGCCAGTACCCAGGTTGAAATAGTGTCCTATGCTTTCACAAACTGAATTTTCCAACCTTTGATGGACAGGACAACCCGCTACCATGGCTGAATTGATGTGATCAGTTCTTCCACGGGCAGCACACTATAGAAGAAGACAAGGTTTGGCTGGCCACATTCCATATGACCGATTTGGCACAATTGTGGTATCACCAATTGGAGCATGACACCAGAACCCCCTCTTGGTGTCACTTTGTCGAATTAGTGAATACACGCTTCGGCCCTCCAATGCATAGCAATCCACTGGGTGAACTCATCAATCTTCGCAAACAAGGCTCAGTTCGCGATTTCTCTGATCAGTTTTTGGCTCTCCTTTGCCGCACCGATCCTCTGACAGAGAAGTAGCAAATTCGTTTATTTACAGCCGGGTTGGGATAGCCGCTACAGATGGATGTAGAGTTACAAGCGCCTCAGTCCTTGGAATCGACCATGAGTATCGCTCATGCCTATGAACGTCGCACTCAGCTCGCCATATCTGCAACACCGTCGCCTTCCCCAAGGACATGGCGCACCAGTGGCACGCCTCCACCAACTGTCGGCCCTAGCACGACTACCGACCAAGGAAGTAGCGGATCGACTCCTATGGACAACCTACCACGTCGAACATTGTCCCCAGTGGAGTTGGAATGGCATCGTGCCCTCGGCTTATGCTATCGTTGTGATGAAAAGTTTGTTGTAGGACGTCATTGCAAGTGCCTTTTTGTCATCGGAATTCAACCCGACTTGGACAGTGATGACGACGATCCCCTAGCTAGCAGTGAGTCAGAGATATCCCTTGCCGCACTCACCAGTATTTAACCCAGGTCAGGACAAACTATGCGGCTCCGAATCATGCTCGGCAGCAGTTCCTTGGTTGCCCTCCTCGTTTTTGGCTCGATGCACAACTTCATCGTTGAAGATATTGTTGCTGCCTCCGGTGTTACCGTGCGGCCGAAATAAGGCCTCAGTATTACGGTTGCCAATGGGGACCGTGTAACCAGCATGGGGTTATGCAAAGTGATGACTATTCATATCGGCCACGAAGCATTTACACTAGATTGCTACGCAATGCCGCTTGACGGATTTGATGTGATTCTAGGGGTGCAATGGCTTGGTACTCTTGGTCCTATTACTTGGGACTTCTCGAACATGACCATGTCCTTTGCGCGCCAGGGCCGTCGGATAACATGGACCGGTATTCCCTCCCTTCCTTGCTCACACCATGTGCTTGCATGTACTGGAACTACACTCATGGATGATCGCCTTGACGACTTCAGTGATCTATTTGTGGAGCCACACGGTCTTCCTCCAATCCGTGAGATCTCTCACCGCATACATCTAAAAAAAGGGATAGATGGTATTGCTGTCCGGCCGTATCACTACGCCCAATTGCAAAAAGATGAGCTTGAAAGGCAGTGTACTGAGATGCTTCAACAGGGGACTATACACCGTAGCTCATTGTCCTTCTTGTCCCCGGTTTTATTGGTCAAAAAGCGGGATGGTCCATGGAGGTTTTGTGTGGATTATCGCAATCTCAACGACCGCACCATCAAGGACAAATTTCCTATTCCCGTCGTGGATGAATTACTCAATGAATTATGTGGTGCTAAATTTTTCTCCAAATTGGATTTACGTTCCGGATATCACCAAGTGCTCATGTATTCAGTCGGCATTACTAAAATGGCTTTCTGCACTCATCAGGGTCTGTTTGAGTTTCTTGTCATGCCCTTCGGTCTTACCAATGCCCCTACAACATTCCAGGCCCTTATGAATACTGTGCTACAAGACTTCCTTCGTCGGTTTGTCTTGGTTTTCTTTGAAAACATTCTTATTTACAGTCCTTCATGGTCGACACATTTGCGTCACCTTCATCTAGTGCTCCAGCAACTTGGGAATCATCGCCTATTTTGAAACGCTCCAAGTGTTCATTTGGTGCGTCTACTGTGGCTTATTTGGGTCATGTCGTTTCGGCCGAAGGCATGGCAGTCGACCAAGCTAAAATCAGTGTCGTTTCTACTTGGCCGATTCCTAAGTCAGTCCAGGCAGTTCAGGGTTTTCTTGGGTTGGCCGGTTATTACCGAAAATTCATTCACGATTTTGGTATTTTGGCAGCTCCATTAACAAGTTTACTCAAACGTGAAGCTTTTCATTGGACATCCGAAGCTCAGGAAGCTTTTCTTCGCCTCAAATCGGCATGAACTCAAGCTCCGGTTCTTCAGTTGCCAGACTTCACTGCTAAGTTTGTCGTTGACTGTGATGCATCCGGTCATGGTTTTGGCGCAGTATTACATCAAGGCATGGGTGCGATTGCATACTTCAGTCGTCCAATTGCACCTCATCACATTTCTCTCGCCGCATATGAAAGGGAATTGATTGGTCTTGTCCAAGCCATTCGTCATTGGCGGCCGTATCTATAGGGGCATAAATTTCTGGTACGTACTGATCATTACAGTTTAAAATTCTTACTTGATCAACGGCTTTCGACCATCCCTCAACATCAATGGGTCAGTAAATTACTGGGTTATGATTTTACCGTCGAGTACAAACCTAGCAGTACAAATGTGGTGGTGGATTCTCTTTCTCGACGTGATATTGAGCTCTCGCCGACTGCTCTGGCTATTTCTTGCCCACTGTTTTCGTTCTTCTCTAAATTACGTAGTAGTCTCCAGCAAGACACCACTGTGCAATCTTTACATGTTGCCATCATGGCTGGTACTCAAAGTGGTCCGTGGGCACTCATTGATGATGTTGTCACGTTCAAGAGTCGCATTTACATACCGCAAGCACATGCGTTGTTACCTTCTGTTCTTCAATTGGCACATGGTGCTGGACATGAAGGTGTGCAGAAGACCATTCACTGACTCAAAGCTGATTTTCATGTTCCTAATGCAAAAAAAATAGTACAAGATTACATACGCGTTTGTGACCTTTGCCAGCGTAACAAAGGCGAACAATTGCATCCTGCCGGGTTGCTTCAGTCATTAGAGGTACTATCTACAATTTGGGCCGATATTTCAATGGATTTCATCGAAGGGCTGCCCCGAGTTCATGGTAAAACAGTAATTCTCACCGTGGTGGACCGTTTCTCTAAATTTGCTCATTTTCTCCCTCTGGCCCATCCATACACGGCGTATTCAGTAGCTCAGTTATTTTTTGGTGAGATTGTTCGTCTTCATGGCATTCCAACATCTATTGTCAATGATCGTGATCCTGTGTTTACAAGAAATTTTTGGTCTAAAATTTTTCGCCTCACCGGAGTAAAGCTTAATCTTAGTTCTGCTTTTCACCCACGATCAGATGGACAATCCGAGGTGGTTAATAAGATTATTGTCATGTATCTACGTTGTCTGACTGGGGATCGTCCTAAACAATGGCTTCCTTGGTTACCATAGGCCGAATATTGTTATAATACATCGTTACGTACTTCGCCATTTAAGGTGGTTTATGGTCAAGAACCACCGACTTTGCGTTCTTATAATTCTGAGCACACGCGTCTGCCAGCATTGGACCAATTGCTTCAGGATCGGGATAATTTTCTGGTTGACATTCATGATCGTTTGCTTTTCGCCCAACAAACTTATAAACGTCAGTATGACAAGAGTCACCATGAGGTTGAATATTCTGTAGGACAATGGGTCTGGCTTTGCTTGCATCACTGACTAGCTTCATCCGTATCACTAGCACCAAAAAGGAAATTGAGTCCTCGTTATTTTGGGCCTTATCAAATTGTTCAGAAGATCGGGTTAGTGGCTTATCGTTTACAACTGCCAGCTCGTGCAAAGATTCATGATGTATTTCATGTTAGTTTGCTTAAACCGTTTCTCGGTCAAGTTCCTCACTCATCGCCTCCGTTACCTACTCTTTTGCATGGACGGGTCTATCCATTACCGGCTGCAGTCTTAAAATCATGTCGGGCTCGTGATCGTATTCAAATTCTTGTTCAGTGGAAGAATACGCTTGAAACAAGTACGTCTTGGGAAGATTTAGAACAATTTCAACAGTTATATCCTTCCTTTAAGCTCGAGGATGAGCTGTTTCCTGTTTGTAAAGGTGGGGAGAGATGTCATGTGGGCCCTTACGTATGGGAGGCGGACGGGGAAGAGACTATCTAAAGCACCTTCTCCATTCGACAATGCTCAGTCTGCAGTTTCTCAGTTTGATTCGGTTCTGAGCGACAACAACAAAACGATGTCGGATTAACTACAATTCTTACCGCTTGTCTTTCTAAGTTGTATTCTCAAATAGGAAATACTAGTTAGTTTCCGTTTCGCATTCCAGTTTGTTTAGTTTTCCAATTATTAGGCTCTCCTTAAAAGGGAGATACACTTGATGATTATACATAAGAAAAATATCTGAAACTCCAATCTATCTTCTCCTCTGTTCTGTAACGTCTGTTCTTCAGTTCAACATCATATTCACGTCTCGGCCACGCGGCTGCTGTCATAACAGCACCACCGCCGCGCCGCCGAGGTTCTAGGCATCGTCCAGTATCTCACCACGGTTACAACTTGCGATCAAACACTTCTTCATCAGTTCAAAACTGTGACATTATCAGAAACAAACATATGGATTTGGCAAGTAAAAATATACACAACTGAAGAAGCAGCTTAGGTGACATAGTGTGCATTAAGGGTGTCCTATTGTTTTCAGTTTCTCAGTTGTGTTGGGTTGTCTCTGCATATTATTATGATCTATATAAGTGTTTGTTCACTAATTAGGTTGTGTATCTTTTTCCACATTTCATACTTGAGGTATGTTTTGAACAATGTGCAGACTACCAGAATTCACCGGTTAAGCTAAGAAAATAGGGTTGCAAAGCATAAGAACTGTGCCGAAATTACACTGCACTGCTAATTTAGTTCCAAGAGCATAAAGCCCTATGACTGTCTTGCAAATTGATAGTGGTTGTGTTTCTACACTATGAAAAATAAATTGCAGGGTTAGTTCAATTTTGCGATGATATTGAAATTACAATAAAAGATTTTACCTTATGTTTTCCCTTGTAGTTTGCTCTTGGATATGCTTCTGCATCAAGGGAAACTAACCGCAACAGGCTTCCAGTTTTTAGCCCCTTTTGTTTATAGAGCACAACTACTTGGTAAGTAGGGCAAAGATGCATGAATGCATAGTCGTAATGTATACAAAAAAAATTACTACAAAAAAATTCATGTTTGTATTCAGTTTTGGATCGTGCATGGTTAACGTGTCATGAATTTAGAAGGAATTAGGTGATTTTTTTTGGATGATTAAGCTATGTAGAACTCAAACCACAATCCTGCAGTGAAGTTGTAGTATTGGACAGCTAAATGAATCAAAACACATTGTTTCAACTAAATGTACGTTCATGCCCATGCAGCTACTCTACCTGTCTGAGATAGTGAGACCTAGGATCTCAATTTGATTTGTCCTACCATTTCCTGGCCTTGGCATTACTTTGTATATAGAAAAAACTAGAACGCATTGCGCGCTACACTGCGCACTGGCTGACAACGTTAGAGGAATGGTATAGATACGTTCTGTTCTTCCTTTTTTTGGGGGGGAAATAATTAATATTTTGCACTCAGCAAAGTTGCAGAACTTAAATTGATATCCTATTTAGTAAGAATACCGAGTGTCTGTGTTTGGCGTTCTCCTTTCAGATGCTTCTCTAGATGGTAGCATCTTGTGCCCATTGGATCCCTGGCATCCAACACCTGCACAAGAAAAATACGAAGTAAGGAAACCAACAATCCAATACATGTAGACGCTCGTACCAAAAAAAGGTGCAGCAGATGTTCGGTTGATTTGACAGAGTAAGAGTAATGCTCACGAGGAAAAAAGGTTGCAACACTGGCCTGCACAACAACATCTGAAGAGTCAATAACTTTATAAAGTTCACCCCAAATTCTTTTGCTCTGTCCCTTCTCAAACATTGTATGTCTGCAGTTGACTGCAAAAGACTGGCAACAATTATTCTTCAACATTCGTTAGTAGTTTGAGTAGCAGAAGAACAGCCAGTAGGCCCACTAGTTTGTATTTTCAAGATTTGTGAACATGCATACAACATGTACATGAGATAAATCTGCTCCAGTTGCAAAACTGTAGTTCAAACTTAAAGACCATTGCTTTCTTCTAAAATGGCATTAACTACCTGGAACTGAAATTATTAAGCAACAGTAATGGAATAGTGGATAAACATATATAACTTGTACCTTGAGAGCCATTAGCTTTGTTCAACAGAGATTTGTAATCAAATGCCAATAGTTTTGGGCGTTTCCTCTTGCCCTTTGGTCCAAAGGCATGCTCAGAAGGCTCAGTGTCAAGAAGATGTGCCCTAGCTTGCTGTATCATCAACATGAGGAAACATACATAAGTAAAACATTTCTTATTACAATACCAACTATCTCACCGCAGTTAAAATGAAAGGTTCCAAGTTTTTTTATCCAACAAAGACTCAAAAGTCTTCAACGAACAAAAAAAAACGAAAGGAATAAAATTGACACTAATTGTTTCAAAACAATAGCGCCCCACGCTACTATTGCCTAGCCTACACTTCCAACGGGTTAATGACTAATATGACAGGTGCTACGTACAGAAGCTGTACCTTTTGATGATCCTGTAGAAGCGATAGCGGCAGCTTCCGCTGTTTCAATATGACATTGTAGTTATTGGAAAGATGACTCTGGAGTTCCTCCCTAAAGAATTCAAGCTCTTTCTGGTTGACAACTCATGTATTTTCTGTAATTACGTACCAAGAGGCAGAATAATACAGACAATCAACGTTCACTGTTACATCGTTGGACCTAAAAGTGGAACGAACTGGCAGGCACAAAATAGCAATGGGGCAAACCTACATTCCAGAGCTCTTAAGTTCTTTGATCATATAACTTAGTAACCGAATCAAGAATACGCTATCGAAATCTTCAAAAAAAAAATGGAAGTATACCATATCCACATATCAACAAAAAGATTCACCCAGCAAATTGTCCCTAGGATAATTTAACCGACCATTTAGTACGATCTTGCATATATCACCTTACAAAGTTCGCCTTGTGCACTGAATCCCTTAGCAATTCTTCTAGCAAAACTACTACCTCAACAGATGCTAATCTACGGTGCAGAAGGCCAAGCTGATTGCCAAGTTACCAATTGAATGAAATGTAAATCGATCATATTTCTCCGCTTTTCTCGTACACAGTAGTAATTAAACCTCCCAACTTCTCTTGACAATCGACATGATCAACCACAGCAGCAAGTGCGTCTACTTCACTCGGATAGAAAGCACCAAGCGCGTTCAACTATTCAGTCAGAGAGGGTGGTATTTGCTCACCGAACCAGCGGCAGTCAGGCTCGATGCGGGTGTTGGGGAGCTCCTTGGACTGGAGGCCGTGCTTGAGCACCTTCCCAGAGCAGTCCCTCTTGGGCCGCGTGTTGTACATCTTGGGCCACCACACCATGGCCGCGCACCGGCCCCACCGCCGCCTGTTTTTACTAACACAGAGCACGAACGCATAACGAACTAATGGATGAACTCAACAAAAGCAATAATAAAGGGAAAGTCTCCAATAAGCCGAACCCGAAGACGATAAGACCATGTGCAGTCAGAATGTGGGAAAAATGCACGAACTAACGAGCGGAGCAGAAGCAAGGAAAGACATCCACGAAACCAGACTGAAAGAAGAACCAAGCAGTAAATAAGAAGACAGGACCCCTAAAAACCTGGTGTAACCAGAGCAACCAACGAACTGCGACATAAGATTTAGATCACAGCAAAAGCGAAGGCAAGAATAAGGGAGAGTCAACTACCGGGGCTGCAGTCCAGCAGCAAGAACCGCGGCACGAGTACGACGCGTCCTGCGGCCTCTTTCTGAAACCCGAGGCGGCCACCAGCAGACAGGGAAACCTGCAAGAGCGCGGCCAAATCAGCTGGCATAGAAAGAAAAGAGGGGCCAGGGAAAACGCAACAGGAAAGGCGAACGAACGCCGTGTGATACGGCGCTGGATAGAGCCACCGAAGCCGGCAGGAAGGCAGCGGGTAAACAGGAGGAGGAAGGATGAAGTGGGACGCTTAAGCAACTAAATCGAGCGAGGAAAGGGGAGCAATGGAGAAAGCGAGAGGACAGAGCACGAAGAGGCAAGAGCAGACGATCGGACGGACAGCTGCGGGACGCAGACACGGACGGGCACGAGAACACGATGGCGCGATCGGACGGCGGTCGAATTCCTGCCGACGTAGACAACCTCGCGAGCGGCGGTTTCCACGAGCTTTAATAAAAGGATAGATGTGTGTAAAAATATTTGTAGCCATCTGTTTTTTTAATAAAAAATTACTGAGGCAATTCCTTTTCTGTTTCAGTTGCACTTGCTCGCAATGGAAAAACACTGTGCAATCTGATTTTGATGTTCGATGACTGTTGTGAAATTATGATCACAATGACTTTGTATTGGATTGTTCGTACTAATTTTGTGTGTTTAGGGCTGCTTCACGACGCCCGCAGCAACGCGCGGGGTTCTTCCTGTACACTTTATGAAGCTGAGAACATTATCCATAGCCAGCTATCGTTCCAAAGTTCTATCTATGCGAGCAAATTCTAAGCCAAGCCTACCCTTCATATTGGATGCCTGGGTTCAGAACTGCTCTGCGTACTGCCCTGGCTTACCTTACCTGTGAAAACTGCCATCTATCAAACACCTATATACAGCGTCGTTTATTTACACAACTTAGACAACAGTTAACTTCCGGAACCGACAGCAGCAGCCTACGTATGTCGTATCGCGGTCAGCAGCGCGGCGGTCGCTTGTACGTCGGAGGTAAGGATGGGCAGTTCTCAATTCAATTTCGCATATGGCTCTGTCGTGTTGTACTCCGGCAGCTCCACCCGGTACTCCCCAAGGACCCGGCGGAACGGGAGCTTGTCTGCCTCCGTATTGCACCAGCTTGGAAGCCTTTCCCGGTTGTCTTCAAAAATCTTGAGCATATAAGCGTCCCGTATCCGAGGCAGAAGTTAATTTTAGTAACATGGCGTCAATCAACCGGGAGAACAATAGTTCATGCATTCTACTGAGACTGGTTTACAAACTTTTAGATTGAACATATATATGTTACGTGAAAGGATAAATGGGCTTGAAGAAAACTGTAGGCTAATTACTGAAAAAATAGCTTGTCTACAAATACAATGAACACTGAAGAATAACACATTTTCAATTACAACTATGACAGGTAAAGGCAGTTGGGACTTGGGACACTCACAATGAAGTCGGTGACCTCAATCGACTCTGAAAGGAGCAAACACTCCAGCTTCCTTGTACATTGCAAGAATGGAGACAAGTGGTTGATTTACCATCACTGTATACCCATTCATCTTGCTTAGGGATTGTCGGGACTCAAATATGCAAATCTGGACCCTCTGTGTACACTGCACTAGTCCAGAATTACGTTAGTGCATACAGTGACAACATCGATGAAATATTATTACAACGCAAAAATAACTAATAAATAGGCAAATAACAATAATTATCAGAGTAACGACCTTAAGGTCAAAGTTTACAATTAATACCTCAGAAGACGAATAGCTCAATTAACCTGCAGCAGAAGGTAACGGGATAACTTTAGAAACGCTCATCCATATGCCCACAAGCAATTGACTGGGGTAGCACGACCTAGTTTTTCACGATCCTTGAAGTAGACCTTATTGACCGACGCTTCCTCCACTTTATCTAAATGATTGCAACAAGAATAAGTACTCCAAGTACTCAACAAGTTGTACCACATAATACAATTATAGATGATGGCTTATTCCAAAACAAATGACTTCTATGGTTATTTTGAAATAAAGCTGCATTTGCAATTGAATACAATAATAGATTGAAAGCGTAATTCAAAACAAATAAATAATAATAGTTTAACAATTGTTTTCACAAATGACACAAAGCCTAATCAATTTCTTTCATACAGTTATATGAGTTAAATCACACAACTATCCCTTCCAAAATGTTTTGTGAAAATCTACCCCTCGTGTGAAATCCCTGAGTATGTCCATGACCGCGGACACGGCTATTCGATTAGATTGTTTAACACTCTACAGAGGTTGTATACTTTACCCACAAGATACAATCAACTTGTACGGAGTTGGTCACAACAAAACCTTTTTGAAACTTCATCTCAACAATTAATACTCTCGATGTGTTTTACTGACGGCACCAACGCCCACACAGGAAATTAACCCGTCGCACACCGTTGGACCTGGAAGTGGCAAACCGTCCATCGATGTGAATTGCCACAAAGGCAGAATCACACCTCCACCCTGGCACACAGCTTAACCTATTTGCCTGAGTAATCAACATCAAGACTCCATAGCTTACTAGGTTAGGCTTGTCCCATACCAGGAATATGGTTGTATGATAAGGTCCAGTTCAATAGCGCACAAAGTTAAGTTCTTAATTGACCAAGGTGAGACTGCCAATTTCTAACTAAGTCACGAATATTCATATTTTCCAAGCACACAGTTCCGCCACTCGCCTCAATCTAAATCTTTTCCCACCCAGTTGGTTAAGTACAACACATGCCATCAACGAGTAATAGCACACATCACATATTTTTACACAAAGTTCCATAATCACTTAGTCAAGTTTATATTCGCAACTCAAATGATTGAATGACTCGTTGCATGACTAAGCAAACTATTCGTATCTAACCAAGACACGTTGATGCTATGATAATACCAACTAATAATTAAACAAGCTAAGGTGACAAAAGATCATGATATTACAATAGGCAAGATGGATATAATCAAATGGTATATAGCTAATCCCAAAATATTTAAATAAATACTTACTGTAAATGCAATAATTTGAATCAAAGTAATTTTAGAAAACTGGGTTCATCATGGTCAAAGGTACAACTTGCCTTGCTATAGCAATGATGTTCTTATTTTATCTCCAATCTTCTACTTCTTTAACCTTCAGCTCCTTCGAACGATGCCGGGACTTCAACGTCTAACGAGAAAGAAAGCGCAAAACAAACAAAATTCAGAATGATAAATAAAATAAACTCCAAATTAAAATTAAATGGTACTAGAAGGTAGATATTGAATTTATATGAATTTAGAAACTTGAATGGGTTCAATCGGGGTTCGTATGAGGAAGAACGAGCTCTCGGAAATTCGATCGGAAAGGAAAATGCTGAAAAAGGAAAAGGGAGAGAGAAACTGACAAGTGGGGTCCACGGAATAGTCTCAGAATATTCTATTTTAGGAATATTGGAAAATGGGTGAGTGTATGATATGTGGGACCTACTGATATTTATGAATTTATAGAATTAAAAGAATTCCAAGAAATATGATTAGGGGTTGACATGTGGGCCACTCGTCTATGGACTATGGACCAGGTCCACGGAGAGATGTTAGTCCATGGTGGACCAATCTCATGGACTAGGCTTTGACCAAGGGTTGACTGACATATGGGATCCGCATGTAAGAGAGAGAGAGAGAGAGAGAGAGAGTTATGGTTTTTAATTGGGTGGATGACACATGGGGTCCACATGTAAGTGAGAGAAGGAGATGAGTTTTGATCTGCCATGCATGCGATGACGTGGCTAACCTGTCGTGAGAGAAGATGAGATGGCAGGGATGCGACATTGAGGCGGCAACTAACATGGCAAGATGGTATGCTGACGGGTGGGGCCAAGTTAACATAGAGATGGAGAGAAAGAGACTTGAGTCTACACATCTGAGAAAGAAGGAAATCAGAGAAAATCACAGAGGAAAGAACGAAGCAACAGAGGACAACACAGATGAACAGGAGCTGCTTGGCCGGTTCATGGCACATGGTGGCATCAGTGGACGAAGGCGAGGCGGCTCCAGCAAATGGCCAAAATAGAACGGTGACGACGAGGCGGAGATGGTGACGCGGTCCAGATGGCGAGTGAGGCGGACATCTTGGCCGTGGCGAGGTCAAGCGGCGGTTCGGCCTCACGATGGCGCAGATGCTTCCAAATAATTCTGAGAAAAAGGGGAGAAACCACGGCATAGAACGCAGCGACGTGAACCCAACGATGGTGGAGATGAAGGCAGGGGCTCAACGGTTGCGACGTATTTGGCTGAAGAAGGAATGTGGCCAATGAGGAGAGAGAAAACTTGGTTCTCGGTGCACGTTGGATGAAACTTGAAATCTAAAGATGGGAAAGATAGGTCTGGACGAGGGACACAATATGACACGATCGGATTTTAGAGAAACTCACCGAAGATGTGGGGAACACGATGAGAGCGTTTCAACATTATGGCTTGACATGGTCAGCGGTGATTCGGCGATCTTTGGGCGATGGGGACGGAAGTATGACGTAGAATGTGGCGAGGCGAACTCAATGGTGCAGATGATTTGGCCGGGGAACATCGGATGGCGGCGGAACACGACGGAGAAGACCTTCGGTGGAGCTCGGTTTCTTTGCAGATCACGAAGAAAAGAGATCGAAATCACTGAAACTAATTTGGGGGATTAGAAGAGGAGATCAAGACGGTCGTTTTGACGCGGTTGGTTGGCTTTTATATGTACCGTGGAGGGAGAGACAAAATCGAAAACAATTCAATTTCTTGCGCATGGTTACAGGACTCTCTATGGGTTGAAGATGAACAGTGCATGCCTACGTGGCAGAGAGAGAAAATTCGGAATAAAGAAAAGGCTGAAAATTACATGAGGTCAAATAAATAGCAAACAAACTTGAAAAAATCCCAGAAAATTCCTTGGAACACAAGGAAGCCAAATAACACTGTTTTTGATTTAATTGATGTTTAGATTAGTCAAATTAAATATTTTGAATTTAGGAAATTCCTAATTAAGTTTATTAATTCAAATAAAATTGGTGAAATTTTTCAGGGACCTAAACAACTCAAAAGATTTTTGAAAAGCCAAATTTTGGGATGTTACAGGGATGGTGAGCAACTGATCAAAATACATGACACGCCTTTTCATTTAGACAATGATCCCCTGAAGGTCCAAACCATACACAAAAAGCATAGATATAATGAATTTTTGCTTAGCTTTATATCTTGCGGCATGTCTAAATAAGTGCCACGTCCCACCTGAAGATTTTGTAGATAATTAATGTTTACAAATTTTCCAAACAAATCTTGTTACCAGAACTCGTTGTGTGTCTTCCTTGTTTGTCCTATCGAAATCCTCCCAGACCCCCGATGTACTCATCCAGGATCTCTTTGCTCGAGTGGTTGTCAACAAAAATGTTACCATAGAGCCAGATCACGGTACTCCTCCTTGTCCTTTCGGTAATAATTCGGCTGGTTTGAGGCATTGACATTCTTGAATGATGCAATATGGTCCGGTGAAATTCTGTAATCACTAAGAGCGAAGCTATTGTAATTTTTCATAGCGAAAACTGGAAAATCGAAACTAACGCTATTATTTCTTTCATCTTAGCATAAAAAATAATAACAAAAAAATATGCTAAAAAATTAGTGTACCTCTTTTGCTGACTTGCTGCTGGAATTTGAATATTTTTTGAATTTTGTCAAATTATTTCGCAAGGAATCTAAATTTGCACAACAAAATTCATAAGAGAGATTGATGAATAGATTGGTGCTAAATGAGGGTGGTATGGTGGCTATTTATATAAAAAAATAGGGATTTTTTTGAAATTGTTTTGCTATTTTTAAACCCCCAACGGCCAAAAAACGATCGAATTTTTCAAAACTCATACCGTGGTCGGGCCAAATAGGCTACTCAAGCCGTAAGTGGGCAAGCGTTGAAGAATCTAAACCCGCCATTATGAGCTAATGGAGTATTTTGGTGATTAATGACAAATCTACATGTGAGATTAACACTTTTATTGATGTACCTATTGTGTAGTCTTATTTGGATAAAAAGGTGAAAATCATAGAGGTATACACTTGACATCATATTCCTTTTATCTTGGTGCATTCCTCGGATCCAAAATATAGGTTGAACTCTGCTAAAAGTTTAACTTGAATATGTGCACATGTTTTCATTATACATTCGTGTATGCACACATTTAGGGGGAGTTCACTCTACGTTTTGTGGTTCCATTAGTATTGACCCATATTTCTTTATCCACATATATTTGGGATCTCTATGTTGAAACATATCCATTGAGTATATAAAACTTGTGTAGTTCACATATACCCATATGTCTTTATATTCAATTATTTGCAATTGTATTGTGAGACTAATGTGTGTGCTAAAATATTTTCAAGGCTTAGTCCCGAAGTTTGAATGATGACATAAAAAGGAAATGTAAAGATGATAAAAGATCGACATGGCTCAAGACAAATGAGTCATGCATTGCATTTTGAAAAGCTTCTGGAAGAATTTCAGTGGAAATCAGTATGACCGCATTTGGTAAGCGGTACTACCGATGTGCGGTAGTACCGGAGTTCATTGGGCGGAACTACCACGTAGCGGTATGACCACAAATCCTAAACGGAACTACCGCAACCTGGTCTTTCCGAAAACTAGTCGGCGGTATGTTATTTACAGACAGGGCATATTATGGACCTCGAAGGGAAGCAGTCGTACCGCACTTGTGATCGGAAAGTACCAGTGAGCGGAACTACCGCATGATCAACGGCAGTAGTACCGCACCTTTCTGCAACGACTTTTTAAGAAGCATTTATTGCAGATATATCTTGGTAATTAATGTTAATCATTGTGGGACTAATATTTTTCATGAGTTGGATGAATAGATTATGTTCCATGGTAATGGAGACTTCGGATGACATCATGAGTTAATCGTCATCAAGTCAAGGTTCAAGAAGAGGATACATCATGTGTTGATGCATATCAAGACCTCGAAGAGGAGATGATCATGAGTTGATCATCAAGTCAAGAGAAGACCCATCATGTGTTGATGGAGGTTAAGTAAAGGATGCATCATGGGTTGATGCATGTCAAGACGATGACCCGGACTTGAAGTGAAGATGTGCGTCATCAAACTTCAAGAGGATGCTCAAGGCAAAGGTATAACTAGTCAGGGCTAAGGATGTGTTTCTAGTCTTTTACGGGTCTTGGTGTTTGGTTGGAAGACCAGATTGCTAGTATAGGTTTGCCGTACTATTAAGAGGGGTCTTGTCTAGTAGCTTGAGTCTCATCATGTGTTGATAGCTCAATCTCACTTGCTCTAGCTCGTCGTGGCATGATGCTATTATTTGCAAATATATTTTGCAAATAGTCGAGGCTCATGCATCTAATCCTTGTAGCGTGTGACTATACTTTGCAAATATATTTTGCAAATGGTTGAAGTCTATGTACCAACTCCTTGTGACATGAACTAAGTTTGCAAATGTGTTTTGTAAATTATTGGGATTCATGTATTTTCCCTTGGCATGGTCTAAGATTGCTTGTTGCTATTTCTTTGAACTTGGATCATGGTAGTGGCTCTTTGGAGTTGTGCTTTTGATTTGTTCAAATGTGTTTGATATCAATCAAATAGGTGGGTTGTGTAGCCCTCTGAATAAGCTTTCTATAGAGTCCAAGATCACTCAATTCCGACATCGGAGTCAAAAGTTATGACCTTTTTACCGAGTGTCGTCCGCGCTGAAATTGAACTACGGTAATACCGCCCAAGAAAAGAGGTACTACCGCAGAACGGTAGTACCACCCTTTGTACTACGGTACTACTGCACTAGAAACTTTGACGGCTAGTTTTTGAGCCGTTAATGCACCTGTGCGACCGATGAACAGTAGAAAACGGTAGTACCGGAGTTTGTACAGCGATACTACCGCAAATCCTGTTTTTTTTGGGATTTCTACTTCCAACGGCTAGTTTTTATGTGTGAGCTATAAATACCCACCTTGGCCGGTTGAGAGACAATCTTTGGCATCCCATTTCACTCACTTGAACTAGTGTGAGGTTCTCCTCTCAATTGTGCATGTGTTGCACCTTGTGAGCAAGGAGAGAGGTCTCTAGTTGCATGTGTTGCATCTAGAGGTGGATTTCGTATCCACTTGAGCTTGTGCATTCGTTGCATGTGGTGAGAGTCAAGCAAGAGGCTTGGCTTGTTACTCTTTGTGGATATCATGGGGATATGCTCATGATCTTAGGATGATGAAACAATTGGCAATGGTGCTTTTGGTTTGAAGTTTCAAGTGTTTTCGACAAAGTTTCAGATCTGTCAGGTCAGCGGCTGTCTGACCGGCTTTTGTGCTGAATGTTGATATAAGTGGTGAATTGATTTTGGGATAGGTCATATCCATATTTGTTAATGCATATGTGTTGCATATTGCATGTTTTGGCTAACGTTGGTCAAGTTGTGAAGAACTTGTTCGAAAATGGTTTCTTGGTCTATTCTTTGTCTGGTGGGCTTGCGTGTCAATGACGGTCAGCGGCGAGGAGGATCGGGACTAAGCTTGGAGAGCCGAGGTCCGAAACGATCATGGATGCCGGGTGAGGTCAAGTGACTCAAGCGTGGCCTTGAATGGACAAGGATGACCGAACAGGCGGTTCGGTCTGTTGGTTGGATCAAGCGGCGCGAGTCGTTCTGAAGTGCTCGATGGTGCGGTGGGATCCGGACGGAGAGACTTGACGACATGGAGCCGTTGATCAACCTACATGTGGCGAAGCATGTGATTGCTTCACGATCTGTGGACTCGATTCTAGGAGAAGGATCGAGAGGGGGTATTTTGGTAATTTTACCAAATATCATCTTGGTGACCTTTTGGCTAAACCACGGCACGGGACGGCGCAAAGGAAGTGGTTTAAGTCAAGAGAATTGAAGACGGTGCTTTGAGATGCGTGCGTGTGTGTTCCGTTGTTGTTGGGCCTTAACGGAAGCCCATTAGGTTTAGCTCCAATTCTAAAAGGGTTTTAGGGTTAAGAGCTATCATATAAAAGAAATAGGAAGTGGGACATTAGGGTTTGGCGCTGCTAAGAAAAAGGAAAGTCTTGGCGCTTGTTTGCCTACTGAAGAGAGAGAGCTCAGTAGTGGTGGCGCCTTGCCGAAAAAATGGGGCGCTGTGGCGACTAAAAATCTTGAGCGTGGCAGCGCCCTGTTGTGTTCCCCCATAGAATCTGGATCTGGGCGGCGACCTGTGTAGTCTCGGTAGAAAACCACACCTATGGCAGAGGCTGCTTAGAAAGTAAAATCGAGATTTCAGTGTTTTGATCATGGATTTGTTTATCGCCGTTTTGCCTTGTGTTGTGCCGAGTCCTTGTTTTAATTTGCTGGCCGGCTTGCTGTTTCAGATTTGATTGAAGCTTTGCTGCAATTTTTTTTCTTGTCTGCTGTCGGCTCGGTTCCTCGTGATTTGTTGCGGGAAATCCTGCCCGGAAAAATTGGATCTGGGCGGCGGCGCGTGTGTGCTTGAAAAATCTGGTTTGTACGGTCTTTAGTGCCTGTAGAAATCAGTTCTTAGACAGCAGCGGCCTGTAGTCTCGTAGCTGCTTGTGGATTGTTGTGGCGCCATGTTCTGCCCGAAAAAATAGGGCGCCAGCTATCCCTCAAAAACCAGATCGGTAATTTGGTGAGTGCAGGGCGTAAATCAAGTTCTGCGGCGACCTCTATGTGCTCGTGAGAAAAATAGTCATGGCGGTGGTTGCCCCAAGAAAAAAAGGTCCTATGGCGGCCAGAGGAAGTCTCGAGAAAAAAGAAGCCACGGCGGCTGTGTCGCTAGCGAAAATTAGATCCATGGTGCGCGCTTGTAGCTTGATCTCGGCGCCTGTAGAACCCTTAATTCCGGCGGCTGCTTAATCAAGTGATTGCAGCTTGCTTTTGTTTTTGTTGGTGCGTCCGAGTCTGTGGTTCAATTTACAAGGATCGGCTTGAACTGTTTGCTCTTTATTTTAAGTTTCCTTTTGATTCTTTGCTCGGCCTTTATGCGGTTTCATGATGGACTCGACTGTGTCTGTTTTGCTTCCATTGGTGCGAGTGAAGAGTTTGTTTTTAATTCCCAGCAGTACAAGTGGCTGACTTAATTGATTCGACTGATGCTTTATTATTCCGTTTCATTTTGCTCTTGTGTGTAAGAGATCTTATGCTGGATGATCAGAAGTACCTGATGTTGCTCGGTTCTCAGGTTGGGGATTTGTTTATTGCCTTGGCCTGTCTCTCGGCAGAAAACAAAGCCCCTGGGCAGTGGCTGTAGTCCAGGGATGGAGTTGATCTTTTTGTTTGCTGTTGCAAGTCCTTTTATTTGACTGCCATCTTGATTCGACTGAATCTCTGTTTGCTGTGCGTGTGCGTGAGGTCTTGAGATGTTTGTAGTCTTTTGCTTCGGGGTTTGATCTGATTCAACACAGGTCATCCGCTGTGCCTGTATACAGATCTTCATAGCTTTTATAGCTATTGGAGTGAAAGTAGTGTTGAGTTCGATCGAGGTGAAAAATAGAGAAAGCGTCTATTCACCCCCCCTCTAGTCGCCTTTCCGGTCCTACACTCTTGGTGTTTGCCGACACCTATACGACGTGGAGGCATTGTGGACCAGTGTTCTTCTCAAGAAACTTGTAAGAAGATCCGGTGTGTTGTGAAGGTTGGAGCTCACCTACCTGTAGCGGGAAAGAGCTACCACTAGTGGAATTGATGTGTTTGGCTTAATTCGTGGAGCCGGTCCAATTAGTTTGGGCTTACCTCAACGTGGATTAAGGGAGACCGGCAAGTCTCCGAACACCACAGTAAAACGTCCTTGTGTCATCGTGGTTTGCTCTTTTGTAATTTACTTTGTGCAATTTACATTCTTAGAATTAAATTGCTTACTTGTCTTTGTATGTTTGCTATCATTATCAATAGTCTAATATTGTTGGTGCACTTAGTTAAGACTAGTTGATTTAGGTTTCAATTGAGCAAAACCGAATTGATTTATAATTCCGCATAAAACTCGGTTTTAGCCAAAAGATTTTAAAAACTGCCTATTCACCCCCCTCTAGTCGGCCTCCCCGATCTTACAAGCGTGCCAGGCCGGGCACAGCCCATCGTGTCGACATGGACCCAATGGACATAATTGTGCTAGCATAGTGTCGTGTGGGCCTGGGCCTACCTCCACGCCCTCCTTAGCCCCTGTCGTGCCTGTGCCCTACTGCTGCTGTGCTACGCCCTACCTCTGTCGTGCCCACATCATCGTCATAGTTGAGCCATGCCTGGCAGACACAACAACGTGCGTGGCGTGCCATCTTGGGTCTGTTTGGGTCGAGTGCGGACCCAAGCACAAAGACAGTGCTTGGGTGTGTTGTGCCGGGTCAGACCAATAGTGTCGTGCTTCAGGCCGGTTCGGGAAGTCACGGCCCATCTGGCCACCTCTAGACGACGTCCACGACGCTTGCCGTCAGGTTTTGGGACCCACATTACATCATTTTTCGAATGTGTTTTCTATCCAAGTTTGTTAAAAAAGATTTGGAACCCATGTACTTTCTCCAAAAAAAAGTGATATGGCTCAGACGTCCGATATATCTGATGAGGACATCGACTCTAAGGATGCAACCACTACTTCGACCCACGGCACTGCATCCTCTACTTCAACTACATCTTCTCCGATTGGACTTTCGGCCACTGCAATGCCATATTCACCAATTGGACCAAGCTACTTCTACTCCTACGAGCCGAGCTACGCCTATATAACATGGTGCTGCGTCACCAATTATTGGCCCACTGGCTATGTAATATATGGGCCAACTTGGCCAACTTGGCCGACTTGGTACATTAGTATGAACTAGCATGTTTCAAATCTTTTTGCTTAGTCAAGCTTAGACCAAAATCTTGATTTGGGAGTTTTACTGCCAAAAGACCAATGTTGTCTAAATGTTTTAATCCATGACATTGGATTGTCGTGGTAGTTTGCAAATGTTTTTGAAAAACAAAGCAAAAAGGAAAATTGGTTTGGACTTGGGCGAACTGGCTATTTGGATGGGTGCATGTTCATGCATGGGATCGAGTCATTTCTATGATCGATGCCTAGGGTTCTGTGGAAGTCGCCCAAGTCAGTTAATGACTGGTCTTCGAGTGTATTTTGCCATGCCTCACCGTGCAACCACATATCTCGTATGGGCGAGGCCTGGCTAACTAATTTGTAATGTTCCACCGTGGTTGTTCCATCCGGTTGTGTGGGTGTCTTGACGACCTACTTTTATTTATTCCCACCTGGCGTAAGAGGGGGCTATGAACTCGGCGGGTTTCCATCCGTCGGGGGCGAAACCTTAGCGAGGGGGACTGCGGTGGAATGACGCATTGTAAAGGCCTTATCACGTGCTCTAGACCACTTACCTACGATAGTGAGTGGTGGTATCGACGGATGCCAAATAAACTAGAGAAGTCGTGTCTTATGGGTAAAGCTGTACACCTCTGCAGAGTGTAAAACTATTCGAATAGCCGTGTCCGCGGTCAAGGACATGCTAGCAAAGCTGCTCCAAGTTAGATGTTGGTTTTGTTTTCAAAAGACCTCTTTGAAATGGTTTTGGATGTCTATCCAAATGGGTTCGGGCAGGGAGCTTTGTGATAGGAGGGTATCCTTTACCACTTGTTGATGAATATTATCCAACTATAAATTTTATTTAGAAAATGAATTTTAGTTATTGTATAACTGCTTTGAAACTTATTACATGTAATTGGAAAGAAACTTAGCTTTATGCAAAGGCAACCCTATAAGACCTCCTTTGGGACCTCCTTGTATGCATGCATTCAATCTGTTACTTGACGGGTATGACTTGTGAGCACGGTTGTTGTGCTCACTCTTGCTTGACCTGTTTGAGCAGGAGAGGATATCTTCGATGAGCCAGAGGACCTTCAAGACGACTAGGCTGTGACCTCCAGACGATTGCTTGTGGCGAATCGTGTGGACCACTTCGCTTTTGTTCCGCTGTATTTTGTTTGTCGGCTGTCAAGCCACCCTTGTAATCAACTCTGTTGTTATTTTGATAAATTTGCGTTGATGGATGTTACCACTTTTGTTCACTGTGTGAGTTAGCTGTTGGTCCTTGGAACTAGCTCGGTTGTGCACAGGGATTTCGGGACCTCGCTTTGGGGTGCTCCAGTCGAACTTCGACCTCTCGAGGTGCAGGCATCACATGACCTCCTTTCAGGGTGCTCTTGGGACAGGCATCAGACCTCCCTGAGGCTCAGATCGCCACACGGCCTGCGTCGATGCCGTCATTGCAATATTTCTGCACCAGTCCCTCTGTGTATTTCTGCACCAGTCCCTGATCAGTAGCTAGTGCACATAGTGGATACAATATTGATAACAAGTTCGAATCACGATTCAACATAAAAGTAATAACAAAGTATCGACCTTAAGACCACTTGTTACAATAAAGGTCACATGACCTCAAGTCTTACAGCAGCCGAAACAACAAATGTTAAACTCTGAGTGATGGCTCATCAAATTGCCCACCAGCATTCGATTGAGGAGCGTAGCCTAGTACTTTGGGTGTCCTTCATCAAAGCCATAGGCGAAGTAGACGTAATCCTCATCCATGTCATGGAAGGCTTTTGAGATATAGTTTGAGTGTAGTACGTGAGTACATAAAGTACTCCACAAGTCTTGGAAAAAATGCATATGCATAGCTTTAATAAATGCGGCTTATATGATTCTTTTGCATAAATCAATATTTTATGTTTCAATAATTTTCATAAAGCACATTTGACAAACGTAGTTTCAATAAATAAATAAATTATTTCATTAGTGAAGGTTCTAGCTACTAATCACTAGTATCGAGGCTCTAGCCGCCAAGGTTTAAAGAGTAGGGCTCTAGCTGCCAGAACAACAATCTAAGAATTCCAACTACTCCCGAATTTTCGAAAAATAATTCTTTGAAAACAAAGATAAAATCTACTATGTAAAAACGCACATTGCCTGCCTTTGACCGTGGGCACTGCTATTCAAATAGTTTTACACTCTATAGAGGTTGTACAACTCGATCCACATGAGATAATCAACTTTTACTATTCACTTCACACACTTTCAAAGGTGTGCGACTAAGTGATTATCACAAGACCTTTACAATACCTTATCCTTACATCAACCCGCCCGATGAGCTTAACCCAAGTCATGGACGTCATTTACCATCGACTTGGAGCTCACCGTTATGGGGGATATCCTGCCCAGATATGGACATTAATTATCATCACCTGGCGCAAGCCCCGACAGACATGGACGTCATTTACCATCGTCTGCACGACCCAACATATGGAAGTACATTTACCATATTATGCACATCTCAAGATATGGAATTACATTGACCATAATCAAGAGAACATCTATCAACTACAGCCCACGGGCTTAATGCTTAGACTCAGTAAATTAGTTGGCAAGGTCCTTCCCATTCTGAACATGTGGTTGTACGGTGGTGCTCAGTTTTGATAGTCAAGCGTCGGTCCTTAATATGACTTAGGTGAAACTTAATACATTACAAGTTCTCATGCTCTAATTGCACCTACCTGAACTTACCATCCGCCTAAGTCTAAACAAATTTTCACCATTTTATTTTATTTTATAAATGAACGGTAATACCTATTGCCATACATTTCTTAAAAAGATTTGTATAAAATGTAATAATAGTTTCATCCCAATGGGTGATCATGACCGACAACGTATGTCTAAGCAATTTAATCGTATTAATTAATCCAACAATATTGTAATCATTATCATGCATTTGCTATACTAGGGTGACAATGGATCATGGATAACAACATCAAATGACGGTAATACCAAGTTAGGATTAACTAACAACCTAGGATTTAAACTTATCATTTTATATAAGTAGTAATGCATAATAATTTTGAAATTTAAATAGAATTTGTAAAACATAGGTACAATATAATCAAAGGAGCCTTGTCTTCATCAAATGTTGAGGTTACTATGACCGATTGGTGCAAATTGACTTTGGCGGCATCAAATTCTACACACACGAATCGAGACAAAATGAATAATAGAAAAAAAACCAAAACAAATAATTATAAAATTAGTACTATTAGAGATATTATGAATTTAGGAAGAAGAATCAACCCATTCGGAGTTCGTATGAAAGAGGACGAGCATCCGGAAATTTGTCGAAAAGAAAAAGGCTAAAAAATGAGAAAGAGGGGAATATTCTGTTTCAGAAATAAATGATTAAATCAAAAGATATGACATGTGGGCCCGAAATACTAGTGAGAGTGATAGAGAGGGAGAGAATGACTTGTGGGGACCACCTGTTAGTGAGAGGAAATGAGAGAAAGAAGGAAGGAGGCGGAGGCGGGCGATGGCTCGGGCGACAGCCGTGAGCAGCGGCGTGGGAGGGCAGGCGATGGGAAAAATAGGATGGCGGCGTCCCGTGGAGGAGATGGGAGGTGGCTGCATAGGAGGAGTGGCACGACGTTGGCATTGGCGATGACGGTAGCGGCTCGGGCGCACAACGGTGAGAGCGGCTTGGGCGCACAACGACGGTGCTCCGACGACGCTCTCTGGGAGTTATTGGAGCACGAGACACGACGTTAATGAGGGGGTCTCTCCGGGTTACTCGTGGAGGCCAAGGAGAGATTGAGGCGGCGCGGCGATGGCCGATGACAGAGAAGAAGGGGCGGCGGCGGGAGAGCTCATCGATGATTCCTCGACCGAATTGAGAGGGGAAATGGTGGAGGAGACTCGGGAACACGAGATGATGCGCATAACATGGCTTGGGGATCACTGGAGAAGGAGATCAGGCGAGGATGGAGATTCGGCCGACGACGGGAAAGACGACGAATTTGGGCGATGAACTATGATGAAACCCAAAATTGAGTGAGGGAAAATGTTCAAGGTACTTGGGAATAGGATGTGACTCGATTGGTTGGGTGAGTACCTCACCGAAGCGGTGGGAACGGTGACACGAGATGGTGGCTGGCTCTTGGGAAGAAGATGCTTGCGGCGGTGGCGGTGCTCGAAAAGAGGGAGTTGAGCGTGAAGGGGTAGAGGAGGTGCGAGTGCTATATTTATAGGCAACGTCGGGGAGTGGAGCGAGCGTGGGCGACATCATGCGTGAGATTGACGGAGATAGCTCGGCTCCGCATTGATGGCATGACGGCGATGGAAACGACAATGCCGTTAATTGCGTGGTGATGGTAGGCTTGAATGCGCACAGGGATGGCGGGGATGTGCGGGAATGGCGCAGACGTGGACGAGGCGCACACGGTGCAACCTAGGCACGACGTGGCACGGCTCGGGCCGGCGCGGTCGGGCGCTGCTAATCGTGAACGCGTGGGTGGTTTGGTGCGGTGGTAGGGAACGCGAACAGGCGCAACTGGTGCGGCCCGAAGTGATCTGAGCGACTGGCATGGGTCTTTGCATGAAGAAAATGGCCAAAACAGAACAAAAAAAACTTGGAAAATGGCTTTGGCCCAAGAAGAAATTGTAGGGGAAATTCAAATTAGGAAATTTTAATTCAAAATCGGCTGAGGTTTGATTTGATTTGATTTTTGGAACAAAGATTTGAGTTGAGATAGAATTTTCGAAATTGATTTAATTTTCGAATTTATTTGCGATTGACGACGAAAATTGGTTTAAGTTGAATTGAGACTTGGAATTTGGATTGGTGTAGCTTTTAATTAATTGCAGAACTCGAAATAAGATCCAAATCTATGAATTAATTATTTGTAAATTAAATTTTTAAAAAGGCAAAATATGGGATGTTACAGTCACCCCGTTCCGTTACGTCGTCCTGTCCAAGAGTTCCAAACGAAACCCCGAAAAAAAGTTTCAAAACCACTCCGACTCCCTCCCTCCACTACCCACCCCGCCCCAATCCCTCGATCAGATCGAGAGCCTAGGGTTTCCCCACCACCCACCGGTCAGCGATGCCCGCCTCCTCCGTCTCCGGCGGCAGCGGCCCCGGCGGCGTCTCGCCGGAGGCCATCATCGAGTGGCTGCAGGAGGAGATGGGCTACCCCTCCCCGCCGCCCGCCCCGGAGCAGCTCCGCAAGATCTGCCGCGGCAACATGCTCCCCGTCTGGTCCTTCCTGCTCCGCCGCGTCCGCTCCGAGCGCACCGTCGCCACCGCGCGCCGGAACATCCTCGTCCACGGCGTCGCGGCCAGGCGGGCGCGGGAGGGGGCGTCGGCGGCGCGGGCGCGGGGGCGGGCGACGCGGCCGCCAGGGAGGCCGAGGCGAGGGAGCGCGACCTCGCCGCCGAGGAGGCCGAGCGGCTGCGGGGGGTCGTGCGGAGGCAGCGCAAGGAGCTGCGCGCCCGCATCGCGGAGGTCGCGCGCGAGGAGGCCGAGCGCAAGCGCGTCCTGGGCGAGCGTTTCAATGCCAGGTACCTAATTCCAATAGAATTAGCCAATTAGGTGGTACGAGCGGTGACTTGCTACCCCTGGTGTTATTATATGTTTCTGATGGAGAGAGACTATTCGATTAAATTGATGCTACATTTCGGTCTTAAGTTTTGCACCTTCTAAATCTAGTGAGAGAAATGGCTGAAAATTTAGGACTAACTGATTGTTACTCCTCCTCCTGATAGAGGTGCATGAAAATTGAGGCCTAAGTATTAGGTGCTGCACCCTGGTAAATCTACTGATAGTCAATTGCTTGAAAATGACACTCCCAATTGGAATTTAGTGGGGAAAAACTTTGCTGTATTCAAAGGGATTTTCAGATGTATGCGACCCAAAAGATTGGCACTTAGTAAAATGCCACTACAGAGAGTTGGTGCGGTTTACTGCCACTATAAAGGTTATTTCATTAGTAAAATTAAAATGCCAATATCTTTATATTTCCATCAATTTCTGATGCATATGCCAAAAATCTAATGGCAAAATCTGTTGCTGGTTTAAATGCTACATTTAGGTATTTAGTATTGCAGGTTGAGCTTAGTAAATCTGGTGACATAAAATGCAGTTTGGGCTAATGGGCTAAGCCTTGCATTACAGTAAACCTGCTGACAGAAATGCTTGAAAAGTTATACCTGATTGGTTTATTGCTAGTCCAGTCGGCCAAAATTTGCTCTATTCAAATGATAAGCTTGGAAAGTTCTGCTAAAAGGGTAGCTACCCTTAATGCCACACTGCTGCGTGTACTGATGTATGATTACACTGTGGATACTTCTTTCATTCTTTGTTTCTTCCCCTATTCTGGGCGTGTGCTGCTTTACTAAATTTTAATTTCGGTAATCTTTTGATGTATGTAATTCGTCAGATGTTGATAACTTGATATAATCATTAGGGCTATCGATCCTATGCAATGTTAGCATTTAGAAGCAACTGGCATTTCGATTTTGGCATGTAGAAGAAGCAGTTGACATCTCAATGTTTGTTTTAGTTATTAGTAGTTGCTTTGTGATTAGAATTAGAATGATGTGTTTGCATACGATAAATTATAGCTACATCTATATTTACCTTCATGCTCAGCAATTTCATTAACCTACTAAAAAAGTAAAAATAATACACAAGTTTGATGTTTTCATGTATCACTTCCTGCTCCACTACTTTTATGTTTCCAATCAGTGTTTCACAACTTTGTTTTTTCAGCAACCAATAGTCTGACCAAGAATGAAATAATAAGAATCCATGATTATTTTTGAATTGTAGACACAAGCAAGTTATGCTTGAGGCATATGAACAGCAATGCGATGAAGCGTGCAAAATATTTGCTGAATACCAGCGCCGTCTACATCAGTTTGTTAACCAAGCAAGAGATGTGCGAAGATCAAGTATAGGCGTGGCTGGATCTGCAGATGCTGTTGAGGATATGCAATTGCAGGGCGAGAGAGAGGACCTTTACTCGACCATCAAAAGCAACAGGTTGTCAGAAGATCTTGTCCTTGTAGAGAGCTCACGCGAAAGGAGTATTCGGAAGGCATGTGAAACTCTTGCTGCAGATATGATTGAAATGATTCGGAGCTCGTTCCCGGCATTTGAAGGGTTTGGCATTAATTCAAGTTGCCAGTTAGATGCAGCAAAGCTGGGAATTGATTTGGATGGTGAAATACCAGCAGATGTTAAAGCTGTGGCATTGGATTCCCTAAAAAATCCTTCCTTGCTACTGCAATCGATCATTACATATACATCACGCATTAAAACACTCATACATAAAGAAACAGACAAGATTGATGTACGTGCTGATGCAGAACTCTTAAGGTACTACTGCTCTAGTTTTATTTTCGTTTGCCATATTCCATTTCTAGAACAGACATGCAAAAAGTTTAGATTTTCCTCCCACATAGTGATGATTCTGTGGGCAATATTCTTTCATGACTTCTGGATCATTCTTGTGTGGTTTAGTTGTATTTTCAGGAATGTAGTTATGATTGGGGAATTAATTTACCTTTGCAAAACAAATAAGTAGTTGTATCCTTTACAATGTTTGAAAGGAAATACTATATTGCATTTTAAATGAGAAACCCCTTTTCTAAACTTCTATTGATTTTTGTTACTCGACATGTGTTCTGAACTTCCTTTTCTAGTTTTATTAAATCTTACTAAGTCAGTTGCTTATATTTCTTCGGGTTAGATGTTAACCATATATACAAATTCTTGTTCCTAGGTATAAATATGAAAATGAGCAGGTCATTGATGCAGCTTCAACTGATGCAAGCTCACCCTTACCATATCAGGTGTATGGCAATGGAAAGACTGGATCAGAGCTTTCAACCCGAGGAACATATGACCAGCTACTAGAAAGACAGGTACTCCCTTAAGAGGCAGTTTGATGGTTCTATTAGCACATGCGTTATTGTTTATCCAGATATGTACTTCTCTTCTAGTTCCATGATTCTTTTCATGAAATGAAATGGGCTACTTTTGCATGTTCTGTTACTCCATTTCTTCATCTTTTACTAAGAAGTAAGAAGACAGAAATGTTAAATTAGCTTTTAGGGCTGTTGTTATTTTAGGGTGGTTTATTTAATTTTTCTGGACATTGCACAATCCCATTGTTCCTTTTTTCTGTTGTCTGTTACTCAAAAATGAAATTTCACGATTTCATCTCTCTCTCTTCTCCACTGACTCCACTAAAATTTCACTGTGTGCCTTGTGCCTAGAACCTCATGTAAGGCACATGACACAGAAGTTAACTTCTTTTTCACGTTTTGCCTTACAGAAAGAACATGTCCAGCAGTTCTTAGCCACAGAAGATGCTTTCAATAAAGCTGCAGAAGCTAAAGCTCTTAGTCAGAAGCTCTTGCAACGCCTTCATGGCACTGGTGATACAGCAGGAAGTAAGAAGGTGCCTACTGGGAACACCTCACAGAACGTGACCAACAGCAGGCACTTAGAGGTACTTGTTTGCAATGCCATCATGTTATAATGAAGTTGATTTAAGATGCTCCTTGCGAAACAGTGTTCCGGTAAGCAACAATGGTAACATGTTCTCAATAAAAAAAGTAACATGTAAACAAGTTGTTTGAGATATATAATTTTGTATTCTAGTTTCATATTATCAAGAAGTTCAGATAAGCATGTTGCTCTGCACCCGTGCACCGCTGTCACGACTCATGATACACCTTTTTTAACAGTAGCATGTGCTTATGGCTTGAGCTGACACATTCAGCTAGATATGATTATGACATTCTCATGGTGCTTATAATGCATTTAGATTTTAGACATTCTCACACTGCCCAAGACATGCAAATTGGTATCCTTTCTGCGAAATTGTGGTGAAACTTCTATAAAAGCTGCATGTGTTTGCTGGTTGTAACTTGTAAGCTCATTAGTTGTGCATTATACTTTTCAACTTTAGTATATTGGAAAACAAAGAAAAATATGTTGGATAAACCATAATCTTTTCCTGATAGCGTTGGCTACCTCATTTTAGCTGGACGTTTGGGCCAAGGAAAGAGAAGTTGCGGGATTAAAGGTAAGCTTGAGTACATTAACATCTGAGGTACAACGTCTTTACAAGTTATGTGCCGAGTGGAAAGAAGCGGAAGATTCCTTGAAGAAGAAATGGAAGAAAATTGAAGAATTTGATGCTCGTAGATCAGAACTCGAGTGCATTTACAATGCTCTTCTGCGGGCAAATAAGGTTAGTCTGGAACCTTGTGCTTTTCTCCACCAACTCTAGAATTTGTTTGATATGAACATGGATGTATAAATGAAAGGCAATTGCTAGTGTTTATTCTTGCCAGCATGATTAGCATCCTATATAGCAGTGTGACGAGATCAAGTAACTGTTACTCATTTCAACTAAGAAATTTCCCATCTGATTTATGGGTTGTAGTGGCTGGCAGCTTTACGAAGGTAGTAGTAAATAACAGGAGTAACTTAATTGTGGTGGGTAGTAGGGACTCATGAGGCTGGGTCTGGTATGACCCAATGATCACAATTGATTGCTGTGTGTCACAAGCGATCTGGTCGCATGATTCTGTGTTCCGATGTCGTGGCAAGGTCGTTGTTGACAAGCATAAGACATGGAACAGAGAATAGGGATTGGGGAATAAGACTCTATTTCATTGCTTGATAATACAATGAGTAAGACTCCCCTTTTATAGTGCTTTAGCAATCCCTTCCTAGTCCGATTCTAATATTCTTTCCTAATCTATCTGCTATTGTAAGGAATCAGATAACAAGAGATAGTTCAGACTACGTATACGTATTCTTAATTGATTTGGACTCCTTTGCTGGCAGCTGTTTACTCCTTCTTGCATTGCGATGTGTATATGGAATTCCCAACACAACATCTCTCCCGGTCTCGACAAACAGCTCGTCCTCGAGCTGGAACGAAGGATAAGCCATCTTGAAGTCGTCCACCACTTCCCATGTAGCATCAGCAGGAGGTAGACCAACCCATTGTACAAGAACATGCCAAACGTCCCGACGAAGGCTAGCCTTTAAATTTTTTGCTAGAACTGGAGCTGCACGACCATTATCAATAGGAGGTAGCACCGGTATTTTAGTTGGCGGTGTCCCGTAGAACTTTTTGAGAAGACCCACATGAAAAACATTGTGAAGCCGGGAGCCAGCAAGAAGTTGGAGCCGATATGCTACCAGCCCAATGCGTTCCAACACCTGATAAGGCCCATAAAACCTTGGACTGAGCTTACTCGTTCGGCGACCCTGTAGAGAAACCACCCGCTGACGATGCAACTTCAACCATACCCATTCATCTACCTCGTAAGAAATCTCCCGATGATGTTTATCATAGTATTGCTTTGCATAGTGCTGGGCCTGAAGTAAGCGATCACGGACTTCGTGAAGGAAACCATCACGGCCCTGAAGCTGTGCTTCTACCGTGACTACTTTGGCTGTTCCGTCATCATATGTCTGCAAAGAAGGAGGTGAACGCCCATACACAATCTTGAAGGGAGTGTTGCGAAGAGCTGTATGATAAGATGTATTGTAACAGTACTCGGCCCATGGAAGCCATTCTACCCATGCACGTGGTCGGTCCCCTGTGAGACAACGAAGATACATTGCAATGGCTTTGTTGACAGCCTCTGTCTAGCCATCGGACTGTGGGTGAAATGCAGAACTCATATGAAGATGAGTACCCGTTAATCTGAATAAATCCTTCCAAAAGGTACTAGTAAAAACATGGTCACGGTTGCTCATAATAGAATGCAGAATGCCATGAAGTCACACAATTTCGTGAAAGAACACACGAGCAACTGTGGTAGTTGTATACGAATGGCCGAGTGGAATGAAGTGAGCGTATTTAGAAAAACGATCGATTACCGACAAAATTACCGATGTTCCGTGTATGCAAACCAACCCTTCGATGAAATCCATTGAAATATCTGCCCATACTGTCGTTGGTACAACAAGTGGTTGTAGGAGACCCGCGGGATGTAGATATTCAATCTTGCTCCGTTGGCATACTAAACAAGCTCTAACGAAATTCTGGACTTCCCGGCTTGCATGCGGAACATAGAAATCGGACCGCAACCGATGAAGTGTTTTCTGGAAACCTTCGTGTCCTGCGTGGGCTGCTGCTAAAATCATGGGCAGGGACGGTGATGCCGCTGCCACATAGACCCTTCCGCCATGCAGAATGAGGCCATCAGTAACTGCCTAGGGCACGCCCAATTCACCAGATTGAATATGAGAACAAAGAGTAACTCTGGGGAAGTAGCCACCTCGTGTCGAAGTTAGTAAGAGGAAAATGTTGGTCGAGAGCGCCTGGTGATCGGCGTGTCACCGTTTCGACGGGAAAGAGCGTCTACCACGGTGTTCAAACGTCCAGGACGATATTCCACTGTAAAACTGTACCCGAATAACTTGTTCATCCATCGATGTTGTGGAATGGTAGATAGATGTTGATCCAATAAAAATTTCAAGCTGTAATGGTCGGTACGAACGATGAAGGAGCCACCCCAAAGGTACGGTCACCAGTGTCGTATTGCATGCACCAACCCAATGAGCTCCTGTTCATAAGCGGTTAGTTTGGCGTGACGAGCCGCCACTGGTTTGCTGAAGAAGGCTACTGGACCCATACCTTGGTGCAAGATGGCGCCGAAACCAGTACCCGAGGCATCGCACTCGACGATAAAATTTGCAGAGAGGTCGGGCAAGTGAAGAACCGGAGCTGTGGAGAGAACTCGTTTGAGTGTAGTAAAAGCCTGATCTGTAGCCTCGGACCATTGGAAAGTGTCCTTTTTGAGTAATTTGGTGAGGGGGGCTGCTATCGTGCCGAAATCCCGTATAAATTTACGGTAGTATCCGACGAGGCCAAGGAACCCTCGTAGCCCTCGCGTTGTCAGCAGTTGTGGCCATGTTTGGACTGCTAGTACCTTATCTTCATCCATGGCCACCCCCTGAGCTGAGATGATATAAAAAAAACAAGCACAAAACGGCGAAGATAGGGTCGCAAAACCTCGTTCATTAGTGCCTGGAATGTGGATGGCACATTGGTTAAGCCGAACGGCATCGCCAAAAACTCGAAGTGACCATGATGGGTTCGGAACGCAGTCTTCTCTACATTGTCAGGATGCATGCACACATGATGATACCCGGAACGGAGGTCAAGCTTGGTGAAGAAGCGTGCACCTTGTAATTCATCAAGGAGCTCGTCGACGATAGGAATAGGAAATTTGTCACGGACCATCAGTTCATTCAGCGCTCGGTAATCTATACAAAATCGCCAAGAATTGTCAGCCTTCTTAACGAGGAGCACTGGAGAGGAAAATGCCGAGGTGCTTGGCCTGATTGTGCCAAGTTGGAGCATAGCTTCGCATTGGCGTTTGAGCTCATATTTTTGTAACTGCGGATATCTGTAAGGACGTACAGCCACAGGGTCTGCACCCTGGCGAAGGCGAATTTGGTGATCGAAAGAGCGTGCCAGTGGTAAGCCTGTTGGTTCGGCAAAACGGTCCTCAAACTCGGATAACAAATCGGTGAGAGGTCCTCCTTGGATCCTGTGACGGCGCGAACGGCTGCTGTGGGCGCGACGATGCCTTCCCAAGAGATGTGTCGCCCTGCTCGCCAAAAGGAGATGCATAAATTGTTGAAATCCCAAAGGATAGGCCCCAGACTGCGAAGCCATTGAACACCGAGAACGATGTCGAACCCTCCCAATGGAATAGCCAGAGCATCCATTGTAAACGTCTCGCCTGCTATTTGGAATTGGATCTGCTGTGCGATACCCCCGTTGGATACTTTGTCCCCATTGGCGACCTCCACATGAAGACCAGGACGGGCTTCAAGCTTCACCCCCATGTGAGGAACAAGGTCTTCACTGATGAAATTATGTGTGGATCCGGTGTCCAAGAGTGCAATGAATGCCTTTGTGCCCACCGTGACCTTGATTGGCATTGTTTCAGTTGCGCGGATGCTCCACAGCCCTGTCAATGCATGGAGCGATACTGTGGGTGCCGGTTCCTGGTGACAATGTGCGTCTTCTAGTGCGGTCTCATCATCGTCGTCTTCGACTTCAATGTAGAAAGGCCTCGGGCAGCGATGACCGCGTACATACTGCTCGTCACAGTTGAAACAGAGACCTTGCTTGCGTCGTTCGGCCATCTCGGCTGGGTTAAGGTGACGCAGTGGACGACCAGCTTGTACGGTGGTGTTCGAGGTATTCGTTGGTGCACTGCTTGGTGCTGGTGGACGTGGTGCAACAGGTATGAGTATAGAGGGCCGTTGTCCTCCTGGAGACCGTGAGATCGTCCTACTTGCTGTTGTCGGTGTGGGAGCTGGCTGGTTGCGGCGCTCATATGCTCGTGCAAAGCTGATTGCTATTTGAAGGTCAGGTGGGTTTTGGAGCTCTACATCCACCCGTAGTTGCTCTGGAGCCCTGCCGTGAAGATTTGTGTTTGGAGGAGCTGGTGCAAGGCCTCTATTCTACATAATAGCTCAAGAAATTGGTCAATATAGTCTTGAACCGAGCCGGGAACAGAGTCGAGCCGAGCAGTCTTGATGGATTTGCTTCGGAGAGGTGGCCCAAAACGTAGGTTGCACAACTCCTTGAGGTGACGCCATGTCGGTTGACCAGATCACGTTCCAACTGGAAGTACTAATATTGAGCGATCCCCGTGAGGTGATAGGAGGCTAGCCAGACCTTATCGGCCTCGTCCGTCCTCTGCCCGCGAAAAAATTGCTCACACCTGTTTATCCATACTAGAGGATCGTCCTTGCCATCATATACGGGAAATTCCAGCTTGTGATATCGTGGAACCCCTGAGGATGGGTTGCCTGTGGTCGGAAGATAACCTCCATTTGGTTCTCGTGTCTGGTAGGGCAATTGACTCGGCTGATATGGCAGTGTGGAAGTTGCGGTTGCAGCTGTGTCGTATGGAAACTGCACAGGATGGTGGGTTGCGGTGGAAGAAAATATGGGCACGTGTAGTGGTCCAGAAAATTGTTGTCCCAGGTGAGCCGGCGGAGTCGGAAGTTGTGCTCCCGGTGGCGGTTGCAGTAGACCCGAGAACTCGGCTGCAGGTTGCTTTTCAACGGCCGTGAGTCGGGTGACCACATCACCCATCTGCTGGTTCATGCCGTCGATCCGCACCGTTAGCATCTGGAGCGATTTGAAGATTTGCGCCATAGTTACCTCCTCTGCTTCTTTAATTGCAGACATTGTGTCCACCGAACCTGTCTCTGATACCAGATTGGTATGACCCAACGATCGCAATTGATAGCCATGTGTCGCCAGCGATCTGGTCGCGTGATTCTGTGTTCCGATGTCGTGGCAAGGACGTTGTTGACAAGCATAAGACAGGGAACAGAGAATAGGGATTGGGGAATAAGACTATTTCATTGCTTGATAATACAATGATCAAGGCCCCCCTTTTATAGTGCTTTAGCAATCCCTTCCTAGTCCGATTCTAATACTTATTCTTTCCTAATCTATCTGCTATTGTAAGGAAACAGATAACAAGAGATAGTTTGGACTACGCATACGTATTCTTAATTGATTCGGACTCCTTTGCTGGCAGCTGCTTATTCCTTCTTGCATTACGACGTGTATATGGAATTCCCCACACAACAGGGTCCTACTCCCTATATTTGTATTTATCGTTAATTACAATAAACGTGTTGATTTTTTAAAGATGACATCAAATCTTGATATATATAGGATGCATCAGCGTTTTGGGAGCAACAGCCATTATCTGCTAGAGGATATGCATCAAGGACAATCATCCCTGCATGCAATGCTGTGGTAGACATGTCAACTAACTCAAGGGACCTCATTGAGCGAGAATTATCTGCGTTTGGTCAGAGCTTGGATAATAGCTTGTGCAAGTTGCCCACGACTCCTCAGGTTGGTAATGTTAAGTATATTTGAGATAATTTGGCAATTTCTTTCCAAAATCATGTACGTTTGCTTTGTTCCTGACTTCCTGTATTAATTGTCATTTATGTCTTCTTTACCTGAACAAATTTGGTGAGCCTGAGCCACTAGAAATATGGTAGATAATTTGCAGTTCTCCAGATATCGTCTTATCAGTTATTACTATCTTGCTGGTACTAATAAACATGTCCAGTGCACTTCTACAATTTTTTTTACTTACTAGGCAATACCGATCAAAGTTTCTGAATAACCTCTGTTAGTCTCCCTTATTGTAGGCCAATGTTATGGATTACAGTTGTATGTATATATTTAGAGAGTGCTATGGTACATTTGTATATAATTTATACACTTTACATACACTTTTCCTACCATCCACTAATTGTCCTACAAGTGGGAGTGGGGAGTGAAGTTAGGGGAGTTTTTTTTTAAAATAAAACTTTTTGTAAGTAAAAGTTGTATGTAATATTTAATATCTTAGAATGCAGGCTAGTACATGGAAGCTACGAGATTTGGTTATCTTACGTGGCTTTGACATATTGGGTGTGCAGTGTACTTTGCTTTGATTCACTCCATTCCTTCCATTGCATTTGGAGTATCTGGTCCATTATCACTGCTCAGTCTCTTATTTTCTTCTGCTGTTGCCCTTTCGTAGGCCCTTTTGGAGGCTTTGGGTTCTAATGGTGCTACAGGATCAGAAGCACTTGCAGCTGCAGAAAAACATGCTGCTATGTTAACTGCAAGAGCTGGTGCCAGAGATCCATCTGCGGTGCCATCTATATGCCGCATCTCTACCGCTCTTCAGTGTAATTCTGGTAAGTTCAAGTTGTTGGTGTTGTCATAGTTATGTCTTTAACAAATAGTTTACTTATGCTGATCTTTTATGTTATAAATCACATTAAGCCAGGGTGTATTTCTTGTGGTGGGGACTGTTAGATTAGGAGAGGAGAATGATTTTGCTATTCATTACTGTGCATCTTATTCATTATTGAGAGATATATATAGACTGGACTAATTGGGCCTCATAGGCTACATAGGTCACATGAGCCAGAGAGAGAGAGAGACTACTAATGTACAAGACTCTTAACACCCCTTCAAACTCAAGGTGGATTAGAAGGATCTGATGCGCTGAGTTTGAGTAGATGAAGCTGATGCTGTTATCGAGTCTGAGACTTAGTGAAGAAATACGCAACTTGAAGCTCTAAGGGTATATAGTGGAGGTCGATGGTCAACTGCTAACAATGAGACTGTGTGAATGCTGCATCAACACCAATGTGCTTTGTCAACTCATGCTTGACCGGATTACTAGGAATCTAAATGACACTTGTATTATCACAGAACAAACGTGTAGGATTATCACAAAGAACACCAAGATCAGCCAAAAGCCATCAAAGCCAAACAATCTCCGAGGTGGTAGCGGCAAGGGCTCAAAGCTTAGCCTATGCACTAGAGTGTGACACCGTAGTTTGCTTCTTAGACTTCCAGTCAATGAGCGAAATACCAAGAGAGATGCAATAGCTAGTGATAGATCAGCGATCAACATGATCGCTCGCCCAAGTGGAATCAGAGTAAGCGTGGAGCTGGAGCTGACTCGAACTGGCATAAAACAGACGTCTAGATGCAATTCCCCTCAAGTATCTCAACACACGGAGAATATATAACCATAGTGGACTGAGGTGGGAGCACTGACAAACTGGCTGAGCACATGAACAACATGAGCAATGTCTGGCCTGGTGACAACGAGATAAACAAGATTCCCAACAAGCTGACAATAGCGGGAAGGATCTGTTAGTGGTACACCGTCTGTAGGACGAAGCTGTAGCTGGAGCTCCATGGGTGTGGCAGGCTGGCAACAATGTGCGTATTAGTCATACCAGAGCAAGCAAACAGATCCTGAACGTAGCGATGCTGAGAAAGGTAGTAGCCAACGCCATCAGAATGAACCTCAATTCCCATAAAACAATTCAATAGTCCAAATCCGACATCATAAACTGTTCACTCGATTTATTCTTGACAAAAGCCACATAGTCCATGTTATCTCCAATGATCAGCATATCATGTACATATAGCAGAAGCAAAGTACGACTCCGCTGAGTAGTGCGAATAAACAAGGTAGGGTCATGCTCATTTGGAGTGAAACCGACAGCTCTAATCACAAAACAGAACTGAAACGCTCGAACCAAGCATGAGAAGCCTACTTGATACCATATAGAGCACGCCTAAGACAACAAACATAACCTATGGGAGCCTCAACACCTGGGGTGGCTGCATACAGACCTCATGTAGATCACCATAAAGTAAGGCATTCTTGACATCCATATGAGATATAGTCCATGAGCGTACTGCTACAACAACAATGAGAGTACGGACTGTAGTCATATGAGCAACTGGAGTAGAAGTCTTATCATAATCTTGACCATAAGCCTGTTGAAAACCTCTTGCAACAAGACGGGCCTTGTATCGCTTTACTGAACCATTTGACTTGATCTTTACTTTGTACATCCACTTGCAAGTGATAGGAACAACTCCATATAGTAGCGGAACAAGATCCTAAGTGCATGTACACTCTAATGTTGTAAGCTAGCCAACTTTCACTTAGGTATACTGGTTGCCTTCTGATAGTTACTCGCTTAGATACTACACATGCACGAGAAAACCCCCGTCTCTCTAATGGCCGAATAGAGGAACGTTCACGTAGAGCATACTGTGATGTAGTATAATGAACGTTAGAGTCCATGGTACTGGCTGGAGGGTCAAGTGGAGGGCATATCGAGGCTGGCGGCGCGGATCAGATAGTTGGGGCAGAGCTCGGGGGCACGGCGGCGCTGGATCCGGGAGGGAGTTGTTGGGGAGGCGGTGGCGCCGATTCGGAGCTGATGAGGGAGCTCAAGGGCGCAGCGGCGCCGATCTGGAGCAAATGAGATTCTTGGGGGCGCCGGATCTGGAGGAGTAGCACGGATCCAGAAGAAGAGCCAAGAAGATCGGCATGCGGGCGGCGCCGATCTGGAGCAGAGGAGGTTGAGGTGGCACAGGTCTGGGAAGCAGAGCCGGCGAGAGGCGGTGACAGCAACGCGGATCCAAAAGCAGAGCCGGGGAGATCGGCAGGCGGCGAGGGCAAACCAAGCTCGATTCGCGTGAACTGAGCTCCTTCGGCGGAGCAAAGGTGGAGAGGGAGGCGCGTCGTCGGGAACCGCCAATGGCCCACGGCAGAGTAGAGGATCAGCGTCGACGGCGGGAATTAGGGTTAGGGTTTGGGGAGAGTGGCTTTGATACCATGTTAGATTAGGAGAAGGATTTTTCTATTCACTACTGTGCATCTTATTCATTATTGAGAGAGATATATAGACAAGACTAGTTGGGCTTTATGGGTTACATAGGCCAAAGAGCGAGGGAGAGAGACTACTAATGTACAAGACTCTTAACAGACATCGGAGTCTCCAGCACTTGGCCTGAGTTTGAAGCCTGGGTCAAAAAAATCCTGTTAAAAAAAAGCAATATAGGCCCCGGTAATTATCCAGTAGGACTGGTGCAACATTCATTGTTTATTAATTATTACTGAAGGTCTGAAGATACAAGTATCCTCAATATGCCATCATATACAATTAATGTAACTATCCTGGTCATAATGGATATTTTCGTATGATGTTAATGTCCATTTATTCTCCTCAAGTAAACAAGGAACCAGTCAGGACACTTTTAACTTTGTTAAACTTCAATTTTTTCTTGTCTACTGGTATATTCTACCTGTTTTTGGGCTCACTGGTTTGCAACAAAAGAGAGAGTGCTTCCACTTGTCATATATGCATTGTTTTTCACTTGATTTATGAACTGTTTTGGCATTTTTCTCTTGTACTGTAGAGAGTATACTCACATGTTTCTCATGTTTTGGTTAACAGTTTCACCAGGTACAGAAGGCACAGATTCTGGCTTGGCATCAGTTTTAAATTCACTGGAGTTCTGTCTAAAACCTTGTGGTTCTGAAGCTAGCATATTAGAAGATTTATCAAAAGCTATTAATTTGGTGCACACACGGAGAAATCTTGTTGAGAATGACCGTGTTTTGCTAAACCGTGCACATCGTGCTCAACAAGAATATGAAAGGTATGTCGTGTTCTTTCTTCTTCCTTGGCAGTAGCAATTTACGGAATCCAGTCAGAAAGCATATGTTTGTCAATATACAGCTTCGAGGACTATTTGGCTTGTTCCTGGTAGTCCTGTTCCTCATAGAACAACAGAATGCTGCTGTTGTCTAGATGATATACTCAAATTAGATTAGGTGCAAGTTATATTATGCCATGCTGAATTTCATTTTAAAGTAATTTAAGTTTGGAGTATAGACATTAGACAGCATGCTTTCTCTATTTAGAAAGTAATGAGTATACATGTTTTCTTGACAGGCAGGTAGTGTTACTGATATATAATCTAATCTAGACTACAAATACGTTTTGCACACCACATGTTGCATAAAATAGCATCTGTAGCATATGTGAATTGAACTGCGTACTATAGTCTATAGGATTTGTGAACCAAAGATACACTAACCTTGAATTGAAGAACTCTGCATTATTGTCGATACATGCTCCCTTGGTCTGGTAAGTCCACATGATGCTCATACCCAGGCACATCTGATCCTCCTGAGCTTATGTCTGTACTAAACAATTTTGAATGCTTTTCTTTATTCACAAGTAGTTTGGCATTTTTGCTTTTCCAGAATATTTTCTTCTATTCGGTTAAATGAATGTGCGTTCCAGCTTACCGCACGTCTCAAGAATGCTTACTGGTATGTCCTTTCTTTATGCAGAGTGGCCAACTACTGTCTTAAATTAGCCGGTGACCAAGAAAAGGTTGTGACGGAACGGTGGTTGCCGGAACTGAGAAATGCAGTTCAAGAGGCTCAAAGGTGTTTCGAGGATTGCCGACGTGTTAGGGGCTTGGTACGTAAATACTGGCTTGCATTTACAGCTTTCTGGCTTCATTACCAATCAATTAAGGACACATAAGGGAGGGCTATACCCCAGCGGGATTACAGCAATGCAGTCTCATTGTGATCGAGTGAGAGAGTAGTAGCACTAGCTGCCTAGCAGAAACTTCTCCACTCCACCCATGGAGAGGAATTGCTCCCCACCACTGCTTTTTCCGGGGAGGAATGCTCCACTCCACCGCTTTTTTTTCCTTTCTTGAGGGAACTTCTTTGTACTTACTGATACCGTATGACTTCCAGGTCGATGAATGGTATGAGCAACCTTCAGCAACAATAGTTGATTGGGTGACTATTGATGGGCAAAGTGTCGGTGCCTGGATCAACCTCGTGAAGCAACTACACATGGAAATCTCCAGGCGAACGCTTGCCATGTCTTCGGCAGGTGACGATTAAGGCGGCCGCTGCCGCTGCCGCTGCTTTTGATTCTTTGGAGGCCTTGATGATTGGTTGGGTTTCACGCCGGGTATCCACTCGATAGCTTTGTGCCATATCCTGTTTAGTGTTTTGTAATTGTTATAGGCTTCTTTCTTGGTTTGGCTTGTAATTAGTTTATATTATATGTGTGCGCCTCATTATTTGCCCTCAGCTTAGATGCGTATTCAGAATATACCCCTATTTCCGACGTAATGCATTTTTTGCTCCCCAGTTAGTCAGTTTCTTCGTTATTTGCCCTTTTTACATTATTTTATTCATACCTAGCCGTTTTGCTGTTACAAGGCACGCGAAATGTCTTTTGTGCCCTCGGTCTCTCCACCCTGTAGCCGAAATCCCCAATCCTAGCCCCTCGCGCCCGCGAGTGCGAGAGAATCCGAGCGCGGAGGCGGAGATGGAGTCGGACTAGGGCAAATTCTTCATCGACGACATCTCCTGGGAGACGACGGAGAAGCTGAGCAAGCACTTCTTCGCCTACGATGAGGTCTCCCAGGCCGTCGTCATGTGTGACAAGCTTATCGGCCGCCCTTACGGCTTTGGCTTCGTCGTCTTTGACAACCCCGCCGCTGTCATGCGCGGCAAGCTTACTGGCTGCGGCTTCGGCTTCGTCGTCTTTGTCGACCCGCCATTGCCGACGCCAAGACTCAAGCGCCCCACACCTCGACGGCGCGATGATATCGACCCTCCTCCCTCGTCGTTCGTTCACACCTAGCGGGATGTTCGCGTGGAATATTAACCGATGGTGTTCGATCTACCTACCGCCACGGGGTTGGGGCGTCGTGCACGTGACGAGGATTATCTCTAAAGTCGCGGCGTCTTTGTTGTCTTTATTTTGTCTTAGGTCGATGTGAAGCGGCGCTCTCATGAGGAGGAAGCGTCGCGAAGGTGGCAAACCCTAGCGTGGGGAGGTATGCTGTCGACGGAGGCGGCGGTGGGTGTAACATCCCAAATTTTCCGAGCTTCAAAAATGTTTTAAATAGTTAGTAGGAGAAAATTTACCATTTGGTTTTATTTGAATTTAATTTAAAAGCTTAAACATGGACTTTGTACATCAAAACAATTTAATATGACTAAAGTCGACATCAACAATGGTCAAAACTATTTTATTTGGGTTCTATGTGCTTCGATATATTTTCTAGATTTTTCTAGAATTTTTCCAGGTTCATTTGCTATTTTCTATTGCTTATTTGAATTTCTGGTATTTTTTCTAAAAAGGAAAAAATATTAAAATATCAGATAATGGCATCGGGCCAAATCTTCCCTGGCCCAGTCCACCTTTTCCCGCGTGCGGCCCACTATCGGCCCAGTTCTTCGCGCGCAGCAGCCGCCATTCATCCATCGCTGTCCGATCAAATCTTGACGGTCAGATCCTATTGGTCCGAACGTCTCTGTTCACTCCTTTCCGCTGACGCGTGGGTCCCACGCGTTAGGCCTTCGTTTCCATTTCGGTTTTGTCCTCGCGGAGCCGTGCGCATCGTCTACCATTGCCAATCTCCGAGCTCGATACGACAATAGAGATTTTCCAACTAAATTTCTTCTAGAAAACGCGTAAAACTCTATCTCCTATCCTTCCGCAACCAAATCAGATCAAATCAGACCCCGTAACCTATTCTATCTCCTAGAATCCCAGATTTGTTCTTCGTGTGCATCTCGGACTCTTTTGGGCGTTTCCTAATCCGTGCCGCCCTGGCCCTATAAATAGGTCCCCGAGGATCGCCAGCGCCTCCTGATCCCAAAGCCGCCACCCTCATCCACCCTAAAGCCCTAGCGCCGCCACAATCAAGCTTTTAGGGTTTTTCGCCGTCGACGGTTTTTCTTCGATTGTGCCGCCGTCGACGTCGCCCTGCCCTCGTGGTCTGCACCGCCAGGTTCACCGTCGCATCATCTACCTCCAGAGCCTCTTCGTGTTGCCGGAGCATCGCCGGAGACCCCGTCTGACAAAACCCGTGTCTTATCTGTCGCTTGAACCTCGCCGCCGGCCACCATCATCCACCTCAACCACCCAGAGTTGCATCTAAAGGTTCGCAATAGTCCCAGCTACCTTCTGGTATCACTCACCCTCACCAGTGTGCCCTGTAGCGCCGTTGCCGGATGAACTGAAGCTCTCGCCGGCGTCCAAGTTGATGTGGCGTCGTGGTGTCATCGTCAAATTTCGGTGGCGATGTCTTGGCGTGTCCGCTCACGCACGTGCCGAGTCGGTAGCGCGATGTGCGATTCGACCAAAACATAGATCCAATCTTCTTTGAACCTAGTCCATGGTACACTGTCCCTATGACAGTGGGACCCACCTCATTATCAATTTCTTTTTATTTCCTTTCGGCCGAAATTCTTTGATGACGTCAGCCCTACGTCATAAACCCGGAATTTTCAATTAGAAAATAATTCAGGTTAATTCTTTTTTAGGGTTTTTCTCCAAATTCAAACTTCCCAAGCCCATTTCTTTTGCATCCGAACTCTGATTGAGCCCATTCAAATGTCTAAATTCATCTAAATTCGAGATCTATTTATCTGAGATTTTTATTTAATTTTTGGAGTTTGTTTTGCCTCTGTTATTTATTTGTTTTGTTTATTTGCTTTCGTTTGCGAGTAGACGTCGATACTTCGGGAAGATTTGAAGAAGGAACACCTCAAGAGTATGATCAGTACTTAGACCTATCTCAAGGCAAGTTATACCTTTGATCATATTGAAACCAGTTTTCAAAATACTTTGATTCAAAGTATTGCATCTACTTTAATTATTTATTTAAATGCTTTTGGGTTTAGTTAATATCCAATTTGTTATGACCTCCTTGTCTAATTGTATGCCATAATCTTTTGTCACCCTAGCTTGGTTCATTTAGTTGGTGCTATTGTATTACCAACGTGGGTCAGTTAGATACGATTAGTTTGCTTAGCCATGTTACGAGTCATCATTTCATGTGAGTCGCAATAATAAACTTGACTAAGTGACTATGGAACCATTTGATAAAATTATGTGTACTATGTGCTATTACTCGTTGATGGCATATGTTGCACTTAACGAACAGGGTGGGAAAAGGTTTTGGACGGGGGCAAGTGGTCTGGTATACTTTTATGGTGGATCTATATTAGCAGGAATGATAGGTTAGAATTTGGAAGTCTTGCCTCGGTGAACTAAGGACTTAACCTTGTACGCCATTGAACTGGGCCTTTCGTACAACCACATGTCTGGTATGGGACGGACCTAACTTAGTAAGTTATGGAGTCTTGACATTGATTACTCAGGTTGTAGGTTAGCTGTGTCGGATTGGGTGGAGGTGTGTACTACCAAGTAGTCGCATCGCGGAGCGGTTCGTTGTTTCCCTGTCCAACGGTGTGCGTCTGTGGCGGCTAAGCATACTGGGAGTGTCAATGTTGAGATGAAGTTTCTGAAAGGTTTTAGTGTGATCAACTCCGTACAAGTTGATTGCATCTTGTGGGTAAAGTGTACAGCCTCTGCAGAGTGTTAATCAATCTATTCGAATAGCCGCGTCCGTGGTCATGGACATGCTCGGGAATTTCACACGAGGGGTAGATTTTCATAAAACTTGGGATGGGATAGCTGTGTGAGGTAACTTATGCAGCGGTGTGAATAAATTGTTTAGGACATGTGTCTTTGGGAAACAACTGATAAAATTACTATTAGTTATTTGTTTTACTTAATGCTTTCAATCTATTATTCATATTCAATTGCAAATGCTGTATTTCTGCAAAAGAACCACAGAAGCCATTCCTTTGGAATAAGCCTGCATCTATAAATTGCATTTTGTGGTATGACTTGCGAGTACGGTTGTGTACTCATGCTTATTGTAAAACATGCAACAGACGTGGAGGCATCGTCAGTCAACAAGGTCTACTTCAAGGATCGTGGAGAACTAGGTTGCGCACCCCAGCTGATTGCCTGTGGGTATATGGATGGGTTTCCCTGAAGCTATTCTGTTTCGTTTCACTGCAACTTCATTGAGCTATTTGCCCCTCGGAAGCATTAATTGTAAGCTTGACCTTAAGGTCTTTACTCTGATTTTTATTGTTATTTGCCTACTTATTAGTTATCTTTGTATATGGAAATGATATTTCACTGATGTTGCTACTGTGTGCACTAGCGTGATCCTGGACTAGTGCAGTATACACAGAGGGTCCAGAATTGCATATTTTGGGTCCCGACAGTGGGTGGTGGGGATGCAGGTTGTGCTCAGACGAAGAAGATCTTTGTGGGCGGGCTGCCCTCCAGTCTGACGGAGGATGAGTTCCAGCACTACTTCCCGTCGCACACCTCCCTTTGCCTCTTCGTGGGTTGCATCGCGTCGCGTTGCTGCTTGTGGCCAGTTCTTCTTTTCTTCTGTTGGTTTCTTGGTTCGATTTTACTTCTTGCTTCCCTAGGAGCCGGCGGCGTCGACGCGGACCGCTCGTGCTCCCAGGCCAGCGACGAGGACGACAACAGCTCGGCGCGCAGGAAGCTGCGCCTCTCCGAGGAGCAGTCTGTGTTCCTCGAGGAGAGCTTCAAGAAGCACATTGTAAGACCAAGAGGTTTTTGGTCGTGTTATTTGATGATGAACACATTGACAATAAGTTAGACTTAGTCTCAATACTTAATGTTGAATACTTTGTTCTTAAGACTTCTTTGTGGTGTCTTGGTTCGAGCTCTGTTAAGTTACATTGAAAATCGACTTATGTCGGGATTATCGGTAGTCTGGCTTTGTTTGTGCGGAACTCTAGGAGTCTTGATATGACCGCGGGTGTGCAGCGGTAGTACCGCAAGTCACTGAAGTCTGAGCGGTGTTTTGCTCGAACCGTTAGATCTTGATCGGCGGCTAATATTGAAGTGAGCGTTGGACCGTCCGAGCGTCTCAAGGAATGTGAGCCCTTGATCTAAAATCCAACGGTGATATTGTTGTGAGCGTTCGGACTTTGAACAAGAAATCAACGGTTGTGAAGCACGGTCCGATCGACATCGCATCTGGGCCGTTCGCGTGCTTTAAGGTTAAGTAACACATTTTACCATACATTCATACCGTTTGTGAACGCGGTAGTACCGCGTGTCCGTAAGTACTGCAGAAAACAACGGTAGTACCGCGCTTGTTCTTGAGAGAGAAAAGGTTACGGCGAGTTACTGTTAAGTCAAAATCGGTAATCTTTGCGGTGTGAAACAGATGCGACCAGCAGATCGATATCTACCGCAGATTTGAATGGCGGTAGTACCGACAAGGTATGACCGCAAGGTTGCGGTGGAAATTCGAGAGCATGTTTTTGGAAGATCTTGAGATTTCCGATGGCGGTAGTTCCATGATGTCTTGAGCGATGATCATTGCGTGTCTTGTAATCGGACGTACAATGGCGGTAGTACCGTTTGTACTCTGAAAAGTTGCCGCTTTGGGGTTTTTGACTTAGGGTTTGTTGTTTTCGTAAGTCTTATCTTGTTGCATGATGCATGATAGTGTTCATTGGTGTGTGTGTGTGCTAATGGATGGTTAAGTTGGAGAACTTGTGCCAAGAATTGGTTTTCTCTGATCTTTGCATGTGCAGTTTGAGGCGTGAGGACGAACTACGTTCGGTGACGGGATTGACTCGGACTAGGATGGGAAATCTGAGGTCTTGGAAGTCGCGGATGTCAAGAGGTGGTTTGGATCACGCTGGAGCACGTGGAAGACAAAGGTGGATCACGTTGGAGCTACGGGAAGGTGTCCTGGAGGCTTACGACGTGGAAGAGTTTGTTTTGGAAAGCTTTGAGTTGTTTTGGTAAAACCTGTGTTGGAAAGTGTTTCGGGTCCCTTGATTTTCGGAGAGATAGGTTTCGTATTCGTGATTGATACGGTTTGAGCTTTGCCTATAAAAGAGGCAGAGTGGGTGCGCCTTGGACACGAGTTTTTAGAGGTGGTTTTAGATGTTTTGAGATCGTAGCTTGCTGCTGTTGCTGCGATTCAGAGGTCCTTCGTTTTGGGGCTTTAAGGGGTGCTTTCTGAGAGCCTTGTAGACACAGATCAAGTTTGATATATAAAGTTCAGATTCGTTCAACTTTGGTTCTTGATTTGTCGATCTTGCTGTGTGGCTGAGGTGATACTCGCTGTGAAGTTTTTCAAGTCATCCAAAGAGTTTGCCGGAGTTCTTGATAACTAGAAGAAGTTGGAATTCGAGGGTCAATTCGCTGCAATCATTCAACCCCCCCTTCTGATTGCCATTACGATCCTACAAGTGGTATCAGAGTAAGGTTGCAATGGCATCGGATCGAGATCGCTTCTCGGGTAAGCCTCCATACTTCGATGGATCAGACTACATCTATTGGAAGACTCGTATGGAAGTTTTTCTTCAAGCTCAAGGTAATGTCATCTGGCAAAAGGTTGAGAATCCTTATGAAGTTCCTGCTGTTATCACCAACAATAACACTGCTGATATTGAAGCTAATGCTAAGGCTAGAAATATCTTGTTGCAAGGTTTAAGTAGAATCGAATTTGTTAGAATTGCCAATATTAAATCTGCAAACAAAATTTGGACAACACTTGCTGACTATCATGAAGGTTCAAAATCTGTTAAAGGTGTTCGTCAAAATCAATTCAAAAAGGAGTATTCTAAGTTTGAGATGAAACCGGGAGAATCTGTAGATGCAATTTTTGATCGCTTCAATAAAATCATTAGTGATTTGCAATCTGTTGATGTGATTTATTCTGATTCTGGAAATGCTAGACAGATTTTGAATGCTTTGGATATGTCTGTTTGGGAGGTCCTAGTCACTACAATCAATCACTCTGTTAATATGGAAACACTCATATTAAATGATCTTTATTCCAAGATGAAAACACATGAGATTGATATTTTAGCCAGAATAAATAAGTCAAATTCTTTGGGTTTAGTGACTAACCAAACTGACAGCTCATCAAGTCCTTCTAGTTTCTCCTTGAATGCTATTTCAGATGAACAATTAGAGGAGATTCCAGAAGAACAGCTTGTACTCTTCTCAAATAGGGTGACTAAAGCAATCAATAATGTCAGAGCAAGGAAAAGAGGGGGTCCAATCAGATGCTTTGAATGTAGTGAGCCAAATCACATAAAAGTAAATTGTTCCAAGCTGAGAGGAAAAGAAGCCAAGAAGGACAAAGCACCAGCTCGGCGTTCAAAATTCAAATTTGATTCAAGCAAAAAGGCAAAATTATCATAAAGTCATCAACAAGGTGCTTTCGGCTCTTGAGAAATTGGGCTAAGTGATGTTGATTGAGCATAAATGACAACGAGGATGATCACAAGAAGGCAAAAGAGGCCGATTTCACGAGGATGTGTTTTATGGCAAGTTGTGAAGAAACCAATGATGATGATGATCTCTACAAATGACCACGATGAGGTAAATCCCTCTTATCTTTGATTTATCACGTCTTTGTCTTTGAAATTGACAAATGAGTTTAAAAATACAAAAAGAAAGCAAAGAAACATGACCTTGTTGTTGATAGCTTGAATTCTGAAATTGATAGACTTAAGGTCGCTATTCGATGATGAATCATGTGAATCATGCCAAGTTTTGCATTCTCAATTAAAACTTGCTAGATCAATTCGTCTTTGAATTTGAAGAGTTAAAAATGACGATAACTTATGTGATGATAAGTGAAACTTGCTTCGTTGAGATTGAAAACTCAAGTCTAGTTCATCTTGTTTAGAGACAAGTCTTGTGAATGCTCAAATTAAGACTTGCTCTAATTGTGAACTGCTAGAAGCTAGATTAAAGTCATCTCGAGATTCTATACAACAAATGCTTTACCATGAGACACTTTCTTGCACAAATTGTCCTAAACTCACAACCTAAATTGATGCTTTGACTAGACAATTAAGTGAGTTTCTTTGAAAAAGAAAAAATGGCTCATCTGTTGCTTCTAAGAAAATCTTGAATGGTTTTGTTAAGTGCACAACTTGTCTGAATTGGCTAAAGAGAATGAATATCTTAAAAACACTTTGGAGAGGTTTTACATTGGCAAGAAAAATCAACATGATACTAGACAGATCAAGAGTGAGTTCTAAAAACAAGGTCTAGGTTTTAATTACATTGTTCATGCAAAGAATCATCATCCCAAAGTTCTTAAGCTTCTTGAACACGAAAATTTGAAATTGAATCTAAACCTAAACATGTTGTGTTCAAATCTGGTTTTTTTGCAATGGATATTATTACCAAAGTTAGCATCAGAAAGAGAAAAACTGAAATTTCATATCAAGAAAAGTATCGATTGCACTTCTTGTGGTAAAGAAGGTCATTTGGTTCAGTTTTATTTTCAAAAGCAAAGAAAGAAAAGAGAGATAGGCCGAGAAAGAATTTTCATGTTCCTCTGTCTTCACTAAACAAATCTGCTGCACAATTAGTCAAAATGGCACCTAATCAATGGTCGACCGACAAAGATGTAGAAAAGAAATGCCTTTATTGCTCCTACTGCGTGGTGTGTCACGATGTTGGGTTCCTAAATCATGTCTTACTAACCCAATCTTCGTGAGACCGACATTCTCTTGAATTGTAGGTATAGCTGTTGAGGAAAGGGAACTTTTGGCTAGTTGATTCAGGATGTTCAAGGCACATGACAGGTGATTCAAAATGGTTCTCCTCCCTCACTAAGGCATCCAGTGATGAATTGATTACTTTTGGGGATGCTTCAACTAGAATTGTGATGGCAAAAGGTCTTGTCTTGCATTAATGACAAATTTGTTCTTAAAGATGTTGTCTTGGTAAGCAAATTGAAGTACAACCTGCTTTCTGTGTCACAACTGTTGGAAGAAAATCTTGAGGTAAGTTTTAAGAAACATGCTTGCAGGGTTTTAGATGCCTCTGGAGATCTTGTCTTTAATATCACTCAATTAGGGAGAGTTTTTAAAGCTGATTTTAATCATTCCTTCTCACCTAATGTTAGATGTTTGGTAGCTTCTGATTTTAGAGATCTTTTCTTTTGGCATCGTAGACTAGGACATATTGGTTTTGATCATCTTGTTCGAATTAGTGGAACTGATCTCATTAGGGGGCTGCCGAAATTGAAAAGTGAGAAAGATTTGGTTTGTTCTCCCTGTCGACATGGTAAGATGGTTGTAGCTCCACATTTTCCTATTTCTGTAATCATCACAGATGGCCCTGGACAATTGTTGCATATGGACACTGTAGGTCCCTCAAGAGTTCAATCTGTTGGTGGTAAGTGGTATATTCTTGTGATTGTTGATGATTACTCTAGGTACTCTTGGGTGTATTTTATGGTGTCCAAGGATGAAGCTTTTGGTTATTTCAAGGATTTATTTCTCAGATTAAATAATAAATTAAATGGTGCTGTGAAAGTAATAAGAAGTGATAATGGTACTGAGTTTAAGAATTCCTTATTTGCTTCCTTTTGCTCTGAACAAGGTTTGGAACATCAATTTTCCTCTCCACGTGTTCGTCAACAGAATGGTGTAGTTGAGAGGAAAAATAGAACCTTGGTTGAGATGGCAAGAACCATGCTTGATGAACATGCCACTCCTAGGAAGCATTGGGCAGAGGCTATTTCAACTGCTTATCATGTTTCTAATAGAGTATTTTTGAGAGCCTCTTTGCACAAGACTTCTTATGAGCTGAGATTTGGCAAAAGGCCCAAAGTGTCTCTCACTTGAGTTTTTGGTTGCAAATGTTTTATTCTTAAGCATGGTAATCTGGATAAATTTGAAGCTAGATCAACGATGGCATATTTCTTGGATATCCTCTTCACTCTCGTGGCTATCGAGTGCTTAATCTTGAAACTAACAAAATTGTTGAAACTTGTGAAGTTACTTTTGATGAGGTCAGTACTTGTTCTAGAACTGACATTTCAGGTACACAAGTTCAGGGGGAGTCTGAAAGTATATTCCTTAATGAAGAAGATGATCTTGATCTTGGTAATGACTTTTCTCCCATGCCATCAACTGCTGAAGATCAAGATCCTACTACTACTATTGCGCCACCACAAGTGGATGTTCAAAATATTGAAGACAGTTCAGAACCTTCTGCACCTTTGAGGATTCAGCGACTTCATCCTCCAGAACTGATGATTGGTGATATACATGAAAGGGTAACACGTTCTAAGTTTACTTTTCCTGACTCACATGCTCATTCTGCTTTTGTTGCCTCTTTTGAGCCTAATGATGTAAGTCATGTTTTATCTGATGAGTCTTGGATCAATGCCATGCATGAAGAATTAGAAAACTTTGAGCGTAATAAAGTCTGGACCTTAGTTGAACCTCCTCATGGACATAACGTAATTGGAATTAAATGGGTTTTCAAAAATAAACAAAGTGAGGATGGTGTTGTTGTGAGAAATAAGGCTAGACTTGTTGCTCAAGGATTTTCTCAGGTGGAGGGTCTTGATTTTGGTGAAACTTTTGCCCCTGTAGCCAGACTTGAAGCAATTGGAATTCTTTTAGCCTTTGCTGCATCTAAAGGATTCAAATTGTTTCAAATGGATGTTAAAAGTGCTTTTCTAAATGGCTACATTGAGGAAGAAGTTTATGTTAAGCAACCACCTGGTTTTGAAAATCCTAAGTTTCCTAATCATGTCTACAAACTCTCAAAAGCTTTATATGATTTGAAGCAAGCTCCTAGAGCATGGTATGAGAGGCTCAAGCTTTTTCTATTAAAAAATGATTTTCAAATGGGCAAAGTAGACAAAACTCTGTTCACACTTCGACATGGCAATGATCTATTACTTGTTCAGATTTATGTGGATGATATCATCTTTGGGGGCTCCTATCATGCTTTGGTTTCCAAGTTTTCAGATACTATGAGTAGGGAGTTTGAGATGAGTATGATGGGGGAGTTAACTTACTTCTTAGGATTGCAAGTAAAACAGACCAAGCAAGGCAATTTCATTCACCAAACCAAATATACAAAAGACTTGCTTAGGCGTTTTGACATGGTAACTTGCAAACCCATCTCTACACCAATGGGGTCTACAAATGTTCTTGACCCGGATGAAGAAGGTGAGGTAGTGGATCAAAAAGAATACAGGAGTATGATTGGTTCTCTACTCTACTTGACTGCTTCAAGGCTGGATATACACTTTGCTGTATGCTTATGCGCTCGATTTCAAGCTTCACCTCGTGCTTCTCATCGACAGTCAGAAAAAGAATTCTCGGTATCTTTAATCCACTTTAGAATTTGGGCTTTTCTATTCATCTTCATCTGTCTTACTTTGAGTGTATAATCCGATAGTGATTTTATGGGTGTAGGATTGATAGAAAAAGCACATCTGGCACCTGTCACTTTTTAGGCACATCACTAGTGTCTTGGTCTTCACGAAAACAATCTTCTGTTGCTCAATCAATCTTTGAAGTTGAGTATGTTCTTCTTCTTTATAGTCGCTCTCAAGTTTTTTTGGATTTCTTCTACTCTTAGAGACTTTGGTTTAGAATTGGGTACTGTTCCACTCTATTGTGACAACACTAGTGCTATACACATTGCTAAAAATCCAGTGCAACATTCTAGAACCAAACACATTGATATCAGATTTCACTTTCTCAGAGATCATGTGGAAAAAGGTGATATTGTTCTCCACTTTGTTGAGACTGATTTCCAATTTGTGATATTTTCACTAAGCCGCTTGATACTTCTCGTTTTGTTCGCTTATGAGTGAATTGGGTGTTGTTCATCCTATGGGTTTATTTTGAGGGGAGTCTGTGTGAAATTTCGAAGCTTTTGCCTTTTATTTAAGTCCAAGCCATTGAAATCAAAAGAGTTGTAGAGCTAGCTTTATCATATTTGTTCATGTGCTATGTAGTTTTGATCTGACTGGTTTAATACACTTGCTACATAAAGAACTAAAACATGACATGGCTGAAATATTTGACTAGATTGATTATTGGTATCACTTTATGTTGATTAATGAAAATGATAAGCTTGTTTGTGAGTCTTATTTTAAGTCTTGGATTTGAAGCGACAATGTCTCTCATTTCAATTCTCTGTTGCTCACTCAATTTGGCATGTTATAAAAGATAAAGGGTTGAGAAAGAGAATATCAAAAGATGTGTGCTTCAAGCATGCCATACATAGCTATGTATAACAATAAAAAAAGGGTACAAAACAGTGCTCACATGAAAAGAAGTGTGCTTCAAGCATGCCTTGCACAGCTATGTGTCTTTGAAATTAAAAAAAAAGGCACAAAAAGTGTTCAAAATCAAAAGAAGTATGCTTCAAGCATGCCACCCTGGAAAAGAAGTATGTTGCAAGCATGCCACATGCAAATAAAAATTGAAAGTGAAGAAAGAGGATGATACATGAGACTGAAGCTCATCCAGATTTAAAGTTTGTCTCACTGTGTAGCTTTCACTTTTTGGTGACTTCTATTTGTGGTTTTATAATCTTTTTAGTCATTGTATGATATGCCTGTCATGAATCTAAATTGTCTCATCACTTTGAAATACTTGTCCGGTCATTGCTATATGGTATATGCATTGATATGATCTTGTTAGCTCTACTCAACCAATTTGGTTTGGCTAATTCAAGAATTAACTTGCAAAAGCTTCGGACTTTTATCCTTCATGCTTTTTTTTTTTTTTTCTGCTCTTGATGATCACATTGCCAAAGGGGAGAAAAATGAGACAAAATTTTGATTTTCTAGTGTTAGAGGAAGTTTTTCAAATTGCAGTTCACTTTGCTTGGCGCTTTTGACTCTTTGACACTTCCTTTCACTCTTTCATCTCTTGATATTGAAAGTATTGTCAATGTAGTCATTAAGGAGGAGATTGTAAGACCAAGAGGTTTTTGATCATGTTATTTGATGATGAACACATTGACAATAAGTTAGACTTAGTCTCAGTACTTAATGTTGAATACTTTGTTCTTAAGACTTGTTTGTGGTGTCTTGGTTCGAGCTCTGTTAAGTTCTCATTGAAAATCACTTATGTCGAGATTATCGGTAGTACCGGCTTTGTTTGTCTTGAACTACGGAGTGCGGTATGACCTGATGTGCAGCGGTAGTACCGCAAGTCACTGAGTCTGAACGGTGTTTTGCTCGAACCGTTAGATCTTGATCTGACGGCTAATATTGAAGTGAACGTTCGGACCGTCCGAACGTCTCAAGGAATGTGAGCCCTTGATCTAAAATCCAACGGCTGATATTGTTGTGAACGTTCGGACTTTGAACAGTAAATCCAACGGTTGTGAAGCACGGTCCGATCGACATCGCATCTGGGCCGTTCGCGTGCTTTAAGGTTCGTAACACATTTTACCATACATTCATACCGTTTGTGAACGCGGTAGTACCGCGTGTCCGGTAGTACCGTGGTGAAAACAACGGTAGTACCGCGCTTGTTCTTGAGAGAGAGAAAGGTTCTGACAGGTTCTGTTAAGTCAAAATCGGTAGTATCAGGTTGTGAAACAGTGCGACCGCAGGCACTATCAATACCGCAGTTTGAATGGCGGTAGTACCACACAAGGTATGACCGCAAGGTTGCGGTATGGAAATTCCAGAGAGCATGTTTTTGGAAGATCTTGAGATTTCCCGATGAGCGGTAGTTCCGCAGTGTCTTGAGCGGTACGACTGCGTGTGCGGTAGTACCGGACGTACAATGGCGGTAGTACCGTTTGTACTCTGAAAAGTTGCCGCTTTGGGGTTTTTGACTTAGGGTTTGTTGTTTTCGTAAGTCTTATCTTGTTGCATGATGCATGATAGTGTTCATTGGTGTGTGTGTGTGCTAATGGATGGTCAAGTTGGAGAACTTGTGCCAAGAATTGGTTTTCTCTGATCTTTGCATGTGCAGTTTGAGGCGTGAGGACGAACTACGTTCGGTGACGGGATTGACTCGGACTAGGATGGGAAATCTGAGGTCTTGGAAGTCGCGGATGTCAAGAGGTGGTTTGGATCACGCTGGAGCACATGGAAGACAAAGGTGGATCACGTTGGAGCTACGGAAGGTGTCCCGGAGGCTTCGACGTGGAAGAGTTTGTTTTGGAAAGCTTTGAGTTGTTTTGGTAAAACTGTGTTGGAAAGTGTTTGGTCCCTTGATTTTCGGAGAGATAGGTTTCAGATTCGTGATTGATACGGTTTGAGCTTTGCCTATAAAAGAGGCAGAGTGGGTGCTCCTTGGACACGAGTTTTTAGAGGTGGTTTTAGATGTTTTGAGATCGTAGCTTGCTGCTGTTGCTGCGATTCAGAGGTCCTTCGTTTTGGGGCTTTAAGGGGTGCTTTCTGAGAGCCTTGTAGACACAGATCAAGTTTGATATATAAAGTTCAGATTCGCTCAACTTTGGTTCTTGATTTGTCGATCTTCTTTGTGTGGTCGAGGTGATACTCATTGTGAAGTTTTTCAAGTCATCCAAAGAGTTTGCCGAGTTCTTGATAACTAGAAGAAGTTGGAATTCGAGGTCAATTATTTGCAATCATTCAACCCCTTCGATTGCCATTACGATCCTACAAGTGGTATCGAGTAAGGTTGCAATGGCATCGGATCGAGATCGCTTCTCGGGTAAGCCTCCATACTTGATGGATCGACTACATCTATTGGAAGACTCGTATGGAAGTTTTTCTTCAAGCTCAAGGTAATGTCATCCGCAAAAGGTTGAGAATCCTTATGAAGTTCCTCGCCATTATCACCAACAATAACACCGCCGATATTGAAGCTAATGCTAAGGCTAGAAATATCTTGTTGCAAGGTTTAAGTAGAATCGAATTTGTTAGAATTGCCAATATTAAATCTGCAAACAAAATTTGGACAACACTTGTCGACTATCATGAAGGTTCAAAATCATTAAAGGTGTTCGTCAAAATCAATTCAAAAAGGAGTATTCTAAGTTTGAGATGAAACCGGAGAATCAGAGATGCAATTTTGATCGCTTCAATAAAATCATTAGTGATTTGCAACTGTTGATGTGATTTATTACGATTCGAAATGCTAGATGATTTTGAATGCTTTGGATATGTCTGCTTGGGAGGTCCTAGTCACTACAATCAATCACTCTGTTAATATGGAAACACTCACATTAAATGATCTTTATTCCAAGATGAAAACACATGAGATTGATATTTTAGCCAGAATAAATAAGTCAAATTCTTTGGGTTTAGTGACTAACCAAACTGACAGCTCATCAAGTCCTTCTAGTTTCTCCTTGAATGCTATTTCAGATGAACAATTAGAGGAGATTCGGAAGAACGACTTGTACTCTTCTCAAATAGGGTGACTAAAGCAATCAATAATGTCAGAGCAAGGAAAAGAGGGGGTCCAATCAGATGCTTTGAATGTAGTGAGCCAAATCACATAAAAGTAAATTGTCCCAAGCTGAGAGGAAAAGAAGCCAAGAAGGACAAAGCACCAGCTCGGCGTTCAAAATTCAAATTTGATTCAAGCAAAAAGGCAAAATTATCATAAAGCTGTCAACAAGGTGCTTTCAGCTCTTGAGGAAATTGGGCTAAGTGATGTTGATTCGCATAAATGACAACGAGGATGATCACAAGAAGGCAAAAGAGGCTGATTTCACAGGGATGTGTTTTATGGCAAGTTGTGAAGAAACCAATGATGATGATGATCTCTACAGTGACCCTGATGAGGTAAATCCCTCTTATGCTGATTTATCACGTCTTTGTCTTTGAAATTGACAAATGAGTTTAAAAATACAAAAGAAAGCAAAGAAACATGACCTTGTTGTTGATAGCTTGAATTCTGAAATTGATAGACTTAAGGTCGCTATTCCGATGATGAATCATGTGAATCATGCCAAGTTTTGCATTCTCAATTAAAACTTGCTAGATCAATTCGTCTTTGAATTTGAAGAGTTAAAAATGACGATAACTTATGTGATGATAAGTGAAACTTGCTTCATTGAGATTGAAAAAGCAAGTCTAGTTCATCTTGTTTAGAGACAAGTCTTGTGAATGCTCAAATTAAGACTTGCTCTAATTGTGAATCGCTAGAAGCTAGATTAAAGTCATCTCGAGATTCTATACAACAAATGCTTTACCATGAGACACTTTCTTGCACAAATTGTCCTAAACTCACAACTGAAATTAATGCTTTGACTAGACAATTAAGTGAGTTTGCTGAAAAAGAAAAAATGGCTCAGTCTGTTGCTTCTAAGAAAATCTTGAATGGTTTTGTTAAGTGCACAACTTGTCCTGAATTGGCTAAAGAGAATGAATATCTTAAAAACACTTTGGAGAGGTTTTCTGTTGGCAAGAAAAATCTGAACATGATACTAGACAGATCAAGAGTGAGTTCTAAAAAACAAGGTCTAGGTTTTAATTCTGTTGTTCATGCAAAGAATCATCCTCCCAAAGTTCTTAAGCTTCTTGAACCTGGAAAATTTGAAATTGAATCTAAACCTAAACATGTTGTGTTCAAATCTGCTTTGGTTTTGCAAAGGATATTATTACCAAAGTTAGCATCAGAAAGAGAAAACTGAAATTTCATATCAAGAAAAGTATCAGTGCACTTACTGTGGTAAAGAAGGTCATTTGGTTCAGTTTTATTTTCGAAAAGCAAAGAAAGAAAAGAGAGATAGGCCGAGAAAGAATTTTCATGTTCCCTCTGTCTTCACTAAACAAACTGCTGCACAATTAGTCAAAATGGCACCTAATCAATGGTCAGACCGACAAAGATGTAGAAAAACAGAAATGCCTTTATTGCTCCTACTCGTCGTGTGTCACAGTATTGGGTTCCTAAATCATGTCTTACTAACCCCAGTACTGTGAGACCGACATTCTCTTGAATTGTAGGTATAGCTGTTGAGGAAAGGGAACTTTTGGCTAGTTGATTCAGGATGTTCAAGGCACATGACAGGTGATTCAAAATGGTTCTCCTCCCTCACTAAGGCATCCAGTGATGAATTGATTACTTTTGGGGATGCTTCAACTAGAATTGTGATGGCAAAAGGTACTGTGCGCGTTAATGACAAATTTGTTCTTAAAGATGTTGTCTTGGTAAGCAAATTGAAGTACAACCTGCTTTCTGTGTCACAACTGTTGGAAGAAAATCTTGAGGTAAGTTTTAAGAAACATGCTTGCAGGGTTTTAGATGCCTCTGGAGATCTTGTCTTTAATATCACTCAATTAGGGAGAGTTTTTAAAGCTGATTTTAATCATTCCTTCTCACCTAATGTTAGATGTTTGGTAGCTTCTGATTTTAGAGATCTTTTCTTTTGGCATCGTAGACTAGGACATATTGGTTTTGATCATCTTGTTCGAATTAGTGGAACTGATCTCATTAGGGGGCACCCGAAATTGAAAAGTGAGAAAGATTTGGTTTGTTCTCCCTGTCGACATGGTAAGATGGTTGTAGCTCCACATTTTCCTATTTCGTAATCATCACAGATGGCCTGGACAATTGTTGCATATGGACACCGTGAGGTCCCTCAAGAGTTCAATCTGTTGGTGGTAAGTGGTATATTCTTGTGATTGTTGATGATTACTCTAGGTACTCTTGGGTGTATTTTATGGTGTCCAAGGATGAAGCTTTTGGTTATTTCAAGGATTTATTTCTCAGATTAAATAATAAATTAAATGGTGCTGTGAAAGTAATAAGAAGTGATAATGGTACTGAGTTTAAGAATTCCTTATTTGCTTCCTTTTGCTCTGAACAAGGTTTGGAACATCAATTTTCCTCTCCACGTGTTCGTCAACAGAATGGTGTAGTTGAGAGGAAAAATAGAACCTTGGTTGAGATGGCAAGAACCATGCTTGATGAACATGCCACTCCTAGGAAGCATTGGGCAGAGGCTATTTCAACTGCTTATCATGTTTCTAATAGAGTATTTTTGAGAGCCTCTTTGCACAAGACTTCTTATGAGCTGAGATTTGGCAAAAGGCCCAGTGTCTCTCACTTCAGAGTTTTTGGTTGCAAATGTTTTATTCTTAAGCATGGTAATCTGGATAAATTTGAAGCTAGATCAACTGATGGCATATTTCTTGGATATCCTCTTCACTCTCGTGGCTATCGAGTGCTTAATCTTGAAACTAACAAAATTGTTGAAACTTGTGAAGTTACTTTTGATGAGGTCAAGATTTGTTCTAGAACCGACATTTCGTACACAAGTTCGAAGTCTGAAAGTATATTCCTTAATGAAGAAGATGATCTTGATCTTGGTAATGACTTTTCTCCCATGCCATCAATTGCTGAAGATCAAGATCCTACTACTACTGTTGCGCCACCACAAGTGGATGTTCAAAATATTGAAGACAGTTCAGAACCTTCTGCACCTTTGAGGATTCAGCGACTTCATCCTCCAGCACTGATGATTGGTGATATACATGAAAGGGTAACACGTTCTAAGTTTACTTTTCCTGACTCACATGCTCATTCTGCTTTTGTTGCCTCTTTTGAGCCTAATGATGTAAGTCATGTTTTATCTGATGAGTCTTGGATCAATGCCATGCATGAAGAATTAGAAAACTTTGAGCGTAATAAAGTCCGGACCTTAGTTGAACCTCCTCATGGACATAACGTAATTGGAATTAAATGGGTTTTCAAAAATAAACAAAGTGAGGATGGTGTTGTTGTGAGAAATAAGGCTAGACTTGTTGCTCAAGGATTTTCTCAGGTGGAGGGTCTTGATTTTGGTGAAACTTTTGCCCCTGTAGCCAGACTTGAAGCAATTGGAATTCTTTTAGCCTTTGCTGCATCTAAAGGATTCAAATTGTTTCAAATGGATGTTAAAAGTGCTTTTCTAAATGGCTACATTGAGGAAGAAGTTTATGTTAAGCAACCACCTGGTTTTGAAAATCCTAAGTTTCCTAATCATGTCTACAAACTCTCAAAAGCTTTATATGATTTGAAGCAAGCTCCTAGAGCATGGTATGAGAGGCTCAAGCTTTTTCTATTAAAAAATGATTTTCAAATGGGCAAAGTAGACAAAACTCTGTTCACACTTCGACATGGCAATGATCTATTACTTGTTCAGATTTATGTGGATGATATCATCTTTGGGGCTCCTATCATGCTTTGGTTTCCAAGTTTTCGATACTATGAGTAGGGAGTTTGAGATGAGTATGATGGGGAGTTAACTTACTTCTTAGGATTGCAAGTAAAATGCAGACCAAGCAAGGCAATTTCATTCACCAAACCAAATATACAAAAGACTTGCTTAGGCGTTTTGACATGGTAACTTGCAAACCCATCTCTACACCAATGGGGTCTACAAATGTTCTTGACCCGGATGAAGAAGGTGAGGTAGTGGATCAAAAGAATACAGAGTATGATTGGTTCTCTACTCTACTTGATCGCTTCAAGGTTTGGATATACACTTTGTCAGTATGCTTATGCGCTCGATTTCAAGCTTCACCTCGTGCTTCTCATCGACAGGCTGTAAAAAGAATTCTCAGGTATCTTTAATCCACTTTAGAATTTGGGCTTTTCTATTCATCTTCATCCTGTCTTACTTTGAGTGTATAATCCGATAGTGATTTTATGGGTGTAGGATTGATAGAAAAGCACATCCGCACTGTCACTTTTAGGCACATCACTAGTGTCTTGGTCTTCACGAAAACAATCTTCGTTGCTCAATCAATCTGCCGAGTATGTTGTTCTTCTTTGCTAGTCGCTCTCAAGTTTTTTGGATTTCTTCTACTCTTAGAGACTTTGGTTTAGAATTGGGTCTTGTTCCACTCTATTGTGACAACACTAGTGCTATACACATTGCTAAAAATCCAAAGGCAACATTCTAGAACCAAACACATTGATATCGATTTCACTTTCTCGAGATCATGTGGAAAAAGGTGATATTGTTCTCCACTTTGTTGAGACCGATTTCCAATTTGTCGATATTTTCACTAAGCCGCTTGATACTTCTCGCTTTTGTTCGCTTATGAGTGAATTGGGTGTTGTTCATCCTATGGGTTTATTTTGAGGGGAGCTGTGAAATTTCGAAGCTTTTGCCTTTTATTTAAGTCCAAGCCATTGAAATCAAAAGAGTTGTAGAGCTAGCTTTATCATATTTGTTCATGTGCTATGTAGTTTTGATCTGGACTGGTTTAATACACTTGCTACATAAAGAACTAAAACATGACATGGCTGAAATATTTGACTAGATTGATTATTGGTATCACTTTATGTTGATTAATGAAAATGATAAGCTTGTTTGTGAGTCTTATTTTAAGTCTTGGATTTGAAGCAAGAATGTCTCTCATTTCAATTCTCTGTTGCTCACTCAATTTGGCATGTTATAAAAGATAAAGGGTTGAGAAAGAGAATATCAAAAGATGTGTGCTTCAAGCATGCCATACATAGCTGTGTATAACAATAAAAAAAGGGTACAAAACAGTGCTCACATGAAAAGAAGTGTGCTTCAAGCATGCCTTGCATGCTATGTGTCTTTGAAATTAAAAAAAAAGGCACAAAAAGTGTTCAAAATCAAAAGAAGTATGCTTCAAGCATGCCACCCTGGAAAAGAAGTATGTTGCAAGCATGCCACATGCAAATAAAAATTGAAAGTGAAGAAAGAGGATGATACATGAGACTGAAGCTCATCCAGATTTAAAGTTTGTCTCACTGTGTAGCTTTCACTTTTTGGTGACTTCTATTTGTGGTTTTATAATCTTTTTAGTCATTGTATGATATGCCTGTCATGAATCTAAATTGTCTCATCACTTTGAAATACTTGTCTGGTCATTGCTATATGGTATATGCATTGATATGATCTTGTTAGCTCTACTCAACCAATTTGGTTTGGCTAATTCAGTAAATTAACTTGCAAAAGCTTCTGGACTTTTATCCTTCATGCTTTTTTTTCTTTTTCTGCTCTTGATGATCACATTGCCAAAGGGGGAGAAAAATGAGACAAAATTTTGATTTTCTAGTGTTAGAGGAAGTTTTTCAGCTGCAGTTCACTTTGCTTGGCAGTTTTGACTCTTTGACACTTCCTTTCACTCTTTCATCTCTTGATATTGAAAGTATTGTCAATGTAGTCATTAAGGAGGAGATTGTAAGACCAAGAGGTTTTTGATCATGTTATTTGATGATGAACACATTGACAATAAGTTAGACTTAGTCTCAGTACTTAATGTTGAATACTTTGTTCTTAAGACTTGTTTGTGGTGTCTTGGTTCGAGCTCTGTTAAGTTCTCATTGAAAATCGGCTTATGTCAGATTATCGGTAGTACCGGCTTTGTTTGTGCGGAACTACCGGAGTGCGGTATGACCGCGGATGTGCAGCGGTAGTACCGCAAGTCACTGAGTCTGAACGGTGTTTTGCTCGAACCGTTAGATCTTGATCTGACGGCTAATATTGAAGTGAACGTTCGGACCGTCCGAACGCCTCAAGGAATGTGAGCCCTTGATCTAAAATCCAACGGCTGATATTGTTGTGAACGTTCGGACTTTGAACAGTAAATCCAACGGTTGTGAAGCACGGTCCGATCGACATCGCATCTGGGCCGTTCGCGTGCTTTAAGGTTCGTAACACATTTTACCATACATTCATACCGTTTAGAACGCGTAGTAGTACGCGTGTCCGTAGTACCGCAGTGAAAACAACGGTAGTACCGCGCTTGTTCTTGAGAGAGAGAAAGGTTCGACAAGTTTCGTTAAGTCAAAATCGGTAGTATCAAGAAGCTGTGAAACGGTACGACCGCAGGACGGTAATACCGCATGTGTTTGAATGGCGGTAGTACCGACAAGGTATGACCGCAAGTTTGCGGTATGAAATTCCAAGAGGCATGTTTTTGGAAGATCTTGAGATTTCCGATGAGCGGTAGTTCCGCAGTTGTCTTGAGCTGCACGATCAAGTGTCTTGGTAGTACCGGACGACAATGGCGGTAATACCGCTTTGTACTCTGAAAAGTTGCCGCTTTGGGGTTTTTGACTTAGGGTTTGTTGTTTTCGTAAGTCTTATCTTGTTGCATGATGCATGATAGTGTTCATTGGTGTGTGTGTGTGCTAATGGATGGTCAAGTTGGAGAACTTGTGCCAAGAATTGGTTTTCTCTGATCTTTGCATGTGCAGTTTGAGGCGTGAGGACGAACTACGTTCGGTGACGGGATTGACTCGGACTAGGATGGGAAATCTGAGGTCTTGGAAGTCGCGGATGTCAAGAGGTGGTTTGGATCACGCCGAGCACATGGAAGACAAAGGTGGATCACGTTGGAGCTACGGGAAGGTGTCCTGGAGGCTTACGACGTGGAAGAGTTTGTTTTGGAAAGCTTTGAGTTGTTTTGGTAAAACCTGTGTTGGAAAGTGTTTCGGGTCCCTTGATTTTCGGAGAGATAGGTTTCGTATTCGTGATTGATACGGTTTGAGCTTTGCCTATAAAAGAGGCAGAGTGGGTGCGCCTTGGACACGAGTTTTTAGAGGTGGTTTTAGATGTTTTGAGATCGTAGCTTGCTGCTGTTGCTGCGATTCAGAGGTCCTTCGTTTTGGGGCTTTAAGGGGTGCTTTCTGAGAGCCTTGTAGACACAGATCAAGTTTGATATATAAAGTTCAGATTCGTTCAACTTTGGTTCTTGATTTGTCGATCTTGCTGTGTGGCTGAGGTGATACTCGCTGTGAAGTTTTTCAAGTCATCCAAAGAGTTTGCCGGAGTTCTTGATAACTAGAAGAAGTTGGAATTCGAGGGTCAATTCGCTGCAATCATTCAACCCCCCCTTCTGATTGCCATTACGATCCTACAAGTGGTATCAGAGTAAGGTTGCAATGGCATCGGATCGAGATCGCTTCTCGTAAGCCTCCATACTTGATGGATCGACTACATCTATTGGAAGACTCAGATGGAAGTTTTTCTTCAAGCTCAAGGTAATGTCATCCGCAAAAGGTTGAGAATCCTTATGAAGTTCCTGCTGTTATCACCAACAATAACACTGCTGATATTGAAGCTAATGCTAAGGCTAGAAATATCTTGTTGCAAGGTTTAAGTAGAATCGAATTTGTTAGAATTGCCAATATTAAATCTGCAAACAAAATTTGGACAACACTTGCTGACTATCATGAAGGTTCAAAATCTGTTAAAGGTGTTCGTCAAAATCAATTCAAAAAGGAGTATTCTAAGTTTGAGATGAAACCGGAGAATCAGAGATGCAATTTTGATCGCTTCAATAAAATCATTAGTGATTTGCAATGCTGATGTGATTTATTCGATTCGGAAATGCTAGATAGATTTTGAATGCTTTGGATATGTCTGTTTGGGAGGTCCTAGTCACTACAATCAATCACTCTGTTAATATGGAAACACTCACATTAAATGATCTTTATTCCAAGATGAAAACACATGAGATTGATATTTTAGCCAGAATAAATAAGTCAAATTCTTTGGGTTTAGTGACTAACCAAACTGACAGCTCATCAAGTCCTTCTAGTTTCTCCTTGAATGCTATTTCAGATGAACAATTAGAGGAGATTCCAGAAGAACAGCTTGTACTCTTCTCAAATAGGGTGACTAAAGCAATCAATAATGTCAGAGCAAGGAAAAGAGGGGGTCCAATCAGATGCTTTGAATGTAGTGAGCCAAATCACATAAAAGTAAATTGTCCCAAGCTGAGAGGAAAAGAAGCCAAGAAGGACAAAGCACCAGCTCGGCGTTCAAAATTCAAATTTGATTCAAGCAAAAAGGCAAAATTATCATAAAGCTGTCAACAAGGTGCTTTCAGCTCTTGAGGAAATTGGGCTAAGTGATGTTGATTCAGACAGCGACAACGAGGATGATCACAAGAAGGCAAAAGAGGCTGATTTCACAGGGATGTGTTTTATGGCAAGTTGTGAAGAAACCAATGATGATGATGATCTCTACAGTGACCCTGATGAGGTAAATCCCTCTTATGCTGATTTATCACGTCTTTGTCTTTGAAATTGACAAATGAGTTTAAAAAATACAAAAAGAAAGCAAAGAAACATGACCTTGTTGTTGATAGCTTGAATTCTGAAATTGATAGACTTAAGGCTGCTATTCCTGATGATGAATCATGTGAATCATGCCAAGTTTTGCATTCTGAATTAAAACTTGCTAGATCAATTCGTCTGAATTTGAAGAGTTAAAAATGACGATAACTTATGTGATGATAAGTGAAACTTGCTTCATTGAGATTGAAAAACTGAAGTCTAGTTCATCTTGTTTAGAGACAAGTACTGTGAATGCTCAAATTAAGACTTGCTCTAATTGTGAACTGCTAGAAGCTAGATTAAAGTCATCTCAGGATTCTATACAACAAATGCTTTACCATGAGACACTTTCTTGCACAAATTGTCCTAAACTCACAACTGAAATTAATGCTTTGACTAGACAATTAAGTGAGTTTGCTGAAAAAGAAAAAATGGCTCAGTCTGTTGCTTCTAAGAAAATCTTGAATGGTTTTGTTAAGTGCACAACTTGTCCTGAATTGGCTAAAGAGAATGAATATCTTAAAAACACTTTGGAGAGGTTTTCATTGGCAAGAAAAATCAACATGATACTAGACAGATCAAGAGTGAGTTCTAAAAAACAAGGTCTAGGTTTTAATTCTGTTGTTCATGCAAAGAATCATCCTCCCAAAGTTCTTAAGCTTCTTGAACCTGGAAAATTTGAAATTGAATCTAAACCTAAACATGTTGTGTTCAAATCTGCTGGTTTTGCAAAGGATATTATTACCAAAGTTAGCACTGTAAAGAGAAAAACTGAAATTTCATATCAAGAAAAGTATCAGTGCACTTACTGTGGTAAAGAAGGTCATTTGGTTCAGTTTTATTTTCGAAAAGCAAAGAAAGAAAAGAGAGATAGGCCGAGAAAGAATTTTCATGTTCCCTCTGTCTTCACTAAACAAACTGCTGCACAATTAGTCAAAATGGCACCTAATCAATGGTCAGACCGACAGCATGTAGAAAACAGAAATGCCTTTATTGCTCCTACTCGTCGTGTGTCACAGTATTGGGTTCCTAAATCATGTCTTACTAACCCCAGTACTGTGAGACCGACATTCTCTTGAATTGTAGGTATAGCTGTTGAGGAAAGGGAACTTTTGGCTAGTTGATTCAGGATGTTCAAGGCACATGACAGGTGATTCAAAATGGTTCTCCTCCCTCACTAAGGCATCCAGTGATGAATTGATTACTTTTGGGGATGCTTCAACTAGAATTGTGATGGCAAAAGGTATCGTATGCGTTAATGACAAATTTGTTCTTAAAGATGTTGTCTTGGTAAGCAAATTGAAGTACAACCTGCTTTCTGTGTCACAACTGTTGGAAGAAAATCTTGAGGTAAGTTTTAAGAAACATGCTTGCAGGGTTTTAGATGCCTCTGGAGATCTTGTCTTTAATATCACTCAATTAGGGAGAGTTTTTAAAGCTGATTTTAATCATTCCTTCTCACCTAATGTTAGATGTTTGGTAGCTTCTGATTTTAGAGATCTTTTCTTTTGGCATCGTAGACTAGGACATATTGGTTTTGATCATCTTGTTCGAATTAGTGGAACTGATCTCATTAGGGGGCTGCCGAAATTGAAAAGTGAGAAAGATTTGGTTTGTTCTCCCTGTCGACATGGTAAGATGGTTGTAGCTCCACATTTTCCTATTTCTGTAATCATCACAGATGGCCCTGGACAATTGTTGCATATGGACACTGTAGGTCCCTCAAGAGTTCAATCTGTTGGTGGTAAGTGGTATATTCTTGTGATTGTTGATGATTACTCTAGGTACTCTTGGGTGTATTTTATGGTGTCCAAGGATGAAGCTTTTGGTTATTTCAAGGATTTATTTCTCAGATTAAATAATAAATTAAATGGTGCTGTGAAAGTAATAAGAAGTGATAATGGTACTGAGTTTAAGAATTCCTTATTTGCTTCCTTTTGCTCTGAACAAGGTTTGAACATCAATTTTCCTCTCCACGTGTTCGCCAACGAGAATGGTGTAGTTGAGAGGAAAAATAGAACCTTGGTTGAGATGGCAAGAACCATGCTTGATGAACATGCCACTCCTAGGAAGCATTGGGCAGAGGCTATTTCAACTGCTTATCATGTTTCTAATAGAGTATTTTTGAGAGCCTCTTTGCACAAGACTTCTTATGAGCCGAGATTTGGCAAAAGGCCCAAAGTCTCTCACTTCGAGTTTTTGGTTGCAAATGTTTTATTCTTAAGCATGGTAATCTGGATAAATTTGAAGCTAGATCAACTGATGGCATATTTCTTGGATATCCTCTTCACTCTCGTGGCTATCGAGTGCTTAATCTTGAAACTAACAAAATTGTTGAAACTTGTGAAGTTACTTTTGATGAGGTCAGTACTTGTTCTAGAACTGACATTTCAGGTACACAAGTTCAGGGGGAGTCTGAAAGTATATTCCTTAATGAAGAAGATGATCTTGATCTTGGTAATGACTTTTCTCCCATGCCATCAACTGCTGAAGATCAAGATCCTACTACTACTGTTGCGCCACCACAAGTGGATGTTCAAAATATTGAAGACAGTTCAGAACCTTCTGCACCTTTGAGGATTCAGCGACTTCATCCTCCAGAACTGATGATTGGTGATATACATGAAAGGGTAACACGTTCTAAGTTTACTTTTCCTGACTCACATGCTCATTCTGCTTTTGTTGCCTCTTTTGAGCCTAATGATGTAAGTCATGTTTTATCTGATGAGTCTTGGATCAATGCCATGCATGAAGAATTAGAAAACTTTGAGCGTAATAAAGTCTGGACCTTAGTTGAACCTCCTCATGGACATAACGTAATTGGAATTAAATGGGTTTTCAAAAATAAACAAAGTGAGGATGGTGTTGTTGTGAGAAATAAGGCTAGACTTGTTGCTCAAGGATTTTCTCAGGTGGAGGGTCTTGATTTTGGTGAAACTTTTGCCCCTGTAGCCAGACTTGAAGCAATTAGAATTCTTTTAGCCTTTGCTGCATCTAAAGGATTCAAATTGTTTCAAATGGATGTTAAAAGTGCTTTTCTAAATGGCTACATTGAGGAAGAAGTTTATGTTAAGCAACCACCTGGTTTTGAAAATCCTAAGTTTCCTAATCATGTCTACAAACTCTCAAAAGCTTTGTATGGTTTGAAGCAAGCTCCTCGAGCATGGTATGAGAGGCTCAAGCTTTTTCTATTAAAAATGATTTTCAAATGGGCAAAGTAGACAAAACTCTGTTCACACTTCGACATGGCAATGATCTATTACTTGTTCAGATTTATGTGGATGATATCATCTTTGGGGCTCCTATCATGCTTTGGTTTCCAAGTTTTCAGATACTATGAGTAGGGAGTTTGAGATGAGTATGATGGGGGAGTTAACTTACTTCTTAGGATTGCAAGTAAAACAGACCAAGCAAGGCAATTTCATTCACCAAACCAAATATACAAAAGACTTGCTTAGGCGTTTTGACATGGTAACTTGCAAACCCATCTCTACACCAATGGGGTCTACAAATGTTCTTGACCCGGATGAAGAAGGTGAGGTAGTGGATCAAAAAGAATACAGAGTATGATTGGTTCTCTACTCTACTTGATCGCTTCAAGGTGGGATATACACTTTGTCAGATGCTTATGCGCCGATTTCAAGCTTCACCTCGTGCTTCTCATCGACAGGCTGTAAAAAGAATTCTCAGGTATCTTTAATCCACTTTAGAATTTGGGCTTTTCTATTCATCTTCATCCTGTCTTACTTTGAGTGTATAATCCGATAGTGATTTTGCGGGGTGTAGGATTGATAGAAAAAGCACATCTGGCACCTGTCACTTTTTAGGCACATCACTAGTGTCTTGGTCTTCACGAAAACAATCTTCTGTTGCTCAATCAACTGCTGAAGCTGAGTATGTTGCTGCTGCTGCTAGCTGCTCTCAAGTTTTTTTGGATTTCTTCTACTCTTAGAGACTTTGGTTTAGAATTGGGTACTGTTCCACTCTATTGTGACAACACTAGTGCTATACACATTGCTAAAAATCCAGTGCAACATTCTAGAACCAAACACATTGATATCAGATTTCACTTTCTCAGAGATCATGTGGAAAAAGGTGATATTGTTCTCCACTTTGTTGAGACCGATTTCCAATTTGTCGATATTTTCACTAAGCCGCTTGATACTTCTCGCTTTTGTTCGTTTATGAGTGAATTGGGTGTTGTTCATCCTATGGGTTTATTTTGAGGGGAGCTGTGTGAAATTTCGTAAGCTTTTGCCTTTTATTTAAGTCCAAGCCATTGAAATCAAAAGAGTTGTAGAGCTAGCTTTATCATATTTGTTCATGTGCTATGTAGTTTTGATCTGGACTGGTTTAATACACTTGCTACATAAAGAACTAAAACATGACATGGCTGAAATATTTGACTAGATTGATTATTGGTATCACTTTATGTTGATTAATGAAAATGATAAGCTTGTTTGTGAGTCTTATTTTAAGTCTTGGATTTGAAGCAGCAATGTCTCTCATTTCAATTCTCTGTTGCTCACTCAATTTGGCATGTTATAAAAGATAAAGGGTTGAGAAAGAGAATATCAAAAGATGTGTGCTTCAAGCATGCCATACATAGCTATGTATAACAATAAAAAAGGGTACAAAACAAAGCTCACATGAAAAGAAGTGTGCTTCAAGCATGCCTTGCACAACTATGTGTCTTTGAAATTAAAAAAAGGCACAAAAGTGTTCAAAATCAAAAGAAGTATGCTTCAAGCATGCCACCTGAAAAGAAGTATGTTGCAAGCATGCCACATGCAAATAAAAATTGAAAGTGAAGAAAGAGGATGATACATGAGACCTAAGCTCATCCAGATTTAAAGTTTGTCTCACTGTAGCTTTCACTTTTGGTGACTTCTATTTGTGGTTTTATAATCTTTTTAGTCATTGTATGATATGCCCGCATGAATCTAAATTGTCTCATCACTTTGAAATACTTGTCCGGTCATTGCTATATGGTATATGCATTGATATGATCTTGTTAGCTCTACTCAACCAATTTGGTTTGGCTAATTCAAGAAATTAACTTGCAAAAGCTTCGGACTTTTATCCTTCATGCTTTTTTTTTCTTTTTCTCGCTCTTGATGATCACATTGCCAAAGGGGAGAAAATGAGACAAAATTTTGATTTTCTAGTGTTAGAGGAAGTTTTTCAGCTGCAGTTCACTTTGCTTGGCAGTTTTGACTCTTTGACACTTCCTTTCACTCTTTCATCTCTTGATATTGAAAGTATTGTCAATGTAGTCATTAAGGAGGAGATTGTAAGACCAAGAGGTTTTTGATCATGTTATTTGATGATGAACACATTGACAATAAGTTAGACTTAGTCTCAGTACTTAATGTTGAATACTTTGTTCTTAAGACTTGCTGTGGTGTCTTGGTTCAGAGCTCTGTTAAGTTCTGTTGAAAATCAGCTTATGTCAGGATTATCGGTAGTACCGGCTTTGTTTGTGCGGAACTACCGGAGTGCGGTATGACCGCGGATGTGCAGCGGTAGTACCGCAAGTCACTGAGTCTGAACGGTGTTTTGCTCGAACCGTTAGATCTTGATCTGACGGCTAATATTGAAGTGAACGTTCGGACCGTCCGAACGTCTCAAGGAATGTGAGCCCTTGATCTAAAATCCAACGGCTGATATTGTTGTGAACGTTCGGACTTTGAACAAGAACTAACGGTTGTGAAGCACGGTCCGATCGACATCGTGATCCGGGCCGTTCGCGTGCTTTAAGGTTCGTAACACATTTTACCATACATTCATACCGCTTGTGAACGCGGTAGTACCGTGTCCGTAGTACTGCAGTGAAAACAACGGTAGTACCGCGCTTGTTCTTGAGAGAGAGAAAGGTTCTCGACGTGTTCGTTAAGTCAAAATCGTAGTATCTTGCGGTGTGAAACGATGACGACCGCAGACGGCAATATCGTTAGCTTTGAATGGCGGTAGTACCAAGACAAGGTATGACCGCAAGGTTGCGGTATGGAAATTCCAGAGAGCATGTTTTTGGAAGATCTTGAGATTTCCCGATGAGCGGTAGTTCCGCAGTGTCTTGAGCGGTACGACTGCGTGTGCGGTAGTACCGGACGTACAATGGCGGTAGTACCGCTTTGTACTCAAAAGTTGCCGCTTTGGGGTTTTTGACTTAGGGTTTGTTGTTTTCGTAAGTCTTATCTTGTTGCATGATGCATGATAGTGTTCATTGGTGTGTGTGTGTGCTAATGGATGGTCAAGTTGGAGAACTTGTGCCAAGAATTGGTTTTCTCTGATCTTTGCATGTGCGCTTTGAGGCGTGAGGACTAACCACGTTCGGTGACGGATTGACTCGGACTAGGATGGGAAATCTGAGGTCTTGGAAGTCGCGGATGTCAAGAGGTGGTTTGGATCACGCCGAGCACATGGAAGACAAAGGTGGATCACGTTGGAGCTACGGAAGGTGTCCCGGAGGCTTACGACGTGGAAGAGTTTGTTTTGGAAAGCTTTGAGTTGTTTTGGTAAAACCTGTTGGAAAGTGTTTCGGTCCCTTGATTTTCGAGAGATAGGTTTCAGATTCGTGATTGATACGGTTTGAGCTTTGCCTATAAAAGAGGCAGAGTGGGTGCGCCTTGGACACGAAGTTTTAGAGGTGGTTTTAGATGTTTTGAGATCGTAGCTTGTCATTGCTGTCGCGATTCGAGGTCCTTCGCTTTTGGGGCTTTAAGGGTGCTTTACGAGAGCCTTGTAGACACAGATCAAGTTTGATATATAAAGTTCAGATTCGTTCAACTTTGGTTCTTGATTTGTCGATCTTGCTGTGTGGCTGAGGTGATACTCGCTGTGAAGTTTTTCAAGTCATCCAAAGAGTTTGCCGGAGTTCTTGATAACTAGAAGAAGTTGGAATTCGAGGGTCAATTCGCTGCAATCATTCAACCCCCCCTTCTGATTGCCATTACGATCCTACAAGTGGTATCAGAGTAAGGTTGCAATGGCATCGGATCGAGATCGCTTCTCGGGTAAGCCTCCATACTTCGATGGATCAGACTACATCTATTGGAAGACTCGTATGGAAGTTTTTCTTCAAGCTCAAGGTAATGTCATCTGGCAAAAGGTTGAGAATCCTTATGAAGTTCCTGCTGTTATCACCAACAATAACATCACGATATTGAAGCTAATGCTAAGGCTAGAAATATCTTGTTGCAAGGTTTAAGTAGAAACGAATTTGTTAGAATTGCCAACATTAAATCTGCAAACAAAATTTGGACAACACTTGCTGACTATCATGAAGGTTCAAAATCTGTTAAAGGTGTTCGTCAAAATCAATTCAAAAAGGAGTATTCTAAGTTTGAGATGAAACCGGAGAATCAGAGATGCAATTTTGATCGCTTCAATAAAATCATTAGTGATTTGCAACTGCTGATGTGATTTATTCGATTCGAAAATGCTAGATGATTTTGAATGCTTTGGATATGTCTGCTTGGGAGGTCCTAGTCACTACAATCAATCACTCATAATATGGAAACACTCACATTAAATGATCTTTATTCCAAGATGAAAACACATGAGATTGATATTTTAGCCGAATAAATAAGTCAAATTCTTTGGGTTTAGTGACTAACCAAACCGACAGCTCATCAAGTCCTTCTAGTTTCTCCTTGAATGCTATTTCAGATGAACAATTAGAGGAGATTCCAGAAGAACAGCTTGTACTCTTCTCAAATAGGGTGACTAAAGCAATCAATAATGTCAGAGCAAGGAAAAGAGGGGTCCAATCGGATGCTTTGAATGTAGTGAGCCAAATCACATAAAAGTAAATTGTCCCAAGCTGAGAGGAAAAGAAGCCAAGAAGGACAAAGCACCAGCTCGGCGTTCAAAATTCAAATTTGATTCAAGCAAAAAGGCAAAATTATCATAAAGCTGTCAACAAGGTGCTTTCAGCTCTTGAGGAAATTGGGCTAAGTGATGTTGATTCGATAAATGACAACGAGGATGATCACAAGAAGGCAAAAGAGGCTGATTTCACAGGGATGTGTTTTATGGCAAGTTGTGAAGAAACCAATGATGATGATGATCTCTACAGTGACCCTGATGAGGTAAATCCCTCTTATGCTGATTTATCACGTGCTGTGCTGAAATTGACAAATGAGTTTAAAAAATACAAAAAGAAAGCAAAGAAACATGACCTTGTTGTTGATAGCTTGAATTCTGAAATTGATAGACTTAAGGCTGCTATTCCTGATGATGAATCATGTGAATCATGCCAAGTTTTGCATTCTGAATTAAAACTTGCTAGATCAATTCGTGCTGAATTTGAAGAGTTAAAAATGACGCATAACTTATGTGATGATAAGCTGAAACTTGCTTCATTGAGATTGAAAACCAAGTCTAGTTCATCTTGTTTAGAGACAAGTACTTGTGAATGCTCAAATTAAGACTTGCTCTAATTGTGAATCGCTAGAAGCTAGATTAAAGTCATCTCGAGATTCTATACAACAAATGCTTTACCATGAGACACTTTCTTGCACAAATTGTCCTAAACTCACAACCTAAATTGATGCTTTGACTAGACAATTAAGTGAGTTTGTTTGAAAAAAAAAAATGGCTCACTGTTGTTTCTAAGAAAATCTTGAATGGTTTTGTTAAGTGCACAACTTGTCCCGAATTGGCTAAAGAGAATGAATATCTTAAAAACACTTTGGAGAGGTTTTACATTGGCAAGAAAAATCAACATGATACTAGACAGATCAAGAGTGAGTTCTAAAAAACAAGGTCTAGGTTTTAATTACATTGTTCATGCAAAGAATCATCCTCCCAAAGTTCTTAAGCTTCTTGAACTCGAAAATTTGAAATTGAATCTAAACCTAAACATGTTGTGTTCAAATCACTGGTTTTGCAAAGGATATTATTACCAAAGTTAGCATCAGAAAGAGAAAAACTGAAATTTCATATCAAGAAAAGTATCGAGCACTTATCGTGGTAAAGAAGGTCATTTGGTTCAGTTTTATTTTCAAAAGCAAAGAAAGAAAAGAGAGATAGGCCGAGAAAGAATTTTCATGTTCCTCTCGTCTTCACTAAACAAATCTGCTGCACAATTAGTCAAAATGGCACCTAATCAATGGTCGACCGACAAAGATGTAGAAAACAGAATGCCTTTATTGCTCCTACTCGTGGTGTCACAATGTTGGGTTCCTAAATCATGTCTTACTAACCCCAAGATCGTGAGACCGACATTCTCTTGAATTGTAGGTATAGTCATTGAGGAAAGGAACTTTGGCTAGTTGATTCAGATGTTCAAGGCACATGACAGTGATTCAAAATGGTTCTCCTCCTCACTAAGGCATCCAAAGATGAATTGATTACTTTTGGGGATGCTTCAACTAGAATTGTGATGGCAAAAGGTACTGTGTGCGCGTTAATGACAAATTTGTTCTTAAAGATGTTGTCTTGGTAAGCAAATTGAAGTACAACCCGCTTTCGTGTCACAACCTGGAAGAAAATCTTGAGGTAAGTTTTAAGAAACATGCTTGCAGGGTTTTAGATGCCTCTGGAGATCTTGTCTTTAATATCACTCAATTAGGGAGAGTTTTTAAAGCTGATTTTAATCATTCCTTCTCACCTAATGTTAGATGTTTGGTAGCTTCTGATTTTAGAGATCTTTTCTTTTGGCATCGTAGACTAGGACATATTGGTTTTGATCATCTTGTTCGAATTAGTGGAACTGATCTCATTAGGGGGCTGCCGAAATTGAAAAGTGAGAAAGATTTGGTTTGTTCTCCCTGTCGACATGGTAAGATGGTTGTAGCTCCACATTTTCCTATTTCTGTAATCATCACAGATGGCCTGGACAATTGTTGCATATGGACACTTTGTGAGGTCCCTCAAGAGTTCAATCTGTTGGTGGTAAGTGGTATATTCTTGTGATTGTTGATGATTACTCTAGGTACTCTTGGGTGTATTTTATGGTGTCCAAGGATGAAGCTTTTGGTTATTTCAAGGATTTATTTCTCAGATTAAATAATAAATTAAATGGTGCTTTGTGAAAGTAATAAGAAGTGATAATGGTACCGAGTTTAAGAATTCCTTATTTGCTTCCTTTTGCTCTGAACAAGGTTTGAACATCAATTTTCCTCTCCACGTGTTCGCCAACGTAATGGTGTAGTTGAGAGGAAAAATAGAACCTTGGTTGAGATGGCAAGAACCATGCTTGATGAACATGCCACTCCTAGGAAGCATTGGGCGAGAGCTATTTCAACCGCTTATCATGTTTCTAATAGAGTATTTTTGAGAGCCTCTTTGCACAAGACTTCTTATGAGCTGAGATTTGGCAAAAGGCCCAGTGTCTCTCACTTCAGAGTTTTTGGTTGCAAATGTTTTATTCTTAAGCATGGTAATCTGGATAAATTTGAAGCTAGATCAACTGATGGCATATTTCTTGGATATCCTCTTCACTCTCGTGGCTATCGAGTGCTTAATCTTGAAACTAACAAAATTGTTGAAACTTGTGAAGTTACTTTTGATGAGGTCAGTACTTGTTCTAGAACTGACATTTCAGGTACACAAGTTCAGGGGGAGTCTGAAAGTATATTCCTTAATGAAGAAGATGATCTTGATCTTGGTAATGACTTTTCTCCCATGCCATCAACTGCTGAAGATCAAGATCCTACTACTATCAAGCGCCACCACAAGTGGATGTTCAAAATATTGAAGACGATTCGAACCTTTCGCACCTTTGAGGATTCAGCGACTTCATCCTCCAGAACTGATGATTGGTGATATACATGAAAGGGTAACACGTTCTAAGTTTACTTTTCCTGACTCACATGCTCATTCTGCTTTTGTTGCCTCTTTTGAGCCTAATGATGTAAGTCATGTTTTATCTGATGAGTCTTGGATCAATGCCATGCATGAAGAATTAGAAAACTTTGAGCGTAATAAAGTCTGGACCTTAGTTGAACCTCCTCATGGACATAACGTAATTGGAATTAAATGGGTTTTCAAAAATAAACAAAGTGAGGATGGTGTTGTTGTGAGAAATAAGGCTAGACTTGTTGCTCAAGGATTTTCTCAGGTGGAGGGTCTTGATTTTGGTGAAACTTTTGCCCCTGTAGCCAGACTTGAAGCAATTGGAATTCTTTTAGCCTTTGCTGCATCTAAAGGATTCAAATTGTTTCAAATGGATGTTAAAAGTGCTTTTCTAAATGGCTACATTGAGGAAGAAGTTTATGTTAAGCAACCACCTGGTTTTGAAAATCCTAAGTTTCCTAATCATGTCTACAAACTCTCAAAAGCTTTATATGATTTGAAGCAAGCTCCTAGAGCATGGTCTGAGAGGCTCAAGCTTTTTCTATTAAAAAATGATTTTCAAATGGGCAAAGTAGACAAAACTCTGTTCACACTTCGACATGGCAATGATCTATTACTTGTTCAGATTTATGTGGATGATATCATCTTTGGGGGCTCCTATCATGCTTTGGTTTCCAAGTTTTCAGATACTATGAGTAGGGAGTTTGAGATGAGTATGATGGGGGAGTTAACTTACTTCTTAGGATTGCAAGTAAAACAGACCAAGCAAGGCAATTTCATTCACCAAACCAAATATACAAAAGACTTGCTTAGGCGTTTTGACATGGTAACTTGCAAACCCATCTCTACACCAATGGGGTCTACAAATGTTCTTGACCCGGATGAAGAAGGTGAGGTAGTGGATCAAAAAGAATACAGGAGTATGATTGGTTCTCTACTCTACTTGACTGCTTCAAGGCTGGATATACACTTTGCTGTATGCTTATGCGCTCGATTTCAAGCTTCACCTCGTGCTTCTCATCGACAGGCTGTAAAAAGAATTCTCAGGTATCTTTAATCCACTTTAGAATTTGGGCTTTTCTATTCATCTTCATCCTGTCTTACTTTGAGTGTATAATCCGATAGTGATTTTGCGGGGTGTAGGATTGATAGAAAAAGCACATCCGCACTGTCACTTTTAGGCACATCACTAGTGTCTTGGTCTTCACGAAAACAATCTTCTGTTGCTCAATCAACTGCTGAAGCTGAGTATGTTGCTGCTGCTGCTAGCTGCTCTCAAGTTTTTTTGGATTTCTTCTACTCTTAGAGACTTTGGTTTAGAATTGGGTACTGTTCCACTCTATTGTGACAACACTAGTGCTATACACATTGCTAAAAATCCAGTGCAACATTCTAGAACCAAACACATTGATATCAGATTTCACTTTCTCAGAGATCATGTGGAAAAAGGTGATATTGTTCTCCACTTTGTTGAGACTGATTTCCAATTTGCTGATATTTTCACTAAGCCGCTTGATACTTCTCGTTTTGTTCGTTTGCGGAGTGAATTGGGTGTTGTTCATCCTATGGGTTTATTTTGAGGGGGAGCTGTGTGAAATTTCAGAAGCTTTTGCCTTTTATTTAAGTCCAAGCCATTGAAATCAAAAGAGTTGTAGAGCTAGCTTTATCATATTTGTTCATGTGCTATGTAGTTTTGATCTGGACTGGTTTAATACACTTGCTACATAAAGAACTAAAACATGACATGGCTGAAATATTTGACTAGATTGATTATTGGTATCACTTTATGTTGATTAATGAAAATGATAAGCTTGTTTGTGAGTCTTATTTTAAGTCTTGGATTTGAAGCAGCAATGTCTCTCATTTCAATTCTCTGTTGCTCACTCAATTTGGCATGTTATAAAAGATAAAGGGTTGAGAAAGAGAATATCAAAAGATGTGTGCTTCAAGCATGCCATACATAGCTATGTATAACAATAAAAAAAGGGTACAAAACAGTGCTCACATGAAAAGAAGTGTGCTTCAAGCATGCCTTGCACAGCTATGTGTCTTTGAAATTAAAAAAAAAGGCACAAAAAGTGTTCAAAATCAAAAGAAGTATGCTTCAAGCATGCCACCCTGGAAAAGAAGTATGTTGCAAGCATGCCACATGCAAATAAAAATTGAAAGTGAAGAAAGAGGATGATACATGAGACTGAAGCTCATCCAGATTTAAAGTTTGTCTCACTGTGTAGCTTTCACTTTTTGGTGACTTCTATTTGTGGTTTTATAATCTTTTTAGTCATTGTATGATATGCCTGTCATGAATCTAAATTGTCTCATCACTTTGAAATACTTGTCTGGTCATTGCTATATGGTATATGCATTGATATGATCTTGTTAGCTCTACTCAACCAATTTGGTTTGGCTAATTCAAGAATTAACTTGCAAAAGCTTCGGACTTTTATCCTTCATGCTTTTTTTTCTTTTTCTGCTCTTGATGATCACATTGCCAAAGGGGGAGAAAAATGAGACAAAATTTTGATTTTCTAGTGTTAGAGGAAGTTTTTCAGCTGCAGTTCACTTTGCTTGGCAGTTTTGACTCTTTGACACTTCCTTTCACTCTTTCATCTCTTGATATTGAAAGTATTGTCAATGTAGTCATTAAGGAGGAGATTGTAAGACCAAGAGGTTTTTGATCATGTTATTTGATGATGAACACATTGACAATAAGTTAGACTTAGTCTCAGTACTTAATGTTGAATACTTTGTTCTTAAGACTTCTTTGTGGTGTCTTGGTTCGAGCTCTGTTAAGTTCTGTTGAAAATCAGCTTATGTCAGGATTATCGGTAGTACCGGCTTTGTTTGTGCGGAACTACCGGAGTGCGGTATGACCGCGGATGTGCAGCGGTAGTACCGCAAGTCACTGAGTCTGAACGGTGTTTTGCTCGAACCGTTAGATCTTGATCTGACGGCTAATATTGAAGTGAACGTTCGGACCGTCCGAACGTCTCAAGGAATGTGAGCCCTTGATCTAAAATCCAACGGCTGATATTGTTGTGAACGTTCGGACTTTGAACAGTAAATCCAACGGTTGTGAAGCACGGTCCGATCGACATCGCATCTGGGCCGTTCGCGTGCTTTAAGGTTCGTAACACATTTTACCATACATTCATACCGTTTGTGAACGCGGTAGTACCGCGTGTCCGGTAGTACCGTGGTGAAAACAACGGTAGTACCGCGCTTGTTCTTGAGAGAGAAAGGTTACGGCGTGTTCTGTTAAGTCAAAATCGGTAATCTGCGGTTGTGAAAGCAAGACGACCGCAGGACGGTAATACCGCAGTTTGAATGGCGGTAGTACCGCACAAGGTATGACCGCAAGGTTGCGGTATGGAAATTCCAGAGAGCATGTTTTTGGAAGATCTTGAGATTTCCCGATGAGCGGTAGTTCCGCAGTGTCTTGAGCGGTACGACCGCGTGTGCGGTAGTACCGGACGTACAATGGCGGTAGTACCGTTTGTACTCTGGAAAGTTGCCGCTTTGGGGTTTTTGACTTAGGGTTTGTTGTTTTCGTAAGTCTTATCTTGTTGCATGATGCATGATAGTGTTCATTGGTGTGTGTGTGCTAATGGATGGTCAAGTTGGAGAACTTGTGCCAAGAATTGGTTTTCTCTTATCTTTGCATGTGCAGTTTGAGGCGTGAGGACGAACTACTTTCGGTGACGGGATTGACTCGGACTAGGATGGGAAATCTGAGGTCTTGGAAGTCGCGGATGTCAAGAGGTGGTTTGGATCACGCTGGAGCACATGGAAGACAAAGGTGGATCACGTTGGAGCTACGGGAAGGTGTCCTGGAGGCTTACGACGTGGAAGAGTTTGTTTTGGAAAGCTTTGAGTTGTTTTGGTAAAACCTGTGTTGGAAAGTGTTTCGGGTCCCTTGATTTTCGGAGAGATAGGTTTCGTATTCGTGATTGATACGGTTTGAGCTTTGCCTATAAAAGAGGCAGAGTGGGTGCGCCTTGGACACGAGTTTTTAGAGGTGGTTTTAGATGTTTTGAGATCGTAGCTTGTTTGCTTTGCCGTTGTCGCGATTCGAGGTCCTTCGTTTTGGGGCTTTAAGGGTGCTTTCGAGAGCCTTGTAGACCTGAGATCAAGTTTGATATATAAAGTTCAGATTCGCTCAACTTTGGTTCTTGATTTGTCGATCTTGCTGTGTGGCTGAGGTGATACTCGCTGTGAAGTTTTTCAAGTCATCCAAAGAGTTTGCCGGAGTTCTTGATAACTAGAAGAAGTTGGAATTCGAGGGTCAATTCGCTGCAATCATTCAACCCCCCCTTCTGATTGCCATTACGATCCTACACACATCACCTGTTCCGCAACGAGATTCTGATGCCTTTCCAAGAACTCAACTCGATCGAACACGAACGGGGCTAGCCCAACCGAGGGTAAGATGGTCATTTCGCGTGCCTTGTAACAGCAAAATGGCCAGATATTAATAAAATAATGTCAAGAGGACAAATAACGAAGAAACTGACTAACTGGAGGGCAAAAAATGCATTACGTCGGGAATGGGGGTATACTCTGAATACGCATCTAAGCTGAGGGCAAATATTGAATTCTCCATATTAGATTTGTCATTTGGTACGTGATGTGGTGCTGTTGTTCTTGCTGATTTGGCCTGCACCTGCTGGCAATAGTTTTGGGGGGTCGCACCTCACTTCCGATTGGTCACACTACGCTTCTGTTTCTGTGGGATCTCCCAGTTGCAAACACACAATTCTTCTATAAAAGCTGAAAACGACCCTCGACCATGGGACGGTGATTGGGACCGGCCGGAGAGGAAAGTGTGTTGCTAAGTTGCTATAGAAAGGAAGCTTAATTAAGGAAGTTGTCTCGAAACCTTTTTCACTGGCGATAGCGGCTCAGGAATATGAAACAAATGGATGAAACCGTACAAAGGGGGTTTCTATATACAGATAAGAAAATATAAAAGAGTCCTATTCTAACACCCCTCCTTGAACTCATGGTAGATTACACACACTGAGTTTGGAGAGAAAATACAAATGTTGTGCCATAATCTACGGCTTCGTGAAGAAGTCAGCAACCTGTAACTCTGATGGCACAGATTGTAAAGCAAGTACTCCCTCCTGCACCTGAGCGAGTGTATGAAGTATCCACACCAATGTGCTTAGTGAGTTCATGCTTCACTAGGTCCCTGGCAATACTGATAGTACCTTTACTGTCAGACAAAAGAGTCGTAGGTTCTATCATAGGCACTCCAAGATCTGCAAGTAGCCACCTCAACCAAGTAATCTCTGTTGTCACTGCTGCCATAGCTCTTAACTCAACCTTTGCACTAGAACGAGAAACCGCAGTCTGCTTCTTAGTCTTCTAGGCAATTAGGGAGGAGCCAAGAAAAACACAGTAAGCAGAAAGAGAACGACGATCAGAAGGATCACTAGCCCAGGTCGCATCGGAGTACGCCTGAAGCTGTAGTGAGGTAGACCTAGGGAAAAAACAAATGATGAGAGATAGTCCCACGTAAATAGCGAAGAACACAAAGAAGGTGACTGTAGTGAAGATGGGCAAGACGAGCTATGAACTGACTCAAGATATGAACAGCATAAACAATATCAGGTCGAGTGCTTACAAGGTACACCAAACTCCCAACAAGATGACGATATCGAGTAGGATCCTCAAAAAAATCACCATTAGTGGCACGAAGCTGTAAGGATAGCTCTATGGGAGTCTCAGCAGTGCGAGTATCAGTCAGACCAGATCGATCAAGAATATCCTGGACATACTTTTGCTAGGAGAGGTAGTAGCCCTCAGGCATAGAAGAGACCTCAATCCCAAGGAAGTACGTAAGAGAACCAAGATCAGTCATCAAAAATTACTCACTGAGATGCTTCTTCACATATGTGATGAATGAGGAATCATCACCAGTGATGAGCATATCATCAACATACAGAAGAAGCAGCGTCCTACCCCGAGATGAGACATGAACAAAAAGAGCAGGATTATGGGAACTGACAGTGAAACCGACAGCAGTAATCACTGAGGCAAAACGAGCAAACTAGGCACGAGAAGCCTGTTTGAGGCCATAAAGAGCACGACGAAGACGACAGATGCGCCAATCGGGAACAGAATACCTAGGTGGTGGTTGCATGTAGACCTCCTCATGTAAAACACCATTAAAAAAAGCATTCTTAACATCCAACTGAGAGATAGACCACTGGCGGACATAAGCAACCGCAATAAGAGTGCGAACAGTGGCCACATGGGCAACAGGAGCAAAAGTCTTATCGTAGTCACGACCATACTCCTACTGAAAGCCACGAGTCACAAGACGAGCCTTGAAGCGCTCGATAGTACCATCAGAATTTATCTTAATCTTGTACACCCACTTGCATGTGATCGGATGAGCATGCATAGGTGTCGGTACAATATCTCAAGTCTCCGTACGTCGAAGAGCATCAAGCTCCTTTGCCATAGCGAGCTGCCATTCAAAATGAGGAGCAGCCTCACGATAAGAACTAGGCTCAGTGACAGAGAGAGCATGAGTTATCAGAGCAAATCCAAGACGATCAGGAGGTCGAAGGGATGTCCAGTCACGAAGGACGTAACGAGGAGCATCATCAGGAGGATCAGATGTGGGTGTCAGCAAGATACCAGGAGAGGAGGCTGGTGAAGGATGAGGACTCTTGGAGTAGTGGATACTAGAGAAACGAGATGGTGTTACTGCAGGAACAAGAGGCGGTGCTGCAGGAGGTAGCACCGGAGGCAGAGGTACAGAAGAAACCACTGGAGACAGACCAGGGGAAGACTGTGATAGTGGAGAAATGGGTGAAGAGTCAGAAAGAGACAACCATGAAATCGACTCAACGGTGGAAACATGAGGAGCCGAATCTCGATAGAAGAAAGGTCGAGATTCATCAAAGACGACGTCTCGTAAAATCCTGATCCGTCGAGCAGAAGGATGCCAACAATGATAACCCTTATGCTCAGAATTATAACAAAAAAACACGCACTCAACTGACTGGGCCGATAGTTTAGTGCGTTCACGAGGCTGCAGTAGAACAAAACAAGTACAACCAAAAATACGAAGGTGAGTATACTGGGGGGGGGCTCGAGAGTAGAGATGCTCTATAGGACTGACACCCTTAAGAGCAGTGGAAGGCTGCATATTGATGAGAGATGCAGCCGTAGAAATAGCCTCAGCCTAGAACTGTGGTGGAACGTGAGAGGTAAGGAGAAGAGTCTGGCGCCTCAATCGGATGACGATGCTTAGCTCGGAACCCCATTCGAGCATGGGCACCAGGGACAAGAAGATCGGTAAAGAGTGTCTCGCTTCGAAAAAGAAACTCTAAAACACTGAGCAAAGACTTCGCCAAGTAGAATCACAAATAAAAGTACGGATGGAAGAATCAAATTGAGTACGAACGATCGTTGCAAAACTATGATAGATCGCAAGAAACTGACCACGATTAGACATAGGGAAAATCAATGTAAAACGAGAATAATCATAAATGAAAATCACATAAAGTTTATGCCTGCCTTTAGAGATAATAGGCGCAGGTCCCCATACATCTGAATGAACTAAGTCAAAAGGACGAGAAGACAAGGACTCACTAGAATGATGAGGAAGTTGTAGCTGCTTGCCCAGCTTATAGTCCTAACAAAACATGGCCGTGTCAACAGTAACACGTCCAAGAACACGCTAACAAACTAATGAAGAAAGAAGGGACCCCCACAAGTGACCTAAACGGTGATGCCACTGCACAAAAACACCAGAGGTGGTGGCAATAGTAGCGGTGGAAGGACACTAGAAGTGACAGGAGCAACTGAAGTGGACGGAAGGTGGAGGCGATTAAGGATGTAGAGACCCTGACGATTCCTACGGCGCCGGCCAGTCCCTAGTACCATCCCTGTCTGTCGATCCTAGATGAAACAGGTATGAGAGTCAAAACCAACTCTACAGCCGAGATCGGTGAGCTGACCCACTGAGAGAAGCTGCATGGTAAACTGGGGAACATGAGAAACAGTTGGAACAAAAAAGTCAGTGAACAAAAGAGTGCCCTAACAGCTGATAGACAGAGGAGTACCGTCAGCTGTCTGAACACAGAGATAGGAGAAATAGGAGGTCCTACTGAAGTGAGAGATGTGGAGTCTAGTGTTATGTGGAAAGAGGCACCAGAATCCAAAACCCACGAAGTACCTGGAGGAGACGTCTGAGTTAGACTGGCAGAACCTGCTGAGCTGTCAGAGAATTGCTGAAGTAGAGCCTAGCAGAACTGTTGAATAGAGTCACCTCGCTGAGAAAGTCCTGACGTGTTGGTCTGTCCTCCTGTTGAGGAAGGGCCTTGTAACTTCTCGTTTGTCCAGAGTTTTGAAAAGCTTTCAAAATAAAAATAACCATTCGGTTTGTTGAATTGCTCAAAGCTTAACTTGAAGATTTTAGAAATTTGGAGATTTAACTTGAACTAATCAAACTTCAATTAACCCTTTTTGGTCGATTTGGAGTTATTGCTGTTCTTTGGCTTTCAGTCCCTTTTCCCTGTTTGCCTTGTGTGTTCTTCAGGCTAGCTTCTCTTCCTCTAGACCTTCCTCTTGCTGGACATTCCCCTATGTCCAGATCCTCCTTTTGTTGGACATCTCCTGATGTCCAGACCTCCCTTCAGTTGGACCTCTTTGTAGGTTCAAACCTCCTTTGCTCTTTGGACCTCTCCTTATATCTTTTGTTTGGACTTCCTTTAGTCCAGACCTCCTCTTTGTTGGTTTGAATCTCTTTGTGTTTAGACCTCCCCTATAGTCTAAACTCTCATATCTGTCTAGATCTCCTTTGATCTAGACCTCTTTCTCTGTTTGGACCTCCCCGTGGACCTCTCGGCGTTCATTTGAACTCCTTGAGTTTGTTCGAACGTCCCAGAGTTCCTTAGGACCTCCCCTTTGGAGATCTTAGCCGTCAGGACCTCCCCTTGTTCAGATCTTGACCGTTAGGACCTCCCCTTTCGAGATCTTAGCCGTCAGGACCTCCCCTTGTTCAGATCTTGACCGTTATGACCTCCCCCTTGGAGATCTTAGTCGTCAAGACCTCCCCTTGTTCAGATCTTGACCGTTAGGACCTCCCCCTTGGAGATCTTAGCCGTCAGGACCTCCCCTTGTTCAGATCTTGACCGTTAGGATCTCCCCTTGGAGATCTTAGCCGTCAGGACCTCCCTTTGTAGATCTTGACCGTCAGGACCTCCCCTTGAAGATCTTAGCCGTCAGGACCTCCCCTTGTTCAGATCTTGACTGTTAGGATCTCCCCTTTGGAGATCTTAGCTGTCAGGACCTCCTCTTGTTCAGATCTTGACCATTAGGACCTCCCCTTGAAGATCTTAGCCATCAGGACCTCCCTTTGTAGATCTTAACCGTTAGGACCTGCCCTTGGAGATCTTAGCCGTCAGGACCTCCCCCTTTGTAGATCTTGGCCGTCTAGGATCTCACTTGGTAGCTCTTGGCCGTCCAGGACCTCTCCTTTGAAGGTCTTAGCCGTCCAGGGCCTCCCGTTGTAGATCTTGCGGACAGGACCTACCCTTTGGTTCTGATCTCCTCACCCTCCTTTGGACCTCCTCCCTGGATCTCCTTCGTTGGATCCTTTTTCCTTTGAATCTCCTCCGTCAGGACCTCCTTTCCATCTAGATCTCCTTTTTAGTCTAGACCTTCCCTTTGTCCTTTGCGCGTTCTGCTCCAGCGCCACGTCCTTCCCTCTTGAGGACCATCCGATCAGGATTGCATGGCCCTGCTTTGCTGTGCGCCTTTTCCTTTGTCCCCAGGACCTCCTCCTGGTTGTTTTGCAAGGACCACCTCCTTGATTCTTGCTGGTCTTTTTGCAAAGACCCCCCTCCTGGTCCAGATCATCTCTTATAGTCAGGACCTCCCCTTTTAGGCCACAACCTCCCCTTTTGGATGTGACCTCCTTTGTTAACCCTTTTGTAAAGACCTCCCTCTAGGTCACTTTGCACAGACCATCCTCTCGGTTTTTTTGCAAAGACTACCCTCTTGGTCTTTGTTGGCCTTTCTGCAAAGACCACCCCTTGGATTGGACCTCGAGTCCAGACCTCCTTGTCCACAGGATTTCCTTGTCCTCCGGACCTCCCCTTGGTCTCTTATAAGGAACACCCTCATAGTCTGAGGCCATCCTCTAGGTCACGACCTTCCCTTTGATCAGGACCTCCTCAAGGCCTCCTTCCTTTGTGATTTAGACCTCCTTCGAGGTTTAGATCTCCTTTGCGATTTAGACCTCCTAAGAGGTCTAGATCTCTGTTGTGATTTAGACCTCCTGTGAGGTTTAGATCTCCTTGTGGTTTAGGCCTTCCCTAAGGCTTAGATCTCCTTTAAGGGTCCCCTTTGTTTTGAGACCTCTCTGGCCTAGACTTCCTCTTGTGTTTGGACCTCCTTTAGGTTCAGACTTCCTCTTGTGTTTGGACCTCCTTAGGTTCAAACCTCCTCTTGTGTTTGGACCTCCTTTAGGTTTAGATCTCCGTGTTTGGACCTCCTTAGGTTCAGAACTCCTCTTGTGTTTGGACCTCCTTTAGGTTCAGACCTCCTCTTATGTTTGGACCTCCTTAGGTTCAGACCTCCTCTTGTGTTTGGACCTCCTTTAGGTTCAGAACTCCTTTCAGGTTTAGATTTCTTTGTGGTTTGGACCTCTTTGAGGTTTAGAACTCTTTTGGATTTGGACCTCTTCTGAGGTCTAGATCTTTTTGTGGACTAGACCTCATCTGCGTTTAGACCTTTGTGGTCTATACCTCCTTGTACAATTCAGGACCTCCTTGTCCTCAAGACCTCCTCGTAGTCTTTATGGCCTCCTGTCCTCAAGACCTCCCTGTTGTCTTTAGGACCCTTTGTCCTCAAGACCTCCTTGTTGTCTTTAGGACCTCCTGCCCTCAAGACCTCTTTCTTTGTCCTCAGGACCTCCCTCCCCCCCCAGGACCTCCCTATCCTTTGGGCCTCCTTGTCCTCTCGGACCTCCCCTTGAGGTCAAGACCTCTAGTCTTTTGCAAAGACCACCTCTTTGACTGGCCCCATTTGTTAGTCTTATTCACTTTCTCAATTCCTCCGTCTCAAGTTCTTAAGCGCATTTGATGTGGGTTGAAGTCACATTAAAATGATGTCACTTCCATTGCACCCTTTTCTACTTTTTGTCACCTCCTTAGCCCTGTTTTTGTCCTTTGTCGTACTTGCTAACGGTGTACCTTTGGTACCAATATCTTGAACCTGGTCACTCCCTTTTGCTGATGCTCCTTATCTTCATCCCCTTTAAATAGAGCACCACAGAGCGACCACTGCCTCCTTGTTCTTCACTCAAACCACTCCCTCGGTTTCTCCCTGTCCTGGTGAGCTCTCCGAGCTCCTCTGGTTCAGACCTCCTTGGGTTTGGACCTCCCTCTCTTGGGACCTCCCTCTTGGACCTCCCCCTCTCAGTGGACCTCGTCTCTTTTGGCTTTAAGTAAGTTCCTTTGGATTTCTTGGAGTCCCTTTATTTATTTGGTTTCCTTGCGAATGTGTAGATCCCGGTTGTTGCTGAAGGAGTTCGTGGATCAAGCCACCTCAACTGAAGCTTTGCTCATCAACAGAGGCAAGTCGTGGACCTTTGATCATCTTGATCCCATTTTGCAAAAGTATTTCGATTTGTTAAACTTGCATAGCTATTTTTATAGAAATGGTTTGGGCAATAGCTATTCTCCTACTTGACAATATGCCTCCTAGGATATTTGAGCTCGACATGTTGACATGAACTCCTTGGACACCTTAGAATAGGTACTTTAGTTGGTCTTGTTTGATATTGCCAACAGGGATCCGTAAGTTTATGCTTAGCCTTGCTTTAGAACCGTGGATCTTGAGAATTATGCTTCTTCATTAATAATCTTGACTAATTGAACTATGGAACTGTGGTTGGTGCCACTATTGAGCAGCTGAGGTGCTGATGCCACAGCTGTATTGATTGAGGTGCGATGCCACTCTTGTTAAAATTCGGTGTGCCAAGACCAGGGTGGTCTTTGGCCGGGTTGAACCCAAAGTGTTTTCACACTCGGGCAAGTGAACGTGCAGTAAAGGGGGTGCCTTGTGCACACAGGGGTGAGGTGGTCTTGCCTGAGTGGATTAAGGACTTAACTTTGTGATCCATTGATCCGGGTATTACCGTGCAACCACAAGATCACTTTATGGGGGTGGTTTGGGCCAACTAATTTGCCACATTCTAGCACCATGCCGCAGGATGCTTTTGGGCGTGCAGACGATGGTAGCAGTACGTCCATGTCTATCGGGGCCTGTTCAGACGATGGTAGCAGCACGACCATGTCTGAGCAGGTTATCCCCCACAATGGTGAGCTCCGGGTCGATGGTAGCAGTACGTCCATGACTCGGGATAAAGTTCATCGGGCGGTTTTGGTGATAGGAGGTGGTATTGTAAAGGCCTTGTCGCGCTCTCTAGACTGCTCACCTTTGAAAGTGAGCAAGGGTTCCGACGGGAACCTAACCCGCTAGAGAGGTCGTGAATTGTGGGTAAAGTTGTACACCTCTGCAGAGTGAAAAATCTATTCGAATAGCCAAGTCCTTGGTCATGGACATTGCCTGGTGAAAATTGCGCAAGGGGTAGATTTTCTAAAAATTGTGTTCCTAGGCACTTCTGCGAGAGGTCATGGCTATTTCTCGAAGAGACCTTGGCCGGCTCCAGAGAGGTCATGGCTGGCTCGAGATGTGGTCCAGGGGCTGGTTGTGGGAACTCTGGAGTTGGTGCTCTAGAGTGGTCGTGGGAGATGTCCTGGTCGTGGGTGCGACAAGGCCTTCCACTGGTGGTTGTGGGAACTCTGGAGTTGGTGCCCTAGAGGGGTTTTGGGAGTGAGTAGGTGCTCACTTCCCCCTCTTAAAACAAATGTATTTATGTATTATGTTTTCAACTTGAGCTTTGCAATCTATTTATGTATTCACTGTCAAATATTGCTTTCTACAACTAACCATACAGCTCTCTTTTGGCAAGTCTTGCATGAATAATATTTGCATCCATTTCCCCATGGCTTGCTGAGTACATTCAAAAGTGCTCATGGCTTGTGCCCTCTGTTTTAATCAGCAAATCTGGAAGTTCCAGGGAGCTCAGAGCTCCAAGAAGAAGAGGTCTTTGGGGGTTATGCGTGCTAGGGGACGTCCTCCACTCAATAGCCTGTGGGCTGATTGGTTGGACCTGCTCTTGATGGTTTTTATTTTCTACTGCAAAAGTGCTCTTTTGTTGTAAGCCCTCGTGGCACTCATGTAAGAAGCTTGGCCGAATGGTCTTTAATAATATATGTTATTTTGTCTATTGTTTCTTTTAGCTTGTTGCACGGATTTGATCACACCAGTACAAGTTTGTGCGAGCTAGCAGGACTGATCATGGGACTGGCTCAGTGAGCACAGAGGCCCAGATCTTCGGGTGGCCTTGAGAACCTCCGGGAGGACTTTTCAAAGTCCTGCCTGGGCAGGTCCTGGAGGCACTCCGAGAGGTTCTGGGAGACCTCCTCGGTTAGTTTTGGAGGACCTCCCAGACCTCCAGGTGGTCCTGTCGGACCTCCTGGGAGGTTCTGGGAGATCTCTCCTGGTGCAACCCGAGTAGGTCCTTACAGGCCTGCCTGCCCCCCTTTGATAGTCCAGCCCCACGTGTCTTGTTCTGCTTTTTTTCGCACTACACAAGGCTGGTAGTTGTGCCCGAAGTTCTTGCAATAATTGCACTGAACCCCTGTTGGTGCAAAAACAGGAGTAGAAACAGACACTTGAGGGACTATAGTCGAAGCAGAAACCATCGGTGTAGTCGAAGAAGGAGTAGCAAGCACAGTCGAAACAAACTGTGCTGCTAACCCGCGGCGAAGCTCCTCAACACGAAGTGTCGAAAGAGCCTCGGTGACTGTCGATCGTGGTGAGCGGCTCAACAGTTGAGCCCTGACAGGCTCAAACTCTAGGCGAAGATGACAGACGAAGTCATAAAGGCGAAAGCGATCACGATCCGCCTTCTGCACTTTATGACACTCCTGGTAGAGCGGCGAAGCCAGCTCATCCAGCTGGCGCCAGAGACTGGCCATGGCTTGGAAGAAGTCGTCGACAGAGGAGTCCTCTTGGCGAAGCGTCTCCAACTCACGCTGAAGTGAAAACAACTGAGCATCGCTGCTCTGCTGGTATCGTTCACGCAAGTACTCTCAGGTCTGACGAGTGGCACGCAGACCAACAATGTCTGGCTGGATAGAGTCATCGACGCTGACAACAAGGATGGCACGAACACAGGCCTCATCAGCACACCAGCGCTCAAAAGCGTCTATGGCATATTGAAAGGCATCTTCAGCAGCGTCAGCAGCAGCAACATCGGCCTCTGCCTCCTTCTTGGCGGCCTCATCTTCTGCGGGAGGTGCAGATGTAGGCTATCTGGGAGAAGGCTGAACTGGTGACGGTGGACAAGGTCGAGCACGAGTGACATGTCCCTAGAGATGGAGACCATCGAGCGTGATCTCCACGAGTGAAGACCACAACTTGTAGTTCGTCCCATGAAGCTTTGTTCCCGAGAATGGGATCACAGTTGATGGAATAGAAGCCATTGTTAGGCAACACTAGACGGTGCGGCGACCAAGGCAACAAAGTCTAACAAGCGATGCTGGACGGCGCGGCGGTTAGATTGACATTTCAGGGGTTTTTTTTAAAATTTTTTCTGGGCCAACTTACACTAGAAAAAGGCCGGCTTACACTAGAAGCCCACGACACACACGAACCAGACACGCACGCGGGGGGAGGGGGAAACTAGAGTTCCCCGCACAAGGCAGCGTGGCGGCGGTGGCCCTAGCAAGGTCGACTCCGGCGACGGCGACCCGAGCAGTGGCGACTTCAAGTCGGCTCCAAGCGGCGGCGTTAGGTCGAAGGCGGTGTCGTCCGGCGTCAACGGGCGGTGGCGGCCTGAGAGACCAGCGGCGTCGGCGTCGGGCAATCAGGAGGAGGGCAATACCGAGGGTCGCAGGCGAGAGATGACGCCACGCAACGCACGCAATTCTGACCTCGGGCGTCCCCGTCTGGATCGGGCGACGGTGGTCGCGCTAGGTCGACGCGCTTTAAGCAAAAACGGCTTCAGAGGCGGTGGCGGTGCGGCGACTCATGACGGTGTCGGCCGGCAGTCGTCGGACGGCGGGATGTGGCAGCGGAAAGAGCTAGGTAAGCTCTGATACCATATTATGAATATTGTGTGTATATTCAAGAGAGCCCAATGGGCAATATATATAGGGATGTATAAAGGGGGTTTCTATATACAGATAAGAAAATACAAAAAAAATCATATTCTAACATCTCCAATGGCTTTTGAGTCCAACTGTTTCCTTTTTTGGTTAACCTGAGAAGGACCATGCATGAGCCATGGCTATTCATTTCACACCGTCCAGGTAAATAACCCAGTTCAACTCACAAACTTTGGACAAGGGCGTGTTTGCTGCAAACCACGCACCTAGTGAAAGGAAGAAGTGCACGATCGAAAATAAACACCCATGATACAGTTTCAGCTATGCACGCGACGCGTACAGGGAAAAGGAAGGAAATGCAACAACAAACTAGTAGTGCCCACGCCTAGGGGCAGAGCGGCATAGGGAGGGGGGGTTAGCAGGTGCAAGGCCCCCTCAAGTCTTTGACAAATTTGTATTACAACCTTGCATATTTTAAGAAATATTGCTATCGTTGGTGCTGTTTAGTTTCTTATCAAATAAAATTACACTGTATAACTTATTTGGCCCCCTCATCCGGCTTTGCCCCTGGGGAGATCCATCCTGAATACCTCAACATGCATGCTAGATTGCCAGCTAGGTCGGATATAGGGGTGGAAATGAGCCGGCTCGAGCTGGGGTCGTTATGGCTCGGATGAACAGTAGGTTTGGCTCGGCTCGTTTTGGGAACGAGCCAGAAACCCCGCTCGGCTCGGCTCGGCAGTGGGCACGAACTGGCTTGCGAGCCCTTGCGAGCTTGAGGCACAGCACGACACAACATGAACCGTCGTACCTCCTCATTCTAGCCAGCACAGAGAAGGCCACCGCCCACCGGTGCTCCTCCTCCCCTCCGCCTCCGGTCTCCCCCTCCCTTGACCGAGCTCCTCCTCTGGTCATCTCAGTCTCAGAATAACTTTGGTTTGCAGTGAAAGAAGTAAGAACTAGCAAAAAGAACACCGATCCAACATGAAAAACACGAAATCATCTGAAGAAGAACATCATCCACGGCTCCACGCCTACAAAACACCAATCGCAATCCACATGAACCACATCTACGATTACAAAGGCCGAGAGAAGCTCGGCGGCCAGGCAAAGACTGTCGCCGGGCGGCGCCATTCAAGAAGGACCGCCGCTGTCGAGGAAGCTTCCGGGTGGAGTTGGGCGAGCGGGGCGAGGCCGTGAGGGGGAGGCAGAGGCGGCGGCGCCAGCGGGTGAAGAATCTAGACCACCATTATGAGTTCATAGAGTATTTTGGTGATTAATGACAAATCTATATGTGAGACTAACACTTCTATTGATATACCTATTATGTAGTCTTATTTGGATGAAAATATGAAAATCATGGAGGTATGCCCTAGACATCATATTCTCATATCTTGTTGCATTCCTCGAATCCAAAATATAGGTTGAACTCCACTAAAAGTTTAACTCGAATATGTGCATATGTTTTTATTACACATTCGTGTATGCACACATTTAGTGGGAGTTCACTCTATGTTATGTGGTTTCATTAGTATTGATCCATATTTTTTATCCACTTATATTGGGGATCTCTACTTTGAAACATATCCTTTGAGTATATAAAACTTGTGTAGTTCATATATACTCATATTGCTTCATATTCAATTATTTGCAATTGTGTTGTGGGACTAATGTGTGTGCTAAGATGTTTTCAAGGCTTAGTCCCAGAGTTTGAATGATGACATGAAAATGAAATGCAAAGATAATAAAAGATCGACATGGCTCAAGACAAAGGAGTCATACATTGCATTTCGAAAAGCTTCTAGAAGAATTTCAGTGGAAATCGGTATGATTGCATTTGGTAAGCGGTACTACCGATGTGCGGTAGTACCCGAGTTTAATTGGCGGAACTACCACGTAGTGGTATGACCACAAATCTATTGGCGGAACTACCGGTGAACGTTCGGACCGTCCAAACGTAAGATCCGATCGTGCGGTCATAACGAGTGGTCCGAACATTCAAACAAATCTAAGCGAACCACGTGGACAGTCCGATCGAGTGAGTTGGTCCAGTCGGACTTGAGAACCCGGTAGTACCAGAGCTTATTTGGCGGAACTACCGCTCAGTGGTATGACTGCAATTCCTAGGTGGAACTACCAGAACCTGGTCTAACCGTATTTTTGTTGGTGGTACGTTATTTCCAGTCAGGACCAGTTTTGGAACTCAAGTGGAAGCGGTCGTACCGCCCTTGTGATAGGAAGTACCATAGAGCGGAACTACCGCATGATCAATGGTGGTAGTACTGCACATTTCTGCAATGGCTTGTTCAAAAGCATTTATTGCAGATATATCTTAGTAATTAATGTTAATAATTATGGGACTAACATTTTCCATGAGTTGGATGAATAGGTTAGGTTCCATGGTAATGGAGACTTTGGATGGCATCATGAGTTGATCATCAACAAGTCAAGGTTCAAGAAGAGGATGCATCATGTGTGATACATATCAAGATCTCGAAGAAGAGATGATCATGAATTGATCATCAAGTGAAGAGAAGACCCATCATGTGTTGATGGAGGTCAAGTAAAGGATGCATAATGGGTTGATACATGTCAAGACGATGACCCGAACTTGAAGTGACGATGTGCGTCATCAAGCTTTAAGAAGATGCTCAAGGCAAAGGTACGACTAGCTAAGGCTAAGCATGTGTTCCTAGTCTTTTATCGGTCTTGGTGTTTGGTCGGAAGACCGGATTGCTAGTATAGGTTGCTGTACTAGTAAGAGGGGTCTTGTCTAGTAGCTAGAGTCTCATCATGTGTTGATAGCTCAATCTCGCTTGCTCTAGCTCACCATGGCATGATGTTATTATTTGCAAATGTGTTTTGCAGATAGTCGAGGCTCATGCATCTAATCATTTTTGCATGTGACTATACTTTATAAATGTGTTTTGCAAATGGTTGAAGTCCATGTACCTACTCTTTGTGGCATGATCTAAGTTTGCAAATATGTTTTGTAAATTATTGGGATTCATGCATTTTCCCTTGGCATGGTCTAAGATTGCTTGTTGCTATTTCTTTGGACTTAGACCATGGTAGTGGCTCTTTGGAGTTATGCTTTTGATTTGATCAAATGTGTTTGAGATCAATCAAATAGATGGGCTATGTAGCCCTCTGAATAAGCTTTCCATAGAGCCCAAGATCACTCAATTCCGACATCGGAGTCAAAAGTTATGACCTTTTTACCGAGTGTCGTCTGTGCTGAAATTAGACTGCGGTAATACCGCTCGAGAAGAGAGGTACTACCGCAGAACGGTAGTGCCGGCCTTTGTACTGTGGTACTACTGCACTAAAAACTTTAACGGCTAGTTTTTTTGTGTTTAATGCACCCATTCCGACCGTTGAATAGTAAAAACGGTAGTACCGGAGTTTGTATAGCGGTACTACCGTAAATCCTGATTTTTGGGGATTTCTGCTCCCAACGGCTAGTTTTTATATGTGGGCTATAAATACCCACCTTGGTTGGTTGGGGGATAATCTTTGGCATCCCATTTCACTCACTTGAGCTAGTGTGAGCTTCTCCTCTCAATTGTGTATGTGTTGCACATTATGAGCAAGGAGAGAGGTCTCTAGTTGCATGTGTTGCATCTAGAGGTGGATTTCGTATCCACTTGAGCTTGTGCATTCGTTGCACGTGGTGAGAGTCAAGCAAGGGGTTTGACTTATTACTCTTGGTGTTTGCCGACACCTAGACGACGTGGAGGCGTCGTGGTCCGGTGATCTTCTCAAGAAGCTTGTGAGAAGGCCCGATGTGTTGTGAAGGTTGGAGCTCATCTACCCGGAGAGGAAAAGATCTATCACGAGTGGAATTGAGGTGTTTGGCTTAATTTGTGGAGCCGGTCCAATTAGTTTGGACTTATCTTAACGTGGATTAGGGGAGACCGGCAAGTCTCCGAACACCACGGTAAAACGTCATTGTGTCATTGTGGTTTTCTCTCTTGTGATTTACTTTGTGCAATTTACATTCCTAGAATTAAATTGCTTGCATGTCTTTGTATAATTGCAATCATTATCAATAGTCTTAAATTGTTGGTGCACTTAATCAAGACTATTTGATTTAGGTTTTAATTGAGTAAAACCGAATTGGTTTATAATTCCGCATATAACTCGGTTTTGGCCAAAAGATTTAAAAAACCATCTATTCACCCCCTCTAACCGGCCTCCTCAATCCTACAAATGAGTGGAGCTGGGCAAGGGGTGGGGAGGGAAGGCCGAGGCCGAGGCGGTGGAGCTGGGAGGGGGGGGAGGTGGTGGTGGTGAGCGGGCGAGGCCGTGAGGGGGGCGAGGGGAGACGAAGGCGGGTGGAGCTGGGAGGGAGGTGGCGGGGAGTTAGGCGAGCGGGCGAGGGGAGGCGGCGGGTGGTGGAGGACCGGAGGGGGGGAGGACGGGGCGGTGGCTTGGAGGACCGGAGGTGGGGAGGACGCGGGGCGGCGGGGGGCTGGAGGTGGCAGGCCAGAGCCCGAAGGACGGGGCGGCCGGGTGAGGTGGAGAGTTGGTCGAGTGATTTGGGATTTTGGGGGCGCTGCTGCTCGGGACTGGGAGGAATCGGGAGGAGGGAGGAAGAATGGAAGCTCGGTGGAGTCACTAGAGTGGAGGCGCTCGCGTTTGGGCTTAGGGATAAGGCCGAGCATTTGGGACGAGCGGCTCGCGAGTGGGCTCGAGCTCGGCTCAAAAATCATGTGAGCCAGAAGCTGGGCTCGGCTTGGCTCGACTCGAAAATCTTACGAGCCCGAGCCGAGCCGGCTCAAGCCTGATCTGAGCAGAGCTGGCTCGTGAGTCTCGAGCTATTTTTCTAGCCCTAGACGGATACTCGGATTAATTCAGCATGCAGACGCAAAACTTTTTATTATTGATTAACCCTTTTTTAATTTTTATTTTATAGTTAACCCCCGGCAAATTTTATTTTCAATTCTGACCTCTTTAGTCACGCTACCAACCGCAGAAGCGGAACTGTGCTACAGTACCCAGTGTCACAGGACACCGGCTAAAATATAGAGCAGAATCGCACCCGCCGGCGGCGGGGCCAACGCCGGATCGTTCGGCCGGCGAGACTCTCTCTCTCTCTCTCTATATATATATATAGACTGACAGATTCGTGTACGAACTTGCGACCCGCGCGGCGCCATGCGCGTGCGCGTCCTCCTGACGACGCCGTCGTCGATGCCCGTGAATTGAAGTGGATTGATCCCAGCGGTAGCACGACTCAGCCTGGGTTCGGACGTGCTGCATGCCTCCATGCATGGGCTTGGACTCAGTATATATATAACACACGCACGCACGTAGTTTCACTGGCCGCATTACGCATGCGTGCGTGCACGGTCACGTACGGGCAACACATACATGGTTCACCAACAGTCCAACACCACCAAAGCTCCTGCTTACGTTTCCCAAGTATGAGCTCAAGTTAGCTGGACGTGCGGTTCTTTGCCCGTGACAGTATATACTGGTAACTAATTATGGTGAATTAGTGCCCCCCAAATGGGACTGCCGCGTCCGTTCGGAAAAACAGCCATGGTCAGATCCAAGGGAGGCTTGGAGTGCACAGCACATCGAGTCCGATTTTATTTTATTTTATCAAAATCTTTGTATACATAGGTGTACACCCCGTAACATAAACTCAGTGATCTTGTACATATGTAATAATATGTATAGAAACACCTAGTTATTTTTCTTCTAAATTCATCACCGTTATTTTTCTTCAAGATTCGTCACCGAAAACAGCGCCCAATCTTGCTACATGATGCTGCTGGAATATCGACCTGCCTGCACGTGCACGTTAGGCCAAGGCGGACGCCTCCTGCGTACTTGTTTTTTATTTCTTCTTCAAAAGAAAGTTTAATTTCGTCTGAAGATACAAATGCGAGAATTAACTCACGGCTAGCTCCAGCATAAATGTTCTTGAATATAATTAAGCAGACTTCTAACCAAGCCTTTTTTATGCTTCTCCCGTTGAAAATATATAGGCCTTGTGTTGTCTTCATGTAGTTACTATACTTTCAGTAAGCCACGGTCTTTTTTTTTGGTTACGTGCTAATTAATTCCTTTCCTATCAGAAGATCACGTAAATTATGTAATTAACCCAGTAAGTAATACGGTGGAGAAACCGGATAGCAGCAAGATCGAATTAATGAACAACATAAATACATCATGCGGCAGCTGCGGATAACCAGTTCATAAAATCTCCGCGACACATCGACATTATGAAGCTACAACAGTCAAGCAATCATCATCATCATTCACACGGGGAACGTTTCCTGCAGCTGGGATCAGGTTAACACACGCTGACACACCACACAAGGGCTACATTGACTAAAGTCAACAACACTCTAGAGTTCCTGACTTCCTTCTCCACTTCAAGCTCCAGGTCATGGCGGCGAGCGGCAGAGAATTCATCATGTCACACTGATGTCTAAGATGCAGGAAACGTTCCCAAAATACAGCAGAATGATAAGTTAAAACACAATTTGGAGTCCTACAAATAGCCTAGCTCTTCTCTTGCACTGTACACCTCCACATTTTAATTCGCACTAGGAATGAAGAGCTGACGCCATGCATAAACAGCACCTCACCGGGGATGGCTCATGTCACAGCAGTTACCTCTTCCGCCTTTTTGGCTCAACCTACAGTTGGTGAGTCAAAATCACAAAGGTTACAGGGAAATATTCTGGTGAAAAGAAGCTTGATGTTTTTAAAATCGTATTGTGAAAATGCTAATGGATGGTAAAACCTTGCGTTCATTGGCCCCATATCTATAACAAACAAGATCCTGTCACTGATGGGTCATACGATCATAGCTTTTGGGTATCTAGTGTTAGATGTATATGCATTTTCTCCGTTGTATAAGGGGTTACTTGCGTATATGTCACACCTGTACTTATATATATATTGGCTCATTAGCCTTATAATAAATACAAGCGCTATTTATAACATGGTATCAGAGTGTACCCAGGTTCTTTCTTGCCGCCGCCATCGCCTGGGTGTTCCCCACCGTGCTCGCCATCGCCTCTCCCCGGCGACTACTGTCAACTCTCTCGTCTGGTCACCCATCGTCGCCAGATCTTTGCAGCCCAAGCCTATGCCGCCGTCGTCTTCGTCGAGCCCCGATCGAACCCGAGCCCGACTCCTTGCGCTGTCATCGCCTCTTCCGCTTACTCAGCAAATCTTTGCGGCCCGAGCTGGTGCCGTCGTCGTCTTCGTCGAGCCCCGATCGAACCCGAGCCTGACTCCTTCTTGCGCATCATCGCCTCTTCGCTTACTCGGCAGAAATCTTTGCGGCCCGAAGCTGGTGCTGCTGCGTCTTCGTCGAGCCTCGATCGAACCCGAGCCCGACTCCTTGCGCTGTTGCCTCTTCATCCGCGACGAGCCGCCTCGCCTCCGCCTCTGCTTTCGTAGCCGGCCTCTCAGCTTATCAGACGAGCCGCCATGATCGCCTCTACACAGTACTTTATTGCCGCCGCCGGTTTAGCGATCGCTTGGGGCCGCCAGGAACTAGGTTTCCCTGCGGTGCATTACGCGCCGAGTGCTTTAGTGTGAGCGGCCCGGTCCGGCCCATTAAAAGAAAAAAAAAAGGAAAGGAAAAAAAGCAAAAAAAAAAAAACAGTACGTCTTTCTAACCGCCGCGCCGTCCATCGCCGCTTGTTAGACTTCGTTGTCTTGGTCGCCGCGCCGTCCAGCGCCATCTATCAACGGGCACTTTTTACGTTACATGTTGTCCGGTGATCTTCAATGGTTTTAATTATCGGGACTGCTTTCAGCATATGCGCCTCCACATGCGTGGTCAGCGCCTTTAGGAATTTTTTACTAGCGAGTTGCCTTGTCCGCCTCGCCCTGCTCCACCTGCTAAGCCTGTACTCCCGAAGGACGCTTCTGAAGACACTCATACCAAGCCATCCGAGGTTTTTGAGGATGCCATGGAGACTTTTCAGACTCAGTATGCTACCTACAAGACATGGATTGATGAGGATGCTCGTGCCTCTGCTATTCTGGTTGCTAGCATGGAGGTGCAATTCACTGGGGATGTGGTTGGTTTGGCTTCAGCACAGTTGACGTGGACACATCTGCGCAACCACTATGACCCGTCTGGTGATTCGTTGTATCTTTCTGTTGTGCTTCAGGAGCAGTCGCTGCAGCAGAAAGATGCCACCGTGGGCGAGTTCTATGCCCAATTGTCTGCGGTATGGCGTCAGATTGACTCTTTGAGACCAGATGTTTGCCACACGTGTTAGTGTTGTCAGCGTCAGCAGTCTCACCTGGAGCTTCGTCGTATCTACAATTTCTTGACCTGTCTCCAAGCTGAGTATGAGCAGACTCGTGCTCAGTTGCTGTCGCGCCACCCTCGTGTGACCTTGTTCGAGACCCTTGCCGCTGTTCGTGCTAAGAAGATTCGTCTTTGTGTTTTAGGTCTGTTGTCGTTACCGTCGTTTCCTTCGATTCTGGCAGCTCCTACAGTATCTACACCCGCTACGTCTCCAACTCCTTCACCAGTGGTGCCTTCACCAATGGCAGCTGCTGTTGGTAGGGGACTACACTGTACTTACTGCAATAAGGATGGTTATGTACAGCAGACCTGCTACAAGAAGGATTTACGTCGTGGTAGCCGTCCTCGATATGGGACTGGTGGTTCCTCCTCTCAGAGGGGCTCTGGTGTTTCTGATTCTTAAGAGTTTCTCACATTTCTTTCGCCGCATGGTCTCTTGCCTTTGCACCGTTCTGTTGATGGTTCTTTGCAGACTTTTCTAGAGACCACCTTCTACTTCTTACTCAGGTATATCACCTTGGATTCTTGACTCTGGTGCTTCTTTTCATACGACATCTGATTCCACCAGTCTCACTTCCATTCGTCCTTTAGCTGCTTCTATCATTGTTCATACAGCAGATAGTACCCCTCTTTCTGTCGCAAGACGAGACACTCTTTCGAATTTCTCTTTTTATATTCTTGTTGTTTCTCATGTTCCCAAACTAACCATGCAGCTGATATCTGCCGGTCAGCTCACTGATCATGGTTGTCGTGTTATTTTCGAGTCTGATTCTTGTTGTGTTCAGGATCGACGCACGGAGACTCTGGTTAGTACTGGCCCTTGCTACTGTGACTCACAGCATCTCTGAGAGCTTGACTGGCTTCGTCTACCTTCCGCTGCCCCTGCCAATCTTGTCACCTCCACCGTCGCCGCCGCGCCTCCTGTATCTTCCACTGCGTCTTTTGCTCAGTGGCATCATCGTTTGGGACATCTTTGTGGGTCGCGTATATCTTCTTTACTTCGTCGTGGTCTTTTATGGCCTGTGTTTGGTGATGTTTCTCTAAATTGTCAGGATTGTAAGCTTGGTAAACAGTTTCAACTTCCTTATCCTTCCAGTGAGTCAGTGTCACAGCGTCCTTTCGATCTTGTTCATTCTGATGTATAGGGTCCGACTCCTTTTGTTTCGAAAGGAGGTCATCGATATTATATAATTTTTATTGATGATTTTTCTCGCCACACATAGATATACTTTATGCCATCTCATAGTGAGGTTTTATCCATCTACAAGACTTTTGCCACCATGATCCGTACTCAGTTTGATTCTCCTATTCGTATCTTTCATACTGACTCTACTGGGGAATACTTGTCAGGAGTTCTTTGTGGTTTTCTTGCCTAGCAGGGCACTCTCTCTCAGTTTTCTTGCCCTGGTGCTCATGCCCAGAACGGTGTGGCTGAACAGAAACATCATCATCTTCTTGAGATAGTCTGTGCTCTTATGCTCGCTTCTGCTATCCCACCACACTTCTGGGCTGAGACTGTTTCTACTGCCACTTTCCTGATTAATATTCAGCCTTCTTCTGCTCTTCAGGGTGGGATCTCAGTTGAACGTCTCTGTGGCAAGACTCCTGACTATTCTAGTCTTTGCCTCTTTGGGTGTGTGTGCTATGTTCTTCTTGCTCCTCGTGAGCGCACCAAGTTAACCGCTCAATCCGTGGAGTACGTATTTCTGGGCTATAACGCTGAGCATAAGGGATATCGTTGTTAGGATCCTGCTAGCCGACGGATGCGAGTTTCTCGGGACGTCACTTTCGATGAGTCTCGTCCTTTCTACCCTCGTCCTTCTCCTTCCATCACTTCAGCATTTCTTGTCGAGCCGCTTTCTTTTCTGACTTTTCCTGCCACCCCCATAGCCACCACACCTCCATCACAGCCTTTGGCCTTTTCGCCCTCCTTCACCGCCTCATTCGCCTCGCCACCCTCTGCAGAGGCTCCTCCGACCTTCGTCCTTCTTATCCTCTCTACTACACTCGTCGTCCATGAGTTAAGGATTCTTCGATCGCCATCTTCTTCGATAGTTCATCTTCTTGACCTCCCCTCGATATGCCTTTCGTGATCGCCAGTCTATTCGGCCTCTTGCGCGCTTTTGTTTAGCAGCTCTTGCCGAACCAACTTCTTATCGTGATGTCATTGCTCATCGAGTGGCGACTATGCGATGACGAGAGGATTGCCGCCTTGAACGTACTGGCACATGGGATCTTGTCCCTCTTCCCGCGTATGTTACTCCTATCACGTGCAAGTGAGTCTACAAGATTAAGACCCGCTCTGATGGTTCTCTCGAGCGCTAAAAGGCTCGTCTTGTGGCACATAGTTTTCAGCAGGAGCATGATCATGATTATGATGAAACATTTGCTCCTGTGGCTCACATGACCACCGTTCGCACTCTTCTTGCTGTGGCGTCTGTTCAGGCATGGTCCATCTCTCGACTTGATGTCAAGAATGTCTTTCTCAATGGTGAAATTGCGTGAAGAGATTTATATGCACCACCACCGCTGAGTATTCTGCCTCGAGGGTATAGTTTGTCGCCGCGATCTCTTCTACCTCAAGCAAGTTTCTCGTGCTCGGTTTGATCGCTTTCTCTCGTTGTCACTTGAGTGGTTTCTCCGCTAGTGCTTATGATCCTACTCTTTTTATTCACACTTCGTCTCGTGGTCGGACGCTTCTCCTTTTATATGCTGATAATATAATCATTACTAGAGATGATTCTCAGTACATCACCTTTATGAAGGAGTATCTTAATGAGCAGTTTCTCATGTCTGATCTGGATCTTCTTGACTACTTTCTTAAGGTTTAGGTTTCCATATGTTTCACTTGTCATGGCTTTACTGATTTTATCGAAAGAGAAGCCCGTAAAATCACTAAAGGTCCAAGCTTGCTTTACCAAACAAAGATCAATGACCAATAACAGCATATGTAAAATTATAGGTTAGAAAATAACTAATGTTCTGCGAAGGCAATATAAATAATCTTCTTGCGAATACAAGGATCCATGAAAATTGGAAATAAGATGCACAACAACTTATCAGTGCAGCTTCGAAATAAGCATAAAAAATCGCATCAAAGGGAAAAGAAATGGATGTTTCATCAAAGAGTCGTTAGTGAGTTTTGATCAGACTAAGACACATGATAATGTAGCACACTCCAAATTCATGCATAGGTTCATGGAGTTCTTGACAGCAAAGTTTAACAAAGAAGAGAAGTTATTTAGTCAACACTAAACATTGACCATGAAATAGTTGAGGAACAAAGGTAAGAACCACCAGTTTTGAAAATGCCATTCTTAAGAAATCAGATCTCTAAACATCCTTAAAAGTTGGAAATGATAAGTTATCTGCAAGCAGAACGTCTACAAACAGTCCAGTCTAGAGATAAAGAAAGAAATATCACCAACCTTAGAATCAGAATTTGGCGAAGCTGGGTATGAATTTGAAGGTCTCTTTGTGCCATTTTCTTTAACACAATCAGAGCACAGGAAATGATCTAACTTTTTGGCCTGCTCGATGGTCATTCCCATACAGGATGGATGAAACCTGCAAAGGTTAGGAGGTGGATATTCAATAAACATGAAAATAAATAAGAATATTAGCAGCTTACAAATAATGGAAACAATGCAGCACAACACTACATAGGCATTTACAAAAGAACATTGTGTTGCTAAATATCTTTCATGCACAATAGAAATGATGCAGGCCATATGTCGATGGGGAAATTTTATTCTTGCTACTCAAAATATGTGTAATATCGTTTCTACCATCGGAAATCTGCCTATTTCGTTTTTATCATCCTTCCGTCAGTGCACATTTCGTTTTTGCCATCCTTTCGTCAGTGCACATTTCGTTTTTGCTACTCCGTCCATTTTTTCGTCAAGTCAACTAGGATTGGCCGTTAAGAAATATGAAAAAAAAATATCATAGAAACATCAGAAAAAATCAAGAAAAATAGCAAAAGATTATGGACAATTTTAAGGATAACTTTTGAACATTTCTTATTTCCTTTTTTAAAAAAAAAAATCACACTAGGAAAATTTCTCAAAAAATACACTTAGGAAAACAGTTTAATCTTCCCAAACTTTTACAAAACATTGCTAAAGTTTTCCTGATGTAAAAATTTTGTGCATTTTTTTCCAAAAGTGGCCCCATAAATTTTCTGTGGTTTCCTGCATTTTTTCCTTTTATGATATTTTTGCATATTTCTTAACAGCCAATCTCCGTTGACTTGATAGAAAATTAGACGGAAGGGCAAAAACAAAATGCTCACTGACAGAAGGATGTCAAAAACGAAATGAGCAGATCTTCAATGGCAGAAACGATATTGCATACATTTTGAGTGGCGAGAACAAAATTTTCCCTATGTCGATATTATATTGGTGTCACTAACTCAATATGAAGTTGGGATTGAAGTGCTAGAGACACTGAAGCTGGGCGGTGAAATAAGATCTGAATCGCAATTAAAAACTAGTCACCGCAAACACTCTCAAGGGAAACGAAGGGATCATCCATTCAAAATGGGCGTTCTTTCAGCAAGTAGAAGAAAAAGACAAACACCATAAACAGTGCATAATATAGCTGAAACAACAATAAGAATTTATATTGTCCAACATGACATCCTCTACGAAAAAGTATAATAAGTTTACTTTGTGACTTTATGTAGTATTAAATGCCATACAGTTAGCGTGCAACAGTGTGTTCCTTGACATCATACTCTGTTGGTTACGTGCTTCTTCCTGCAGATAAATGGATGAGATGGCAATGCTTTACCCACAGATATTGCCCATTCATTTAGAATTGAACATGAGCATATGTTATCCAGTAATAATCTTGCGCTTGTGTCAAATACTGATTTCCAAACTCTGACAGTCCAGAATATTGAAGCTAGAGATAACAGACAGGGATATGATGCCTAAAAGTTCCAGTAGATTCTCATATTATATAGATCAAACAGCTTCAGGTAAAAAAAAAGGTCAAAACACGCATTCTATAAACATTAAAAAACATTTAGTTCTGGGTTCAATCCAATATTTTGTTTCCCAAGTATCCCACAGGGAAATGGCACCAGAGCCAGCTCTATCCAGTCAGGAAAGATATTTCTCAAACAACCAAGCAAAAGCACAATACGCATGCTAAAACAGAGCTCGAGAGTCCAGTAACACAACAAAGGAAAAACTACTACAACATTAAGAGAAAACCAGCCCTTTCCTTGATGATGTGAGCTTTAAATCTGAAAAAGAGCAAAGAAGAAATAGGGAGCAGAGCATCGTGCTCTTAGGAACCAGAGATCTTTAGTCTTGACCAAAAAGGATGTTGCCCAACGATTTATATGTAGCCCTCCAATGAAAAATAAACTGAAGACAAGATGAACTTATTCATTCTGCACAGCAAATTAGATATATGGCCAGAAAGCAGCTCATTGGAAGCATGTGAATGGAAGTTAGCTCAGCTCTAATGCTTCCTCCCGGCCGTGTGATCACCACAAAAACACCAGTCACACTCACACACATGCATTCTTAGAGGGAAGGTGGCATTTTTCTCAGTGATTTACCAGTCCTTGCATCCCTCGCACTGCACCATGAGGTCATCCGGGTTGTACGGCATCTCGCACTTGCAGTACCTTCACACAAACCCCAAACCAAACCACCATAAAACAATCAATCCCACAATGCCGCATCACAAGCAAACGCAGAACAAATCGATGGATCAATGCCTGAAAAAGGAAATGGAACAGCACGTTTTACGTACACGGCGACTCGGTCGGGGGTGAACGCGCCGGTGGCGGCCTTGTACTCGAATCGGCAGAAGAAGTCCTCCGGGCCGACGTTGTCGAGCTTGGTGTAGTTCTTGAAGGAGTGGACGACGCACTTGCCCTCGATGGTGTGCGCGCTCTGCGTGTCGAAGTGGTCGGAGAGGAACAGCTCCTTGGCCCCGTGGAACTGCCGCCGGCCGCCCTTGGACTCCTCCGGCCGGTAGTACCACCGCACCCGCCCCCGCACGCTGCCCCGCCCGTCCGCCTCCAGCCGCTCCACCCGCGCCACGTACGGCGGCTTGTCCGTGTCCGACGGCCGCATCAGCACGCAGTCCCCCACTTCGCACCAAGAAACCAACACCGTCAGAGATCAAATATTGGCGCAAATGGCGCGACGCGGCAGCATCCATCCACGCATCAAGAAGGAGCGAGCGAGCGCACGTACCTCGGACGACCTTGTTGGTGCCCTTGATGGTGTAGGAGTCGACGTCCTTCTTGCCCTGCTTGGTCTTGGCCATGGAGGTGGGGTCGGATCGGGAGGAAACCCTAGGAGAGGAGGAAGGGAAGGGGAGTGGCCACGGGCTCCGTTCCGACAGGGAGGACTGGACGGAGGCCGCTGGGGGAGGGAGGGGCAGTTTGGGGATTTCGCGGGGTGAGCCGTGACTGAAGGCGAAAGGTTTTGAATCCAAGAGGCGTACTGCCACCCTCCGCCGTCCGATCAAGCCGGTTTGGCGCCTTCGTCATCTTTTGGACGGTGGTTTCGGTTCTTCTCTTCGCCGTTGACGCCACAGAGGAGAGGATGATGAGCTAGAAAGTTCTTTGGTTACGGGCAGGGGTGGAAAAAAAGTTTGTTAGTGCGTCTCATTAGCTCAGTTCAAAATTGTTTTAATTAAATTTATTATTTGGTTAAATATTAATTGAGTTAATTTTGAATGAAATTGGATTTCACTCTGACTCGACTTGGCTCGGCTCGTTAACTCGATTATAAAAATACTTTCAAACTATAATAAAATGATATTAAATCAAACTATGTTAATTTCGAGAAAAACTCGGTAAAACAACTATTTGACTCGATATCCACCCTAGTTATGGGTTGTGACTGTGAATCCATGGATGTCTTTTTCTCTCTTCTTGTTTGGTTGTGTGATGTGATTCTGGAGAAATTGATCGATGACCATTCTTTTGCCAGACAAAAAAAGGTTGGTGAATAAATATTTGGTTGACTTTTGGTGGGTGGGGATATGCAAGATTAAATGTGGAATTAACATGCTCTGTGCACGTTTTTTCTTTTATTGGAGACGAAAAGCTATCCGCGTTTCCATACTTCACTTACATTTCTCATTAGCCTGCCAGTTAGAGCATCTACAACAATACACCTCAAATTTATTAGAGAAGACGCCACATCAAGATTTTGATGATGTGGAAGAGAAAGGGAGGAGAGAGAGAAGTTCGCTTTATATGAAGAAAATATGAGATTATTAATACCAAGACGTAAGTAATAACTAAGTAACAACAAAATACTCTATTGGAGCCTTTAGTTGTTACTTAAACATTCATTTTGTGGGTCCCATCGCCACCAACATGCTTGTAGCAATTAAGTCTTAGATATGCTGAAGCAAAACAATCTATTGGAATGGTTGTTTCTTGTTATTAGATTGAGTACTCTCTCTCCTCTTAGTAACAAACTAAGAAACAACCTATTGTAGATGCTTTTATGCGTATTTACTTTTGACTTCTCTATGGCACTTTACTTACATTTCTCATTAGCCTGCCAGTTATGCGTATTTACTTTTGACTTCTCTATGGCACTTTCTATTGGTAAATTCGCAATATTGAGTTCTCATTCTTTCAGATTTTACCTTAAATTCCTCGTAAAAAAAACCTACTTTAAATCCTCGGTTCATTGTAGATAAATTTCAGGGGTGCCACTGGGGCGATGAGCTAGAGGGTTCCTTGGTTAATTGGTTATGGGTTGTGACTATGAATCCATAGATGTCTTTTCTCTTTTCTTGTTTGGTTGTGTACTTGTGTGATGCGATCTTGGAAAAATTGATCCGTGATCATTCTTTGTCACACAACAAAGGTTGGTGGATAAATATTTGGTTGATTTTTCGTGGGATATGTGAGGTTAAATGTGGAATTAATCCTGTTGTGTGCATGTTTTTTCTTTGAGTGAATAGGAAAAAGTAGGTTAGCATTGACTTGCAGTACTTTCATTGCATTTATCATTAGCCTACCATTTATGCATTATTATGTTTGTACTTCTCTAGCTCCTATCTATTTGTAAATTGTCATTTCTCAAATTTTACCTACATACTTGGTTCATTGTATGCCAAGTTCATGCTATCATCGAATAGGCTGTTGCTCGCGCATAGAATTTATTTGCTAATCCCAATTCTACACTCGTGTATGCCTTAAATTTTAAAATCTTGTACATTATATATTTTGAGTGAATAGATTGTATTTCATTAATTGAGCGGTACCACCATGCTCAATTTTCCTTCGGGGATCTACCGTTTGGTCTATCTCAATTCTAAAATAAACGGCCAAATCACGATCAATATATAGTTTTTTTTTTTGCGATTACAATAAAGACGCACAAAAATAGACATCACCATGCACGCACACTGTATGCGAGTGCGTCCCCTTAGTACACGCCTAGAAAGACGGGGCCGGAGATAAATATGTGATCTCACAAAATTCCTATTAAAAGTGCACTCGTGCGTGCATAAAGGTGGGTGCCTGGATTTGAACCCTGGTGGGTGGAGTTGTACACCTACTACTCCATCACCCTATCAACAGGTGGTTCCCAATCACGATATAGTTTTGCTCAATTAGACTTTATGCTCTTTTAGTGTAGTTATAGGCACTACTAGAAATCCCTATTTTCTCTAGTGAGTAATATATTAGGGAAGATGCAAAAAAACTGTAGGGAATTGGTTTCCCTAGTGGCATTCGTAGGGAACGGCTACTAGGGAAAAGAATGTGGGGAAAGAAAACGTTCTCTGAGGTTTTTTGGGGAAAACCTAGGGAAAGAAACATTCCCTAAGATTTTAAACGGTAGGGAAATCTCGTCCATATGGCATTGCCATCTGACGTGGAAAGATTATTTCCCTACGTTACCTTTCTACCAGCCTAGGAAAAGAATCCAACAAATTCCCTACGTTATTTTTTGTATACCCTAGGGAACATTTTTATATAAATATTATTTTTCTATTGCTAATTCGAAATTCATCCCCTACAGTTTGGCATGAATAATAGGGGTACTGAAATTATTGTTTTTTTTCTAAATATACATACATTATTCAAATACTTATTTATATGCTCAATTACAATCAAAAGACATTAAATTCACATTATCACTCAAAACAACGTTTATGCAGCAGGTAAACATAACAATATCCTATATTTCCAATACACCATCAAGTATTATTTGAGGCACATTTACACCAACATATCCAAATGTAAACATCACACTACCGGAAAGTCCAAAAAACAACACCCACACTTGCACCACAAGTGCAAAACACAAATACAAACTGAAGTACAGATGACCAGCAAGGTTTCAGACATCAAAATGCAACCCTTGCATGTTAGTCATTCCATAAAAAGGCAACATGCACGACTTGCAACAAAAGTATGCTTCCACATGTAATTGGACCATGGTTGACATTAAAATAGTACAAGATCATCATCCAGCGGAGAAGAGTAGTTCCCATCAGCCTATGCGACAGATTGAAAACTCGAAGAAGTAAGCTCATTGTTGTAATGAGAATACTATTAAATCATTTGAAGGGTAAGTCGACAACTAAAGTAATACCTGCTCAGGTGAGATGCCAATGATCTCAAAAATCCTTTGTTGTACATCACTTTTGTAGATTCTCAAACCGCCTCCTCCAATCTATTAATATAACAGATGTAACATAAGATGTATGGTACAATTTTCAACTGTCTACATATTAACACCATTGCTATTTGCATAGATTGCATTAATGCATATAGATATATGTAGCTAAACTTATTATGAATGTATCAGATCAACCTTTGCACACCTTCCTTCATTAGTCATTATATAAGAAAAGGACATTAACTCAAGCAACCAGGTTTATGGAAGTAATTTAGTGTCCAAATCTGGCAGGGCCAATGTGGTAAGAGTATTTAGCACCTGAAATTCTGAACCATATGCCATACAAATGCAATGCTAAAAAAACAAATATGGATAGTTCTTGTACAAAGGGGTACAATATTATCATAATCTACATAAAACAACTAAATGATTTATTGAATATTGATGTATATCAGTATTATCACTATATCCATTGATTTGTTCTGCTGTCCAAGGTATGGATACAATTTGCAAGCATCACGAATCCTCAGTTCCTCAGACCTCACCCAAGGCATGATTAAGATTCTTGTTTCGATGTTTATGTAAAATTACATCTAAATGAAAATTATAGGTGTATCATTGGTTTAAAAATGAAGTCTATTCAATTAGATGCAATGATGACACTTCTGGAGTACTATGCTTAATTCTCTATTTTGTAAAAGGAAGTATGTAAAAGAGCATGTGTGCCCATGGTACTTTATTTCTGAATTATGTGTTGGAAAACAACACTTGCATTTGTGAAGGTGTGGCTATTTATCAAAGATATAATACATGAAAACTAATAATAAGCTCATAAATAGGCTTGAACTTTAGAATGTATTATAAGATTCAAACAAATTAAAACAACAAATCAAGTTAAACTCACGTACACACTCAAGAAGAAAAACAGGAAGTACCTCCACCCCATTGTAAATCATGTCATAAGCCAAGGCACGAGCTGATGGTAGATCATTCATATCTTCAGGATTCGGTGCAATTAAAGGATGGTGTAGGGCCTGTGTTCATAAAGAGAGAAGAATAGGGATACTAAAAAAACAGAAAATAAGATAAGACAACCTTTACTTTTAAGCTTTCAGCTAAATGTGAATTCTCAGTTTATTCAGCATATCCATTTCATAAATTTTGGCACACCTGCACAACTTTCCCTTTTATATTCAGGAGAACAGTGGCCATTCGTTGTATTAGTATTAACCATGAATCCATAATATTGATATACCAATGCCCATCAAAATGGCATTAGCATGTAATAAAAACTATTGTCTGATATTTCCCTTCAAAATTCAAATTTGTTTATTAATATATGTGTCATACCATAATTTGTTTGGATGGCATCAACAAATTATTAAGACTCCATCCAGTAATTGTGGGTATTCTGGTGATACAACATAGTAACCTACTGTACCAAGTTAAATGGTGTGTTATTTGCAACTCAACAACACTCAACATTCAACAAAACAACAACAGTCTCTCAAAACAACTAGCAAAATGACAATTCTCTAATATAATATGATACCAACACAGGCCTAATGGATATCCATTTTCGTTTTGAAAAAAGTATGAAAGAATAAGTAGTTCTTATAATTCTTGAATAGAAGATTTTTTATTAAAAAAAATGACCTCATATCTCTGTTCATCACTGTTTCATTCAAACATTGGAAAATCTGTCACCCAAATAATTGAGTGTGCTGACTGGCATACAAAAAATAAAAATGTAAATGGAGATATCAGGAACATGAATAAAGCATAAACAGAACTGTTCTCATAAAACAATAAAAGAAGGCAAAGCACCACAGCATCTCATCATTATGCCATGACCCATGAGTACATGTACAGAATATATTCACAACATAAGGACAAAAAAATGTTCCATAACTTTGAGGAAAGGCAGGCCCTTGGCTCTAGCTTTGGAAGCATCAGAAAATACATAACATGCGCCACTAACAAAATATAAAGCAATAACAGTAGTACTAATAATACTATTTGTGAATTTATGATAGTAGTTAACTAATTAAGTAATTATCACAATTACACAAGCCATTCTACGAAAAGGTTAAAGGTCCTCACATCTTTCAGCTCCCAATCAAACCGAAGGTCAGACCTATCTGTCCCATAGGGATTCATCGCCTCCATATAGGTTAACCTTGGAAAAGGATTTGGTAGCTTGACATCTCCTACCTCTTGAAATATCTATGATATAAATATTCCATCATTCAGTTAGGTTAACCTTGGAAAAGGATTTGGTAGCTTGACATCTCCTACCTCTTGAAATATCTATGATATAAATATTCCATCATTCAGTTAACCATGACCAGCAGTACTAGCTCAAGAAAGAAAGACATATTTCTGAACAGTGAACTAACTAACTAAGAGCTTGACTACTACTAAAGATCTAATGTTCAATAGCTAAATGACACAATCAGCGATAGTCATAGTCTGCATGACCTCTTCAGAATTTAAAAAACAAACATGTGTTAAATGTTAACACTATGTACAGTCACCTTTTACTTGGCGTTTCACTAACAGATAGGGCTGAGCAGGGATGTGTACTCAAATATACTTTGAACAGAAAAAAGGGAGGAAAATAGCAAAGTAAGTCAAAACCAACATACACATCTCATCAATTCCTCATTCAACTTCAACATATCCTCCATTGATGTATAGGCGATCTCCATATCAAGTTGTGTAAACTCCGGTTGTCTGTCTGCACGTAGATCTTCATATTGGAAGCACCTGTTATGAAGCAGCTCAGTGAACCAAGACAATCATGCAAACCAACATAGCAAAAAATTATTCTTTACCCTCCACAATAAACTCTATAACACACAAGAATCCTACTTACTTCCACTCTATCTTGTCAGCAACCTTCATCATGTCTTGAGGACGAGGTGGAGGGATCTGCTGGGGGGCAACGTCGGGGAAAGAGGGGCGGCTCGAGGAAGGAGGAGGCTGGCAAAAAGCTGACAAGGCTGTCGAAGAAGAGGGTGGCTTGGGGCAAGGCACAAGACAGATTGGGGAGCAGCTACCGCGTTGGGAGAGGAGGAAAAAAAGGGGAGCGAGGTGGCGATGGCGACTTCAAGGAGGACGAAGAGGAGGACGAGGGAGGGCGCTCGGGGAGGTGGAGGAGGGAGCAACACCGCTCGGGAGGACGGCAGGCGTGCGTGCAAGGCAGGGCTTGAAGGAGGACGAAGAGGAGGAGGAGGGGCGGCTCGGGAGGCGGAGGAGGAGCAGACCGCGGGGGAGGCGGGCAGTGCGTGGGCAAGGCAAGGCTTGAAGGAGGACAAAGAAGAGGAGGAGGGAGGCGGCTCGGGGAGGCAGAGGGAGGGAGCAGCACCGCCGAGGGAGGGCGGCGGTGCGTGTGGTGAGACCCCGACGTTTATTCGGCTCATAATACTTAGTCATCCAATTGACCCTAGTATTATCAACCAAATAAACCCGGTCTCGAGAGATGTATACTTCCCAGAATGCAGTATACATACCTCACAACAAAAGAATGTATCAATTCCATACAACACATAGTACATAAGCAACAAACCGTGGTTAATATTAATAAGGAATAGGTTATTACAAAGAGGGCCTTCCGGCCAAATAACAACAAAACTACAAAGATACACAGGGAAGCAAAAGTGCCATAAAGATGACCCAAAATAAGAGCCAACCAAGTGTGCCTTTAGCCCACAAGGCAACTGACCGGACCGCCAAGCTAGTCGCTCTCCCAACCACCAAGACAACACTCACAAAAGTAAAGCCCTTTGGGCTCTACCTCCTCTGCAACAAAGTTGTTAAGCAAAGCAAATGAGTACAATAAATTGTTTATTGTACTGCAAGACTGACGTAAGATAATGTAACTATAATTTAGCTATATGCAAGCTTTATTTAAGTGGATGAGGCTTTGGACTCATTTTAGCACAAAGCAAGTTTTCATTTGCAATAATATAGTAGATTGAAAGCAATTTGACAAAGCATTTTTAATTGTTGAAATAACAACGAGATAAATAACAAGGTAACAACAACAAGAACAACACGAAGTGACCAACCCAAGTCACCACAAACAATAGCATGAACTCCCGCTCATACCAACCATGTCAAGTTTTAATTAAAGGTTGTAGTCTAGTCTTGAACGACCTTACCAAGCATGTCCATAACCTAGGGCGAGGCTATTCAATAGTTTTATCCTGCAGGTGTACCACTGTACCCACACGCCGAATCGCCTTTCCTTTAGGCACACTACCTTTGGTATGCTTCAAGACGGCTAAGTCCTACGAGACATTTCCAATGGACAATGCTAATTCGAGTCGCACAACCCACGGGAGAAGGAGACATCACACAACCTACCCGAAGCTAATGCTCCTCCCACATCACACACACATTTTATCTTTAAAACACACCAACCGAGCGACCCCAATTAACACCGCCCAAAGTACTTAGTCAAGAGGGTTCCATATGCCCTCGTGTGGTTAGCACGCAAAATCGCTGGCTTAGTGACCCAAGTACTCGGTCCTTAGGGACCCGCATACCACCACATCCAAAACCACGCCATCCATCCAATATGCCCAAGTCTAAATCAATCTTTTATTTTCAGTTTTGATTTTACAATTAATCAAAGCACAAGTGCTGGACATATAGGAGTAATAATCAGTTTTGAGTGATCAAGACCATCGACTAAGTCGATGATCGCCCATTTCTATCGAAAACTAAGCATGTCTAAGCAATTTAAATCGAACTACTAAGTGATAGGAGCTCATCCAACGAGCTCCCACCACAGCAAATAACCTAGGCTCATGGTAGTAGAGGATAAACAATTCCTACAGATTATGCAACTATAGGCTTGCTAGCGACATTTAACACAAAGTAGCATGCATACATAGAAGTAAAACAATATATTAAGCTTTAAAGTAATGGGACAATGATGGAAATGATCAAACTGCTTGCCTTGCTGTTGCTGGTCAATTTGTTGCGGAGGGTCACTCTCGGGATCACCACAAATGTCGAAACCTAACGGAAAGGCGAGAAAGAACCGATAAGAACGACGAAAAACAACAAAGACAGCACAACAAACGAACTCCAAATTCTCTGAATTTTCTACAGCAGCAAGAGGGTGATTTTAGGAATTTTGCAACAAGAACCAATTGATTTGGATTCTCAATGCAAAAGTTATGAGCAAAACAATTCTGCTCTGCCCTAAAATACCAAACCGCACTATTCATTAATTTAATTATGAGGCAACATTTTCTAGAACAGAAGTGAAGCTGAAATTTTTACTGTAAAACCAGCACCTCATGAGATGAATAACACAATTGAGTTCATCTCATTTGGAGCTATATTGCACTCTCTACAAATTTTCAAAAACAAGAACTTGAACAAAATTATAATGCACAAGTCCTCATTTTCCTAGCAGCAACATGCTCAAAACTAATGTTCATAGTAAAACCATTAATGGAGGAAACCAACAAAGTTGGTCTCACTCAAAAATAATCTACAGAGCATTAGTTATGTGTTTTACAAGTTAAGCATTGATTTAAGTGTATATTTAAAGTTGGTTTCAAAATCTAATGGCAAAATCTGTGCTCTGGAGTTGAACTCAACTTACAATCATTTTTGGATTAAAGTCAAGTTCAAGACAGAGCTAACACAATTTGAATGACCTCATTTGGGTTTAGAATGAAAAAGATATGCAATTCTAAAGTTCATACCATTTTTAGTTTATACTAGAGCTCACCGGAATTTCTAAAAATCACAAAGGCATGGGAGGACGTGAGCCACGATCATAGATCTAACGGCTCGAGACCTCCCTCGAGGTAACGCACACACGCTCCGCGAGGTCCAGAGGCCCTGGACCTCCTAGCAACACACATGCGCGAGGTGAGGGAGGTCATGGCCGTTGAAGGTGAATCCAACGGACCACAACGATGAGGGAGGTCCGGACGGACCAGATCTAAAGGGAGGTCCTCAACGGTTGAGATCTTCCAAAGGAAGATCTAAACTATCAAGATCTCCCTAAGGAAGATCTACATCGCCAAGACCTCACGGGGAGGTCCCGGCCGGTCCAGATGTTCCAAGGAGGTCCTCGATGGTTCAGATCGTCCGGGGAGGACCTTGACGGTCAAGATCTACCCGGGAGGTCATGAACGGTGAGATAACCTAGGGGAGGTCCTAAGGGAGGTCCTAACGCCACAGCACCTCCGTGGAGGTCTGACGGCCACGATCGCAAGTGGAGGTCTTGGGCGCTCGCATCTCCTCGGAGGAGGTCATGGACGTCCCAGCTCACGACCACGCGCTCGGACATGGAATAAATGCGCGGGACAACGAGGAGGTCCGCGCAGGAGGTCTTAAATGCGCGCAAACAGCAGGGTTAATGGCATTTAACGCTAACCCCATGATTGCAATGATTGAGGCATTTAAACGGTGAATCTCGCCCTAAACGACAATGGCATGGTCGGGACGTCCAAAAAGATTTGAGGACGTTCCACGCTTATCGCCGGCGATTTAGGGCACGGCGCCGCGACCGAGGGCACCGCGGGACCGCAATAGCCAGCGCAACTCAGGGCCTACTTCTCACCATGGCATGGGTTTTAAACGCCGCGAGCCGAGAGGACAACGAAGGCACCACACGGCCAAAATCCAAAACGCAAAAAGGAAGCTCATGGCGACATTCAAGCGTCGCCCAAATTAAAAGCTCCGCGACATGCATTCAGCGGGTGCCGCCGACTAAAGGACTAACAGAGGAATACCGGAGGTCCTAAGGTGCCGGGAGGTCGTGGAGGTGATGACCGGAGTTGGGGAAGACAATGAAGCTTCACAGCCCAAGGCACCAGCTCCAAGCTCAACTTTGTCCACCTCTGAAAAATGCCCAAACAAATTAAGTTAGGGTTAACTTCCAAGAGGTTTTGGGAGCAAAAGTGAGCGAGGGTTTGAAAAGGGAGCCACTGGAACTCCTAAACCACTGAGAAGCTCCAAAGACCTTGACAATGGCGGCCAAAGAGGAGGTCATGAGTGGAGGAGCTCGACCACGCACAAAGTGCAAGGCCGAGAGCAATTGTGTGCAAAGGAAGCCAAGGGAGGATTCAAAGGGTAACTTATAGCCTGTGGTGAAGGTTATGAGTGGGGCTAAGCTCCATGGTGAGCTTAGCCCACGGGTTGGTCCATGGGGTGGCAAGGACATGAGGTTGACAAGGTCTCGAGCTGGTGAGAGAGGCGGAAGTCGATCTGCATTAAATGCGGTCAAGAAGAGTGATGAAAAGTACACAATGGCCAGGCGTGCATTAACTCACTGCTCAGAGCTTGCAGGCGCGCCCGAGGAAGGAGAAGAACAGGGGAGGTCCTTATGACCGTTGGATAAGACCAGGGGGAGGTCCTAACCATCGGATGACAATTTTGAACCGTTACGCTCAAATGACTGGGAGGAGGTCCCACCACACGATCAAGGATGGGGAGGTCGTGGCCCTCCGATTTCCTTAATGTGTAAGCGACGTGGGAAAATAGGACAGAGGTCCAAAGCGTTGGATCTCCATCCAACGCGGACCTCTGTGAGGTCTTAACTGCACGCGAACATAAGACATGAGGGGAGGTCATGGCCTTTGGATTAAAATCCAAGGGCACACAACCAAAGGAGGTCTCGAGGCTTTGCGTGAAGTGCGAGGAGGTCAAGACCTTTGGATTTTGATCCAACGGTGTTGATCAAGACAGGAGGTCTGAGCCTCATGACGTGGCGCAAAGTAGGTCTTGAGCTTGCGCAACACACAAGGGAGGTCATGGCCATTAGATTTAGATCTAAGGGCAACGACCTCACGTCTTGTGAATGACCTAGGCTGTGATGTTTTTCGAGAGGAGGTCGTGGCCTTTGGATGTAAATCCAACAGTGCGACCTCAAGTGAGTGCAAAGGAGGTCGATAGTTAGATTAAGAGGAGGAGGTCGAGCGGTTGGATGTAAATCCATGCAGCTATGACCTCGCCAAGGTGGAAGGTGGTTTTTGAGGTTTGATAACAAGGGAGGTCAGGGCGGTTGGATCTTAATCCAAGGGCTATGACTGGACAAGGTGAGGAGGTCTTTGGGATTTAACACACGGGAGGTCATGACCGTGGATCTTTGATCCAACAGTTCACGACTGATGAGGTGGGAAAGCCTTTGCGGTGTTGACCGCGAGGAGTCTGGCGCCCACGTTGACCCGAGGAGGTCCACGTGGTCGGCAGGACTTCAAGGAAGGTCTGGAGTGCGTTGGTTGAGGGGAGGTCGTGGCCTTTGGATTGGATCCAACGGCCACGACCTCATCAAGGTGGGGAAGGAGGTCGATGGGGTTGGGGTTGGACCAAACTTTGCAAAGTGGCTAGCCCAAGGAACAATGTAGGCTTTTAAATTTAGTCTTTAACAATTTGAAACTTAGCAGAATTATTTGAGATAGCAAATGAACTCCAAATTTGATGAAATTTTAACTGGAGCTTGCTGACAATGAGATTAACCTTGCATAAAATTTCCAGAGGTTATTATGCAATGCATTTTTCTCAGGAAATTCGTTAAGGTTGTTTAAAGGATTGTTTTACCTCCAAAATTTATCAAACTAGTTTTACAACTTGTGATATTTTTCAGAGGGTCCCACATCAGTTTTGGGACCAAGGAAAATATATTCTAAATGTTTGGCACAAGATTTAGACAATTGGAAAAATGAATTCGACTTTTGGGTCAACAAGAGCTTTGTGTTTTTGGATTACACAACTCTTGGACAAGAATTACATAAGAGATTAGGGGTTTTCAAGATGTGAGAAAAAGTTTTAATTTCTACACATATAATTATACTTGAATAACCCCAATTATACATTTGGGATGTTACAGCGTGGGCGGTGGCGGCGGCAAGTAGAGCGCTGGTTCTGGTTTGGGGAATTTGGGTAGTGTGGTTTGGGGAATTTGGGTGGGTAGGGCACACCCCGCGGGAACGAGGCAAGTAAAGCACAACATAAAAAAAATGGCACGGCGCCTAAAAAAGCAGCACGCTAGAAAAAAAAAGATGGGTGCTAAAAAAATTAGAGGTAAAAACGAAAAATACATTCCCTACGGTTTTGTCCATCTGAGTAGGGAAAGTTGCCACCATAGCGTTGACATGGTATAGTCAATTTCTCTCTTCATAGGCTTTCCCTAGTAATTTATATAAACAGTAGGGAACGATTTCGTTCCCTAGGTTTTCTTTACCTCACCCCAGGGATAGATACTTTCCTTTGGATTACAATTTCACTACTAGGGAACGTTTTAAACTGTAGGGAAAACGGGGATTTCTAGTAGTGAGGGTAGATGTCCAATGCAATCACCTTTTGGAGCGCAATTGTGAATTCACTTTTGGTTTGGACACTAAATCACCTTAAGAACTTTAGGCTATGGCCCCGTTTGGGACGGCTTCCTAGTCGGCTTTTGCTTTATGGAAGCCGAAAGTCGTCCCAAACAACAAGCTTCCTCGCGGGGAGCAGTCGTAAGCATGCAATCGCCCTCAACATGGAGAAGCCTACAGCCGGCCTGCTATAACTTCCCACGGCTTCTGCGGATTGGGGTTCCGACTTTGCCACTAGAGTTGGCTAAAATTACATAACTCATACAAAGTGTAAAACCCCAAACTCACCTATCTCACTCCCCATTCTCCACCCACACCCAACATGAACGGGGGAGCGACAACACTAGGGTTAGCGCCCCTGAGCCTCGTCTACCCCACACCGGCGTGCACCACCTCTGCCTGTCGGTGGTGAGCTCGTGTCTTTTTCCATCGCCTCCGCCCATCGGTCATCATCATTTTGGTCCCAGCGCCTCCTCCTCGGCCTCCCCCCTTCGCCTGTTGGTATCTGCTGCCTCCTCCCTGGTCTCCCCTGCCTCCTCCTCGGTTTCTGTTGTCTCCGACGATGCCGTGCTTCCGCCCAACACTGCCATCTCCTTGGTCCCAGACATCCTCCCTCTGCATCTGACGGGCTTGTCTTCCACCCACCGCACCACCTCCTTGGTCCTTAGCCCTCTGACTGCCTCCTGCCGACGCCATCCCTGAGACCCACCCTAGGGAAGCCGGTTGAGGTATGAAGTCAAATTTCTCCCTTCTTAGTTATAGATGTGTGGTGTCCTCAAGTGTTCTTTGTAAATGTGTAGTACTTGTTCTTCGTGTACAGATGTTTAGTACAGAAAATCTTGTAAATTTGTTGTGAATCATCCACTGCAAATTGTTTAATGCAAATGGGAAGTGTTAATTTCAATGCTTGCTAGTACAAAGTGATCCTGGTATTTGTAGCAGTGAACTCATTGCTTGTAAAATTTTGTCGGGCTCTTAACAATTCCATTGTTTCCATACATTAACAATTTTCTTCTTTTTTCAACTTAGCATGGGGATGGTTGTCCGATTATATTAGTGGTTCCATTGTAGCAGTAAACATGATGTTATGTAGTTAGATGCATTGTTTCATGATTTCCTTGTAGCAGTAAACAAGGTTGGTAGATTATATTAGTCCATGTTATAGTTACATATTTGCTGATATGCATCATACTCATAGATGGAAAAAGGATAGTTCTCAAACACTGCAATATGGGATGCATTTACAAATGGAGTGTTCATTAATATTTGTGTGGAAGAGGTCGTAGCAAAAAATAGACCCCAACAATGTCTGAATGACAAAGGGTATCACAACCTTATGACTAAGTTCAAAGAACGCACGAAGAAAGAGTACAACCATAAGCAATTGAAGAAACATTGGGATAGCTTGAAAATGGACTATTCCAATCGGAAGACATAGAAGCTCCATGCATCTGGGCTAGGGATTGGTCCTAAGACTGAATCCATTAAGGCAAGCGATGAGAGGTGGGCTGATCAAATTAAGGTATGCAATCTTTAATGTTGTTGCATGTGTATGTAAATTCAACTGTTCCAACTTACTAATGGATTTTTTACTTACTTTATTACAGGCCATGCCACATTGCGGCAAGTTCAAGAAGGGACCCCTACAGCACGAGGACAAGCTTGACATCCTTTTTGATGGTGAAAGCTGTACCAATGAATCAGCTCTTGTACCTGGTTGCAAAGGGTGCAGCCCATGTGAACCTTGAAGATGATGAGGGTGAGGGTGTTGAGCATGAGGGTGAGGATGATGAGGGAAGCACTACACCCAAGAAGTCACCCAATGTGGACAAGTGCTAGAAGAATACAAGGCCTAAAAGAGCTGCCCGTGACTCACCAAGTGGGAAGAAATAGAAGAAGTCATATAGAGATGTGCAATTGAAGCAGTTGGTGGATATCGTGGAGAAGTCTCATGGTAGCAAAAATTCTATGAACAATGCACCTAGTTCAATGATTGATCCTATTAGGCAAGAGATCTCTTATATGATTTATTTCGTTATCGAGGCTGGGGCCAAAGAAGGGAGTGGTGAGCATTTCTATGCCACATAGCTCCTCATTAAGAATGAGTATCGAGATGTATTTCACACACTTAATACACCTCAAGGAAGGCTATAATGGCTTAGAAGGATATAAGAGGAGAAAAAATGCGTTAGATAGTTTGTACTTCATTCATAAGTGTTGAACCTATTTATCCTTTATGTGATGTGTTATGTGATGTACTATTTTGAGATGTTCTTGTCACTTATTATTTATGTCATTTGTTTATGCCATGTTCTTGCCACTTGTTACCGATGTGATGTTATATGTTGTGTACTATCCAGATGAGCTCTTCAAGTTCTAGTTCTAGTGATTCAAGTGATGATGATTCAAATCATGAAGGTGTTGTTGATGTGGATGATGGAGGACCAGATTTGTTCTTGCCGCTAGTTGCGATTGCCGCTTTTGGATGTTTCGATAACTATGGTGACTCCACTACCAAGAAGCCAAGGAAAATACCTACAATGTGGGGATCCAATGGGCCGAGGAGACACTTAGTAACTCACAAGAGTGTTATGACATATTCATAATGCGAAGGTTAGTTTTTCTCAGGCTTCATGAGACTCTTATCAATAACTTTGGCTTAAAATCAACTAGGGAGGTGAGCTCAAAGGAAGCATTAGCTATGTTCTTATGGACTTGTGGAGCTCCTCAATCCAACAGCCAATTCAAAAGCCGGTTTTGCCATTCTAAAGAAATAGTTAGTAGGAAGTTTGCAGATGTTTTGGAATATGTGTACTGCTTGGGTATTGAAAACATAGCCCAAAGATCCTCACTTTTCTTCGGTGCATCCTAGACTTAGAGAGGCTAGGTTTTCCCCCTCATTTCGATAATTGCATTGGTGCAATAGATGTGACACATATACTTGTCATGGTGCCGCATGAGAAACACCATGTGCATTTCAACCGGCATGGATACACTAGTCAAAATATCATGGATGTTTGTGATTTTGACACGAGGTTCACTTTTGTTTACATTGGATGGCCTGGGTCTGCTCACGACATGCGCATATTCCATGATACATTGGTAATGTACAAGGATTGCTTTCCACGCCCTCTAGAAGGTACTATCCTTGTTTGCATTTTCCGACAAGCATATACATTAACACCTTTCAACTATGTGTGAAATGTTCTTTTCATTTATATTGTAGGAAAGTATTATCTTGTGCATTCCGGATACCCAAACCGCAAAGGTTATCTAGCTCCCTACAAGAACCAAAGGTACCATGTACCTGAATTCCAAAATGGTGGTACACCGGTTGGACTGAAAGAGGTGTTCAATTTTTATCACTCTTCCCTTCGGGATGTCATTGAGCGTACATTTGGTATTTGGAAGATGAAGTGGCATATTTTTATGAATTTTCCAAGTTACCATGAAGACAAGCAAAACAAATTATCATCGCAACGATGGCTTTGCATAATTTCATTCGAGACAATGCTTTGCTTGGTATAGATTTTGCTAGTGTAGAGGGGGGTGAAGATTATGCCGATAGGGATATGTCGAACAACCTCAGTGCACGTGATGTTGTGGCTGCTATGGATGATGTCACATGGTCGACCTGCGTGACACTATTGTAGCGGCTTTGGTAGCATGACGATAGTTCAAACTACATAGTTGTGTTTTTGGTTCATTTAATATGAATGGATAGGCGAAAGGTCAAAGCATGGACCACATATATGTAACATTTTGCATTTACTACTTGTTAATTATGAATATATTACATTTAACGTTTAGATTTACATTTGTATGTCACGTGCAAAAAAATCCACTCGTAATGTCCTTCAAACGACATCAAACAAGCCACCATTTGCCTCAGGGGCATTCTAGATATTTCTCAACTCAGAACAACTAGCTAGCCTAACTATAAGCCAGGCTGTCAAACACCAAAATTCTTTAGCTCAACCATTCAGCCATACAGCCCAGTCGGAAGCTGCTTTTCGAAAAAGTTACAGTCATGCCAAGCAGGGCCTATGAGTAGTCCATGTGTTGGGCTTCGTGGCTTATTAGAATGAATTCGTTTTTGAGAGCATGATGCTTTCTTCGCCTTGTGCGTGAGAGGAAGTAGAGTGAAGTTGATGATCAAATTGGTCGATGAGGTTCATAACCTGACGAAGGGCATAGTCTCACTTCATAAGGAGATAACTAATGCTGCCAAATTATTTGTGTTAGAGGAGATGAAAAAGAATGTCAAGGTAGATGTTGTGTGTCTGCCCTGGGTTCTGTTACCCGTTACCTTACCTTACAGTTGCTTTTGATTGTAGCTATCATGTTCGATATGACCACACAACTTTTTTACTTTGTGTTTTTTTAGAATGTTTACTTGTCTGAATGGGGTTTTGTAACTTTGTTCTTGTGTTGCTTTGTTGATACTCTCTCCCGTCACAAAAGAAAATCATTTTGGGTTACGTGTAGTCAAATATTACAAAATTTGTCTATCAATATCTTTTGAATATTTAGATTAGACACATGAAAACGATACGTGCAGATTTGTCTTGAAAAATAGTTTAATATCATTATAATTTTTTTAGATTTTATAATTATATTACAATAGAAACAAGTGTCAAAGTTGCATCTTAGGGACCATATCGATGTGCAAAACAACTTCCTTTCATGACTGAATGGGGTAATAGACCTTGTTAGTTTTATTTTGTTACACTAATCAAAATCGATGCCCTCCGTAGTAGTACTTCTTTAAGACCTTTCACTTAAAATAAAACAATAGCAAAATATTTCACATAAAATAGAGAAAGCTTGATACTAAAATTACAAATTTTAGAAGGGGGAATTGATTATGTACCCTTCGCTTACATGGGTTTCGAGAATATAACCTCATTCCCGATGTAATTGTTTATTTACCCTCGCTTAGTGTGATACTTGATAAAATACCCCGTTTCATTATTATAATATTATATGGTGTTTTTCCCCCATTCTAGCCACATGAAAAGATGGAAATGCCCTCGCCCAATGGGGGAGAAATGGGGAGAAATGCATGCACGATGATGAAGGTGCAGAGCATGTTCACCGATACGTTGATGTTCTGCCCCACCGACCTAATCTCCAGCGGGAAGATCTCACTGGGAACGAGCCAGCCGAACGGCCACCACGACCACGCGAACTCGACCATGTACGCGCAGATGAAGAGCACCACGAACTCCGCATACGCCTTGGGGATGTTGGCCATGCTAGAGAAGCTAAACTTGGCGTCGATCAGGCTGCCAATGACGATCTAGCAGGCCAGCATCTGGGTGCCACCCTGGAGGAAGAGCTTGTGGTGGTTGAGGTAGTCCACAGTGGTGAAGACGTTGACGAGGGAGCGGACTTGAGGGACGCATCGTAGGCGAAGCCAAGCATCTTGATGAGGACCGACGCATAGAACATTATGACGTTGATGCTGATGAGTTGCTAGAAGAGCGGATGGCCATGACCATGGTGAGCTGTGGCCGGTAGCGGTGCTAGAAGTTGTTGCATCACGGGTTGCTCATGAGCTTGGATTCCTCACTGGCGGCCATGAGGTCGTTGTACTCCTCCTCAACGTCGTCCGTGTCGCACACGCGCCGGAGTATACACTTGGCGGCGTCGATGTAGCCGCGGTCGATGAGGGAGTTGGGGGTGTCGGGAAGGAAGAGCATGCCCACGGCCATGATGGCCGCCAGCACCGCGGTGGGCGCGAGGCTCACGCGCCAGCCCGACCCGCCCTTGATATGGGTTGTGCCGTAGTTGATTAGGTTAGCACACAAGATGCCAATTGTGATCATCAGCTGGACTCCAAGTAGTACCAAAACTAGTCAAAGTGTTAAACAGTCAAGGCCTCAAGGGAAACGCGTATGTCTTTATGTACGAATGGACAAACATCTCAATGCAAAGTCAAATAAAACTACTGCACTAACCCAACATTTTAGTTTGTATTTTGTGAATAAGCAGCGGTGGTAGTAGTAGTATACCTGGTTGGCGAAGCCGACGCCGACACCGAGGACATGGCCGAGGATGAGCACGGGGACGTTCTTGGCGGCGCCGTTGAGTGCGACGCCGATAAGGAAGGTGATACCTTCGCCGAACATGGACCACTTGCGGCCGGTGACAAAGGTGACAGTGGCGGTGAAGAACGAGGCGACGAGCGTTGTAACAGCCCAAAGTTCTGTTACCAAATTAAAATTTATAAAATTATTATTTTGTTGGATTTTCTAAAATTTGAAAGAGTTTATTTGCTTTATTTGAATTTCTGAAGTCTTAAAAGTCAAAAATAAAATTTATTAAAGTTTTCAAAGTTTTATTTGAGTTAAAGTTGAAAAATAAAAACTAAATTAATTTTGAGAATTTTACGAAAATTTAAAAGCTTTTTCCTAAATGTTTTAAAGCCAAAATAATTTATTTGCAAAATTAAAAGCTAAATTTAAGTTGGAAATAATTTTATTAAGTCCAAAATAAGTTATGAAATTTCGTGAATTTTTCCATAATATTTGGATTTATTTTGATGTTTTTAAAGCCCTTTTTGAATTATCGTATTAAATTAAATGAAAAATCAAAAACCTTTAAACATTTTTGGGCGAATTCAACTCGGCCCAGACTTCTTCACTCACTTTGCAAGCCACTCTGCCCACTCCACCCTACAGCTCCTCCTCTCTCTCTCTTGCTCGGCCCTTTGCGTGCCGCCACCTCCTCACCACCATGCAGGCTCAAGCCATCTCCCACCTCCGGCTTCTTCTCCATGCGGAAGAGCCGAAACAAAACCGCCATTTTTAAGCCACAAAACTCTGTCAAACCGGCGCCCCAACCGCCGCTCCCCTTGCGTCTTGTCGGCCCCGCTTCCAACCCCCCATCTCCCCGTTTCCCTCTTCCCCTCTCCACGCCACATACTAATCGCCACCGCCATTGCCGCGCCACGACCTCCACGCCTCACGCCGATCCGGTGCCCCTAGCCCCTATAAAAGGGAGCACGGGAGCTCTCCTCTCTCTCCATCTCTCCTCTCACTCACACCTCTCTCACTCTCAATCGATCGGATTTTGAGTTCTAGTCTTGTGCCGCTTGAGTCTTCTTCCCGATTCGGCGCCACCGTCGCCTCCTCACCGCCGCCCATGTACCCTCGACATCGCGCCACCACCGCCTACCGTCGCCTCTACTTGCCCGAGGACCACGGAGCCCATCGCCATATAAACCCGATCCGATGGCCGCCGCCTCTCTCCTCGCACGGCGTAATCCAATCGCATTGCGCCGCCACGTGAGCACCGCGCTCCTGTCGCCTCTCTCTCCGTTGGCACCACCCACCCCATTGTAGCCGCCCGCCCGACAAGTCGTCGTCGCCAGCCGCCGCCAAACCTAGGTCGACGTGGCACCGCGTGGGTGCCTGCCACGCTGCACCACCTCGGCAAAATGGCCCTCGTGGCATCCGCGTGTCCGCCAAATTTAACGCCACATGTGCACGGACCGCCACCTCATTGACCCTAGCCCACTCTTCCCACGGACTTGGTCACATAGTAGTGAGGCCGACATGTGGGCCCCATGTCGAATTCATTTTATTCTGTTAAATTCGAAAATCAGCTCTGATGTCATCTTGCGCAATAATTAGAATTTCCTTTAGGAGAATAATTCGAGAAAATTGTTTAAATAACATTTAGTTTAAAATTTGTAAAATTCATAACTTTTGCATATTAGCTCCAAATTAGATGATTCAAATTGATAAAATCTTAGGAAATTATTGTCTAACTAAATAAAATATAATTATTCAATTTGGAGTTTAGTTTTGTTTTGTTTTAGAATTTAGAATTCAATTAAATTTCAAAGTTAGGTTAAAATTAATAAAATCCATATCATTTGAATCTCAACTCCAATTTTAGTGAGTCAAATTTATAAAATCTTATGAAATTATGTTTTAGTTAAAGAAAATATAAATATCTTGTTTTGGAGTTAGTTTAAATTGTCTTTTGAAATCAAAATAGTTTAAATTGCGATTTAAGATTTAAACTTGTAAAATATATATCTTTTGATTCCTAACTCCAAATTAAGTGATTCAAATTCCTAAAATCATATAAATTGACGATCTAGCTAACCAAACCAAAATTATTTAAATTGTAAACATTTGAATCTTGTTTGTATTTAGGATTTCATTTAAATTTCAATATTAGGATTAAAACTTGTAAAATTCATATCTTTTAAATCCCAACTCCAATTTGAGTGTTTCAAATTTCTAAAATTTTATAAAACTATTATCTAACTAAATAAAATAGAATTATTTAGTTTGGAGTTATTTTGAATTGCCTTTTGATTTGTTATTTGATTTTCGTTTGAATTTGGATCGTTTTTCGTATAGATTTGACGACTTGAGAGTCGAGGTTTCAACGTAGTTGAAGACCATATAAGAGGATTGATTTTGACTATATGATCATCGTGGTTGTACACACAAGCAACCTAGAGAGTGTTTGTGAGTACTAGGTGACTGTTAAGGAAAACAACATCACCAAGCAAGGCAAGTTACATTCTTGATCATATTACACCCATTATTTCAAATTATTTAATTCTGTTTTAAATTATTATTGCATGCTTATTTATATTCATAATTTAAATTCTGTTTTAAATTTATAGATATGCCTAAATCCTTTGTATGGCCAATGTTGTTAATTGAATCAAACCTATCGTCACCTTAGATAAAACCTAGTTGATACAATAGTATGAACTAGGATCATTTAAAATATGATGCTTAGCGATGCTTAGACCCAAAAATATTGATTTGGGAATTTGACCAAAAATCAAATATTGTTTAAATTGTATCCATGGCATTGGTGTGTTATGGAAGTTTATAAATGATCTTGAAAAATGAAATAAAATGATGGTTTGTACTTGGGCGAAATGGTTGTTTGGATGGTGCATGTCAATGCACGGGCTCAATCTGGGTAGGGTTGAGGCCCATGGGTTTTGTGGAAAATCGCCCAAGTCAATTGAGGACCGGCCTCTGAGCGTTCCTTTGCTATGCCTATAATGGGCTATGCCTCACCATGCAACCACATGTCACGAGTATGGGTAGGGGACACAGCTAATTAATTTGTAAAGTTCCATCGCGGTTGATCCTGTTTGTACGCATGGCGGTCTTTCATGGCCATTTCTTTTGACAAAGTCTTTCATGACTATTGTTCCCTTTGGCGCAAGAGGGGCTAGGAACTCTGCATTTCTATTCAAAGGGGCGAAACCTTAGCGAGGAAGCTAGCGGTGGAATGGCGCATTGTAAAGGCCTTGGCACGTGCTCTAGGCGCTTACCTAAGGTAGTGGCGGTGGTATCGACGGATGCTAAGCAAACTAGAGAATTCGTGTCATGTGGGTAAAGTGTACAACCTCTGCGAGTGTAAAACTATTGAATAATAGCGTCATGATCATGGACATGCTAGCAAAGCCACTCAAAGTTAGACTTGGATTTTAATTTAAAAAGAATTCATCAATTGGTTTATCCAAATGGGAATTGGGCGGGAAGCCATGTGATAGGAGGTATCCTTCACCATTCATGTGTGAATGTTATCGACTATAAAATTGATTTAGAAAATGAATTTTAGTTATGTAATAATTGCTTTGGAACTTAGTACAAGTATTTAAACAAAATCTTTGCTTTATGCAAATTCAACCATATTAAGCTTTTCTTTGAAATACCCATATATGCATGTCATTACATTATTTGTGGTGTAGCTTGCGAGCACGGTAGTTGTGCTCATTCTTGCTTAATGCAAATAATTTGAGAGAGAAGGACTTTGCTACGGTGTGGATCTCGACGACTAGGCAGCTTCCCCGGTCGATTGCTGTGGCGAATCGTTGGGTCTACTACTACTCCTTTGCTTCATTGTGTTTATTTTATTGTTGGCATGTAAGCCTCCTTTGTAATCAACTCTGTTGTTATTTATTAATAAAGTTGTGATATGATTTTGTTACCATATTTGTTTACTGTGTGAACTAGCTCACGATCATGGGACTAGTTCAGAAATGCACAGAGGATTCGAGAGTGTTAATCCCGGGTCTTACAAGCGTGGCGAGGTAGAGCGACGAGGTGAACATGGTGAGTAGCTGGTGTCAAGACTTAAATATGCAAATCTAGACCCTCTGTGTACACTGCACTAGTCTAGCATCACGCTAGTGCACACAGTGGCAACATCGATGAAATATCATTTTATATGCAAAAATGACTAATAAATAGACAAATAACAATAATTATCAAAGTAACAACCTTAAGGTCAAAGCTTACAATTAATGCCTCAGAAGACGAATAGCTCAATTAAGCTGCAGCAGAAGGTAACATAATAACTTCAGTGAAGCCTATCCGTATGCCCACAGAAAATCGACTGGGGTAGCGTGACCTAGTTCTCCACAATCCTTGTAAAGGTGGCGATGATTCCTCCACTTTATTTGAATAATTGTAGCAAGAATGAGTACTCCAAGTACTCAACAAGTTGTACCACAGAATGCAATTATAGGATGGCTTATTCTAAAAGAAATAACTTATGTGGTTATTTTCCAATAAAGCAGCATTTACAATTGAATACAAATAATATATTGAAAGCGTAATTCAAAACAAAATAAACAATAATAGTTTTAACAGGTATTTTCACAAAGGACACAAAGCCTAATCAATTTATTTCACACAGCCATATGAATTAAATCACAGAGTTGTCCATTCCCAATTGTTTTATGAAAATCTACCCCTCGTGTGAAATCCCCGAGCATGTCCATGACCACGGACGTGGCTCTTCGAATAGATTGATTAACACTCTGCAGAGGTTATACACTTTACCCACAAGATACAATTAACTCATCATGTCTGCCATGTCTCACCATACAGAAGTACGCGATTGAGTCACTACCACAAAAAGGCTAATACTGGACGTCTTATCACAGACAGTTGACCAAAATCGTCAGTATTAAATACAATCACAGACGGTTTTGGTTTAGCGACTGGCTGTGCTACTGGCTGCGATAAAAACCGTCTGTGAAGACGTAATATTATAGACAGTTCATGTTGAAGACCGTCTGTGAAGTATCACAGACGGTTCATGTTTAAGAACCGTTTGTGATATTACTAAATTCACAGACGGTTATTTATTGGAATCGTCTGTAATGAGAAACAACTGGTTAGTTGATTCCGACCAGTTCCTCGAGATTGATCTTTTAAAGTGGTCGAAGTTGATTTCCAACAGAAGAAAGCAGAAGATATATAATCCGGTAGGCACCTTGTTCCATATGTATAACTTCATTGTCTTTGATGTGTTACTTCCGATCGATCAACAGAAGAAAGCATAAGTACTTCACTTGATCGATCAAAAGTTACACATCATAGACAGTGAAGTGCTCACCTGATCGTAGGGATATGATCTTCTACCAATTTCTTGAAGACTTCAAATCCATAGACCAAACTGACTTTCCGACCACCTTAGTTGAAGTCATTCATGGATTTTGTTCTTTCCACGGTGGTCGAAAAGTCAATTTGTTCCATGAATTTTGTCTTACTAGAAGGGTATGGAGATGAGAAATTTAAGAAGAAATGGGTGTAAGAAAAGATGGGAAGTTTGTGAGTGATTTTTTCTTAGTTCTGCCCGACTTATGGTTATTTATAGGCCAACAACTTATGGCAAGATTAAACGAATAAAGATGAAAGTCCAACATATAGGATTTATTAGAATATGCTCCTAATAAATCGTTGGTAACCAAAGCATCACCGTCTTTTCAAGAATTGTTTATCATAAATACGGTTGACGCTCCTTTTCCTATCTTTACAACTGAAGCTGGAGGGCTTACCACAGACGGTTTTTAATAAGAACCGTCTGTGATTGCAGATGTCATAGACGGTTTTAAATATAACCGTCTATGATAATTCAATATTTCGGCTCCTGCGTGATGCATCTCTTCATCTCGCGCACCGACATTATGATGCGTCTCTTCGACATTTTATAAGAATGATCATCGCACGCCATGGCGAGCACGTACGTACGGTACTGAATACGTACGCCATGGTGAGCACTTGAAGCATAATGGCGAGGACCAAGGCGAGGAGGTCGGCGATCGCCGTCGCTCTTCCTCACGATGTCGTCGTCCACATCATCGACCTCGTGGATGTGAGCTCTCCTTAGCCCATGGCTGACCTCTGCAGCCTACGAGCCACGTATGTATTCTGTTCTTTTGTTTTTAGTAGGTCTAAAAAGTTCGATGTTTTCTTACATTTTTGTTTAGAGTCGGTTTAGAAGATGGTATGGCGTATCATCCTAGTTGTCGGAAAGCTTTAGGTGTTCATTTCGCTTTCAGAGACCGATAGAGAACCTGATTGTAATTCCTCTAAAAATCTATAAAAAGGAGAAAAACTGAAAAGTTGAATCAGTTGATACGGCACAAAATAATCTTGTGTTGATTTCGTTTTGTGTCCAATATCCAGACCTGAATTGAATTTGACTAGCAACAATGACCTTAATTTGGATTTTTAATTTTCTCTTATGGAGTAATTCTTGTATTAAGATTTTGTCATCTTGAATTTTAGTTACAAGGCCATGTACATGGCGTCCAAGGAGCACGCCGTAGGGAGGCGTGTGGCACTGGAGAGGAAGGAGGTGATGAAGTGGTTGGACAACGAGTGCTACGTCGCTGTCGTCAACCACCTAGCCGACGCCAGCAACACGGAGGCATGTTTCATCATTGGCCTTGCGCTTGTCTTCGTGGCCCAAGACATGCAGCGCGGCCTCATGTGCCTCGAACGAGCGGCTGTCGCCGGCCACAAGGCCGTGGCCCACTACATCCAGTCAAGGCGAGCCGCCGGCCCAATGGATCTTGAGATGACCAAGAGAACCAGCAAGAGTGCAGCGGTCTGGGAGGCTCGCTGCGAACCTGATCGAGAGACGGCGTGGAAGAAGATGGCTAAGTAGTTGGTAGGCGTGGTATTGTCGCCAAGACGACCACTAGTGCACAAGCACCGGCTGCGGCATGACGGGAGGTTGTGACGACTACGTCGTCTTCTGCAGTGACGAATGAAGGATTAGGCATGAGTATGCCAAGTTCTTTGCACAGGTATTGAACTACTTGCCGTAAAATTAGCAGTTTTAGCATAGTTTTAGCAAATATTCAGATATAATTCTTTACTAATGTGTGAATGTGTCATATGATCTGAATTTGCATTTATGTATGTATATTATCACAGACGGTTATTTATTTGAACCGTCTGTGATGTCCAAACCTTTTTTATATTCAGACTCTAGGGTTTGCCCTAACCCGTTCGCATCATCCTCACCCGTGCGCATCTGGCTCTGCGCTCCCCCACCCCTTCGCATCTGGTGACGACGACCAGCGTGGCAGCTCCCTCCTCCTTGCGCCGCCGTTGCCGCACACTCTCCCTGGCCTGGCCCCCTGCGTGCCGCTTGGCTCCTCTGCTCGGCCCCGTGATTGCCCATGGCTCGGTTGCGCGCCCTCACCCTAGTGTTTGGGCCACCCGGTTTGGGGGGGGGGTTGGATGGGTTTCTTCCATCTTGGATATGCTCCCCCATTCCTCCCCCTTTTTGATATTTTGCTTTTAGGTTTTTTGTGGTTGATTTATTTGTTGATGTCGATTCTTGCTCATGCACAGATCGAGAGGATGATGTATGTGGGTTGATTGATGCGTGGTGAATGGTGATACAGTGGGTTGCTGGCTTGTGGTCATGCATGGTGGGTTGTGCTAGTGGTGGTGTTGCCGCTGTTGCCACGTCACACTAAGGTAGACTACTCTCTCTACCTCGCTCCCCCTTGGTCTGTGATGGTTATTATGGATGATGATGCTACTGCTATTGTTAGTGTTTTGAGGTGGAATGGGTTGGTACTCTGAGAGCTATTGTGGCATGGGTTCTGTGCTAGGTTGGCTCACATGATATGGTCTGATTGAGCAAAAATAATGGTGGGTGGGAATGGTAGTTTACCTCTATTGGTTTGGTTTGGACAGTGGTGGCGATGATGGTCGTGGTCCGCAGGGTGTCGTGGTGGTTCAAGAGTGTTGGCTTGTTGCTTTGCTTGGCTTTGTGAGTGTGCTTTTGTTGGGGTGTGCTGGTTGTGGCTTTGCTTCATGTGAAGGTGAGGCTTTGTGGAATGGCTTTGTGAAGCTTGACTAGGGGAGAGGCTTATGTGGCATGGGACTTTCGGCTGGCTTATCTCCCTTGGGAATTGCAAATTGGTATTTGCATTTGTATGCTCTGTTGAACTGCTCAATGATGTTAATAGTCTTATGCTGAAATTGAATAGATAGTTAGTTCATATTTGAGCTCTAATGAATTGCTAACTGCTGTCATTTTGATCTTCCATTTATCAGTCTGTAGACATACAATTTTTTGTACATGTAACCAATCTTATGGTATGTTCCTATATGATATTTTGCTTTTGAGAGCTGCAATTAACTATTGAGATTTGTAAAGGTTAGGCTAATTATGTCATTTAATTTGTGTTGGAAATATGCTTTATTCATAATAAATTTTGCAATACAAAAGAATATCACAGAATGCAAATTTTGCTATTCCATTCCAAAACAAGACCAAATGAGTCAAAAGCTACTACAACACCTCTTCACTTGCCTCTCGCCATTAGTGATCTCTTCTCTATAAAAACTCCAAGCGGTGGTTGCTTGTGCCTTTAAAAGCAACACATATATATATATATATATATATATATATATATATATATATATATATATATATATATATATATATATATATATATATATATATATATGTGTGTGTGTGTGTGTGTGTGTGTGTGTGTGTGTGTGGGGGGAACATATCTAGTGCTAATGGGTGATTGAGTACTCTAAGGTGTTAATGTTAATGCCAATATTGACTGTTGGATCATGCAAGTTGTTTAATGCGGGGCATTAAAGATGGGAGCATGTAGGGTGTTTAATCTGGCGCATTAATGAAGGCGCATTGGAGGTGGGAGCATGCGAGTGATTAAATGGTTTGGGTAGAGCTGCATTAATCTTGGGTGTTCAATCGAGATCCAGCAGTCAAGATTAGTATTAGCACCTTAGCACTCAATTGCCCATTAGCACTAGATATGTTCTATATATATATATATATATATATATATATATATATATATATATATATATATATATATATATATATATATATATATATATATATATATATATATATAATACGTTTAATACTCTAGGAGTATGTACTCCCACTTCAATATACCATAGCATACATATTATAGTATACTTAAATACCAATTATAAGATACTCCAATGCGACTTGATTGAAAAATTTTCATTTGAGTCATTTATTGTTTGCTATATACCCTTTTTCACATATAAAAGAAGTATATACACAAATTTTGCTATAAAAAGTGAATTTTAATGATTTTTTAATGGAACTCACTTTGGGGTATCTTATAATCATTATTGGAGTATGCTCAAATAGATAAAGAGAGTATCATAAATGCGATTTAAGTGGTATATAAGAAGTGGGAGTATGTACTCCTGTAGTACTATATATATATATATATATATATATATATATATATATATATATATATATATATATATATATATATATATATATATATATATATGATAAATAGTCCTTGTTAGCTAACTTCGAAGCTTTGAATTGACTAGCTAGCTCGCTCCTGGCGCTCATCCTAAATGTGCGGGTGAACCACGATATATTTCATTGAATATGACATCTGGAGTGTGTGATTTGCTTCATGCCAATCCTCCAAGTGCTTGTATAATCCTCCTAAACCACGGCCTCAGAAGTAATAGCAGTAGAACTAAACTTGAAGTTATTAATTACAAGCATGTAATTATCTTTAAACCCAACAAGAACACCAAGCAACTTGAGTTATGGTTTATATGTAAGGATGGCCTCACCATAGAACTTGACATCAAGGAATAGTTGGTTGCTGATACATGATGCCACTTCCCAGTTGGAGTACCTACACGTCCACGATACTTTCTGAACATAGCGACGTCCAATTACCTATCGACGATATCCAGGTAATCAGATATCCACACACTCTCCTAGAAGCCATGCTTCTTGAACTTGCAGGATCAATGAAGTAGGTCGTGACTATTGTCTCATCCTCCTCATGCTGCGTGGACGACCCCCCGAAAAAATCATGCTTCGTGGTGGGCTTGGTTGCTTTCTTAGGCGTACTCGCCATCTGTAGTCTAGATTTGTCTCGATATCTGTGGCGATCGCTAAGAAAGTAACCAAGCCCACCACGAAGCATGATTTTTTTCGGGGGGTCGTCCACGCAGCACGAGGAGGATGAGACAACAGCCACAACCTACTTTATCGAGCCTGCAGGTTCAAGAAGCATGGCTCTCAGGAGAGCGCGTGGACATCCAATTACCTGGATGTTGTCGAGGTAATTGTCGCCATGTTCGAAAGTGGCGTGATGTGCGTATGTCGACCGAAGTGGCATCATGTATCAAAGAACCAACCATTCCTTGATGTTAAGTTTTACGGTGAGGCCATCCTTACATATAAACCAGAACTCAAGTTGCATGGTGTTCTTGTTGGGTTTAAAGACAATTACATACTTGTAATTAATAACTTCAACTTCAGTTCTACTGCTACTACTTCTGAGGCTGTGGTTTAGGAGGATTATACAAGCACTTGGAGGATTGGTATGAAGCAAATCACACACTCCAGTGTGTCATGTTCAATGAAGTATGTCGTGGTTCACCTGCACGTTTAGGATGAAACGCCCAAGGAGCGAGCTTAGCTAGCTGAATTTAGGCCAAGAGTTAGCTAACAAGGGACTACAAACTATATATACATATGAAGCCGGTATTAAAGGCACAAGCAGCCACTGCTTGGAGACTTTATAGAGAAGAGATCATCACAGACGGTTTCATCTACAAACCGTCTATGATACATCATCTATCATAGATGGTTTCATCTACAAACCGTCTGTGATAGTCAACTATCACAGATGGTTCTGAGTTAATAACCGTTTGTGATAGTTTGCATCATAGACGGTTTGAAAACCGTCTGTAATGGCCTCATGTCATTACTGACCCATAAACTCGGACGGCTCACGAAACCGTGTGTGATGGTATTTTTAAACCGTCTGTGAAGACCTTTCTTGTAGTAGTGAGAAATCATAACAAACCTTTCTGAAACTTCATCTCAACAATTGACACTCCCGATGTGTTTTACTGACGGCACCAACGCCTACACAGAAAATTAGCTCGTCGCACACCGTTTGACCTAAAGACGGCGAACCACTCATAAATGTGAATATCCACAAAGGCAGAAACACACCTCCACCTCGGCACACAGCTTAACCTATCTGTCTAAGTAATCAACATCAAGACTTTGTAACTTACTAAGTTAGGTCCGTCCCATACTAGGCATGTGGTTGTACAGTTGTGGCTCAGTTCAATGACACACAAAGTTAAGTTCTTAATTGACTAAGGCGAGACTGCCACTATTCTCTAACTAAGTAATCACCATTCACTTTTTCCAGTTACATATCCATCATATTACCATTCATTTTTCCCGGTCTCATCCACCATATCACACAGTTTCCACCATTTGCCTCAGTCTAAATCTTTTCACACCCTGTTGATTAAGTGCAACACATGCCATTAATGAGTAATAGCACACACAACACACAATTTTACACAAAGTTCCATAATCACTTAATTAAGTTTATATTTGCAACTCAATTGAATGAATGACTCGTTGCATGGCTAAGCAAACTACTTGTATCTAACCAACCCACGTTGGTGTTATGATATTACCAACTATTAATTAACTAAGCTAGGGTGACAAAAGATTATGATATTACAATAGGCAAAGTGGATATAATCAAATTGGTGTATAGCTAATCCCAAAACATTTAAATAAATACTTAAAGTAAAATTCAATAATTTGAATCAAGGTAATTTTGGAAAATTGGGTTCAACATGGTCAAAGGTACAACTTGCCTTGCTATAGCAATAATATTTTTGTTTTATCTTCAATCTTCTACTTCCTTGACCTTTAGCTCCTTTGGACAATTCCGGGACTTCAATGTCTAACGAGAGAGAAAGCGCAAAACAAACAAAATTCAAAAAGACAAATCAAATAAACTCCAAATTAAAATTTAATGGTACTAGAAGGTAGATATTTAATTTAGATAAATTTAGAAACTTGAATGGGTTCAATCGGTGTTGGACCCTCAGACATGGAATACCTGAAGACCTTATATGTATACTGTGCTAGTCCCAGAATTAGTGGCTAGCACATATATTCACAACATTTGGCAATTACATCTATACAATCACATACAAAAATAAAGGAAAAGGTAATCTACTTAAGCTATTACAAGATTATTACATCAACGGCCGACCGACCAAATAAAAGCTGTCATCACAGTAAAACAAATAGTAGCAGAAGACATAATATAAGTAGCAAAACTCCAGCAGCAACCAACAAGGAACAAGGCCTAGGTAGATTCGTCACCGAACTCTCCGGTACCGGGAGCAAAGAACGTGTCATCCGGCATCGGCTCATCTTTGATCTCTGAATAATAATATTAGCAAGATTGAGTACTTGTGTACTCAACAAGACTTATAGTGTATCGCAAAAATTATATTAAATGCAAGGCTATCCAAAGATGTGGCTCTACTCTACAAGTTATTTTGCTCAAAGCCATTTTTATTTGCATTATTCATAGATAGTAATTTGCAACGGAATTTAAAGGAGCAGTTTAAATAAGTACATGATAGTAAGTAAAGAACTGAACAAAATAATAACAACACCAGCAACCCTACTCGGTTGCAAGTAAAAATATATTCATTTTTAGCCATAGACATGGCACTAACAGATTCATGTTTAGTCATAGAAATGACAGTTCTACTATAGACATAGCAGTCCAGCCATAGACATGGCAGGTAACTCAACAAATAAAAACCTCATGTCATTACCCATTTCCCGACTAAATAGTTTTTGAGAAAATCAACACTACGGCCATACCAGCCGCACTAAGCATGCGCATGACCGCGAGCACATCTATTTAAATAGATTTTTTTCTCACTCTACAGAGGTGTACAACTTTACCCATAGTACGCGGTATTCCAGTTGCCTGGAATATCTCTATATCACTGCTCACTACCGAAGGTAACCAGCCTAGAGTTCGTGATGCAGCCTTTACATTGTCTAGCCCTAACCTTGTACTAGCCTAGCGAATCATCATCCTTATTCACCCGGATAGAAACCCGTCGAATGAGTCTCTCACTTCACCCGGATAGAAACCCATTGAAGTGAGTCATCCGCAGTTGTGACAGCATGCCTAACCGGTCATGCTCGCACTACTTCTGCCTACTAATCATGCAAGGCTAGTTTTCGACAACTTAGTTAGCTACGACTACCCCATCCTAGCACATACGGTTGTATGATTAGGTTTTAGTCCTGGATTTGCTGGCTTCAGTCCTTAATTGACCACGGGCGAGAAACTCCACCCTAGCTACTAGTGAGTCACAATCCTCACTTTTTTAGAATACAATATATCTCGCCTGCGTCTAAACACTAAAGTTTTCATTTCATTTTCATACAAAGTAACAGAGGTACCTTCTTTGGACATTTTTCAAAATATCCCAAATTATCATATTATCATATTGTCCTTTTATTAATTTTTCGGAAAATCTACCATTCTAGTTGCATTTGTGCGATAACCGCACTGAAAAAAATCCTCAAATGAAATTACATGTTGTCTAACACACATTATAATGGATACAATAGTAAGGGATCAATATTACAAGGAGATATGTGCCACAATTAGGATTACAACTACCAATTTCTCAACAATAGCATTTTTCATACACAACATACACACATGCATAATAGATTTTACAAAACAAAGTACAATAAGTAAAATACTGGGATCAACATAATCAAAGGAGGTGCTTGCCTTGCTCTTGTTATTCTGGAAATATGATTTTTTTGGTCGTCGCAATAATAACTCGAGCAGCCGATGTCTAATTCAAAAAGAGCCAGAAACGAATTAAATAACACCAAATAATTCAACAGTGAGAAAAATTAAATATTTTTACATATTCAGGTATATTATGATTTTAGATGAATTCAGAGACAAATTTCTCTTAATTTGGAGTTTTGTAGCAAAAGTTATTAATGTTTGAATTCCTTTCGGTTTAATAAATCCAGAGAAAATGATAAATACGCTTTCTAACAGAGAAAGTGTAATCCCACGCATGTACTATTGAGGTTCACACTTTCTAGTAAGGGAATGCATATTCTCCTCATAACTGAAAGTGTATTTTCCATTTCTTTTCGGATTTTCATTTAAAACCGACACGTGGGTCCTACATGTCAGCGACATGGTTCACAACATATCGCATAGACGGTCCATGCGCTCGATCCACCGGTCCATGGACCAGAGCACACTGTGCACTTAAGCCGTGGGGCCCGTATGTCAGCGAATTATTAGAAATACCGATTCCTTTTAACTTTTATTTAAACTAATGACTTGGTCTCACACGTCAGCGACTCATTAGGAATTAACCAATCGTTTAAAATACAGATTTGGGCTAATGATTGGGATTAGGCACACTGATGACTAGCTACAGTGTTCATCACGCTATGTCGTGTGGTGGCGTTCGCGCTCGCGCGTCTCGCCGGCGATGTGGTGCTCGATGGGGTCGGAGAGTTCCCAAAATGGGATCCCTGTGCTATTGCGCACCTGCCGGTACTGACGACGAGACCGGGGGTGGCTCCTAGTGGTGGCGTGCCGGCGTTGAGCGGTGGCTCAGCCACGGTAACGAGCAAAAGCTCGGATGAGCTACGCCCTCAACTAAATGATGAGCGCATAAGCATCTAGGGACTATTAGCAGTATACCAGAGCAAGGAGGAGGTCGAAGGAGGTCAGAGACGACTGGTCGACTGTGAGTTAAGGTGGCGCAACGAGGCATTACGTGGAGAAAGCGTTCGGTTGATAGAGAAGGTCATCTAGTGGGTGGCGAGCAAAAATGGTGGGCACACGATGGAGGGCTTGTGGGTGTGTGATGGCGCTGCCACGTCGAGGTGGAAGAAGCACCCTACGGGCAGGGCCCACTGGTCAAAGAGAGGTGAGAGAGATAGGGTTAGGAATTTTGGGTATTTCAGCTGATTAATTGTATGATTTTATTCACTAGTCAAATGAAGTCCAAATTTAATGACAATTTTTTTGTAGGCTTCTGACCTAAAGCAATTTCTCCTGTAAATTTTTTAGAGGTTAAAACCTTCTGTGAATTTCTCTAAAATTCGTGTAAGTTTCTGATCTTAGGTTTTCTATTTCTTTTTCTAAACAAGTTTTCATATAAATCTTTTGGTGAATTATTCCTGGGATATTGTGCCCAAAAAAATTCTCTCATTCCATATTTTTATTTTGTTCTATATACTTTCTTCTTAGTACATGTTTTGTTTGCATTTCATGTTTTTCTTTTAACAAAGTCCAAATCAAACATGGGTATTATTTCATATTCTAATGATCAAAGTTTTTATTCTAATGCATTTATAATACATTTCTCAGAATTTGGATTTTGGGATGTTACAATCGGAGTTCGTATGAGGAAGAACGAGCTCTAGGAAGTTTGATCGAAAAAGAAAATGCTGAAAAAGAAAAGGGTGAGAGAAAACTGACATGTGGGACCCACAGAATATTCCTCAATTATTTTATTTCGGAAATTCTGGAAAATAGCTAAGTGTATGACAGGTTGGATCCATTGGATTTATTAATTTCTAGAATTAAAAGAATTCCAGAAAAGGGTTAAAGGGAATGACAAGTGGGGCCTCTCGTCTATAGACCATGTCCACGAAGTGGGGCTCGGGTTCATGGTGGATTGGGTCCATAGAATAGCGCCTGACACTTGGGGTCTACGAGTCATTGACTAGGCTCATGGTGGATCAGATCTATTTGGGTTTGGATTTTCGGGTGAAGCACATGTGGCGGCTTAGGTGGCAGAGATGATTGCGTGGCGTGCACGTGGCGACGACGTGGTAGCCATGGAGGACAACAGGCTGAGGTGGCAGCTGACGAGGCAGGCGTTGTGGCACAGGTGGCATGGTGGCTTGGAGCTCGCCGGCTCGTCGGTGTTGCGGGTCATGGCGGCACAAGTGAATGGGCACAACAGAAAGAGCACGACGAGGTGAATGTGGTGACACGCTTGCAGCGACGAACAACCATGGAAATCACCGTCGGTGAGCCAAGAAGCGGTGGAGGTGGCGGCTCACACGATGGCGATGAACTACGGCGACGCTCCGACTAAGGAGACACGAGCATCGGGTAGAATACGACGCGGGGAGCACGATGGTGATGTCGATTTACCGTGGAGCTCACCGGAGATGGGGCAATTGGCCAGTGAAGGGGCGACGGCCGGAGTTGACAAAGAAGGGAAAATCTCGGGCTACAATGGATGAAACATGAAATGGAAGGGTGCGATGGATAAAACGGGAGATGAGGCACTTAGTGATGCCATTGGCTTCAAGAGAGGCTTACCGAGGCGACAGGAAACGAAAAGAAAGAGCTTCGGTAGCTGGAGACGATGAGGACGAAGATGGCGCCGGAGAATGTGGGCTTGGGAGCTCAAGATAGTGGTGGCATCGAGAAGAGGAAGGCAAGGAGAAGGCGTCGGTGCAACAAGCACGGCTCGAGAGGCTTCCACGACGGAGAACGGCAACGGAGAGGCTCGGCGCTGGCTCTGGAGAAGAAGTGCTCGACGGCAGCGCTTGGCAGCGTCTCGGCGGAGCCTAGCTAGGGTTTCGGAGGTGGCACGACAAGGCGAAGCGGAGGCGCACAAAAGGAGGATGGCCGAGGCTTTAAATAGCCTCGAGGCGTGTGGGGCATAGACACCCAGGCGATGGTGGCTAGGCAGTGCACACGCACGCGCGTTGAGGCTGCTGCTCGGTGACAAGTGGGCCTGGGCGCTCTAGGGTTTGGTGGTGCTAGCTTGGCGGGCTGGAGCAGGACCGGGCTGAGGTGGAGCTAGGCCAGAGCGAGAACGGTTGGGCTGGATAGGGAAGATAATGGAATGGGCCGAGACAGATTTGGCCCACGAAGAAAAGGATTTAGGAATTGATTTAAGAATTAAAGAAAAGCCGAAAATTCAAATGAGGCCAAATAAATAGCAAATCAAACTCGAAACAATCCCAGAACTTCATGATTAATGCAAAATCCACATACTTTGTGATCTGATCTACCCTTAGCTGAGCGATGACTTACAATCAACCACTGCGAATTTCAGATGATGACAACTGTGAACTGGCTGACATTTGGTGTTGTAGGGAAACTATGCACACAACACTTACTTGCTCGACTTGGTACTATGAGTTAAAGCACAACTCATTAATCTTTTTCAATCTGTCTACTGGTTCAGGGCGATACGCAATACTAAACTGATATTTAAACGAGTATCCAAGGCTTCATACACACTCTGTCGCTAACACGAGGTAAGCTGGGATCCTCGGTCTGACACGAACTCTTCTGGCACATCGTGCAAACTAGCCATCTTTGTCGATCAGACACTGTACCAACTCTGGCGAATACCATCTCTGCCGTATACAACCTTTGTCGTATACCACTCTGCTAAACGTTCTTCAGACTAGGTGGCATTGACAGGCATGAAGCGGCAAATTTCTGTCGAAGGATCAACAATCGTCTTTCAAGAAATTATATCCCGATTGGGTCCTGGGAAATCCCATGCTTAAATTCTTAGGGATAGGAGTACTTTGATAGGCCTCTGACATGCTAGCCAACTTTATGATATACCAAACACATCGTAACACATTCTGTGACCTTTTGCCTTATATTGGATCATCACAATTCAACTTTGAGATCCTTGTATGCCTCGGTACTTTCAGATAAAATAGAATGCTGGCACTTAAATGTTGGTTTGAGCATCAACCACTTGAGTTTCTTCTCATCAGATACATAGATATACTCATTGGTTCGTGGATCATTTCCGTTCGCCTTCAGTGAGTTCCAAGATTTACCTTGCTTTACTTGAGGACTAATTTCGTTGACATAATTGTCTGGTCAAGTCTGATTTTCTAGCATCGGTTTGAACTCTGGGGTTCAACAACTATCCTCTTGTAACTGACTCAAGACTCAACTTTTGAATTTCACATATAACTTTAGCTGACTGATCAACAGATTCTTGCGGTAGTTCTTCTGATTCAAAGCATATGCCACTACACAAATCTGACCTGGGAGAACGGATTCCAACCTCATGGTCCTTAATCCAATAAAACCATTCTTTGTTGCTCCATGGTAGCAAATCCGAATTATGACTAGCATAATTCACTGCTTGAAACTTTAGTTGTTAAGAAGTGCACGCGAAACTTCATGACACACTGATTCTTGTATGTTCCGTGATAAAAGTTATCAAGGTTCTTCCTGGTATCTAGCAGTATGGACATTGGGATAGTGGTCAATCTCTTCTGAAATTCTCACTAACTCAGTTCACTTCTGCCGATCTGGGCGAACTTGTCCTTTTACAACGATGAGAGGTTTTGGTTATCTTGAAACAACTGTCTCACTGATCTTCAACTGACACTGTCTTGAAACGACTGTTTCGCTGGTATTTAACTAACACTATCCGGTTCACAGATGATCTTAAAGAAACTACAGTTCTTTCTCAAAACTTTATTGGAAACATCATCATTCAGACGTCTCTTCTTTGGCTGCTTCTTTGGACACAGGGATCCTATTGATTTACCACCTGCTCTGGGTGTTACAATCTTGACTGAAATATCTTCTGCATTCTTGTATATAGAGTGAGTGACTAGTTCTTATGAGGACACTAGTGGAGTGACCTTCTTTGCGACAACTGTAACATACATGTGGCGACCATTGTGACTTGCCTGATGAGACTATGGCAGAACGACTATCCTTCTTGAAGTTTAAAGCTTATCGCTTTGCAGGGCATCTCTTGGCATAGTGGTCTTGCTTACCACACTCAAAACACTGTACTAGCAATATTGGCTTGCTTTTCTTTTGAGGCTGGTTGCCAAGGTCAACATTCTGCTTCTGTGACTCTTTAGCTGACAAATCTTGTATTGACAACGGTTTGTCTTCTTTTGCTAATACTTTGACAGTGGCTCAGAAGTTTTTTCGCTGATGTTGTGTTGCAAAAGTCAACACTGAATACATGGGGCACTAGTTCGGATGATGATCATTGCCTGCACAAAAGAAATGTGTGATCTTGCTCATTGGACATTCTCCAATAGAATGGTTTCCTTCGCAACTGGAACAATTGATTTTGTGCTCATCGGCACTATGGCATATTTCTCCACTACGGGTGCATGCATAATCTTTTGACTTATTTGGCTGGCAGCACTTCAAACGACAACGGCTGGATTGGATGTAGGATATCAAAATAGTAGGTTTCTCTTGATCACTCTTGCTTGATGTCGCAAACAATTGATGAAAAGTTGTGGCGAACTATGCCCAAGTGATGGTCTGCTTGTTCTGATGGGCGGCACAAAAGTTTTCCCACCAATCTAATACAACTCCTTCCAATTGATGAGCAGCATAGAAAACTTTCTCGTTATCGTTGCATTGCACAACAGTTAGCTTCTCTTCTATGGTGTGAATCCAGGATTCTGCATCCTTGAGCTTGACTGATCCTTTAAAGACGGGCGGCTTGGTCATTACGAACTTTGCAAACATGAACTAAGGGTGTGTCGTTGGGATGGCAATGAGTTGCGCACCATTGCAAACGTTAGTACTGTCTAATGATTGCTTCATCGCTTGCATGAGCTGATTCTGGGTAGTAGGAAACTGATTCAGGCTTTGATGTGTCACTACTGGCCCTGGAGATAGCTGCTAGTTAATGCCGCTCTAGTACTGACATTGTTGACGGTACGATGGCTTGTCCGATTTTGTTGATTCAACAAATTGATTAAGGTAGCGATGGTCTGATTCTACTATGTTATCATGTTGTTCATGTTCTGCATCATTGTTTTCAAGAATTGAGTCTGAGCGGCCAAAAATTGTATCATGTGTGGATTTGCTACTCCTGGTACTGATAACTGTCTACTAAAATTGATTAGATCTAAGCTAACACAGACTGTCTCAAGATTACTGACAAGGTTGGCTCTACTAGGGCTCTTCATCTGCTGCCCGACCAAGGCTAATAGATGAGAGAGAAAAACACAAGGTAAGGGAAGACAATCTACTAAAGGGAGCATGTTTAACCCAAGGAACACCAAGGAACACACAAATAGTTGGAAAGCTATTAAGAAGCATAAAACTCGCAGTCAAACTACACACGGAAGAAGGAAAACAAAAAATTTAATCATCTAGTCGATTAAACTCTAACTTAACTAGGTAACTTGGCTCGTCACATAAGAGGAGCCTACACTGATTTATCCTATATGGCTAGTCTGAAGGACACACTTACTGGTCACAATCTTTGTTAAACGTTGATTGCTTGCGATCCTTGTAGGCGAATCTTGGAGAAGGACAGGGGCGTCGTACAACTTCTTATGGTCTTCAATTCTTGCGACGAACTTGTCTTGAACACTTGGAGAGATATCGATACGTTGTTGTTGGTTGCATAGTCTTCATTGAAAATAGCTCTTGGACATCTATCGAGATATTTGGCACAGATAACGACAACTATAGAAGTTATGAGGAAAGAGAGTCCAATTTAATACTCAATATGGTGAGGGAGAAAATAGGTGAGAAACGAATAGAATGGAAGAGTATAGAATTTAGACAAGATGATAATAGCACATCATTAAGATTTTCCATTTGTAAAATAGGTTTTGAAGTTTTTCTTAAAAACGACCAGTCTAATTAAGGTCACTACCTATAGTCGATATGGCTCTGATACCACCTCTGTCGGAACCAAATATGCAAATCTGGACTCTCTGTGTATATTGCACTAGTCTAGAATCACGTTAGTGTACACAGTGGCAACATCGATAAAATATTATTTCATATGCAAAAATGACTAATAAATAGACAAATAACAATAATTATCAGAGTAACGACCTTAAGGTCAAAGTTTACAATTAATGCCTTAGAAGGCGAATAGATTAATTAAGTTGCAGCAGAAGGTAACCGAATAATTTCAGTGAAGCCTATCTATATGCCCACAGGTAATCGGCTGGGGTACCGCGGCCTAGTTCTCCACGATCCTCGTAAAGCTGGTGACTATTCCTCCACTTTATCTAAATGATTGCAGCAAGAATGAGTACTTCAAGTACTCAACAAGTTGTACCACAGAATGCAATTATAGATGATGGCTTATTCCAAAAGAAATGGCTTCTGTGGTATTTTGCAATAAAACAGCAATTGCAATTGAATACAAATAATATATTGAAAGTGTAATTCAAAACAAAATAAATAGTAATAGTTTTAACAGGTATTTTCACAAAGGATACAAAGCCTAATCAATTTCTTTCACACAGCCATATGAATTAAATTACATAGCTGTCCATTCCTCATTGTTTTATGAAAATCTACCCCTCGTATGAAATCCCAGAGCATGTCCATGATCGTGGACGCGGCTATTCGAATAGATTGATTAACACTCTATAGAGGTTATATACTTTACCCACAAGATACAATTAACTCATTATGTCTGCCATGACTTGCCATACAGAAGTACGTGATTGAGCAATCATAACAAAACCTTTTCGAAACTTCATCTCAACAATTGATACTCCCGATGTGTTTTACTGACGGCACCAACGCCCACACAGGAAATTAGTATGTCGCACACCATTGGACCAGAAGACGGCGAACTGCACATAAATGTGAATCGCCATAAAGACAGAATCACACCTCCACCCTAGCACATAGCTTAACCTATCTGCCTGAGTAATCAACATCAAGACTCCGTAACTTACTAAATTAGGTCTGTCCCATACCAGGCATGCGGTTGTACAGTTGTGGCTCAGTTCAATAGCGCACAAAGTTAAGTCCTTAATTGACCAAGGCGAGACTACCAGTATTCTCTAACTAAGTAATCACCATTCACTTTTTCCAGTTACACATACATCATATTACCATTCATTTTTCCTAGTCTCATATCCACCATATCACACAGTTTCCACCACTCGTCTCAATCTAAATCTTTTCTCACCCTGTTGATTAAGTGGGAAAAGGTCTAGACTGAGACGTTTTGCACAAGCGGCATGATGGCTCGGAGCTCACCGGCTTGCTAGTGTTGCGAGTCACAGCGGCACAAGTGAATGGGCACAACGGAAAGAGCACGGCAAGGTAAACGTGGTGACATGCTTGCGGCAACGAACAACCATGGAAATCACCGGCGGTGAGCCAAGAAGCGGCAGAGGTGGCAGCTTGCACGACGACAATGAACTACGACAACGCTCCGACTAAGGAGACATGAGCATCGGGTAGAACGCGACGTAGGGAGCACGATGGTGATGTCGATTTACCACGGAGCTCACCGGAGATGTTGCAATTGGCCGGTGAAGGTGCGGCGGCCAGAGTTGACAAAGAAGGGGAAATCTCAGGCTACAATGGATGAAACATGAAATGGAAGGGTGGGATGGATAAAACGGGAGATGAGGCACTTGGTGATGCGGTTGGCTTCAAGAGAGGCTTACCGAGGCGATGGGGAATAGAAAGAAAGAGCTTTGGCAGCCGGAGACAATGGGGACGAAGATGGTGCCGGAGAATGAGGGCTTGGGAGCTCAAGATAGTGGCGGCATCGAGAAGAGGAAGGAAAGGCGAAGGCGTCGGTGCAACGAGCACGGGTCAAGAGGCTTCTACGGCGGAGAACGACGATGGAGAGGGTCGGCGCTGGCTCTAGAGAAGAAGCGCTCAACAGCAACACTTGGCGGCGTCTCGGCGGAGGCGAGCTAGGGTTTCAGAGGTGGCGCAACAAGGTGAAGCGGAGGCACACAAAACGAGGATGGCTGGGGCTTCAAATAACCATGATGCTTGCAGGGCACGGACGCGCTAGGGTTTGGCGACGCTGGCTTGGCGGGCTGAAGCAGGACCGGGATGAGGTGGAGCTGGGCTGGAGCGGGAACGGCTGGGCCGGATAGGGAAGAGAATGGAATGGACCGAGCCGAATTTGGCCCATGAAGAAAAGGATTTAGGAATTGATTTAGGATTTAAAGAAAAGCCAAAAATTCAAATGAGGCCAAATTAATAGCAAATCAAACACGAAAAAATCCTAGAAAATTCCTTGGAATACAAGGAAGCCAAATAACACTGGTTTTGATTTAATTGAAGTTTAGATTAGTTAAATTAAATATTTTGAATTCAGAAAATTCTCAATTAAGCTTTATTAAATCAAATAAAATTGATGAAATTTTCCAGGGACCTAAACTACTCAAAAGATTTTTGAAAAGCCAAATTTTGGGACGTTACAGCTGGCTATCAAACTTGTAGTACTGGGTGCCCTAGTTCCGCTCCGCCTCTAGCTCCTTCCGGTGGGAAGTACTTTTATCAAGGAATTTTCGGTGGGCAGTATATGGTGAGGGCATTTTCGTTTTTTTGCGTGGCTAGAATGAAAAAAATACCAGATATCTATTATCTTATTAAAGCAAAGTCAATAGAAGGCACCACGTTCGCTCTCAAGGTCTAGAAATTCCCACATTAATCGGTGTAAAAAAGAAAGATCTACACCATCGATCGTGATGGGTTCATATTATAATGGTCTAGACTAAAAGAAAAAGTCCATGTCAAGCACAATAAAACTGAATTTTTGGAATAAAATAAAATTAGCAATTTGATTTCCACATGAATTCCTGACTAAAAGAGCCCATGTAAAGTACAATAAAACTGAAATTCAGAATAATTTTTTTTAAAAAAAATTGCAATTTGATTTCCATACAATTTCTAAGTAAAAACCTAAATAATTATAATCTAGAATAAAAAATAAACAAAAAGCGCAAATAAGATTTGTATACCAAATCCAACAAAAATTGAAATTAAAATAAAAATAAAAATTAGCAATTTGATTTCGATGCGATTCAATAATTATAATACATAATTAAAATTAAGCAATAATTGGAAATTATATTGTATACTGAATCCAACAAATAAATAACTAAAATTCGGAATGAACATACAATAAAATTAGCAATTTGATTTCAATACAATTCCAAAGTAAAATCCTAAATAAATGTAATTCAGGATAAAAAATTAAAGAAAAATAGCAATGGATTTGGATACGAATTCCAAGACAAAAGAACTGAAATTCAGAATAAAAATAAAAGAAACTTAACAATTTGATTTCCATTGGTTTGCCAAAATAAAATCCCAAAATAACTAGAATTCAGAATGAATTAAATAAATTTAGCAATTTCACTTGTACATGAAATCCAATAAAATAGCTAAAATGTTGAATAAAAATAAAAGTTATAACGAGTATGACATGAATGGTGTCGGAGGAGGCACAAAAGAAGTCACCACATTCACTGTGATGGTCACGTATTTTTATTGTTGCTTCCTATGGAATTAAAATAAAAATAATAAAAATATTGATTTACAAATACAAGTTATAACGAGGATAGCACAAATGGTGTCGGAGGAGATCACGAAAGACTGCAATGGTATCGACCTGTCCTGCAAGAAGACATTGACCAATGGCGACGACGGAGATGAGGGCAATCTCATGCTGCTGGCTGGAGCCATCGAAGAGAAAGTCCAATGATGAAGAAGCTAAGGATCACGATGACAAGTGGTGAGCATCAGTGTTATTGAAGAAGTTAGTGGTCAAAGAAGCTCGATGATGAAAAAACCCTAGCAGAGAAGAGATGAAGCTTTTCATTGAAGATGAGCTATGGACGATATAGGGACATCGAGTAGCTAGGAGCATGCCATCACTGGTGAGGGGCATGTCGTCGCCAGTGATGGGGAAAAGATTCTCTATATCGTTAGACACCGACTAAAGTAGACATGTCAATATTAGTAAGGATGGGAGGCCACTGCGATTAATGAGGAACCCACAACATTGAGTTGCCCAACGTCAAAGAAGAGAAGCGACTAACAAGAGAGAAGAGGACGTTGAGCATGCATGACATCATGCATCCATATGAATAGAAGCGCGGGCGTACAGAGGCACATGAGCAAAAAGCTTGGGGTAGAGATGGTGCAACCGTAGGGAATATGCTCGGGGTCACTAGAGATAGCGTAGCACGTGTCCCCAGCTGAGATCGGCGACAGTTGCATGTGTATACGTGTTGATGCCACAATGGTTAGCATTAAGTAGTAATTGGGTGAAGTAGAAAATAACTATGTGGTAAAGTATTGCATTGGAAGGGGTAGCAGCTGAGAGAGATCGATAGAGGAAGCCACAACGTTGAGTTGGCCAACATCGAAGAAGAGGAGCGACTGATACGACAGAAGAGGACGTCGAGCATGTGTAACATTATGCATCCGTATGAATAGAAGCGCGGACGTACAGAGGCAGATGAGCAAAAATCTTGGAGTAGTGATGGCACAGTTGTAGGGAATATGCTCGTGGTCACCGGAGAGAGTGTGACACGTGTCCTGAGCTGGGATCGGTGACGGTTGCATGTGTATGTGAGTTTAGGGATGGCAATTGTGCTCGATTACCCGTGTGCCCGTAGGCAATTACCCTATGGAGCCGGGCATGGGGGACTTTTATTTGCCCATAGGCATGGGAATTGGGGCAATCCTTTGCCCATCGGGTAAACGAGCGCGGGCATGGGTAAGCTCTACCCATGCCTGTCACGCCCATTTACCGTCAATCCACGCTGACAGGTGGGCCCATCCATCTCATCTCTCCATCACTCCATCAACCGCTACTCGCTAGCATCCCCGAGACCCCGACCCGACCCCAAATACAATCCCCAATCCATCTCATCTCCTCGACTCCGCTATCTGTCAGACGCCGCATGCACCGACGATAAGCTTTAGCTAGCTCTCGCCTCGCTCTCTCACCGCCCGTCTGCGGCCATCTCTCGACTCCCGCACGGTCGCACAACCACCCGTCCGCCTGCTCGCTGTCCCCGTCCTCAGCGCTATCGGTGATGAAGGTGGTGGCGGCTCCCTGGCCGGAGTTGACCATGACGAGCGCGGGGAGCTGTAGGGAGAGGCCAAGCGGCGGGTGAACGTGGAGGAGGCGGGGGCGACGGAGGATTTGGTGAGGAGCAGCAACTTGATGAAGGAGAGCATGGAGAACCAGGAGAAGATGATGAGGATGGTAGTCAGTAGCTGCTTCGGTGACATCATCTTGCTCCCACCGCCGCCATCACCACTGCTCATATGCATCTGCTTGTTCATTCTTGATCTGGTATTCTCCTCCTCCTCCTCTTGTGTTCTATTGATTTCTTGATACGGTCCTTCCCCATTTCTGACTAGTTCCTTTCATCACCCCCGTCCTTCCGTGCGGTCGCGCCGCCACTCGTCTGTCCGCGCCCTCCTCTCCTCCTCTGTAGTGTGATGGGCACACAGGTGTGACGAGAACACAGGCATGCCCGTGAGCGATGGGTACCAGCAGGCGATGGGCATGTGTGAGGTTCTATGCCCGTCACCCTTCGCGGGCATGCCCGTTGGGGGGGTGTTGGGCTGGCGGGCATGGGTATGAGTGGGCACTACTCGTGCCCACCACGCCCGATTGCCATCCCTATGTGTGTTGGGTATGAGCGGGCATGGGTGTCGCAATGGTTAGCAATAAGTAATAATTAGGGAGAAGTAGAAAATAACTATGTGGTAAAGTACTGCATTGAAAGGGGTAGCAGTTGAGTGGGATTGATCAATATTTGGGCTTACTGTTGGAGGTTGAAGCAAAAGTTATAACGACGAGAAGAGATAGAAGCCACACGGTTTGGTGGGGCATCTGGTATGCGAGAGAAGATATGTTCAAGGTAGGTCGCCCATGATGTATCGGCGTATGCAAGAGCAATGTACTATAATGCATTATAGTAAGTAAACTAATAAGATAATTTGCCGCACACATAATCAACGTATTGCTTTAGATTAAATAGAGGTGTATATTCATGTATACAATTTAGAAGGAAAAAAACTAATAAAGTAAGAATAGAGGAATACAACTACATGATTTATGCATGATGGAGAGTGGTTAGTTTTTAAGAACCCCTAACAACTTATCACGCTCAAATTTTTTTTTTCCATCGAAGCACATACTTTAATTACGTTCATTAGATTGTAATTTCCTTTAAGCTTCTATTGTTCTTTCCTATTTTTGGAATATCTTAAAAGTCTAAATAGCCTACAAGATATGTAATATATTCTTAAATATTTATACAAACTTCGAAACAAATATAAATATGCAAATACGTGGGCCACCTGCTAGTTATTATAATAATAAAACAAGGTATTTATCAAGGATCACACTAAGAGGTAAATAAACAATTGCATTAGGAATGAAGTTATATTCTCGAAAGCATCTAAGCGAGGGTACATAATCAATTTCCCGTTTTAAAATTGCAAGTTATGTTACCGTTAATCACAAGCATCGATTTCTCACTCGACGGCGACGATGGGCGATCGTCACCCCACTTCAAACATCCGAACTACCCCATCGGATCGAACCCATACCGGTTTCTTCCAGTCTAGTCCGTGGTCCGCCGCCGCCGACCACCAAGCCCCAAACCCCGACAACCTCGCCGCCGTGCCTGAGATGGCAGCGTACCTGAGCATGGGCGAGGCGCACCGCCGCATCGTCGACTACCTCTCCCGCGTGGCCGACGCCATCTCCCAGTCCGACGGCGCCGCCCTCGCTTCCCTCTTCGCCATCTCCACCGCGCCCGCCTCCACCCCGCTGTCCGACGCGCTCGCCGCCTTCCCGGACTTCCCGCGCCTCGCCGCCGACCGCTTCCCCCACCTTTCCGACCTCCTCTCCCCGCTCCTCCGCGCTATCCACTCCCACTCCCTCCGCCGCTTCGCCGACGCCTACTCCTCCTTCGAGAAGGCCGCCAAGTTCGTTCCACCACCACCTCCACACTCTTTACTAACAATTTGGTTCAATTTACTTGGAGTTTTGGAGGATTTGATGCGGCTTTGATTTGCAGCGCGTTCCTGCAGGAGTTCCGGAACTGGGAGACGCCGTGGGCGATGGAGGCGATGCACACGGTGGCGCTCGAGATCAGGCTGCTCGCTGAGAAGGTGAGCGGGGTGGGTGGTCTGGGCTTGTAAACCTGTGGTTTAGGGGCTCATGGGTGTTTGGTTGTTTTTTTTTGTTTGGTGTAGGCAGATAGGGAGCTTGTGATGAGCGGGAAGAACCCTGACAAGCTCCAGGCGGCTGGGTCCTTCCTGATGAAGGTTTTCGGCGCACTTGCGGTATGGAATTCTGAAAGCTTTGTTTTGTGCGCTTTCTTGAATGGTAATAAGAACTAGCAAGAATCTTAATCGAGTTGATGCAAGTTGCCAGTGCATTAACTGTTACCAATTTTAATTGTTATGTTAACAGGCTAGGTTGGAACAGTTGATGTTGCCAATAGTGGAAAATCTTTGCCTTGATTGAGTGTCTAACAGTTGCCAATGCATTTACGTTACAGGCTACAACCTAAAGTGCAGTGTTTTGCATAGAAACTCCTCTAAAGTTTTAGTGGGCTAACTGTCATCTGATCCATCATATATATGTATATCACGGATTGTGTTCTAATTCTGATAGCTATTTTTGCGTGTATATGCCAGAAACATTGCACTTGCAATGTGACTGCTGATACTGAAAATGTGGCAATTGTTATTTTTTCGACGCATGGTGTTTCTTTTGGTTTTTATTGTCACCGCGGTGGAAAATGATTTGCATTGTCTAAAACGGATGTGTCTTGAAGATTCTGACTCTAGGTTGTTGGTGAATCTCCACTCTTACAGGTGAAAGGGCCTAAACGCATTGGAGCACTGTATGTTACCTGCCAGCTGTTCAAAATTTACTTCAGGGTAGGGTTTTTTTTCGCTGTAAAGTTTTGCGCTTCAATATGTAACTTATATAATATGATTTTATTAATCTAACACAATATAGTACATACAATATGTGGAGAGCACTTAAATGTAGCTAAAAGTAAAAGTAAAGTGTATGCACTAGCATACTGATTGTATTTGGTTTCAGATAAAACAGGCTAATAGTTGATGCTCTAATTATGCAGCTTGGTACAGTTCACCTTTGTCGTAGTGTCATAAGAAGCATCGAAACCGCCAGGAACTTCGATTTTGAAGATTTCCCAGTGAAAGACAAGGTTAGATAGCAAAATTTGGGACTTCCTTTTGTACTGAAGGCATAGCCAGGTACGTTGACGTATTTTTTGACCCTGTCAAAATTGATCATGCATGATGGTGCAGGTGACCTATATGTATTATACTGGTCGCTTGGAGGTGTTTAATGAGAATTTTCTTGTTGTAAGCAACCCCCCCCCCCTCTCTCTCTGCACGTGCGCACATGTGTGTGCGGGTTCATTTATTTATATAATTATATTATTCTATTATAAGTTGCTTTGACCTATAAAACGATGAGTCTGCTAATATCTTCTGTTCTGGTTTCATTGAATTGAATCAGGCAGATCAAAAGCTAACTTATGCTTTGGTGCATTGTAATTCTCAAAGCGAATCAAATTTGAGGTACTTGTACTACATCGGATTTTGTAGCTTGTGATTTATGAGGCAGACATGTTGAAACTCTAACTGTGTTCAATTTTCTAGGAAAATTTTGAAGTTCCTTATCCCGGTAAAGCTTTCAATTGGTGTTTTACCAAGGAGGACTCTCCTGGAGAAGTACAATCTGCTTGAGGTATATATCCTCGTACTACTGTTTAATCTGAAGTAAATTGTGGAAAGCAATATATGTAGTTGCATTGGACATTCCATTTTTCCACTTACAACAACATGCATCTTGGTTGTTCACAAATTACTCCTTATTGCTTTTGTTACATTTTGAAGTTGTTTACACTTAATACTCAACATTTCGCTGATTTGGCCAGAACACTATGCTCTGATGCCATTTAGATGTATTGAGTTGTATTTTGCAAGAACCAAGATCTTGTGGCATTTGAGTGGGATTGGGCAAATTCCTAATTGATAGATGACAAAGAAGAACCATTTAGCCACATATTGAGCACTTTCCGATATTTTACTGGGACAAGTGCATTTCATCATCAGGAACTTTGTAATAAATTGGATACTTTGGAACTTGAAACTTTGTAATAAATTGAGCTGTTTGCATCTTTGATGCAGAGGTCGGGAGAGTTTTTTCCTCTTCCATTATCTAAAAAAAGTGCATTTCATCAACAAGAGGTAATCTTGTGAGAGGTGTGAGCTTTATATGTTTAATTTGGTGATTCTTTGAGATAATTCGCAAATTGACCTGTCGGTGGCAACTTTTTAGTTTTTATCGTTTACCCTAAGGTCTATATAGTATTTGATTAAAAAAATGGGTTGGGAAGTCTTTAGTACACCTAAGATTTGTGAACCCTGTGTGAACCATGATTAACTTTATCAGAACCTTATCGACATTCATCACAACCTTATCCCACCCTCCCCTTAGAACCATGATCGGTGACATGTTGACAGGTTATGATAAGTATTCTTTGCCTAGTCATCATTCATTAGTGATAAGGTTTTGTCTGTTGTATGAATTGCTGTCATGATTAACAGTTGTAAATCACGATCAATTCTATTAATGAACCTTGACGAGGATCTAATAAATCCTCATTTAATTATTTATCTGTAGTTCATATTATGGATAATAATGACGTCATATAGTTCTTAAGTATACCCCTTAATATTCATAAGGGAGAAGCTGGAGGTCGTAAGTTCTTCTACGACCACCCCATAATCGTAAGTCCTTCTACGACTATAACGTGATTGTAAGTTCTACTATGACCAGTCTGTGGTCGTAAGCTCTTCTATGACCACCACCTGGTCGTAAGTTCTCCTACGACCAGTCCCTAGTCGATAGGGCTCACAGACACGTGGGCCTAATCAATCAGGGAATCTTCTGTACCGTATCCAAGGATATGAGCAACCAATTACGCTGTTATTCTCTGGAATAGTGATACGATTAACTCCTTTGTTATGGTGATAACTGCCTAGCAACGTGAGAACGTTACTACTCTCACAATAACCTCCAGTAACGGCTCCACGATCTGGAACATTAAGGCAGTCTTTAGACTGGAGATACAACGGCACATTTCGAAGACCGTATAAAAGGCAGAATCATCAGGACAATCAGGAGAGATTCAGAGGCAATCAGGAGCACAAGACACTTTACTCTAGTCTTTCTCTTGATCGTGTAATCCAGCATACTCAATACATACACACAGGAGTAGGGTTGTTATTCTCCCAGGAGAAAGCCCGAACCTTTATAAAAATCCACGTGTCTCCATCTCTACGTGATTTTGAGCCTAGGGGAACCCCTGAATCAAACAATTTTTACGTAAGTTCGGTTCTAAAACACCGACAAACCTCATAGAAAACCAAGCCAAAGTATAAAGAGGGCAAGTTTGTTTTAATGTGGCATTTCAAAGGGTGCATGGGGGTTTTGGTTATGGTGATAGGAACTAAGAGGAAGAAGATATCTTAAACTTTGTCGTAGCCTATGATCTCATGATAGTTAACACCTTTTTTAGAAAGAGACATTCCCATCTAGTTACCTTTAGTAGTGGGTAGCATTCTAGCCAAATCGATTTTGTCCTTGTTAGGAGGGAGGACAAACGAGCCTGCATAGACTGTAAGGTTATACCTGGAGAGTGTGTTGTCCGGCAACATAAGTTGGTAGTCTCCGACTTTCATTTTAGGACACGGGTTCGACAGGCTAAGGTCGCCAGAGCCACGAGGACGAAGTGGTGGAAACTCAAAGGAGACGCCTCACAGGCGTTTAAGGAGAGGATGATCGTGGAAGGGATATGGAACGTGGGAGAAGCGAATAGTATGTGGACAGAGATAACATCTCGAATTAGGAATGTGGCTACGGAGGTGCTTGGAGTGACCCGAGTGACAAGATGCGAACCTAATGACGCGTGGTGGTGGAACGAGGAAATGCAAAAGGCTACTGAGGAGAAGACATGCTACAAGCATATGCATCATGATAGGAGCAACGACAACGTACAGAAATACAAAGCAGCAAAAAAGAAGGCAAAGAAAGCAGTGAGTGAGGCACGAGGCAAGGCCTATGAGGAAATTTACCAGAAGCTAAGTACAAAAGAGGGTGAGAAGGATGTCTACAAGATGGCTAAACTTCGAGAAAGGAAGACGAGAGATTTCAACCAAGTTAAATGCATCAAAGACGACACTAATAGACTGTTGGTGAAAGACGATGAGATCAAAGATAGGTGGAGAGATTACTTTGACAAGTTGTTCAATCATGACAATGACGATAGTATGATTGAATTGGATGGTGCTTTTGATGACACCGATAGGCGGTTTGTTCGAAGAATCTAGGAGTCGGAAGTAAGAGATGCCTTAAAAAGGATGAAAATGGGTAAGGCGTTGGGACCTGATAACATTCCTATCGAGGTGTGGAAATGCCTGGGAGAAGTATCATTTTGCTAACTAATTTGTTCAATAGCATTTTTAGGTCGAACAAGATGTCTAACGAGTGGTGGAGGAGCACATTAGTACCAATTTTAAAAAATAAAGGAGACATTCAAAGTTGTATTAATTATAGAGGAATTAAGCTCATGAGCCACACAGTGAAGCTTTGGGAGCGAGTGATCGAGCACTGTTTAAGAAGAGTGACTAGCGTGACGACAAACCAATTTAGTTTTATGCCTGGGAGGTCGACTACAGAGGCGATTTTCTTGACACGACAGTTGATGAAGAGGTATAGGGAGCAAAAGAAGGATCTTCACATGGTGTTTATCGACTTGGAGAAAGTCTGTGACAAAGTGCCAAGAAGGGTCATATGGTGGGCGCTTCAAAAGAAAAAAAAGTCCCAACAACGTATGTTACCCTAATTAAGGATATGTACCAAGATGTTGTGACTAATGTCAGAACATGTGGTGGTGATACCAGTGACTTTTCTATTAAGATAGGACTACACCAAGGGTTAACATTGAGCCTATACATTTTTGCCCTGGACAAGGTCACACGGGACATACAAGGAGATGTCCCTTGGTGTATGCTTTTCGCTGATGATGTAGTGTTAGTTGATGAGAGTAGGATATGTATCGATAGTAATCTGAAGATGTGGAGGAAGACCTTAGAATTAAAGGGCTTTAGACTTAGTAAGACAAAAACTGAGTATATAAAATGTGATTTCAACGGTGCCAGGGCAGATGGTAGAGATGTTAGTCTGGACGGACAAGTAGTGCCTAGGAAGGACACATTTCGATATTTGGGATTGATGTTATAGTGGGGCGGCGAGATTGATGAAGACGTGAGCCACAGGATTAGAGCGGGGTGGGTGAAATGACACCAAGTATCGGGTGTCTTGTATGACAAAAAAGCCCCTCAAAAGTTAAAGGGTAAGTTCTATAGGACGGTGATCAGACCCGCGATGCTATATAGAGCAGAATACTGGACGACTAAAAGACAACATATACAGAAGATGAGTGCAGCGGAGATGAGGATGTTGCGGTGGCTATGTGGCCACACAAGGCGGGATCGAATCTGCAATGATGATATACATAATAGGGTGGGGGTAGCACCAATTGAAGAGAAGCTTGTCCAACATCGCTTGAGATGGTTTGGACATCTCCAACGGAGGCCTTCTGAGCATCGGTACGTAGTGGAATTTTAAGATGTACTGAAAACGTAAGAAGATGCAGATGTCGACCAAGACTGACGTGGGAGGAAGCAATTAAAAGAGATTTGAGGGATTGGAATGTAGCTAAAGAATTAGCTTTGGATAGGAGCGCATGGAAGTTAGCGATCCACGTATCGGAACCATAAGAAGGTTTAGAGGCGGTGTTTTAGGCTCTCGGCTCAGATGGCAGGATGTACGTCTTAGAGTTTTAGCCTTGCAGAATTTTTTTACAAGGCTCTCGTCTCTTTGACCTTGAGGAGGTTTCATTCCTAGTCTACCCTAACTTGTTTGGGACCAAAGGCTTTGTTGTTGTTGTAGGCAGATGTTGCTTAGCGATTGCTATTCTTAAATATTCTTTTTGTTTAGCGATTACTGCTGTCTTACATGACATAGGGTAACCATTTCTATTTGTAAGCTCTGTTTTGGTAAAGTTTAGTCTGATGTCATACATGCTTCAGTGCTTTATTTATCTTGTATTGATTACTTTTGCCAAATATGATTTCCCTTGGATTGTTTATTTGGTTTCATAAAAGATGTTTTAACTTCTTTTTGCTGAGGTCATAGTTCGTTATGCATGCTCCTACTTTAGAGATATCCCCTACTTCTTCATTTTGATTTGTGCAAGTGGTAATTTAATCTTTCAGTATGCAGATATAGTGACCTCGCTTCAGAGAGGAGATCTCAGGCTTCTCAGGCAAGCTCTAGAAAGGCATGAAGACCAGTAAGTTCACATATTTATCTGCTGAAAACGTTTCGACCCTTTCACTGTCACTGATAGCTTATTTATTTTGCAAGATTCTTAAAATCTGGTGTCTACCTTGTGTTGGAGAAACTTGAACTCCAGGTCTACCAGAGATTAGTAAAGAAAATGTGAGTGCAAACTTGAAGGTGTCATTGTCATCATTGTCATGCTCTACATTCCATTATGACCAAATCCTTTTGGCTTCGCTATTCTTTTCCAGCCATATCATTCAGAGGCAGAAGGAACCAGCCAAGGCACATCAAATTAAGCTAGAAGTCGTGGTTAAAGCTCTGAAATGGCTTGAAATCGACATGGATGTGGATGAGGTGCTTTGAGAATGAATCATCATCATCATCATTATCTTGGTTTGCTATGATATATTTAACCTAACTTTCCCCTTGCTGTCAGGTGGAATGCATCATGGCATGCCTAATATACAAGAATCTGATAAAAGGATACTTTGCTCACAAAAGCAAAGTTCTTGTCCTCAGCAAACAAGACCCCTTCCCAAAGTTGAATGGGAAGCCTGTTTAGTTCATAGTTATACCTGATAAGCTTGTGAGCTAATGATTTTCCCCCTCAAGTTTCTGATGTATTGAGTACACAGGTTTATGTAGAACTGCCGAGACTCTTTCCTGATAAGAACATCTGTATTAGTATTTTAGGCGTCATGGTTGTAACATGTACGATTATTGGCCTCCATTTTTACCACTCTGTGATTCTCAATGTGTTGGAAGAGATACATTTTACACGGAAGTAAGTCTGCAGCCTGCCCATGGAATTATTTTATCGTTCTTTTTTGAAAAGAAACATCAAACATTGCAACGACTGTCTACTCTGCAAATTGATATAAAAGTGATCACAATCGAATCAGGGTTGAAATGGCAATGGTTAGGACTGCCGTTGAACCACGCAATTATCGCAACAAAGTAGTTGTATAGGACATCAAAACCTAGAACTTAATTGATACCCGACTGCTTGGTACATCTCATGTAATGCACGTCAATGCCAGGGTACATCAGCATCTACCGTGGCCGGTACACACAAATCAGCTGTACAGACAATCAATACACCACCGATCCTGATGTCGGGTGGTGTATCACAATTCACACCCGTATCTCGGATGAAGTGAATGACATGCCCTGGAAGAGGCATGGACCACAAAATTGTACTCTGCCAAGTACGGCGAATGAATCAATGAATCATTATATCGAATAGGAGCCGTCTTTAAGATTGCGTAACTGCACTACTACTGAATCGCACTTTTGGTCCCGCCTAGTGCCTCTCTAGTCGATTATAGAGCGGGACTAGGAAATCGACTAAATGTCTCACCTTTAGTCCCGGTCCCGTGCAGGATTAAAGCGACGATTTAGTCGGTTAGTAATACCAACCGACTAAAAGGTCATTGGTCACATTTGGTCGTTTTAATCCTTTAGTATTACCAACCGACTAAAGGTGTTTTTTTTTTTTTGTTTCCATTTCAATTCATTATTGATTTTGGTTTTACAATTACATTAGGTTTTCAAATGCGTATTCTTCATTTGCTAATATATGTATACGCCCACATATAATTTAGTTTGGAACATTATTACACACAAATAAAGTATGAAACTATATATATTATGGAGCTATATATATATATATGCACATAAAATTTACAACATTATTCATGCATCCTTGGTATTTACAACACAAATGTTGTCCTCCACTTAAATGTCATACAAATGTTCGCCCTGGTTTGGCTTCAATTGTTCATCTGGTTAAAGTAGAACTCGGTCTTGGGCTTGAGGACATGCTCATTAAGAAATCTGCCATAGTCTCTTGAATTCCTTTGAGGCGGTCCATATCCAACACTGCTCCTTCAACCATATCTCCTTCAATTTGCATTAAACGAAAGAAGTATTAATATACATAAGATTTATTTAATAGCAACAAATAAATAAAATGGATTTATTATATATACTTGTTACGTACTTTCACGATCTGTAGATGGGTTCTTTTGCATACACCATGAGGAACTCGCAAACGTAGTATCCACACAAATTGTTGCTGGTGGTCGCCAGAGAACCCATCAGACGATATAAAAAGATTACTCTCGTATCCCGCGTGAGTCAAGCATGATAAGGTAAAGATGCGGGAGCTAGTACAACTTACATCCAATCGGTGTGGATCGAGAAGTGGCGCTTTCAGATCCGGACGGTGTAGTCGAACGAACCAAGCCCAAACCCCGCCTAATAATTGATCGTTAATTAACTATTGCGAGTTAAAGAGCAGAATAAATATTTAAAGATCGGTTACCCCGGATAATGTCTATCATATCTTGGTAATCTTCCCGCGGTTTCTCAACGAGTCATAGATTAGCAAATGACCGTCGAGAGATCAAGACAATCAAGATCCAAAGGAAAGTCGCATTTGTTTATAGAGTCAACATATATATCTTTATGTTGGATTGAGTAAGTAAAGTAAAATGTGCACACGATAACAACACTCACCCAAAGTTGTAGGGAAGAGTATAAATCTTTTGTTCTTTTGGTTGATCAAGAACCTCCGGAAATTCCTCTCCGCTTGAGGTCTCCATTGATCGTAGGGAGTGTTTGGGTCCTTGAATACGATATATGGATCAACTAAACCAATGTTCTTGTCGTTTCTACGTGTGAGGTCTCTCATCATGTCTCTGCATATGTATAGACATGCTAGCTAGTGTGAGGATAATTACTTATACATATACATATGCTAGAGTGAGATTATTAAAAGAAAGAATCACGCATGCATAAAAGCAAATGATGAGAGATTTGTCTAGAGAGTTCATGTGGCATAGCCGGTGTAACTCATTAAATCGAACCATTATAATGTCATCGCCACTAAGTAATGATGGTTTCTAATTTTGACGCAAATATAGTCATCCGCTTTTGACACGCCGCCATGTACCACTTGTTTAACAAGTACATTTGCGTCTAAGTTCCATGAGCTTCTCGTGGTTGTATAGACTCTTGCCATATACATATTCCTTCTTCCAATTATCAACTTCCTGAGCACTTTTGATGTGTGCTCACGAGTATTTGGGAAATGCTTAGACCGGCTTCATGAAAAATTCATCAAGTTGATCCAAATGCACATTTCCTGATATCTGTTCTAGCACGCTCGTGTTTGAACCATATTCATTCCCAATAACTAGCGGGGCACCGATTGTTGTGATTGTTCCCCGAGTCAGCAACACCCTTCCGTGCTTCTTCTCTTTCTTCTTCGCCTCCTCAATTGACTTCGTGAGAGTGCGGTCATAGTCCGATAGTGGCGAATCCTTACGAGCATGACGTAACTTTTTCTCGTGAGCGCCCACCCTTTGCCTTAGAACTTCGAGGTAAGAAGCACGGCTTGACTTCTGGTTTCGCTTCGCTTCACTTTTAGCCTTGACTTTCGCGAAGAAACCGCCCACATCTGTTTTCAAGCATCTATTTCTCGGCAGATCTTCTCATAGGAAAGTTTCGCTGCGTCTTAGAAATAGTGGTGTTCTCCTCGAGGTTTCTTCTTGGCGGCGGTGGGGCGACGCTTTCTTAGGGGTGCGCCTCTTCTTTGGCGAGGGCCGGCGGTGTCGGCGTTGGAGCCCGCCGTGGAGGCGATGGAGCGGCGGTGGCGGCGTTGGAGCCCGCCGGAGGCGATGGAGCGGCCGATGGCGGCGTTGGAGCCCGCCGTGGAGGCGATGGGGCGATGGCGGCGTCGGCGTTGGAGCCCGCCGTGGAGGCGATGGGGCGGTGGGGATGCAACTTGTGTCTTCCACTTCATTGTCATCGCCGCAACACTGTGACTGTGGTGAATGGATAATTGGACTTAGGTTGGGGAGGTTCTGCTGTGAAAACAACGTGGTATGAGTAAACCGTTATTTAAGCCAATACATAATTAGTGAAAAAATGTTTCGCTCACTTTCATCCGCACCTAGGGTTAGGTTGTTGAGGAGGAGGAGGTGACGCCCAGAATAATGATATAGCGCTTGCGCCAACATATGAATGTCTTCTCCGCTTCTCCTAAAGTCTTCTCCCATCACCTCCTTCAATGTCAAGAGGCACATTGCTATTACCTTTCACAACTCTATCCACCGAGACGCTAGCATATCCAGAGGTATTAATGCCCCATGGCATCTTGGTGTCTTCGTAGGGTCGATCGAGATACAACACCGATAGCCACCATGACCGTGGCATTCCCCTCGAATGTGCAACTCACATGTCGTGAGAGGATCGGTGATGTCATCCACGGGAAGCGCAGACCTGCGTCATCTTGAATCACTAGCACCTCCGTGGAAGCGCAATCGCTTTTCACCGATTAGGGGCCGATGTTGACTCCGGCTCGATGCGCTTTGCCTTTGGATGGAACTTATCGCTATCTGCACTTGCCTTTTGATTTCCTCATTCATTTTGGCTTCAAGTGCTTTTTCTCGCTCTATCGCTTCACGAGCCACTTCCCGTGACTCAAGAACCATTTCTCCATCCTGCGCATCCGCTCTGCCTCCTCGTACTTCTTTCTCTGGCGGCTTCTATAGGTGGCTTTGTCTTTAGGGAAGGCATGCTCCCACGACACCTCCCCATAGCCTCTTGTTCGCCCACCGTGTTCAAGATTTCCGTATGTATGTCACCATCCTTATCTCTGTTCGTTTCTACCACCGCCACTCTCGGCCACCAAGCCTCGAGCATAGCAAATCTTTGCTTTGCTCTTTGGAGTTTTGCGCCATACACTATCTTTCCTGTCTCTAGGTCCAGCTTCCCCATGACCGAAAAACCAATACTTGGCGCTTCGGGCGCTTGATTGATTCTCGTTCGATCCCTTGGCAAGAATCTCCGCTCCATTCTTTCCCACTTAGGAATGGCACTCCTATAGCCACCGATCCCAAGTGATGGTGGTATTGCTTTTGTCGGGCATTCTCGCTGGTTCCTTCTCACCCGTGCCTCACCCTCTTCCGATGTCTTGAACTGCATAAACTCATCCCAAAACGGCCTCAACTTGACGTAGGCCTTAGTGTTGAAATCAAGCGCCGTTCTTCCCGATAAATGTGTTGTACAATTTCTTCTTCCAACACCGGAATTGTGTGGCCATCTTCTTCATAGCCCGCTTCCTAACTCTCTCCTTCAAAGCTTCATCTTACAGACGAGCGCGAAATGTTGAAGGACATCTTGCCAAACTAGTGTCTTGTCACGATCAGAGACAAAACTAATATGAGGAGCAACTTTCTTTTGCTTCCATTCACGAGCATTGATCGATCCTGTCCCTTACAAGGTACCCACAATGGTGACAAATTTCGTGCATGTGGTCCAAGTACTTTTGCTCAGATCCTCCTCGAATTAAGAGAGAATGAACCGACCCTCCAACGGCTTCTTCGACCTCGTACATTTCTACTCTTCCCGTTGTTGTCGCCGATCCAGAGGGCTACTTAATGTAGAAACACAAAGATTTAAATAAATATATTTATACGACAAATGAAATTATTCTCAATTTCATGTATACATAAGAGATTGTAGATAGACCTCGCCAAAGATTGTCTTGCTCATCTTCATAATCGGCAAAATCGACTCCGCCATCTACTTCTTGATTGTTGTCATCACCTTGGGCACCTTGTAAGGCGTCATTGTTGATAATATCCATCATGGCATCGCCCATGTTGTCATTCGGTCGGCCATTTCGCAAATATATGTGTAGGACGTTAGAACGGTTCGTGATCGGGTTATGATTTCGCATCAAGTGGCGTGCGGTTCGTGACATGCATCGACAAAAGAAAAACAACATATTGATGGCAACGTGAGCACGCAGGTGCAGCTACGCCGTGCCAAGCCCGTGAGTCGAAGAAGGATGCGCGTGGCACGGGCCTCCCGGCGATCGACGACGCAGCGTGCGTGCCCTTTCGTGTCGCGTGTTGAGTTCATGGAGATGTTGATGCATGTGGGGTTCGCGGCGACCAAGTCGAGCGCATAAGAACGAATATCGCTCGCCTTGTATTCCAATTTTTTAGGTAAAATCGGTTTGGTACTATCTCGAATCTGACGGTTCACTTTAATACCACCGATTATCTCGGCTTAGTGTAATACACCGAATTTGTATGCTCGGCCCGTCGGCCGCTCCAAATATATGTGTCCCACGCACCGTAAAGTCTCTAGAGTCTAGACTAAACAAGCCGGAAAGAAACCTTCAGATCAAGCGCACTAAAGGCGTTGTCCACGTACACACCGTGATGCCAGGATGCCATTGATAGTGTAAATACATGGTTGGTGCCTTCTCGCCAAGCTTAATTCGCGAACTTATAACAAACTTGCAAACTTTGGGGAAATTGACCGTCTGTTTTCATTAACAACGCATTTACGCGTTAGTGGAGAACGGAAGGTGGTGGTAAAAGTAATTTCAAGGATTTAGTTTCCACGCCCATAGTATTTCAATGTCTCGCTGATCCAAGGTACGAGGAGAGGCATGCATGTGCATTAGACAATTCTTGATTGTCTATAAAATGCACGGTTCACCACTCGTTTATTACATTTAATCGAGATCAGCAATACATACAAAAGTAGCAACAAATTAAATCACACATACCACATTGTTTGGTAGAACATCACATACAAATAGCCACAAAATTTTGAAACTAATGTCCAAGATTAAGTTTTGCTGAGTCCATATGCTTGCCCCGAGGATGGCCATGCATGCATCATGTGTATAGATTCTAATTCATAGCCCGCGACCGCGAGTGTCTTGGTACATTGGCCAAAATAAAATAGGAGGAGCATAGCATTAGGTTGCTATAAATTCCATATCACTGCTTGCATTCCTCAAGAAAATTAAGCGGCGGATAGCAATCACAAACAACATAATAAGTGGTTCCCATATTCATCCAGGGCTCTCTTATCGCCTCTTAAGCTATAGGAAATAAATTCAAACGGCACACATCCATTTCATCGAGTAATCGATGTGACCAGAGCATAGATATTCTAGATAACAAAGATCTAAAATTGGGTTTGGGTTGAGATGAGCCAATTACACTTTGGATCGATGGGCGCAATGCTAATTTATGCAAAACGGAAATGCCCGACTGCGGTCGGTCGATGAGGATGATGGCGGCGCGGCGAAGATGAGGCCGGTTCGGGCGAACTCGGCTCGGGAGCGTTGCTGGGTGGGCGCCACACGGAGAGGAAGGCGACGCGGGCGTGACGATGGAGAACGACGGAGATGGGGCACTGGCGTCGCCGGAGATGAAGGCGCCTTTGCTTGCGCATAAGGAGGAGCCGAGCGACGAATTAAGCGCGAGGAGACGGCGACGAGACTAAAGGGTGGAGAAGAGAAGAAGCCATCGTTGCTTAAATCTCGAGGACCTTTAGTCCCAAGCGGATACTAACCGGACTAAAGACCTTTAGTCCCGCGTGGTAATACTGACCGACTAGGTCGGACCTTTAGTCCCGGTGGTTCTACGACCGGACTAAAGGTTTTATGCTGGGACATATTTCGGATCAGGGACCTTTAGTCCCAAGCGGTATTACTAACCGACTAAAGACCTTTAGTCCCGCGTGGTAATACTGGACCGGGACTAAAAGTGGACCTTTAGTCCCGGGTGGTTCTACTACCGGACTAAAGGTTTTATGTGGGACTAAAGGTTTTCCAGAGGACCTTTAGTCCCGGTCAGTGACCTTTAGTCCCAAGCAGAATACTGACCGACTAAAGGTCCAAGACTGCTCGATTCCCGCCACGCTTTCACAGCTTTGGGTTTTGTATTAAGTTTATTTGTATAAATATGCTAATTCTTGTTAAATGCATAGTAAATTAAATACTAGGCATAAATTTTTAAAAAATAATAGTTGCATTTCCTTTTATCTTATTGACATTTCAAACGACTTTTATAGTGACCACAAGTCGGGAAGTGAAGAGCCAACTATAAACAAAATGAAGGGCTCAAACCACAAGTCGGGAATTTCATTTGAAGGCATAAATACTTGCTAAAAAATTTCAAGTCATTTTGACACCCGTGGAGAAGACATGCTTCACAGAGGTACATGTGTCCTTTTATCGAATAGGAATTTCATTTGAAACGATAAAAACAAGAAAAATATGATAGAAACATCTGGTTACAATTATTACATAAAATCTCTAATACACACTATTTATTAAACATCACTATATATCAAGCGGGCACAAGTGGTGAACTTCTTCTTGACGATGACCCTTGGTTATGATCATGCCGTAACCATGGAGTGTCCTCGGCATTTAGCAGATGCTTGGGTCTTTGGTCACACTTGAAGGCGGGATTCGGTCATCCCTTTCATAATCTTCGACTTGTCCGACTTGTCCGACTTGTCCTCAATTCCCACGATGTTTCTTTTCCCGAAAGAACTATGTGGCGTTTTAGCTCATTGGTTGATTTGTCGCCGTTTTCCCTCTCTTGGGTTTTGTAGACATGTCTTTCACATAGAACACCGATTCACATCAGCAGCAAGGACTAATGGTTCGCCTTTGTACCCAATATTGTTGAGGTCCACTGTTGTCATTCCATACTCCTTGTCGATCGTTACCCCGCCTCCGGTCATCTTCACCCATTGGCACCGGAACAAAGGGACTTTAAAATTAGGTGCGTAGTCTAGTTCCCAAATCTCCTCTATGCGCCATAATATGTTTGCCTCTTTCCATTTGGGTCATGGCATCTACGCGACACCACTGCTTTTGGTTCGTGCTCCTTTTATCTTGGGCTACGATGTAAAATGTATTTCCATTTATCTCGCACTTTGTACGTGAGGATGTGCCACGATGGTTGCCTAGCTAACAAATACAGCTTGCTCATCAATATTGTCATCACGACATTCTTTTCGCAACCAACCGCTGAAAGTTTCCATGTGATGATGCCTAATCCAAGCTTCATTCTTCCTGGAAACCGGGATCGTAGGAACTCCTTGTGTACTCGACATACGGCTCCACCACGGAGGAGTTTTGAAGAACTGTAGTGCGCTTTATTGAAATAATCGCCCCGCATCGATATATGTTTTCTTCCCTAGTGTTCCCTTTCCACTAAGTCCCGGGCCTCGTGTCGCGATTCAGGAACACCAATCGGGTCAAGGTCGGGAATGAAGTCAACACAGAACTCAATGACCTCCTCTGTCCCGTAGCCCTTGGCGATGCTTCCTTCTGGCCGAGCACGCTGGTGAACATATTTCTTCAGGACTCCCATGAACCTCTCAAAGGGGAACATGTTGTGTAGGAACACAGGACCGAGAATATTAATCTCCTTGACCAGGTGAACTAGGAGGTGTGTCATGATATTAAAGAAGGATGGAGGGAACACCAACTCAAAGCTAACAAGACATTGAACCACATCATTCTGTAGAGTAGCTAGTTCCATTGGATTGATTGCCTTCTGAGAAATTGCATTGAGGAATGCACATAGCTTCACGGTGGCCAGACGTACATGTGGAGGTAGAATTCTCTTAAAGCAACCTAAGCAATTGCGTCATAAGCACGTGGCGATCATGGGACTTTAAGTGTAGGAATTTCTTCTCCGCACATTTATTATACGCTTTATATTGGAGGAGAATCCAGATGGGACCTTGATGTCATTTAGGCATTCAAACATGCTTTCCTTCTCTTCTTTGCTAAGAGTGAAGCTAGCGGTGTCTTAAGTAATGGCGCCCATCGTCTGCCTTCTCTCGGATGCAGTTGTCTCGTTCTTTCATGCGCCGCAAGTCCCGCTGTGCTTCGAGTGAATCCTTAGACTTTCCATACACATCCATGAATCCTAGCGAGTTCACACAAAGATTCTTTGTCGTGCATCACGCCGATCGCGTTGCGGACCTCTAGGACTTGCCAATAGGGTAGCTCCCAAAATATGGACTTCTTCTTCCACATGGGTGCGTGTCCCTTAGCATCTTTCTAACAGTTTGTCGCCTTGTCCCTTTCCAAAGACTACTTGCACATCCTTGACCATATCAAGTACATCCTCCCGCCGGTTATGAGGCTTGGTTCGGTGTTACGCCTTACCGCTAAAATGCTTGCCTTTCTTTCTTAGTTGGTGATTCATAGGAAGAAAACGACGATGGCCAAGGTACACGACCTTTCGACATTTTTTTCAAATATATACCGTCAATGTCATCAAAACATTGTGTGCATGCATTGTATCCCTTGTTTGTCCGTCTCCGAAGATTACTTAGAGCAGCCAATCATTGATTGTTACGAACAACAATGCTCGCAGTCGAAGTGTTCTGCTTGTACTCATCCCACACACGTACACCGGTTTGCTCCATAAAAGCAGGAGTTCCTCAACTAATGGCCTTAGGTAGACATCGATGTCGTTGCAAAGTTGCCTCGGCCTTGGATGAGCACCGGCATCATAATGAACTTCCGCTTCATGCATAACCATGGAGGAAGGTTGTAGATACATAGAGTAACAGGCCAAGTGCTATGACTAGTGCTCGTCCCCAAAAGGATTCATACCATCCGTTTAAAGCTTAACCTTAGGTTTCTTGCGCCATCTGCAAACTCCGGAATTCTCTCGCTATTGCTCTCCACCGGGACCCATCGCCAGGTGTCTCAACATGTTGTCTACCTTACGGTCTTCTTTGTGCCATCGCGACAACTTTGCATGGTCCTTGTTTATGAACAGACGCTTCAGCGTGGTATTATAGGAGCATACCACATAACCTTGGCAGGATTTTCTTCCCGGGCGTTCTTCGCCTCAACATCGCCAGGTCATCTCGCCGATCTTATACCGCGACGCTTTGCATACGGGCATTCATCCAAATTCTCGTAGTCCTTGCCACGATCTGAGATGCGATCATTAGGACATGCATGTATCTTCCGGATTTCTAATCCCAAAGGGCGACGACTTGCTTTGCTTCGACGAGTGGCGGTGCAATTCGTTAGGCTTCTAAGCATCTTTTTTGGATCTTCATAATTGCCCAAATGCCTTGTCGGATACACCATTCTCATGCCTTCCATTGTAGCAACTCGATGTTGTACCCAACTTTTTGCCCATCTTCTACGGACGGGTATAGTAATTTCTTGTGATCCTCTAGCATGCGGTCAAACTTAGCATTCTCCTTTTCACTTTCGCAATCTCTTTGTGCATCACTTAATGACATCACCAAGAGCATCATCTTCAATGAGTGTGTCTTACGCCCTTGCCTCTTCTTCACTTTCCCATTGCAAGATCATCGAAGTCACCGTATTGAGCAATAATGTCGTTAGGGTCCAATTGTTCTTCTTCACCTTCTTCCATTATAACCTGGTTTCTCCGTGCTTGGTCCAACAAATATAGTTTGGCATGAAACCCGACTTCAACAAGTGTGAGTGAAGACTCCTTGAGCTAGAATATTCCTTCAAATTCTTACACAGGGCACATGGACAAAGACATGAAACCATCCCGCTTGTTTGCCTCGGCCACTCTTAAGAAATAATGCACGCCATCAATGAACTCTTTGAGCGCGCGACGACATTGTACATCCAATGGCGTGTCATCGTCTGCATTATATGACATATCACATAATTAAATTTCAAGTTTCAAATTTTTCCCAGATAGTACACATGATAGAGAGGCTACCCAAAAATTTTAGAATTTTAGAATTTTTGAAATTAAGATGAATTTATTTTGAATTTTCAAAAATCAAGACTATTTGATGACGTTTGACCCTAGGTCAATAATTAACTAAATTGCCCAAAGTCATTAAGGGTGAATGACCCTAGGTCAACAATCAATCCAAAAGGCAAACAATAACTAAGTGATTAAGCTAATTAAGAGATTAACTAATTACTTAATAATTAAATATTAAACTTATTTATTAAAACAAAATTAATATTTATTATTTTTACCCAAGAGGTTGGATCTGATAAGATAAGACTTATCTCATCAAACACCCTCAAAGCTTAACCTAACTAACACATGTAAAAGTCATTTTTCATTTATTTAAATAATTATTAAATAAGGTGAAAAATAAAAGTCTTCAGATTGATCCCAAAATTTTTATACAGATAGTTCATAGCCTAATTAGATGGCAAAACAATTTTCAGAATTTTTGGATCATTAATTTAGCCTACAAAATTCATGGAATAATAATTAAATAAATAAGCATAAAATAGGTATAAATTCAACTTTGTCCAAATAGTCTTAAAATTTTTATATGGACTGTTCACAGTGTAACTTAGTGCAAAAACAAATTTCATGATTTTTGGAAATTTATTGTGGCCTACAAAAATAATGAAAGTTCCATTTATGAATTAATTAATTGGCAATTTTATAATATATAAAAAATATTCAAATTTCACATTTCATATTTTTCATAATGGACGGCAGGTTAGCATCAGAGCTTACATGAACACGCCGGTGAATACTGTTGAGTGAATGAACAGCTCGTGGTGGTGGTGACAATGGCAAGAATGCACAAGTCCCTAGAATGATTTACTGCTGTTCATTTCCGGTGATTTAACATTTAAACAGAGTTTAAATAGAAGGACATTTAGTCGGTTGGTGTTACCAACCGACTAATGCCAACCTTTAGTCCAGTTGGTACTACAATCCGGGACTAAAGATTTAGTCCCGATTGTAGTACCAACCGACTAAAGGTTGACATTTAGTCCTGTTGGTAACACCAACCGACTAAAAGTTCCTCCTGCAAAAGCTCGCCACCGTGCCGTTGGGGAGGATTTTAGTCGGTTGGTGTTACCAACCGGGACTAAAGATCTTTTTCGTCCCGGACGCAATTTTGTCCGAGACTTTTGCCCATTTGGCAGTTCGACCAAATGTCTATTCTGTAGTAGTGCTGGAACTAGCAGCAACAGTTTCTGGCTTAGATCTCTCATCTAGTAGATGTAGATGTACATATTTAGCTGACGTGTCAACCACTCTCGAGATTGAAGAATGGACGAGAACTGGTACAATCTTTGGCTGTTGTACCATGCATGCAGAGCTGGCCTGCTCAAGTCATTCGGATACGGCAGCATTATTGCTGAGCTGATCGAGCTCCCGATCGTCCAAACTCCAATCTCATGCCCATGTCCTGCATTACATTTCAGTTCAAGAAGAATCCAGAACCTGAAAGAGAAATACGGTGTAGCGCGTGAGGTCGATGGCCAACGAATGAGCAGAAGAAAAGGGACAATCACGGGGGTACATGGCATGGGCGCATGGAGCATCACCGAGCCCAAGCCGGCTGCCACCCACGGCTTCCAAACCCCGGCCACCACGCAACCCGGCTAATCCCCACGCGCGGCGCGCGCATGGAGCGGGGCAACGCCGACTTCTAGCTAGTTATAGCCGGCGGCACACGGCGCTGAGGTGGTTGTCATGCGACGCCCCCCTCGCTAGACGCAGGGCGGTCGCAGACGCGCGCTGCTGCGGCGACGCGGCGGATAGCGCGGTCGTCGAACCGAGCGAAACGCACCCGCGTCTTGCGGCCAAGACGGTCGATTCGCGCGCGGCGTATGCACACAGCGTGGCGCGCTCGGCCGTCTTCAAGGTGGGCACGTAGCGTGCCAATCCCGAGCGAGTGGCCGGGCACAAGCTACCTTTCGGACAGCAGTATGCCGCAGCAGGATCGAGCTAGGCGTGCGGCGCTGCGCGCGGCCACCACCACCACCGGCCGTTTGTCCGTGCCTCCGCGGCGTTACCACTGCGCAAGGGATCAGCGTACGCACTAGCTAGTCTAGAATTTTTGGCGGTATTATCACGTTTTCGCACCGTATATACAAAAAATAGGCGTACAATTTTTTTGGGGGGCAAATTTAGCCCTTGTCCGTACGGCCACCGTGCAGCGGTGCTTCTCCGATTGCCACGTCACCGCTACCGCACGGCCGCCGTGCGGTGACGCCAACGAGCTGCCACGTGTCCCCTTGGGCTAAGCCAAAATTAGGAAATTAGGGTTAGGGTTTAAGTCGGGTTAGGCGATTTTGGTTTGAATTTTAAAATATAGCAGACGACTTCAAAAAATTATGAAATTTTACGTCGAGCCCCCGACACAGTGTACTTGCTTGTGTAAATTTGCCATAATTGTATTCGTCCAAAAATTTTCTCGCAATTTTATATAAGTGAAATGTTTGTACGGATTTGTAAATGTAGAAAATAAGCTCCAAAAATTATGATTTTTTATGGTGTAATATTTCGACAATTTTATATGTGTCAGGAGGCCACCTCCTCGCAATGACGCCACCCCTCGTAGAAACAACCCCTACCACAGCATCCCAACCGAACATTTGCCGCAACACCCGGCCGAGGGGGAGACGCCGCCCCTTTGTTGGTGCAGGGATCTATACAAGTTTTTCAAGTCCAAGCACCGACTATGTCTGGGCATGCGTTACTGAGTTGCGCGAACTACTCCTGCGACTATCCCGACTGCCGTTGGTAGGGGTGAAAACGGATCGGATAGTTTCCGTTCGATCCGCGGACGGATTTGGATGGTCCCGGATCGATTTTTTTGGATAATTTTTGGATCGGAAATGGATTCAGATTTTTTTTGTCAGAAACAGAAACGAATATGGTAGGCATGATATCCGGCGGATACGAATCTGGTTCGATTATCCGATAAGAGCACATCCGATATCCGAATTTTGAACACCGAGCCCAAATTTCACTCACTAGCCGACCCACCACGGTCCACTACTCTTAGTCACCTTGACCTAACTTAGGGTTATTGTCTTCTTGCATTCCTTCTTCAGTTCTTCCACAATCCACAACTGACAGGGGCCAAGGCCACGCCGGCCACGCCACCACTCGGCCATTTCACCACCTCGCCTTGTGTCACCGACCACATCACCGCCTCACGGCCTCGCATGATCGTCGGATCCCCTCGTGGCAGAAGCGCCCGCCGATCCCCTTGCGCCAGAAGGCGCCTCGTCGCTCCCCCCACGTCGGTGACGCCACCACTCGGGCACTCGGCTACTACAGTCCTCGCCTCACCGTCGGCCACCTCGTCCACCTCCGCCGCACCCGGCGCCAGGACCTATCACCGGGGTTGCGGCCGTCGTGGAGGCGAGAAGAATAGCGGCCCTGCGGCGATCGCCACCAAGCAAGCGGCGCGACATGGAGATGGGCCTCGAGGCGGTGAGCAGCAGGTCACCGCCAACGGCCACCAACAAAGTTCTTGATGCTACTGCTTGCTCTGTCAGCCCTTCTTCTTCTTTACCTCTCCTCTCCTCTCCCTCTTCTTCTTGAGCCATTGAGCATCGAAGGAAGCAAGTGTATAGAGGAGAGCCTCCTTGCCGAAATATCCCAGGCTCCTATCCTTTCTTCTTCCTCCTCAACACTTCCCCTATTTCCCTTCTTTCTCTCCCCTTGCCTCTCTAGGTTGCTCTTGGTTCCATTAGGGACTGGGGCCGCCTCCTTCTTCCCTATTTCATTTCAAGACCACCACCTCCGGCCTCCTTAGCTTGGCTCAACTGGCCTCCCCATGCCTTGAGCTCGCCTTGAGACCACTCGCTCGACCCCACGTGAGCGCCCGATTCAACCCCGCCCACCCAGCATTGGTCGACTCGACCTCGGCCGGCCATTTCGCTCGGCTCGGTCCGGTCCTTCCTAGTGGATTTGGTTCCCTCCCTTCTCGGTTATTTTGATTTTTAAGAGTAGTCTTGATTTATTCATTTTGATTTGTGGTGCTGGTCTGGTGGTGAACTAGTGATACTTCTATTATTGAACTATGTATGTCATGAATGAACTAGGTGTGATGAGCTAAATGTGAACTACGTTTTATGCATGTGATGAACTAAGTTTTATGTATGTTGACTTGTGAGTTATGACTTATGAGCTAAATGTGGTACACTAAGTGTTATGTTTATGATGAACTCATTAATGCACCTTGCTAGTGCCAATGTTATATGTGGTTGCTGAAAATATGAACAATTCATGAATGTTTGCATCAAACAAACTAGTTATATATTTTCGTTAATTTGTGGCATGCAATTTAAGGGGTTTTCATGTTCCGAAAAAATATCCGTGACTGTATTCATTTCGATTCGTATTCACTCCGTATTCGAATTCGATATTATTCACATCCGGGGTATCCGTATTCGTATCTGCATTCGGAAAAAAAATGAAAACAAATATGGCAGAGCCATTTTCCGTCCGTATCCAATCCGTTTTCACCCCTAGCTGTTGGGACACGAGCCGCTACCGGCAGCGGGTAAGGACATGTTACAGTACGTTCCCCTACCATTTCTCTTTCAAAGTACACACTAACAACCTCTCCCATCTACCTGTAGTCCCCGGATCCGCTATGTGGCTACTGCAAATGGATCAACCTTGAGATCCACCCACACAACCAGTGGACTCTCAACTGCGAGGAGTGAGATGCCAACGGGGACCACGAGAGGAGGGAGGAGGAGTGTCGCACCGAAGAGCACAACGAGCGTATCCGACGGGAGACGCAGGCCCATCTTGAGGCGTGCAGGCGTAGATAGCGCAAGGTTCGCGAGAGGGAGCACGAGAAAAAGAGAGAAATGGCGGTTGAGACCAAGGCGGCCGGCGAGGAGTACAACGCCGAGCTCGTAAGGAAAGGCAAATGGCTCCGATCCACGCAGTAGTCCGGCCCTCTTCGTCCATATGTCCTATGTATTTCTAATTCTCTAAAGGCATGCATGTACCGTTCTTGGTTCGTTAGCTTGTGTGCCATGTAACCCCCTTGTCGGATCAACTGTCGTATTGTTATCATTGCGCTATTTCTCCAAAACTGTCGTGTATGTTACCATGTATGAATTTTCTGGCGCATCGTAATATCACCTACCTTCGTACTTACGAATCATTGCTACCTCACAAAATTCTTTTGAAATTTAGCGCACTACAACAACATACGACAATCACAAAATGTTATTGTGAGTCTATAATGATAGTTTTCCAGAAGTAGGGAAAAATATAGTGCACTTGGAATATCACACAACCTCCTCTAGACTGCTAATATCTCTTCATGTCATGACATGTATATCACCAAAATGTAATCCATGATGTTTACATACAAGCAGGCATTCTTTGAAACATCAGCAAATCTCAAATACATTCTAAGTTACATGAAATCATGAAACCCTAATTTTCGTAACCTAAAATCCAAATTCGCGCGATCTAAATCCTAAATTTCCTAGACAATTCCAGAACACATATAAAATTGTTGAAACATTACACAATAACAGAAATTCATAATTTTCGAAGCTCATTTTCTACACTTATAAATCCATACAAATATTACATTTATATAAAATTGCGAGAAAAATTCTGGACAGATATAATTATGAAAAATTTACATAAGCAAGTACACTATGTCAGGGGGCTCAACGTAAAATTTCATAATTTTTTGAAGTCGTCTGCTATATTTTAAAATTCAGACCAAAATCGCCTAGCCCGGTTTAAACCCTAACCCTAACCCTAATTTTCTAATTCCGCTAACCTAAGGAACACGTGGCAGCCTGGGGCGCCATCAAGACGGCCATCTATGCGGCAAAGCAACAACGCGTGCCAGAGAAGCACCGCCACACGGTGACCATATGGACAAACGCTAAATTTGCCCCCAAAAAAATTTGTACATCAATTTTTGTACATACATACGAAAACGTGACAATACTGCCAAAAAGCCCAGCTAGTCCACTACTGCATGAATCATTTGTGCACGTACGACCGTACGTACGTACGTCCTTAGGTTCAAGTTCAACTCTCGGATACGGAATGCAGCAACACAATTGTGGAGCTTCCCACAATTTTGCCGTGCTCACATGCGAAACGAAAACGGTCCAGAAAACATATTATGATTTATGAATCGCCGAATTAGAAAGCGAGAAGCTTTTGTAAAGCGAAGCGAGGCGAGCCACGGGCAAATGATAGATAAAACCAAACTGGAAAGTAGGTTGTCCCAGGGTTTATGTCGTTTGCTTAAGACGTGCAGGAGTACGTACAGTGGCTTCCAAGCATTCCACTTCCTTCACTGTCCTCCCTCCCTGGGGCCCAATGCAAATTGCAAAGCAGCAGAAAAGCTCAAAAGCCGGAGAGACTTCCTAGGCAGCTTGGCTTAGCTTAATGAAGTGCTCGCTTTCACACGGCTCAATAATATACTTTCTGTGCCGTGTCTTTCCTTGATCGAAAACAAATAGATTTTTTAAAATCGAAAAGAAATAGTTTTGCTCGAGCGAAATACCTTAATGCCCATCCAAAGATTAAATGCGACAAGTATTCGGCATTTTGGGGGAACAAAAAAGTATTCCCGCACAACCTCTTGCCTCAATCTACTAAACAGCTATATATAGTAGTTACTTTTGGTGTAACAAAGGTACTGTATGTGTTTTGGACCGTTCAATATTTTTGGGTTAATTCTTTATTTACCATTCAAAGTTGGCGAGCTCCTTAAAATATCATCAAAAAATTGCTTATCCTTTTTTTGCAACTCGTTCTCAATTTTAATCCTTTTTTTTTTCCACTCCGGTCAGTTGACCGTGGGCTTGGCCGTTGACTTGGATGCGGAAAGACGATTTTGCCCCTAAGTATGCTGAGATCTTTAGAAAATTATTTGACATAGTAATATAGTTCCAAAAATTATAAAAATTTTAGGGGAAGTTTCTGACACAGTGTAGATTATTGTGTAATTTTTATAAGATTTTATTTACAACATGTTTTCCTCTAAAAATCTTTCAAGTTACAACCGAAACTTTAAAAAAAATTAGAGAAAAACATGTTGCAAATAAAACCCTATAAAAATTACACAATAATCTACACTATATAAAAAACTCCTCTTAAAAATTTCATAATTTTTAGAACTATATTACTATGTCAAACAATTCTCTAAAATCTCAAGATACTTAGGGCAAAAATCGCAAGATCCAAGTCAACGAACTAACCGACCGAGTGCCAAAAAGGATTAAAGCTGAGAACAAGTGACAAAAAGGGATGCGTAATTTTTTGATAGTATTTTGAGGAGCTCGCCAACTTCCAATAGTAAATAAGGAATTAACCCAATATTTTTCCACGGTGATCAACTTCGATCTTTGCTTTCTTACGCGACACGTGCACGTGTGTACAATGGTGCCCTAACTATATATCCAAATCTTGGTCGAAAAAAAAAACTGTATATCCAAGAAAATATTGGGTTTTATGTACCAACAAAAAGCTTAACTTGTTGTAGGATGACGTCAGCATATACCAATGATAGTGCATTAGTATAGAACTTTTTTTTATTAACCAACCTATTTTTTAATTTATTTTTATTGTTAACACCTCGTAAACTTTATTTCTAATTATGTGACAAAACAACATTGTCACACTATAGAATAAATCCAGCTAAACAGCACTTTTTGTCACGCCACTAGTGGTGGCGTAACCAAACAATACTGTCACGCCACCACCAGTGATGGCGTGACAAGATACGGTGTTTGCGTGATAATGTTTGTTTTGTCACGTCACGGGTGGTGGCGTGACCAAAAGGGTCAAAATTAGAAATAAAGTTTGCGGGAGGTTAACAATAAAAATAAATTAAAAATAGATTAATTAATAAAAAAAATCATTAGTATATCAGACACGCGCCCTTCTTTTCTGAATTTCGCACAAGGCAGTAAACTTTGGCAGGCACGCTCGGCCAACTCGTATGTTCCCCTCATCCTCATGTATATGTAACATCACTTTTTTGGATCCATGAAAGACTGAAAGATCAACCAATGTGAGCCCACTACAAGGTGCATGCTTAAAGTGTGCTCGGCTTTTTCATGCACAAAACGTATAAGTAAACCCAAGAAACTGTATTTTGTGGTTATACTTAGGATGATGGAGTTAGGAAAAGCATGTGTGTCCATTTCAACAAGCTTAATTACCTCTTCTATCGAAAGCAGATGTCACGATCTTCACTTTGCAAACAAGTCGTAGATAAATGCACTACTGTCTAGTAAAGATCATGTAGAATCACTAGCTATGCATGCCTTGTTAGATTCTTGTTTCTGCTAGTAGTGACCATATAAATTAACTACGGTTACATACTTACATGCACTAGGGGAATGGTATTGTGGATGGATGTATGAAAGGAAAAGGGATATGTAGTAATATGTTGGTGTGAACAACTAAAAACTTTTTTCCCCCGAGAACACTGAACAACTGAAACTTTTCAGGCATATCATTCAGCGTGCATCTGGCTTGTAAAGCTCTGCCTGCTTTTGGTCTGCTTTTTCAGCTGCCTTTTTCTGCTCAGTGCCTCATCTGGGAGTCGAGTTCAATTCATGCAATAATCACTAGTTGCGGCTGCAGAACGGCAATGCGTGAAATGATTTGTGTTGCTGATGATCGGTAGTGCAAAGCTAGCTGTTGCGAGGCACCAACATGACAGCATAGCTTCAGTTTGATGGAATCCGACGGATCCCCTTCACCTATATGCATGTGTTGCGAGAAGCCATGATGGGAATCTCTGCTCACGATGCCATGTTCGGTTGATGCACATGAACATCAACCTATGGGTCCTTTGCGTTTGTGCCAAGAACGTCGGATAATGGGTATGCATCAAAACTCAAAAGGGAGTCCTCTTGCAGGGGGAGAATGTAATGTAAACCCATGTTCAAAGCTGTCTGGTTATGCAAGGAAGAATTATCATCTGTTTAATCTTAGGATGCTGTTGTTGACGGCATACCAGGGTACACATAACATGAATGTAGTTCATTTTCTTGCAAAAAAAAAAGAAGAATGAGGGCCTCTTTGGAACAAAGGAAAAAATGAAGAAATTTTGTAGGATTGGAATCCTATGAAAAAAATTCCTATGAATCCCTTTGGATCAAAGAAATGAGCTCCTAAAATTCGTATGGAATGACTCAATTCATAGTAATTTTGGAGGAAATCTAACATAAGGTCTAGCCACATGGAATTTTTCCTTTGTCTCTCTCTCTCTCCAAAATCATGTACTCTATTATTGTGAAGCATCCAAACGACACAATTGAACAATTCTTGTGTTATAGAATTCCGAAGGATTTAACTGGATATGCCACCCAATTCCTATGTTTTTCCTGTTACTGCATTTTTGGAGTCCTGCGCCCAAAGAGGCCCTGATTGTGATTTGTGGTTCATTTTCTTGACGAGAAAGAGTGGTTTCTGTACCAGATACACACTTAAAATTGCTGTAACTTATGTTCTTGTGGTGCATGCGCACTTAAATACACCAGGCACTAAGCATTGAATACAGTCTCGTACTGTAATGGATTTCATTGAGCAGAGCATCGAACAGAACATGTGGGTATTGGGTACTCGAAAGAAAAGGGAGAACACGTGGAACCAGGAGCCTTTGTTTGTAAAGGGAACATGTGGTACCGGGCTAAGGAATAAACCATATCTCCGACACCCTAAAGTGGCAAGAGATCGACCGACCAAGCCCTTCAGGGTGCTAGCAGCACTGTGCTAGCAGCACTGTGCTAGTGACATATTTTAGTGCCCACAATACTATATGATATGATATGAAATGGTGTCATTGTTTTTAGAAGATGATATATAATGCTATGCTATTCACAACAAGAGACAGGAGCTAGCCGGGCAAAGAATCTACCACGTAGGCATGTGCTAGTATCAGATTAGTCACCTAACAGCCAAAGCTAGATATAGTTTAATACTAGCTAGTCATATGTGCTTGGATTTGACACTGAGCTAAGCTGCTCAACTCATTCAAGCTTCGTGGATAACTACTTGAGCTCATTTAAGGCAGTTTTAGTTGAAGCCTGAGTTTAATTAAGAGCATATACAACAATCCATCTTAGCTATTACTAAAAGGTTATCATATTAACTTTTAGATGATGTGGAGGAGAGAAGGTAAAGCTGTTTCTATATGAAGAAACTATCAGATTGTTAATACCAAGACATAATAAACAATCAAAAACTCTATTGGAGGCTTAGTTGTTACCTAAACACTCATTTTGTGGGTCTCACTTGCTCACCAACAAAGTTTCAGAAGAATTAAAGTCTTAGATACAAACTTAAGAAACGATCCATTAGAATGGTTGTTTCCTTTTATTAGATTGAGTACTCTCGTCTCTTAGTAATAAGTTAAGAAACAAACTACTGTAGATGCTCTAAACCTTCTAAGATGGAAACTTTCAGTACTTCGATACTGGTGTCACATTCGGTCTCATCAGCATTGGCACAAAACTGACTTGTCCCTTTGCCACGTTGTAGCCTATCATACCGAACACAGTGGGCTAACGCCAAAAAAGAATTCAGGGATGACAAATGACAGTGCATTGACTAAACGAACACATCGACTGCAAGAAACAAAAACTAACCCGGTTCCAGCCTACAAATGCAAACAAATTGCTGAACATCAAACATGAGACGTGCGGGTGACGGCAATCAGCAGGACGGAACTTGAACGGATTTGACTGGTGTTTACTATTTTACTATGTATATAACAACATATAAATTTTTCAAGTAATATTGTACTAAATCGTCGTCTGAGACGACTTCGGCGTGAACAGTTTTTAGGGGGTGCACATGTGGTATATATAAGTTGATCCTCACTAAATTGTTTTTTAAACCCTGTGACACCGGGTAAATCAATTTGATTCCGCCTCTGGCAATCAGGCGCAGTCGCTCGTACCCATGCCACACACACGAGCATGCCCGTGTGCTCGCCACCATCTAGGAGCCGCGACGGTGGTCTGGAGGAGGCGAGGAGCCACGGTAGAGGCGGGAGGGGGGCAGCGACCACAGGAGAGAGGCGAGGAGCCGTGGGGACGACCCCTAGAGGGAGAAGAGGAGCCGCGACGGCGGCCACTGAGGGAGGCGAGGGGCGGCAGCAACCACGGGAGGGAGGCGAGGAGCCACAACGACGACCACATGAGGGAGGTGAGGAGTTGAGGACCGGAGGAGAGAGCGGTCGGGCGGGCACGATGAGCTTGCCGCCACTGGCCTGTGGATTGGGGAGGGAGCTGGAGCGAGTGCGGGAGGAGAGAATTGGGAATGGGATGGTGGATTGTGGCGGCGCTTGATGGGGTGGCGGGGAGGGTGGTCAAGTGGATGGGGAGTGTTCTAGGGGTTCCTCGATGGCCTACCTGTTAATGTTGTTAGCAAATAATCGGGCGAAGTAGGCATGGGTGGAACTCATCTATGTCCGCGCCCGTTTGCCCGATGGACAAGGAATTGTTTCCGTTTTCATGTCCATGAGCAAAAAAATGCGCCTATACCCGCCTCCATTCTGGTATTTGCGCACAGACACACAAATATTGTCATCCGGGGGCGGAGCCCAATGGGAGGACCCAGTGTCACAGGACACCAGGTCAAAAAAAAAATTAGCAAAGATTAGTCCATATAAACTACGCGTGCATCCCTTGGCTCAAAAGTTGTGCACCTCGGTTTAGCTCAGCCTCTGGTTGGATGACGTATTTTGCCATTATTTGCCACATAAATTACTATTTAGTATAATATTACTTAAAAATTACATATATTATTATATGTATGATGAAGTAGAGATTTCGATCGTTTTTGTTCTAGTTCTGCCGTGTTGTCGTCCCTATCACTTGTCTAGAAAAACAAGAACTGTATCTTGGTTGCGGTACAGTCCATTTACCATACAACGACGACTACTCTCAAGTCTCTCAGTCTCCCTGACGCAGAGACGGAACTACGCGCCAGCTGCTGTTTTGACTCGGCTCTTCGATTCACACATTCGGTCAATTCCTGTCCTATAAACTATTGCTTAATATCACTTTTTTTACGTGGGCAGCAGGGGGAATCCGCCATTCGGGGGCAGCTGGACGTTGAGACGTTTGTCTGCGGCGTAGAGGACGCGAACAAATTGCTTCAGCCGTTCGCCTTTTCGAAGCGGGCAGGCAGGTGAGTACTGAGTACTGAAAAGTGAAAACGATCGCACGGTGGTGCAATATGTTATATGTTAGCATGTACGATTACCCAAGAGCTTGCGCAAACGGTAAGGAGGCAAGGGTGAGTTTTGCTGAATTTTTTTACCTAAATATCACTATTTAGATACGAATGAGTAGAAATGGTATCGTCGCGACGAATTTGAAAATTTGGCTTCAAATCCGTTCCAAGGCCGCACAGACGGCTACTGTGCGGCTACGCCAGCGTCGTCCTTACCACCATTGTTCGGACAAGGTTCATCCGTATCTCTCTCGTGTGGACAGGCACTGTTCACGTGTCATCCGCACATCCCTTGTGCGATGAGCACTGTTCACTGCCAAAACGGCTCGCCCAGCGTGTGGACTGCACTGTAGCACTATAGCGGAATTTTCTTAAAAATCCATTTAAGTATATTTTTTTGAGGAATTTTTAAATACATAAAATGAGCTAAAAAAATATGAATTTTTTTGTGGAACCTCCCGACACAGTGTACTTGCTTGTGTGAGTTTTTAAAAAATTTATCCGTTCTGATTTTTCTCAAAAATTCATTTAAGTATACTGTTTTTAGGAATTTTCTAATATAGAAAATGAGGTCCAAACATTATAATTTTTTTCAGGCTCCTAACACAGTGGATTTGATTATGTAATTTTTCCAGAATTTTATATGTCTAGCACCTTGGGGAATAACATTAACTGGAGTTGTAGCGTCAGCACCGTGGGGACTAACATTAACTGGAGTTATAGCGCCAGCACCTTGGGGACTAACATTAACTGGAGTTGTAGCGCCAGCACCTTGGGGACTAACACTAACTGGAGTTGTAGCGCCAGTACCTTGGGGACTAACATTAATTGGAGTTGTAGCATCAGCATCTTGGGGACTAACATTAACTGGAGTTGTAGCACCAACCCTATGATTGCTTGGAGTGTTAGATACATGAGGATTGCTGGTTCATGATGACTCCTAAAAGCAGGATGTGAATTTGAATTAAGATCAGATTCCTCACACCAAGCAAAAAGGGTGCACTTCTGAAAAGTCAGGTTCAAGCATATACTGCAAGGAGCACGTAGCAAACGGCAAGGTTCGGTTTAACACTGGTGTGGCACCGCGAAGCGTCACACAACACTCTTGCCAGTGGAGGCGCGCGGGTGAATCAATCGGGAATCGGGTCTAGAGATTCGACACGCTATACAAGCGAGCACTGTGGGCAAGGGCAGGGGGGACAACAATGACGGGGCGATAGATGTGCGGAGGAGGGAGATCGGGCGGTGGCCTAAACTCTTAATCATTGTCTCTTACCTAGAGTAGTCATGTGGTACTAAACTTCCCACATTCCAAGTCATATGAAATCATGAACCCTAATTTCTGAAACCTTTCGTCCTAATTTTCAAGACCTAAACCCTTCATTTTTTAGACAATTTCAGAACATATAAAATTCTAAAAAAATTACATAATCAAGTCCACTGTGTAAGGAGCATGAAAAAAATTCATAATGTTTGAATCTCATTTTCTATATTAGAAAATTCCTACAAACAGTAACTTAAATGAATTTTTGAGAAAAAAAATAGAATGGATAGATTTTTTTTAAAATTACACAAGCAAGTATACTATGTCAGAAGGCTTAACAAAAAAATTCATATTTTTTAGCTTATTTTTTATATTTAAAAATTCCTAAAAAATATACTTAAATGGATTTGTGAGAAAATTTTTGCAGTGCAATCCGCACACTGGGCGGGCAGTTTTGGTAGTGAACAGTGCCTATCAGCACGAGGGAGGTGTGAACGAGCCCTGTTCGAACGGCGGTGGCGTGGATGACGCTGACGTGGCGGCGCGGTGGCCGTCCGCATGGCCTTGGAATGGATTTGGACGCCAAATTTGCAAGTTCGGCCGCGACGATACCATTTCTGCTAATTCGCATCCAAATAGTGATATTTAGGCAAAAAAAATTCGAGTTTTGCTGAGCACACATTGAACCACGCCCAAACTGCGTACTACAGAACAATGACAAATAGTAACTCATATGCTGCACAATCAACAGTTCGTCACTCACGGGTGAGAGGAGACTATTTTTGCTACTTTGTCGCGTAACAATACCATAATTACAGGGTTGGCATACATGCACCGTCACACACGCGAGTATGCCCTAACACATGCTGCAATACCTTCTTGGAAAAGTGGATGTATGTTGGTGACCAAAATAATGACCCGAACAACATGCACAATTGTTGTATAGTCATGTAAAAGACTCCAAAATTCGTTTAGAAGATTCTAAGACATACTTGTTGACAGACGGCACCTGAGTTCCACACCGATTGCTCAATTATTAGTGATCGTCACCTAGAATGTCAAAAACGAAGGTGTTTACTCGTTTGATATGTTTGTGTTCTTGTATTAAGATCCAAAATAGAAAGAACTTGGCCTACCTAGAAGCAATGGCGGATGTAGGTGTTAGTTATGGGATCAACTGACCCCATATGTTTTTACAATATAGCTCTATTTCTATTTATAATTTCATATAAATCTACAAAATTTCTAAGATGTTAGACATTGACCCTACAGGGTATTTATCCTGGCTACGCCACTGCCTAGAAGTAGCTTGACCATCGACCACATCACCGACCAGTGGCGGAGCCAGGAATTTAGTGTTGGGGGTGCATACACAAAGCAACACCGTATATGATTAGTTTAAACTAGGAAAAAAGCTACCGGTTGGGAAAATTTTTTGGAGCCTAGCGATAGACCAGGTTACCAGAATTTTTGTATTTATTTCGGCCGAAATTTTTGAATCAAAATTTGAATTTTTTGTGAAGTTAAAACGAAAATACAGAAAAAAAAATGCATAGATAAGGTTCAAACCCAGAATCAACCTCTTCAAGACTAGGGGTGTTTCCACCACGGCACATGCACTCTTGTGTTTGCATATGGTTACAAAATTTCGTTATATTTGTCAAAAAAACTAGCAAATCCGAATTTTTTTGGCCGGTTGAAAATTTTACGAGGATCCCAGAGATCCGATTTTATGAATGTCGCAAATTTCATGAAAAAGATTTCACTGGTTCAAACTATGCATCGCCCAACGAAGCTAGGAATTTGCCCGTTAGAAGTAAAAAAAACGTCAAGAAAAAAAAAAGAACGGAGGAAATTGTCTACTAGTATCTTTTCACATGTCATTACTATAGTAATCAATTTGGAAAATGACTTGCATAATAATACGAAAGTGAGAAAAATGGAAGTTGCTCCATGCGCACCTGCAAAACCATTGGCCTTAGTGAGTGACGCGTCGCCTACTGCTGCTTGTTGCTCCCACACTGGTGCCACGCCGCCCATCGCTCCTCCTCTTCGCGCCGCATCGGCCACCGAGCTGTAGGAACTAAATTGGGGAGGAATTGGAGTATTAGAGATAGAGATGGATGTGGGCTGGTGAGTGATGAGATGGTTGTGGGCTGGTGGAGGCACGAGCGGGCCGTGAGTTGTAAGATGAGCTTTCAAGAGAGTGCGCACCTAGGAGTACTATGAATATGACAAAAATGCAGAACTGATCCCTGGAAATATTTTCGATTTTTTTATGTATCCGGGCACCCCTATAGGCTCCGCTCATGATTGTACCCAGAGATAAATTACTGGTACTCTGCAGGTGTGCATCAGGAAGTGATTGTTTCAGTTGACGATTGTAGCTAGCCAAGATGACACAATGACATAAACAAAAGGCTGCGCTAAAAACCGAAATGTTTTGTCATAACAGATGCCAAAAGCCTTCGTTAGCTTGTACCACTAGTTTTTTTGTGATAGTACTCTCTGTAATCGATTGCACATGACTTTGGAAGGTGCGGGTGCCTCACTGCCTCAGTGCCTGAGGACTTGCTCTGATTGGTGGCTTAGTGGGCTAAATTGTTGAAATGACTAGTCTAAATATCTAACTACTGAATGTTTATATCTAGTTAAAAAAATCATTTATTTTTGAGAGTGCGTGCCCCCTGCCGCCGCCCATGTCACCGACAGAACCTCTACGAAATGCATGGTACGATGATTGACTTGAGACGATTTTACTAGGTCAAACAGCGAACAAACCATAGTTCATCATCATCATTCATGAGAAAAGACCCTGAAGGAGTGGACTCATCTGAACTCTGACCTCACTCCCTACTAGTCGTGCAACAAACTAACATGCAACATATGACGGTACGAGGACGCACCCGCGGAAGGAAATTCAGTGGAAGAGAAGCTCACACGAGGTTTTACCCATCAGCCATTAATTTATCTTTTTATCAACAAAATCACTGCTGTAAGGTAGGACCAATCCAACGAAACCGACTCGCTTTCCCCCACGCCGATCCACCTCAAGCGACGCTACGGCGACCAACTCCGTAAACGCACCGTTCCATTCGCCGTCACACGCGCCGCACCGAAACGTAGCCAAAACCCAACAAAACCTAACGAGCGCAAACCCGCAGCTTGCCAGTGACACACACCGCGCGGGCGGGCGATCTCTTCTAGGCGAAGGCTCCTCCTCTCCGTCTCTCGTCTCTCTCCCGGCGGGCGCATAAAACCAAGAGCACACCTCACTCCCAGCCAAGGCACAAAGCACCCAAACCCCCAAAAAGAAAAAGGAAAGAAACACAAGCCAATGGCCGCCGCAGCAAAAGCAGCGTCGCTCCACCACTGCCGCCGCTGCTAAACACCCATCAGCCGCTCCGTTTCATGGGTGCGGGACGTCCACGGCGCTGGAAGCTGCCCTTCCAACGCACCGCGCCGTCGTCGCCGTCAAAGTCACCGCTCCCCTACTCGCCGGCGCGGTCGGCCGCGGCGGCAGAGGCGGGGGGAAAGGAGGAGGAACCCGTCCCGCCGGAGTTCGTGTGCCCGATCTTGGGCGCGCTCATGGCCGACCCAGTGATCCTCGCGTCCGGGCAGACGTACGAGCGCGCCTGCCTCCAGGCCTGCGCGGAGCTCGCGTTCTTGCCCTCCGGCGTGGGGTCGGGTTCCGTTTCGATGATACCTAATTCAGCGCTAAAGGCGGCCATCGGCACCTGGTGCGCGCGCTCTGGTCGCACGGTGCCGGCGCCGCCGTCCACTGAGGCTGCTCGGGAGGCCGTGCTCCGCGCGATGCCTCCGGCCGCCGCAGCGGCGGCGGCGGCGAAGTCTGTCAGGACTAGGCGGGCGGCGTTGGCCAGCTCATCCAATTCGTCGTACTCGTCGCCCGCGTCCGCGGCGTCGACTTCGTCGTACACGTCGTCCTCGGAGATCACCGCCGCGGAGGAGGACGTCGGTGTGAAGCCCGTTAAGGAGGCGGCGAAGGAGGTTGTCCTGGTGGAGATGGCGGTTGACCCGTTGGAGGACGAGGTGGTTGCCAAGGTGATGGACTCGGACGAGGAGGGAGAGGTGGCGGCGGCGGTGACCGCCCTGCGTGAGGCCACGCGGGAGAGCGCGGAGCGTCGGCGCGCGCTCTGCACGCCGCGGCTGCTTGCGGCCCTCCGGCGCGTGCTGCTGCTACCGCGGCACGCCCCCGCGCGGGCCGACGCGACCGCGGCACTGGTCAACCTCTCCCTTGAGCCGGCTAATAAGGTTTGCATCGTTCGCGCGGGCGCCGTGCCGGCGCTCGTCGAGGTGCTCCGCTCGGGCACCTCCGCGCCGGAGGCGCGCGAGCACGCGGCCGGCGCTCTCTTCGGCCTCTCCCTCAATGAGGACAACTGTGCCGCCATCGGCGTGCTCGGTGCGGTGCCACCCCTCCTCGACCTCCTCACCTCCCCCACACAACCCGCGCGCGCGCGCCGCGACGCCGGGATGGCGCTGTACCACCTCTCCCTCGTCGCCGTCAACCAGTCCAAGGTCGCGCGCTTCCCGGGGGCGCTAAAGGCTCTGCTCACTGTCGCGTCCAGCGCCACCGAGCCAACCCCCACCCGCAGGCTGACGCTCATGGTCATCTGCAACGTGGGCGCCTGTGCGGAGGGCCGCGCCGCGCTGATGGACGCGGACGCTGTGGCGGCCGTGGCCGGCATGCTCTCCCAGGACACCCGCAACACGGAGCTGGAGGAGTTGTGCGTCGCGGCGATGTACGCCATGAGCCGGGGCAGCCTCCGGTTCCGATGCCTCGCGCGCGCGGCCGGCGCGGACAGGGCGCTCCGTCGCGTGGCCGAGGGGGGCTCGCCCGGCTGCGTCCGGCGCGAGATAGCGAAGAAAACTCTCCGCGCCATGCGGGGCGAGCTAGACGACGCGGACCTGACAACCGGCAGCAGCCTCGAGTGCGGCGACGGCGAGGACTGTGGCGGCAGCATCGTGTCGGACGGGCTCATGTCGTTCCGGCGCCGGCAGCGCGAGCTCGATGTCTCGTCGTGCGGCAACACCACCGAGTTCTGAACCATTCTGTGATTCCCCATCTTTTGTATGTAGATTATTTGCTCAGGTTCATACCATCAGACGCTTGTTTGTGCCATGCGGGATGTGTCCGTCGTTTTTGGAACTCGGTGAGTATAATGAAGCAGTCGTGCGAGTTGCGAGCTAGCGATGTGGGACAAATCCGTCGGAAATGTTCTGCGATTACTCCTACTTTGTATTTGCCGGTGCCTACGTTGTTGTGCAAAATGTACAAGTTGCTGGCACGCTCGTGTGCCGGGCAAGCTGGTTGGGTGTTGCTTGCGAGTCAGAGTATGCCATTGTTCTCTCCGTACTTGCACGCTTGCTGGCTAGTGTCCTCGACAGGTATTGTTTTTAGGAAGAAGACTGAAAGACGCATGTGTCTGCATCTGTAAATAAAATCATCTTGCTGCTCTTGGTCTAGTCCAATTCTCCTGTATTGTTTGGTGCTTGCTTCGTGGGTCTAGATAGCAAGAGACATCATGCGTTCTGCGGTGGATCTTTGACAATGGCTGTGTCGCATCGCATGGGCGAATTTTTGGTGCTCTGCCACTCCATATGTCGCAGGCTGCTAATTTGCGTACCGCAAGATTAGGGCCGGCCATCCAGCTTTATTCAAAATTGGTATAGTTCGATTTAAAATTATTTTATATATTGTTTAAGTGGTTATTTTAAAAACAAGCTAACGAGCTTAACTCTTTTTATTTTAAATAAACTTATTTTAATTTTAACCAATTAACTGTTGTAATTGAAACAATTGTTGTTTCTGTATTAAAGAGGAAACAATTCAATATCTTTTTATTAACTGTCCTTTTGCATGGTGGGTTGTTCAATGTGCGTTTAAATTGTCTCCCCTGTGAGCATCGCAAACATGTTTGGGCATTGGTTAGCCGGTATTCCAAAAAAATTTAAAGTCACAACTCCTTATGGGAGCTGGTGCCTTATGTTAGTATATTTGGTTATGTCGGAATGATGTTGTTTTTGAAAACAAATTTGTCACTAATTCCTTGCAGGTTATCTTATTGAGTGTGTACTGGTTGAGTGCTTGGGTACATCTACAGAAATTTGCCTAGAAAGAGTCCATGTTAGTTGGAAGCCTAAGGTTGGATTTTATGGCGAAGCAAATCCTCAATGTTCATGGGTGGTGGCTTAATCACAAAATTTGCAATGATTGAGTTTAATTTCCATTCGTCTTTTGGTTGTAACGCTCCAAGCCAGTTTTAACGGTTTTGATTATTTTAGTATTCTTCTCTCTTTAATAAAATAAATTATGTATATCCTTGATGCAGAACCAGGAAGATTTTTTTTCTCTTCTATTATCTAAAAAATAAGCTTATCATTGAGGGATTTTCGTTCTGTGCTGTTCATAAACGGATCTGGACATGGAATTTCACACTTTTTTAATCGTGAGATGGACACCGAGGTCATGCTTGTCTCCTACCAAAGGTAGTGAGTATGGTCTACCTTTGCTTGTAGGGTCCTTCGATGCAAGCTGGAGCTTTCGCATGGTCTCCAACGCTTGCGTGATTCCTAAGATGTTGCCTCTGCTGAGAGTATGGAGACAAAGCTTTTTCATTGAGGCATTGCTCCTGAATACTATGGATCTTAATCAGCCATTGGCTATTTCTACCATCGTCAAAATTTGAAATGTCAGCGATCAAAATCACTTAATTGACACGAGAGGTTATCTCCCTCCGTTCATTAATAAATAACGTTTCCGTTCATTGATTTGCACTAGCTGGCGTCAAATAATAAAACACAGATGTAGTATACCTTTAGCATGACAACCCGAGTGCCTCATTCAATAATCCTCAATTAATGAACCAATTATCTATAATATTCATTATAGATAATAGTATTCTAAATAGCCCCGAAGATACCTCTGGTCGCTGATATCTGCATTGACCATGGAAGGCTACAACTAGTTCAAGTTATGACCATCTTATGATCGTAAGGTCCATTACGACCAGGTCGACTTACGACCATCCTATGATTAATTAAACCCACAGACATATGGATCTTATCAACTAGAGATCTTGTATACTACGCTCGACTGTGTGTAGTAGTTAATACACGTTCACGTTATCTCTGGTATAACCGTACGAAACTCTCTCTGTCTCTAGCATTAGCTGCCTGGTGAACGTGCAAGGAAATGTCTCACTGACAGCAACAGTCAACCGTGGGCATATTCAAGCGACTGTCAATGCGCCTCCTGACGACACAACAACTGTCACCCTTTCAAACACTATAAAAGGGCCAGTACTGGCAGATAGAGGGGAGAGGTCCAAGAGTTTGATCAACAAGATAAGCCATTAAACTTAGTTTGTTGGCTTGTTGTACTCTGTAATCTCATTCAATATAAGAACATAGAAGTATGATTGCTATTCTCTTCGGAGAAAATCTGAACCTATCTAAAAAAAACTCATGTATCTTCTTGCATAGTCTTAAGATCCGTGATCCCAACATTTATTTCCTAAGATCCGTAATGATTCATCGTCAGTGATGTTCGCCTATGTGAAACACAGCCGATGTCAAATATCTATGTACTGCAACAGGAAAAAAAGGTGATTAATACTAGAAGATCACCAGACCAAGAGGTGCAGCAAACAAAACCTTTTCATAAAAAAAGAAAGAAAGGAAAAGCATGACATTATTTAAGAGACTCTGGGTGTGAGTCGTGCAATGTCAACGCTTAGGTTGTTGCCATGTGAAGAGGTCAGAGTAGGCAGAGGCTGAATGGGACGTGATTATCGAAAGAAGACTCTGAACGAACTTGGATTAAGCTACTATGCTAGCTTGCTTCCTCGAGGAATGGTTTGGCTGGCCGGACCCATTCGTCGCAATGCTTTGTTTGGAATGTAAGTAATGGTACGCTTACTTTACTTGGGCATATTTCGATTGGATTGTGGTATCAAGTAAGCGCTTGCAATAGGGCCGTGAGACCGAGTTGTTGGTAAAGAAACATTTTTTGCAGGGCTAACGTAATGTCAAGTGATACACGCAAACAACAAGAATTTGTTTGGATAGGAGGTTTGGATTCTAATCTTTAGAATTTAGTCCATTCTACAAATCCCCAAAGCAATCCTCCGTCTGAACCACCCCTAAGTGTGTCGGATTTCTTTACTTCGTTAAATTTCTTTCCTTTCCTTTCCTTTCGCAAGTAACTTTTGTTACATTTCAGTGAGTCCTCGATGCAGTTGACTTGTGTCATTGAACTGCCAATCACTTGGACTGTTGGGCATGGTCAATTGCTGTACACCTGCACTGTGCGCAGCAAGATACTAGTACCTCTGTAACTCTGGCCTCGGCCTGTGTTAACTGAACTTCCGATCACTTCTGTAAACTTTGGATAATTGGATTTGACCAAAGGGCAAGTGCATCCGTCGTGCCTTCGATCGCTGCGCGCAGCACCAGCAAATGCCGGGCCGCGAGTCGCTGCTCGCCACTAGCGCTCTTCGCACGAGCCCGGTCGTGCAAAGCGAGACCGGTCAGCGGATGCGTGACGCCAGGGGCGCCTCTAGGTCGTCGTTGGCACGTCACAAGACGCAAACTTTTACCTCTCACTCCTATCTACTACCACCATCTTCATCATGTGTGCATGCCAACTAAACTATAGTAGTCAGTACTCCGGTGCCGAGGAGTCTCTCGGCCCAGCTGATTAGTATCCGGGTGCTGGACTAGTCAACCTGATTTTAAATCAACTTTCCTTAAATATGTTGTGTGAACGTTGTGTAGAAAAATAAATCTTATTTCTCCGCACCAGCATTTTCAGTAGTCCGGTGCCGACATGCATGCCGCCTAAAATATTCCTGCCCAAAGTGAGCGGATGATTTGCGTTCTGCACCAACCGTTGTCGTTTGGACTGGACTTCACAATGTTGCATCCCGGCCGAATCGATCGTGCTTACAGCTCTGACCGATGGACTTCGGCTTGGTCTGCAAGGGACCATGGGGACGACATCACCGAGGAGGTGAGGAGTGAAGCTCAAGGACCGAAGAGGACTCCCATCGACAACGACTGGTCATAAACGTTTTGCCGTTTTGGGCAGCGTCGGAGAGAAAAGGACTGCATGCAACTTTTTTTTTTTTGAAAGTATATGCATGTCTCCTGCATTTCGTTAGTTGTGATGAAAATTTAGATAGAGATTCAAGATGCGAAAAATGAATAGTCCATGTATTACCAACATGCCCGATCCCATCGGGCGCATGCTTCCCAGTTTCCTCTCTTTTGAGAGAGTTATTTCCCTTTTTTTTTCTTGGAAAATCTATAAACACCCCTATAAGTCATCTTTTTTTTTTATTTGCCTTCAATATCTCTTTTTCGTTTATTTTGCCCCTATGAGTTAAGTTGGTTTGCAAATACTCCATAGGTCGTATTTTCGCACTATTTTCTTGTGATTTTAATTATTTTCAGCACTTGCTTCAATGATTTTAATACTTATTTAAGTGATTCCGATACTTGTTCCAAGATTTGAGTTATGCTGCTATTTGTAATACACGATTTCATCATTGAAACATTAGCAATGAAATCTCGTATTACAATTACTGAAATCATCCAAATAATTGAAATAAGTATTAGTATCATCGAAATAAGCATTGACACCACTGAAACAAGTGCCAAAGATAATGGAGACCACAAAAAAGTAGAGCTAGACATACGACCTGGTTGGTTATCTGCACGCCAACTTTACTTATAGGAGCAAAGTAAACGATAATTAGATGCAGGTGCAAATTGAAAAGGTATGTGATTTATGAGGGTATTAATGGATTTTTTTCTTTTTTATTGAGAAAAAAAATATTTCCCTCTTTCTTTGATGCTTACTTTGGGACACAAATGAAATTGATAAGATCTTTAAAAGAATCCACGTTTTTTTTTCTCAAAAAATCTTGTGACATTTCTGCGTCCAAATGGACCTTAAGTACACGGTACTGAATAAGGGATGGCACCAAAGTGGGGTCTGAGGTCAGTGGTGTCACTGTCCGTTCTCAATTATTCTTAACCCACAAAATCAGAAGGGCCGAACTCTTCGTCTCGTTCACATTACTCACCACGGATGTCAGCGAGGATGGACGGGCCCATCGCTCGATCTGCTAACCAAGATTCAAGAGCACCGATTACAGCTAGACTATCGGGTGCGCCTGCGTTACAAAAGATCTTAAATAAATAATACCACAAGTGTTAAATTGTGTCAATATTGAGTCTAGTTATGTTAAGACCGAATGATATATCATTGAAATTTGGAAACATGCAAGGCTACTCCCAACCTTTGTTTCCCAACATCTTTACCTTTTATCGCTCTTCACTCTAGCCCTATCAAAAGGAGAAAAAAATATCCACTTTTATTACTCAATCTTTTATTTGCATTACGTGCGCCATAGATAACATCCATAAATTTATCAGTTTACAGAAAGATCATTGATGATAATTTTGCTCAAATTTATGCAAAGACCACTTAATAAAATCAGAGACTAATACCATAGTGACTCAAACAATTTCCCTAACAGAATGCATTACTACATTTCATTGATAGAAGAAAAAATTCACAAGGTTTCAATCGGCTACAATTGAACGGATTGTCTATACCAAATGACGAGGAATTGACTCAAAATCAACATTGTTTCCTAATTATATCTTGTTAGCACTTGCATTCATTGAGCCCTAGCATTCCTATACATATTGCCCCACATCAATTTTGACTACAGTGACACAACCCATCAAAGTGTGATTTAGAGCAGAGGCCGTCCTTTCTGTCATCTAATAGAAACAAATCACCTTGGGCATTGACAAGAGGATATGAACTTGTGGATATCATGGGGATATGCCTGAGATCTTAGGATGATGTTACAATTGGCAATGTCGTTCTAGGTTTGTCGAAACAGCGTTTTCAGCAAGTGTCAGAATAATCGGTCGTCTGCGGCGTGTAAGTGATGCGACGATGCGATCTTGGTAGTACCGCGTGCCTTGTTTGCAGTAATCTGATCGCGAATGACCGCATGTGTGCGGTATGGTTTTTCCGAACGAGTGTATTTTGGGAAGTTTTGGTTTTCTCAGTAGCGGTACAATCAAGAAGAGAATCTTGATTACTACAAGATCTTGAGTATCTGGGTCATAACATGGCGGTAGTACCGATTTTGTGCCGATTGTCATTTCAATTGGAGAATTGCTTTTGGGTTAGGTCAAGTTCATGGGTTTCATGGCATATGTGTTGCATGATGCATGTTTTGACTAACGTGGGTCAAGTTGTGAAGAACTTGTTCCGGATTCGATTTCTTTGTCTATTGATGTGCGAGTTGCTTGGAGGCCAACGACGGTCAATCGGCGAAGATGATCGGGACTAGGCTTGGAGAGCCGAGGTCCGTAACGATCGGGATGCGGGTGAGGTCAATGGAGTCAAGCATTGCGCAAGAGGGATAAAGGTGACCGAACAGGCGATTCGGTCACGACGGATTCGATCAAGCGGCGCGAGGTCGGTGCAAGTGCCATGGTGGTTTCGATAGGGCCGGGATGGGAGAGACTTACCGACATGAAGAGAGCCACCGATCAACCTACACGTGGCGAAGCATGGAGGTGCTTCACGAAGATGGGACTCGGTCTTTGCAAAAAGATCGAGAAGGGTATTTTGGTAATTTCACCAAATACGCCTTGGTGACCTAATGCCAACCAGCGGCGCAAGTCGGTGCGGCCAAGAAGTGGATTAGGTCAAGAAAAGTGAAGACGGCGCTTTGAGATACGTGCGTGTGTGACCCGTTTGTTTTGGGCCTTAACGGAGCCCATTAGGGTTACTCTTCTAGAAGGTCTAAGCCTCCACTATAAATAGGGGTGTCTTTGGATGACCACCTCAACCCTTTCATTGTGTTTGAAACCTTAGTTTGCTTAGGGAGAGGATTAGTGGAGGTTAGGGTTCTAGAGAGTTGGATTTGATTTCGTGCTCATGTATTGAGTCTTTATCCTCCTTGATGGAGTGGTCAGAAACCAATACCTCATCAAATCAATCCAAAGAAAGTTCTCTCAAAGATGAGTTCATTTGCTTTCTTTCTCTTTATTTGGTGATTTAAGGTCTTTCTTTGATCCGCGAGTTTTTGCTTGGTTTTTCTTCTTGATCTTGCTTGCTGGGATATGTGGGAACCCATCTAAGGTCATCTTGATCATCATCCACCCACGAGCAAGTTTTGGATCAAGTTTTACGTTTTTGCTCGGTTTTGGACCCTCCTTCGGCAAAATGGAAAAAGATCAAAACTTTGACGTGGATCTTCTCGATCGTCACTTGGAATAGGTTCCTGACATCTTCAGGAAGGTGTGTTTCAAGTTTCGTGAAGTTTGGAGTTACGTATTAAAAGTTACGTCAATTTTTGTTTTCGTTTTCAGGCTGTTTACTATTCATTCGCCTGATTTTTACTGTTCATGCGGAACGACCGACACTGTTCATCCGATTCGATCGGACTGCGGCACAACCACCACTGTTCATCCAGTTCGACTGCTACTGTTTATCAGCACTGTTCATCAGGCTGATTTTTGTGTTTTTGGTCGTTTCTTTTGGGGGTTTGAAGGGGATTAAGTACAAGTCTTCCGCTACGCTTATATATATTGATCTTCATAGTTCTCATAGCTATTGGAGTCAATATCTTGTTTGAATCAGATCAAAATAAAAAATAGATAGTGCTCCTATTCACCCCCCTCCCTCTAGTCGCCTTTTCGGTCCAACAGAACTACATAAAAAAAGCAAGAAACAAACACTAATTTAACCAAAATTTTAATTTAGATACATCAAATAGTTAGAACTTGTTCGTACCAGTATGGCCAAAAACTATTTTTCCATGAATCATCCTCAAATTGGGAGCACATTCGTCAAGTGTCATTTACTTAAGATTAATTAGAACTAAATTGTGTCAGAGGAGAGATGATAAATTGTCCTTCCATAGTTCTAGCTGTATCTATAACCTGGGGGAAAATATACCACATATGAGCTCTAATTATAATGAAACAATATTTGGTTGTCTCCTTGCATCGAGAACATAGCAATTTGGAAGCAGCTAGAAAGAAAATGGTGGCCTGTTAGCTAAGTCAGTATAAAACTTGAAAGGAATACACCCAATAATAAGCTTTCTTTTGTTACAACTTAGAAGAGATGTCCTGCTATTAAATGCGGTGAAGAAGGACAATTAGGCATCCGGCAAAGTAGCTATACACTTAAGTAAGCCATGGTTGGTATAAAACTAAACTTAAGTAAGCCATGGTTGGTTGGTGTATCTTTATTTTCCTCTTTAAAGAAAACATTGCACTACTATTGGGAACTTCCAGGCCTAAATGCCTTATAAAAGAGAGGCAAATCGGGGATGCCACGGTACCCAACAAATGAAACCTAACAATGCAGGAAACCTATCGTATCAAATTAACAGGCGATTTAGACAGGCCACGACACTACAAATACGTAATATTGTGTCTAACACACCTTGCAGTAAATATCAAGTATTTCTTACCCAGGTGTAGGGATGGAAATGGATCGAATACGAATCGAATAGTCCCGAATACGAATACGGATCCCTATTTTTAAAATGAATACGAATACGAATCCCTATTTTTAAAACGAATACGAATACGAATTCGAACATTCTCGAATACGAATCGAATGTCGTAACGAATACGAATTCAAATTGAATATGTACTCAATTTGGTCGAATGCGAATATCCTACAACTTTTGCGACAAATCTCGGTAGAACAAATAGTATTCGTATTCGTATCCGAGAAAAAACGGATAGTATTTGTATTCGTTTTTCCCGGATAGTATTTGTTTTTTCGGATACTATCCGGTTTTTTCCCAGATACGAATAACATCGAATACGGATACGAATACTATCCATTTTTTCGGATACGAATAATACCGAATACGGATACGAATAACATCGAATACGGATATGAATACTATTCGAATGCAGATTTTACTTACCACATTTGCATTTTCTCGGATACGAATATCGGATAAAACGGATTATCATTTATCATTTTCCATCCCTACCCAGGTGATGCAGACTGGTAGAACATAGATGGATCCAAATGCAGCTTAAAAACATGAAAGGTGGTGTACAAAATGTAATCAGTTATTCACTTTTTCATTACCAGATGGATAAAGTAGGAACAATTAACCTTGAGCAATCGTGGAAATTCTATACAAAGATCACTCGGTAAAATAACCGCAAGATTTATCACCTTGCATTTTGGTCGTCCCATTGTTAATGCAATTCTACTTTAACTTCGAGGAAACGTTGAAATAGCCTAAAAAACAAGGAATCAATTAATAACTTCATTGAGTGTGTAATGAATTTATTTGTTTTACTAAATCTAACTCCCTACAAACAATTTAGAGGACAGTTGTAACATCCCAATTTTCTGGTCTTTTTGGCATTTTTCAAAATTTAAAAGTAACAATTTGATTTTATTAATTTGCTGAAGCTTAACCTGAAATTTTAGGATTTTAAAAGCAATTTAATTTGAATTAATTAAACTTCAATTAATTAAAGTTGGTTTATTTAAGTTTTCGGATTTTATTTGAATTTAAAATCAAAACAATATTATTATAAGTATTTTATTGGTTTTCCTGAGTTTTAAAAAGTCAAAAATAAAATTTATTGAGTTTCTAATATTTTCTTGTATTTGAAGTTAGAAAGAAAAACTAAATTAATTTCTTGATTTTACGGATTTAAAAATGGTTTTTCTGTCTTTCAAAAACTAAAAATAGTTATGTGCAAAATAAAAGCTAACTTTAAGTTGGAAGTAATTTTAATTATTTCAAAGATAATTTATTTGATTTTCAAGCCTCTTCAAAGTTTTCCAAATAAAAATCACCATTTGATTTTCCCTAATTTGTTAAAGCTTAATTTGAGATTTCAAAAATAAAAATAATTTAAACATGAGTAAAATAAACTTCAATTAAATAAAAATTATTTTATTCTATTTCCAAAGCCTTTTGAAGCTTTAAAAATAAAAATAATCATTTGGATTTTATTCGATTTAATTTAAAGCTTAAAATTGGATTTCAAGGAAAAATATTTTATCTGGCCAAAATAAACTTCAAAAAAATACAAAACTATTTTATTTGGTCTATTTAAGTTCCAAGGTATTTTATAAAATTTTCTTGAATTTTTGGATTTTCTGAAATTCTTTTCTTTTTCCTTTTTCTTTTTCTCTCTCCTTTCTCACGTGCTTGCACTGTGCTTCTTCTTCCCTAGGCGCCGTTTCCTCCCCTTGGCCGCCTCCTCACGCCACCCAACGCCAAGACGCCACCTCCTGCCAAGACGCCACCACCCACCCCTTGGCCCTCCTCATGCCACCTCCTGCCTGCCCATCGCCTCCCTCCTCTCCACCTCCTCGACCCGGTCACCATGCTCGTTGGAGCCGACCGTTGGGCACCCTCCTCCCCTTGCAGCTCCCTCTTCCCCATTGTTGGCTATAAATGGGCGGCAGCACCCCCTCTTCCTCCCCCCTCCCTCCTCCTCCTCCCATCCCTTGAGTCGCTCCCACCGAGCTCCCTCCTCCACCTGCGTCTGTGGGGCCGCCCCCGCCATCTCCACCTCCGTCACCTCCTTGCCATCCCGACCGCGTCACGGCGTGTCCCTCCTCCTCCTCTTCTCTTCCCCCACTTGCCCCTACCGACATTGCTCGTCAGAGTGGCACACATGTGCTCCTCCCACGGCCATGGCCACCCGTCGCGCCACCTCCTTGGCACCTCCCCGGCCTCACTGAGCTCACCATCGGGTTCCCCTTGGTCCAACGCTGCTCATGCTCTCACCCACTCCCGCCGATCGCCGCCCAAACACCGCCTCCCACCAGGCCAGTCGCCTTCTCACTTCTGCCTTGCCTCCGCCCGCCTAAGCCGCCGCCTCCTCCTTCCCACCCACAAGGCAACTCATTTTGCTCCTCGGCCTTGCCTCCCCCCGCCTACCTTCATTGCCGCCAGCTGGCAGCCCCTGCAAGGCCCACCTTTGGCTTTGCTCTGTTGGGAAGAAAGCCCCCCTCCTTTTTTTATTTTTTTAAATTTATTTATTCTATTTGATCTCTTTACCCCTTGGGCCCATTTGTCATACACACCACCCATCCTCTCTCTCTCAACTCTCTCACCTCCATGTGGGGTCCACCAAACATCCACTTGTTGCAATCGATTCCAAACAAATCAAATTCCAAATATTCAAATCAATTTCCATTTCTATCATTTCATGTGATTTTCGAACTTCCGGACGTCCGTTCTCCTTCATACGAAGTCCGATTCCATCGATTCTCATTCCTAAATTCATCTAAAGGCGGTATATTCCTTTTGGTATTTATTTGGTAATTTATTTGGATTTTTATTTGAAATTATTTTATTTATTTGGCTTTGTTCGACGTATAGATTTCTTGCTGTTTTGACAAATTTGAGGACCCGACGACCGAAGCACCTCAACTCTTCAACGGAGGAAAATCATAGACCTTTGATCATGTTAAACCCAATTTATAAAAGTATATAGTTTGATATAAACATGTATTGCTAATTTTATAATAAATGGTTTCGGGAATTAGTTAATTACCTATTTGCCATTATACCTCCTTAATAAATTGTGAATGACATGTATCCTTGAATGACATACTCCTTAGACACCATAGGATGGTTAAATATTAGTTGGACATTATTGTAATACCAACCTGGGTGCGTATTATGCTTAGCCATTCTTAGTCACGCCAGGATTCACAATCACTTACTCAAAGAATGATTGAATTTGACTAAAGGAAATATGGAACGGTGGCGGAGCCACTATTGATAAAAAAATTATTGTGCCATGGCAAGGGTTGTCATTTGGCCGGGTTGAACGAAAATGATTTATGCTCGGATGAATGGGTGGTGGTAAAGGTGGGTGCGGGAAGCACATTTGGAATGCGGAAAGTCTCGTTTGAGCAACCACTAAGGACTTAACCTTGAACCATTGATCCGAGCCATATCGTGCAACCACAAGTCCATTTATGGGGTGGACCTGGCCAACTAATTAGCAATGTTTTGATTCGGTTCTGTTTTGGTTGGGAACGACGCAAGAGGGGGCCCAGAATGGCGAAACCTTAGCAGGCAGAACCGAGTTAAAACAAAACTTTATAAAGGCCTTGTCACGTGCTCTAGACTACTTATCTACGGCAGTGAGCAGTGGTATCGACGGACGCCAAACCAACTAGAGAAGTCGTGTCTTGTGGATAAAACTGTACAACCTCTGTAGAGTGTAAAACTATTCGAATAGCCGTGTCCCTGGTTATGGACATGCCTGGTGATTTCACGCGAGAGGTAGATTTTCATAGAATATTGGAATGGGTTGGATGGATCTGAGTAGTTGGTGGATTTTTGGTTGGGAAGTGAACGGGGGTGTTCACTAGTTGTTTCAAAGAAACTTGATTATTTATGTATTAATCTTTAAATTATGATTTTCAATCTAATTACTGTATTTACTGTCAATACTGCTTTCCGCAAAATAGCCATAAAGCTATCCTTGTCAAGCCTTGCATAAATACTATTTGTATACATTTCCCTATGACTTGCTGAGTACTTTAAAGTACTCATGGCTTTCTTGCCATTGTTGAGCAAATACACGAGAAAGAAGAACCAGGATTCTGAGGAATCTAAGATGAAGAATACTTTGAAGACCATGCGAATTAGGATGCGTTCTCCACTCGATTGCATGTGGGCATGTCGAATGGCTTCCACGAGTTTGTTTATTTTCCGTTGCAAGTTTACTCTGTTATCTTTAGCCCTGTGTGGCACCCTTTGTAAGACTTGACAATAAGGTCCTTTTGCTATTAAATATTAATTTGTCTGCTTCATCTATAGTTTGTTGTATGGTTTTTGATTACACCAATGTTGCAACTGTGTGCACTAGCTACTGATCCAGGGAATAGTGCAAATATACACAGAGGGTCCTGGATCCGGAGATCCGGGGTCCCGACAATAGTACCCTTACCCACATAGTTGCAGAGACTCATTGACATGCTGACCACATGCGTGCCAAAGAAGGAAGGAGGCAATGGCAAGCTGCTCCTCTAGTTGCTACTAGGCAGGGTAGCCAAAGAAAGCATACGACATTGTTCCCCTCCTTTGAACACCTAGCCACTACACGAAGAGCATCATAGGAGGGATGACCATAAAAAAATGCAAATGTAATAAGCCAATTGAACCAAAGAACCCATAAAATTAGCAAATAAAAACAAAACAAAAATTAGGAGGAATATGTACTTACTGATAATTGTGAAGGGAAAACTGAATAACTGATATTTTGAGCCATAACACTTAAAACATCATAGAACATGAGTGTGCAAAGGAGTTGTTACCGCTCTCCAAGGGCCCACGCCTCTACCTGTGTCACCGCTGCCACTCCACGTGCCCTCCCCTTCTCTATGGCCGTCGTCGTTGCCCTTGCTCGCACTCGTGCCTCTTCTCTTCGACATTTATTGAATAAAAAAACACACAAAGAACATCGTAAGTTAAATGCAGCCAACAAAAATATAATTAAATGATCGGCACAAATTACTTTCCCTATGATTAAATATTTTTTATAACTTGCTATTTATGAGAAAACAAACAAATTATTCATACATGATTTAAAAAATTGCAGTAAAAAAAGGAATGTCAAATACAATGGACAAAACATGCCAATTACCTTGCCACAACATTCATGAGGGCTGTCGATAGTTTAGTATCGATCTTATGAATGAATGCTGGAGGCTCTCCTAAAGCGAAACTACACAAAAAAAGGACATGAGAATTTTACACAGGTTTAAGCCTTCTCCTAAGATAATAATAACCCTACTCTTGTGTTGCTATATTGATTATGTTTACAAGAAGAAGGAAGTCACTAAAACTAGGGCTTGATGACTTATGTATTTTGTTGTAGCTATCAAATCTCTTGATTGCTTGATCACTCGATCCCCCTCCCTCTGTGTCGGGACCAAAAAATGCAATTCTAGACCCTCTGTGTATAACGCACTAGTCCAGGATCACGCTAGTGCACACAGTGTCAACATAGATGAATATCGATCCAAATAAGATGAAGTAATAGAATAAACGAGTAATTTGGATAACAAATAACCATTTTGACCTTATGGTCGAGTTTACATTTATTAAGCCTCGTAGGGCTAACAATAATGAAATAAGTAGCAGTGGAATAAAATAAACTTTAGCGGTAACCCATCGATTCACCACTGACAACCGACTGGGATCAAGACCTAGTGATCAGCACTTTCGGAGAACTCCTTCTCAAAAGCGGGCGAAGACTCCTCCACTTCTGTTGATTGATTATAGCAAGCATGAGTACATAACCATACTCGCAAGTCATAACGCAGAATGCAATGTATACATGATGGCTTATTCCAAAGGAATGGCTTCTGTGGTTCTTTTGCAGAAATGCAATATTTGCAATTGAATATGAATAATAGATGAAAACACAATGTAAAACAAATAAACAATATTAATTTAACAATTGTTTTCACAAAGACACAAAACCTAAACAAATTATTCACAAGCCATATGACTTTGATCACACAGCTCCCTTCCCAAGTGTTTTATGAAAATCTAACCCTCATGTGAAATCCCTAAGCATGTCCATGACCGTGGACGCGGCTATTCGATTAGATTTGTTTAACACTCTGCGGAGGTTGTACACTTTACCCACATGATATAACTAGTATAGCTAGCACTAATCATAACAAAACTTTTCAAAAACTTCATCTCAAACATCGACACTCCCGATGCGTTTTACTGCTGGTACCAATGCCCATGGAGGAAATTAGTCCGACGCACACCGTTGGACAGGGAAGCGGCTAACCGTCCTACGATGTGAGTCGCTACAGAGACAGAAACACACCTCCACCCTAGCACATAGCCTAACGGTTGGACCGAAAAGGCGACTAGAGAGGGGGGGTGTGAATAGGAGCACGATATCTTTTTCACCTTGATTGAATTCAATACTAAATTGACTCTAATAGCTACGAAAGCTATGAAGATCAATATACAAGCACAGTGGAAGACTTGTATTGAATCCAATCAAAACCCCGAAGCAAATAGACCAAAAACAGAAAAACTAAAATCCAAATTAGTTGGGCGGTCTGACCTCTTGCTAGTTAGCGGTCTGACCTCTAGCTAGTTGGCGGTCTGACCTCCAACTAGAAATCGGTCTGACCTCTAGGCTAATGAACAGTAAAATCAGCCCGAACTCAAAAACACAAAAAGGTCTAACTTTTGATTCGTGACTCTAAACCATACCAAACTTGAGACATACCTTCTCTAGGATGTCAGGAACCTATTCCAATCAAGGACATCTACTCGCAAACGAAGCAAATAAACAAAACATAAATAAATAATAGAGTGAAAACAAACTCTAAAAATTAAATAAAAAATCTTAGTGAAATAGATCTCGAATATATATGAATTTAGAAATTTGAATGGGTTCAATCGGAGTTCGGATGAAGAAGATATGACTTTTGGAAGTTCAAACCCTAAAGAAATACCTAAATTCGAATTTCTGGATTATTCCTAATTAAATTTCTATTGAAAATCGGAATATGACGCAAGCTGTCAGACCCCAATTTTGGAGCTTGGGATCCACTGTGTGCAATGTGTCATTCACTGGATCAATAGCTGACACCCACAGTTACATCGTCGGTTCATTCACCTAACTACGGAAGCTCAAGCAGACACACAATTTGGTTCACGCTTACGTCCACTATTGGACGGAAAAAGGATATCAGGGGAGGTCTTGAAGAGGTTCTGGGAAAGTTCTAGGGTTTCACAAACTAGGGTTTCGCAAATGAAAGGGTTAAGGAGGTGCTGGCCAGCACCCTCCCCTATTTATAGTGGAGGCTAGCTTCTAGAAAGAAAACCCTAATAGGCACCCGTTAAGCCCACACACAAACGGGTTTCACCTGCGCACACATTTTAATACGTCGTCTTCATCTCCTCTTGACCTAAACCGCTTCTCCTTACGCCGTCTTGCGCCACGGGTTAGCAAAAGGTCACCAATGCGGTATTTAGGTGAAATTACCAAAATACCCCTTCTCGATCATTTTTCAAAGACCGAGTCCAATCTTCATGAAGCACTTCCATGCTTCGTCACGTGTAAGTTGATCAACGGCTCTCTTCATGTCGGCAGGTCTCTCCCATCCGGCTCCCACCGAAACCACCATGGCACTTGCACCGACCCCCGGGCCGCTTGATCTAACCCGTCACACCAAACTGCCCATTCGGTCATCCATGTCCATTTTGTGCCATGCTTGAATCCATTGACCTCACTCGGCATCCTTGATCGTTCTGGACCTCAGCTCTCCAAGCCTAGTCCCGATCATCCTCGCCGTCGGCCATCGTTGACCTCCAAGCAACCTGCACAGCAATAGACCAAGAAATCGTTTTCGGGAACAAGTTCTTCGCAACTTGACAGTCAAAACATGCATCATGCAACACATATACACTGAAACCCATAAACTTGACCTAACCAAACAATCATCGCCACTGAGTTGGCCGATGAACAAGCCAAAACCGGTCAGACTGCCACTTTGGCCGGTCTGACCGCCCCCTGGCCGGTCTGGCCGCCCAGCTGGGACTTAGCCAAAATTCCTCCATGGGAAACCGAAATCTATTAGAATTTTCAAATCAATAGAACTTTTGACTCGAAGCTCCAAAAATTATGAGACCAAGTGTAGTAGAATCCCCTCTCTTACCTACACCCTCTATTTTTGGACCAGCTTCAAAACTCAAAAATATTTTATGGCCGGTCTGACCGATTTCCAAAGGTCGGTCTGACCGCCACTCAATGGTCGGTCAGACCGCCACCTTAGCCGGTCAGACCGCCACCTGCCTGACAGCAAAAAGAACTTTGCCGAAAACGCATGATTCGACAAACCTTCAGTGCCATTGCCAATTGTATCATCGTCCTAAAATCGTAAGCATATCCCCATGATATCCACACTAACCTACTACCTGAGTAGTCGATGTTGAGACTCCATAACCTACTAAGTTAGGTCTGTCCCATACCAGGCAGGCGGTTGTACAGTTGTGGCTCAATTCAATGGCGCACAAAGTTAAGTTCTTAATTGACCAAGGCAAGACTTCCAATTTCTAACTAAACAATCATTCTTTTCAAATCCCAAGCACTAAGCTCCACCATATCACAGAGTTTCCACCACTTGCCTCAGTCTAAATCCTTTCTCACCCTGTTGGTTAAGTGCAACACATGCCATCAATGAGTAATAGCATACGACACACACGGGTTTATCACAAAGTTCTATAATCATTTAGTCAGATTCATATTTGCAACTCGCATGAAATGATTACTCGTTGCAAGGCTAAGCAATCTACTCGTATCTAACCAACCCACGTTGGTGCTGTGAAAATACCAACTAATAATAAACCAATCTAGGGTGACAAGGATCATGACATAACAATGGACAAGGTTGATATCAACAAATTGGATTAATAACTAAACCCAAAAGCATTTGAATATATACTTAAAGCAAATGCATTAATTTGAATCAAAGTAATTTTGAAAACTGGTGCAATATGATCAAAGATACAACTTGCCTTGGAATATATCTTGGTACTGGTCTTGATCTTGGTGCACTCCTTCTTCTTCAAAATTTCCTGAAGAATCAACGTCTACTCGCAAATGAAGCAAATAAACAAAACATAAATAAATAATAGAGTGAAAACAAACTCTAAAAATTAAATAAAAAATCTTAGTAAAATAGATCTCAAATATATATGAATTTAGAAATTTGAATGGGCTCAATCGGAGTTCGGATGAAGAAGATATGACTTTTGGAAGTTCAAACCCTAAAGAAATACCTAAATTGAATTTGGATTATTCAATTAAATTTCTATTGAAAATCGAATATGGCGCAAGTATCGACCCCAATTTTGGAGCTTGGGATCCACTTGTGTGCAATGTGTCATTCATCGGATTAGTAGCCGACACCCACGCTACATCGTCGGTTCATTCACCTAACTACGGAAGCTCAAGCAGACACACAATTTGGTTCACGCTTACGTCCACTATTGGACGGAAAAAGGATATCAGGGGAGGTCTTGAAGAGGTTCTGGGAAATTTTTAGGGTAATCCCGAGGAGGTCCAGGAGTAATCTTGAAGAGGTCCTGGAGTGATCCTTTCGCTGGTCACTGTTCCTTTCGAGTACTGTTGTTGGAGTGGCCTTGAGTAGTCAAAGGGGGTCCTGCGGAGGTCCTGCGGAAACACTGTAGAGTCATCTGGAGGAGGTCCTGAGGTGTATTGGGAAGACGTCCTGGGGAGGTCCTGAAGAGGTCATGAGGATATGACAACAACAGAGGTACAGGAGGTCCGGAGAAGGAGGTCTTGAGGATACGACAAAAAGGGCGGAGGAGGTCCTAAGAAGAAGGACCCGAGGAGGTTTGGAAATCAAGGGAGGTACTGAGGTTGTCGAAGGGGGGGGTCCTGAGGATGTCCTGAGGGGAGGTCCTAAGGTGGTCGAGAGAGAGGTCCTGCGAAAATCCTGTAGCTCATAGGGAGGTCCTAGGAGGTCTTAAGGAGATCCTGGAGGCCATAGGAGGTTCTGAGGAGGTTCTAGACCCACTAGAGCTAGTTATAAATCCTACGAGGGTGGTTGTGAGACATGTGGTAGTAGTCCTGTGTTGGCTAAGGGTGATCGAGGGTTATCTGGTAAAGGCCCTCGACCAGTTAAGGGAGGTCCTAGGTTACTTAGTAGTGGCTCTAGGCCATCAAAAAGGGTGGTCGTAGGACATCTACTTAGAGTCGGTAAACACATTGATCGTGAACTTCGCTCAATGTAAATGATACTCAAAATGAACAGTGCAAGCCCATAATATATTACATAAATATCTGGTCGTGCGGCCTACTGTTTTACAAAAGCGCCACTTAGGCGAGAGCTTAACAAAAGCCAAAAGTACAGAGTAGAAAGCAAGTGCAGAAGCAGAACAAGTTACGGTGGATCCATTCACTCTGCCCACAGGCAAGCGACTGGAGGTCCCGGCCTAAGCTTCATTATCATCACCATCGTTTGGTTCATCCTCCGTGAAGTACTGGTAAGGGTCTTGGTCATTTGGGTCTGAAAAGATTATATTGGCAGAGCCTGAGTACACAACTGTACTCGTGAGCCAACCCACAATACAGTTCTTATAGATGCAAGGCTAATCAAGGGAGGTCTAGAGTTCTTTTATTTGCACAAAGTCAAGTTTGAATTAGACTTAATAGAAAATCCTGAGACTTAGCATTTTTACAAAAGGGGTTTTTGTAAATGAGTTTTCATTTTACAAATACTAGTGGAGGTCCCACCTCCTATACCATTGAGTGGCTCCATCCACCCAATGCTCGGGCTATCCCTATTTACCACTGGTCCCCGACCAGGCCTTTCTTAAATCACTGGGGTCCCACCCCATCTTCCTTTTCCAGCACAAATGGTTTTATAAAAACGAAAGCTATATCAAGCAAGCTCTCAGCACCGCTCTTGACCGTGAGCACAGTTATCATGATAGTTTTCTTACTCTGCAGAGTTTGCACACTTTACCCACAAGAAGTAATCGCCTTGATATGTACACACGTTTCCTTGGACATGCGAATCAAGGGGGAGATTACCACAAGGCCTTTATAATGCTCATTCCTCGACGCAGCCCCACCGGCTAAGGTTTCCACCGTCCAGTGCCAATCACTTCCAGGAGGCCCCCTCTTGCGCCATGTGGTTTTACTGTGGCTCCCTTTCCCCTTTACCCACGCTACATTCCTCCGATGGTGAGACCACACCGAGGCAAGCAAATTAGTTGACCAGGGCGTACCCATTATAGACTTGTGGTTGCACTGTTTTTGCATGAGAGGTCATCACATGATTTGGTCCTTACTTGACCAGGGTGGCACATCCACATACCACCGTCTTCTCGTGCCCCCGGTACCAGCCATTCTTTCCAACCGCCCTAGTCGAAAGCAGTTTTTCAGGTTTTGTTGTTTTTGGAAAATAACCATTTACTTCAACATACCAGCCAAGCTCCCAGCCTCAACTGCCCTAAATTAGTTTTCAAAGTTTTTAAGGATTGTGGTCGGGCAATTTAATGCCTACATGACATTGTATCTAAGCAAGGCTAAGCATGACACTTAGATACCGACTTAGTAACTAGTATGTAATCCATTAAGTCTAGGGCGACAAAGGATATTGTCCAAGTTTAAGGATTCGAAGTTTATACACAAGTATTTGTTAAGGTATTAACTATGACCTAGACCAATTTAGTTTGATAAAATATAGCAATGCAGTTTCATAATTTAAAGCAATATAATTTGCAAAAGGTGGGTGCAACATGGTCAAAGGATTGACTCGCCTTGGTCAGAGTGCTGCTGATCGGGATCTTGTGTTGGGCCACGGGTAGGCTACGATAGCTACAAATCAAAAATTTCTACCACGCAAACCAGGAAGCCAAGCAAGTAGATGATCACAGATCGTTACCACCAGACGCGCAGAGCAGCGAAAGAAAGGTTGGAGCAGCCTGGTCCAACGTAGAGCGCGTCGATGTAGTGGTCGTAGTCGATCGTCCAGCGTCGAGCAAGTCGATGCAGTGGTCATAGTCGATCGTCCAGCGTCCTCGCGAGTCGATCGTCACCTCCAACAACGACTGCAGTTCCTTGTGAAGATCACGGATCGTCCTCAAGCGCAACAGTCGCAGTAGCGCCTCTACGGTATCCACACGTCTAGGGAAGGAACAACCATACGTTGGTGTACTAGCACCAAGTCGCACGGCAGAGCTTTCAGGAAGATGGTGGCTAGGGTTTCGGTGGTGTAAAATTTGTGTCGCCTAGCAGCCTCATGCATCTCCTTATGTAGTGCTCGTGACGGATCCTATCCGAACACATTTGACGAATCGTATCCGTACTGGTTTGTTCCAACCCGTTAAGTGTGTGACCCTGTAGGTTCATGCATAATCGGTTGTGACTCGGAAACCCTTTTCGACCACGAGTCGTAGCGGTTCCTAGCAGAACATAGCAATTCCCAAATACACATAAATTATATCGGACGAACCTTGATGCAATATGATCTACGACCAGGTCTTCATCACTTACGACCAGGTCTTATCTCTATACGACCAGTTCGTATTTGGTCACGACTAGCTCGTAACTCCTTACAACCAGGTTACGACCACTCTGTGATTACGTTCGACCAGTCTACGACCAGCTCGTATCTCCATACGACCAGTCCGTAACTGTTCAAACTAAGTGACCTACTTGTGTATACTCCCTTTGCCTCACGATGTCTGGTTGAACTCCAGGTGAGATGTTGTGTCATCCATGGATTGTTCAATACTTTCTCGATCGAGTGTCAGATAACTTTACGTGGTCGAACACTTCGACTACTAGTGGCATGGCCATGCACTTTCTTTATCCGACCACAACGAGGGGCCCAGAGACATCTCTCATGTTATGTTAGGAGGAGCAAATCCCATATCTGACCAGTCACATTTCTCTGCATGTTTCATAGCATACCCGAAAACTACCTTTATAACTGCCCAGTTACGGTGTAGCGTTTGGCAACCCCTAAGAGTACTATTACACATGTAGGAAACCATGCTGATCTCAGGTCTAAGGATTATACATCATCATTGCTTGAGACCAACTAACGACACATAGAATCATAACAATCTCAATAGTGTCTCAAGGTGGGTCTAATCCAACATCATGTTCTCTAACATGTGCCCATATTATTGGTTTGATATCTCCATATCCATGACCCGTGAAACATAGTCATCAACCAATACATATGTTAGTCTATTCATATGTGTCCTCATATGTTTCCGACCAGGGATCGTATAAGAATAATTATCGCACAAATATAGAGTTTCACGATCAAGTCACATACTTAATAATAAGTATTAACAATATTATTCTAGGAACAAGATAACATATTATCCAATATTATGAACATAATGAAATATAATCATCTCTGTGATTGCCTCTAGGGCATATTTCCAACAGTCTCCCACTTGCACTAGAGTTAATCATTTAGGTATCTAATACCGATAGCTCTTGTGTGTGCCTCATGCTTTGGCTGTGTGAGAGGTTTTGTCAGCGAATCAAGAACATTCAAATCCGTATGAATTTTGCATATCTTAACATCTCCTCTATCCACCAATTCGCGAATAAGATGATAACGCTGAGTATATGCTTGGACTTGATGGCATCTAGGCTCCTTAGCTCACAAGAATGGCTCCATTGTTGTCACAATAGAGATTCATTGGGTTCGAGGCATTGAACCACACCCAACTCAAAGAATGAAATTTCTTATCCAAACACCTTCTTTTGCGACTTGAAGCGCAATGTACTCGACCTCCGTCATGGAATCAACCACCGCCTCTTGCTTGGAACTTTTCGACTCCTGCTCCTCATTCAAAATGAATACAAAACCAGATTGCGAACGATAATCATCTTTGTCTGTTTGAAAGCTTGCAACGGTGTAACCATTTACAACGAGCTATTCATCACCGCCATAAACTAGGAACACATCCTTAGTCCTTCTTAAGTACTTAAGAATATTTTTCATAGCTGTCCAGTGACTTTCACCGGGATCAGCTTGGTATCTGCTCATAACACTTAGAGCATATGATACATCTGGTCGTGTACATATCATGGCGTACATGATAGATCCAATGGCCGAAGTATATGGAATATCACTCATTTTGTCTCGCTCATCAGTGGTCGTAGGACACTGGTTCTTGCTAAGAATAATGCCATGTGCCATGGGCAAGAATCCTCTCTTGGAATTTTGCATGTTGAACCGATTCAACACTTTGTGTATGTACATATCCTGGCTTAATCCAATTAGCCTCTTAGATATATCTCTATCTCTATTTCATTGAGAAACTATTTCTTAATGAAGTTTTAACAAATTCAAGCATTGGAATGTCATTTTCGACCAGTGGTATGTCATCTACATACAAGATCAGAATAACAAGCGCGCTCCCACTAACCTTCATGTAAACACAAGGTTCTTCTTTGTTCTTGACAAAACTAAACTTTTTGATATCCTCATTAAAACGTATATTCCAACTCCAAGATGCTTGCTTCAACCCATAAATGGACTTTTGAAGTTTGCATACTTTACTAGCATTCTTTGGATCGACAAAACCTTCAGGTTGTGTCATGTACACATCCTCATCTAGGTTTCCATTAAGGAAAGCCGTTTTGACATCCATTTGCCATATCCCATAGTCGAAATATGCAGCAATAGCTAGAATGATCCGAACAGATTTAAGCATCGCTACTGGTGAGAAAGTCTCACCGTAGTCAACTCTTTGAACTTGTCGAAACCCTTTTGCGACTAGTCGAGCCTTATGAATGTGAACATTTCCATCCATATCAATCTTTTTCTTATAGATCCATTTGCACTCAATGGTTTTAACACCATCAAGTGGATTGACCAGGTTCCAAACCTGATTTTCTCTCATGGAGTCTATCTCGGATTTCATAGCTCCAAGCCATTTCTCAGAGTTTGGGTCCATCATCGCTTTCTCATAAGTCTTAGGCTCATCATTATTCAATAATAATACGTCATGCCCATACCTTGTAGGCAATTGACGCAGCCTTTTAGATCTACATGGGGCTGGTGCCTCATCTACAGGTTCAACAACATTTTGTTCATCCGGTAGAGGTTCAGTAGGAGTTGAAACATTTTCAGATGTTTCCCGAATTTCTTCGAGTTGCACCTTTCTCCCACTGACTCCTTTTGAAAGGAATTCTTTCTCCATAAAGACACCATTTCGGGCAACAAAAACTTTGTCTTCTTCCCGGTTGTAGACATAATATCCTTTGGTTTCCCTAGGATATCCTATAAAGAAGCATTTATCTGACTTGGGTGTGAGTTTGTCAGACGTCAAACGTTTAACATAGACTTCACATCCCCAAATCCTTAGAAAAGACAAACTAGGACATTTCCCAGTCCACATCTCATATGGTGTCTTATCTACTGATTTAGATGGTACCTTATTTAAAATGAAAACGGCAGTTTCTAGAGCATAACCCCAAAAATACAATGGCAGATCTGATTGGCTCATCATTGATCGAACCATGTCCAACAAGGTCCTATTACACCGCTCGGACACCCCATTCCATTGTGGAGTGCCCGGTGGTGTAAGCTGTGGAACAATTCCACATTGTTTTAAATGATTACCAAACTCATGGCTCAAAAACTCAACTCCACGATCAGATCGTAAAGATTTGATTATCTTGCCAAGTTAATTATGTACCTCATTTTGGAACTCCTTGAACTTTTCAAAGGATCCCGACTTGTGTCTCATTAAGTAGATATATCCATATCTACTATAGTCATCGGTAAAAGTAATGAAGTACTGAAAACCACCTCTTGCTGTCGTGCTCATTGGTCCACATACATCGGTATGTATGAGTGCCAAGCGGTGGACGCCCTTTCACTCCGACCGATGAAAGGTGTCTTGGTCATCTTCCGACCGAGCAAGACTCGCATGTTTCAAATGATTCCAAATTAAATGAGTTTAGAGTTCCATCATCATGGAGCTTTTTCATCGTTCTCACTTATGTGACCCAAACGACAATGCCAAATGAAAGTGGAATTCATTTCATTAGGTAGAAGCCTTTTCGCATTAATATTATGAGCAGATGCATCAACAAGATTTAAAATAAACAACCCATTCAAAAGCAGGTGCATAGCCATAAAACACTTCATTCAAAAATATAGAACAACCATTGTTCTCAATAATGAATTTATAACCCTCTCGCCATCAAACATGAGGCGAGATAATGTTTCTACTAATGGTGGAATGTAATAACAATTATTCAATTCCATAATAAATCTCAAGGCAAAAGTAATGGCAAAGTCCCGACGACTAATGCAAAGAACTCTTGTTTTATTCCCGACGCGAAGATCCATCTCGCCCTTTGTAATTCTCCTACTCCTTGTTAGACTCTACATCTAATTGTAGATATGAGCAACCGATCCGGTATCAAATACCCATGAGTTAACGGAAGAGTCAAGAAGAAAAACATCTATAACATTAATACCGTGAGTGGAAGTTTTAGTCCAACCATTCTTTTTTGATCGGCCGGTATTTCTTGCGGTTCCTCTTCCAATGGCCTAGCTCTTTGCGAAAAGCATTCATTCTCTTGAGTCGGGCGGACTTAGTCACTCGGCTTAGGCTTGTTAGTTTGGATCTCATCCAAACTTTAGCCTTGCCCTTTTCTTGACCCAAGTTTTGGCCTTCTTCTTGAAGCTTGTACTCTTTTGCACCATCATCACATGACTGTTGCTTTTCTTAATGCTGCTCTCTGTTGTCTTAAGCATCATATGCAGTTTGGTGAGATTCTTGTCTAAGCCGTTCATATGGAAGTTCAAAATGAACTGCCCATAGCTTGCAGGAAGCGAAGTAAAAATCAAATCTGTAGTCAACTCTTGACTAAGTGGAAAACCCAGTTTTTCCAAGCTCTGTGTGTAACCAACCATTTTGATCACATGAGGGCTCACCGGACTACCCTCAGCTAGCCTACATCCAAACAAGTTCTTTGAGATATCATATCTCTCAGTTCTTGCTTGTGTCTCAAACATGCCTTTGAGCGCCACGATCATATCGTGGGCATCAATGTTCTCAAACTGCTTCTGAAGGTCTGAGTTCATAGCAGCAAGCATGAGACAGCTAACATCAAGGGATTCATCACATGCCTTTTTATAGGCGGTTTTAAGAGCAAAGGCAAAGATTCTCTGTAGACACATCTCGGAATTGGTTCCTTTAGAACATGTTCCTTTTATCTTGTCTAAGAACAATTCTTAGGTTGCGGGACCAATCCGTAAAATTTGTTCCATTCAGTTTTTCCCTTTCAAGTATCAAACGTAACGCAAAACAGGATGTAGGTACAGCAGTAGGTGCCATGATCTATAACATAAATTATGCAAAACTAAGACACATGTTCAAGAAAAGTAACTTCTATTAAACAATTTAACAAAGATACTTCCACTAAATACCATATCCCTCTTATGACATTTTAGTGATTCAAGATCCATAATCATTTAATCTACTAGTGAGCTTTGGCATCACTGCTAGAAGACTAGTGAAAATGGTAAGCAACCCTTTGCTAATCATATCTCCATATGACTCTTGTTATTGGGCAGCATCTCTATGCTTCGGCACCCAACCCTTAAGACCCAAGGTCTACAATTGTTATAATAACCTTGTTAAGTTAAACCAATGCTCAGCGTGTAAGTGTCTGACACAAACCCATCTAGTCAAGTAGAGTTAATGGCACTCTGCTTTGGCAAGACCTACCATTAAAATACATGACTTTGGATGGTGCAGCATATTTGGGAGGGCATCAATTTATCTTAATATTATGTGAGGGAATTTTACTTCTACCATGTTAAAAGCATTTAAAGCAAAAACATGTATAGAAATAAATGAACAGGAGTATAAAGGCATTCACAGACAATCAAATTGCATTGTGATATAGTATGACCCTTCTCCATGGTGATCTCCATCGCCATGCATCCTGTTCGCCGTGTCTCCAAGTGGTCAACTCCTCCAAGCACTCCCACTAAGCCATTACTCCTAATAGCATTAGTAATGAATCACAAGGAGTAAAGAAGCATCACAAGTCGACACGCAGGCCGTTATACAAATATGGACAGTCTTGGGCTGCAATTAACATGACACGCAGGTTATGAACATTACACACATACATGCATCTCATACATGAAACATTATGGGTCATACTATTCACATCAATCCCTGCAAAAATAAGTTATGCACAGAATCCAATTCTATCAGACGACATGAGCACACACTACCTATAGCGCGTGGTACAAATACCCGGCACGGCCAATCCGATCAATGCCTTGATACGACCACAGACTGCGGCAAACTCCGATGGCGGAATTCCGACCGGTAGGAGTGATATGCAGTCTGGTCGTGAACAAGCGCAATAAACCATCTGGTCCTTATAGCTCATACCTCCTCGTAGACCCATCTACTACCACCGAGAACTGATCAATCTTATCGACCAGGGTCTAGATCGTTCCATCTTTATGAACCGATCTAGGTTACCAGACTCGACCAGTAATAGATCCAATCTACTACTACCACATATCAAGTATATGCGATTGATCCAGATCAAAAACTACGCAGGATAGCTTTGATACCACTGTTGGGCCACGGATAGGCTACGATAGCTATAAATCAAAAATTTCTATCACGCAAACCAAGAAGCCAAACAAGTAGATGATCACAGATCGTTACCACCAGACGCGCAGAGCAGCGGAAGAAAGGTTGAAGCAGCCTGGTCCAACGTAGAGCGCGTCGATGTAGTGGTCGTAGTCGATCGTCCAGCATCGAGCAAGTCGATGCAGTGGTCATAGTCGATCGTCTAGCGTCCTCGTGAGTCAATCGTCTCCTCCAACAACGTCTGCAGTTCCTTGTGAAGATCACGGATCGTCCTCAAGCGCAACAGTCGCAGTAGAGCCTCTACGGTATCCACACATCCAGGGAAGGAACAACCATACGTCGGTGTACTAGCACCAAGTCGCACGGCAGAGCTCTCAGGAAGATGGCGGCTAGGGTTTCGGTGGTGTAAAAACTTGTGTCGCCCAACAGCCTCATGCGCTCCTTATATAGTGCTCGTGACGGATCCTATCCGAACACATTTGACGAATCGTATCCGTACTGGTTTGTTCCAACCCGATAAGTGTGTGACCCTGTAGGTTCATGTGTAATCGATTGTGACTCGGAAACTCTTTCCGACTACGAGTCGTAGCGGTTCCTAGCAGAACATAGCGATTTCCGAATACACATAAATTATATCGGACGAACCTTGATGCAATATGATCTGCGACTAGGTCTTCATCACTTAGGACCAGGTCTTATCTCTATATGACCATTTCGTATTTGGTCACGACCAGTTCGTAACTGTTTACAACCAGGTTACGACCACTCTGTGATTACGTTCGACCAGTCTACGACCAGCTCGTATCTCCATACGACCGATCCAGAATCTGCTCGAACTAAGCGACCTACTACGTGTATACTCCCTTTGCCTCACGATGTCCGGTTGAACTCGGGTGAGATGTTGTGTCATCCATGGACTGTTCAATACTTTCTCAATGGAGTGTCAGATAACTTTACGTGGTTGAACACTTCGACTACTAGTGGCATGGCCATGCACTTTCTTTATCGACCACAACGAGGGCCGAGACATCTCTCTGTTGTGTTAGGAGGGCAAATCCATATCCCAGGCAAATCACATTCCTCTGCATGTTTCATAGCATGCCCGAAAACTACCTTTATAATCGCCCGATTCTGGTGTAGCGTTTGGCAACCCCTAAGAGTGCTATTACACATATAGGAAACCATGCTGATCTTAGGTCTAAGGATTATACATCATCATTGCTTGAGACCAACTAACGACACATAGAATCATAACAATCTCAATAGTGTCTCAAGGTGGGTCTAATCCAACATCATGTTCTCTAACATGTGCCCATATTATTGGTTTGATATCTCCATATCCATGACCCGTGAAACATAGTCATCAACCAATACATATGTTAGTCTATTCATATGTGCCCTCATATTTTTCCGACCAGGGATCGTATAAGAATAATTATCGCAGAAATATAGAGTTTCACGATCAAGTCACATACTTGATAATAAATATTAACAATATTATTCTAGGAACAAGATAACATATTATCCAATATTATGAACATAATGAAATATAATCATCTCTATGATTGCCTTTAGGGCATATTTCCAACATCTTGGTCGACGAACGGTTCTTCGGTCGTCTCAGCTTCTATAATCGCAAAACAACCGAAAAGGCAATTAATTGCACATTCCAACTCAAATTGTTTTCAAATATGCAAAGAACTCCAAATAATGCAAAATCGTAGATTAAAAATATGAGACTAGCAAAGTTGGAAACTCAGTGATCATTGGATATGTGGTGGTCGTAGGGGCTACTGTGTCTCTAGAAAGATACAACAGGGAGGTCATGGAAGTGCTATGACTTGGTGTGGTCTGGAGGTCTTTGTGACTGTGGAGGTCTGAAATCCTCAGAGCTGGGGGAGTTCTGGAATCACAGAATCGGGGAGGTCCTGGAATTCTTGTTCGAGGAGGTCTGGTTTTACTGCACAGGGGTCTGGAATCATTGTAACCAGAGGAGATCCAAGAATCACTGTAGTCAGGGGAGGTCGTACGAGTGCTAAGACTAATAAAAGTCATGGACCATGAAGGTGGTCTTTACAAAAAGACCAAGAGGGTGGCCTTTTGTAAAGAGACCAATAGAGAGATCTAACGAGAGGGTGGTCAGAACCCTCGGATCTAATCGAGGAGAGATCTGAAACGTTAGATTAAAACCAGGAGAGGTCTAGACCCTTAGATCCAACGAGAGGAGGTCTGGACCCTTATATTTAAATGAAAGGAGGTCTGGAACCTTAGATCTAAACGAAGAGAGGTCTGGATCGTTAGATCAAATCGAGGGGAGGTCTGGACCGTTAGATCCAGTTGAGGGGAGGTCTATGCCCTTAGATCTAAGCGAAGGAAAGGTCTGGACCGTTAGGATGTACGCAAAGGAGATCCCGACGGTCAAGATGGAACTAAAGTAGGTCCTGATGGTCAAGATGGAACCCAAGGAGGTCCTGATGGTCAAGATGCACACAAAAGAAATCGCGACGGTCAAGATGGAACCAAAGGAGGTCCTGACGGTCAAGATGCTCGCAAAAAGGGTCTGAAGATACCAGGACCAGGGAAGGTCCTATGAGTGTTGCAACTAGGGGAGGTCACGTGAGCATTACGACCAGGGGAGGTCGTGAGGGTGCTATGGCCTGGGGAGGTTTTTCCAGAAGGCCAAGAGGGTGGTCCTTGCAAACGACCAAGAAGGTGGCATTTGCGAAAAGGAAGGTCATGACCTAGAGGGTGGTCTTTGTAAAATGGGAGGTCGCGACCACGGAGGTGGTTTTTGTAATAGGGGAGGTCGCGGCTAAGAGGGTGGTCTTTGCAAAATGAGAGGGCTGTGCAAGGAGGGAGGCGAGAATTCTAACAGGCTCGCGGAAAACCAAGCTGAGATTTAGTTGAGGTTGGATTTAGTCATTTAAAGCTCTTTTTGGAATCTCAAGTTAAGCTTTGAACTCTCATCAAAACCAAATGTTTCTTTTTACTTGAAAATTCAAAGAGACTTGGAAAACCCAGAATGTTACGAGAAGTCTTCAACTGGTTTGGTGCAGTCGAATAAACCAGCGGAGATGTCAAAGGAAGTACCCAAGGAAAATCCAAAAAGAGAACAAGGCGGCTTGAACTAGGATAAGCACCCAGCCACTAGGAACTTATCGGTACGGAACTAGGGAATGGGCTAGCCGAAGTTGACTGGTGACGGGGACCCCGATTATGAGAGAAGCTCTGCGCGATAAGTTGCTTGAGGAAAATGGGTGGTCTTCGGTCTTCAAGGTTGCTCTCTGGAAGCTGGTGATTGGTCTACTCGGAAGATGCAGGCAACGAACGATAATAGTCATTTATACAAAAAGTTTAAAAAAAATCCCTCATTTTTACAATTATGAATTTTTGGGCTGTTACACAAGCTGACGTCAGCCCTGAGATTTTTTGAATTAAAATAAATCCAGAGAAAAGCTTTAGAGAATGACAAGTGGGCCCTCAGTTTATAGACTGGGTCCACAAAACTTGGCCTAGGGTCTACAGGTTCAAGAGTCTACGGAATAGTCACCTTGGCAAGTGGGTCCTACGAGTCAGAGACTCAGTCTACCGTGGATTAGATTTATGGGCTTTTGGATCTGGGTTAGGGTTGGACTGCTGTGGCACCCTGTGTCATTACCCCAGGGATAATCACACTTAGGCATACGTATTACTATTTGTTTGCTCAGTAGAACAATGCTCTAATGAATAGTAAGTCTTTGCCAGAGTTAGCACAGCAGAACAATAAGATATAAACTATACATCTTTACTACAGATAGTCTTTATTACAAGTAGTAATTTACAACTGCCAAAAGGAAATAAGTCCCTTCGCTCGCCTGCTTTGCTCCACCTGCTGCCTACTCGTCCCACTCACCGAATAAGCTGCCATCTCGCCCTGGTCCTCGTAGTCAACGCCCTCGCCTCCTGTGGGCTTCTCAGTACCTGTGTGTCCATCCCACGTAGGATAGTTCCTGCAGTTTTAATTCTGAAAAGACTACTTGTCACTCGGAGAAAAGATAGACCCCTAGCGGTTCTCGTAGACTCCAATCCAGGAGACTGGCATGAATTCATGATTTTGTATAGCACTGCGCAGGCTTGTACCACTTTACCCATAGCTATTCTGAACTCTCTTTGAGCTAGGTCCCCTACATTTCCTTATATGCGGGTTTGAGATCAGAATACAGAACATTTTCAAAGTTACGTGATTAATTTCTCCACCCATTACTTTCTGTCGGTGCTGACCTTGTCATCCATCGAGTTCCAGCAATGTTGGTTGGGGCAGCTTCTATCCTGCACTCAACACTCCACCATAGCGCTATAGCGCCTTGGATCCCCCGCTTCTGAACTTCTCCTACCGGTCCTGGGTTCCTCCATCACACTCACACATATTACTTACCCGATGTGGAGAGCATAATTACGTAATAAGGTAGCAGTTTTTGCTCGTCGAAATGGGAAAATGGTTAGCACTGAATTTACGGCCTCAAATCAAAGTAAGAGTTTTGTTTGTCCTTATATATTAACCATACGTAAAGGGTCCCACCTCTTCCATCATCTATTTCCTACCACGGGCCTCCTTTACCAGCCATAATATTAACTCTTTTCTCTTCTCATATCGTTCATCTTTTTCTTCGTTCATTTAGCCGATTGATTTTGAGAAATAGTTTTGATGCATGTACAAATATAATACAGCAATATACAATTTGCATTTAAAATAACTAGATTGGTGATCAAGAGGTAAGCTAGCCTTTGTAGTCGTAGAAAAGATCTACATCGATAAAATTCGGATCAATTACACCTGCTCGTGTCGGTTCGTCTTCTGCAATTATACGACAACGCGAATAATAAATAATTAATTACTTAAGTGTTTTTAGGATCTATTATGCGTACAGTAGTCAGATGATTTTTCTTTTTAGCAGATTTTAATTTTAATAGCATTTTTCGGATCCCCTGTTAAGTTAGCACTCCCCAACTGCGGTTATTCTAGTCTGGCGGCTCTAGGATCGAGGTTGCTTAATCTTGCATTTAACGTATGAGAATAAAATACTAAACGAATCATGCACGCAACTAAGTATGCTAAATTGTACGTGTGCAATTAAATGCCTAATTGATTTTACGCAGATGTTGTTTAATCAAGTTATTTTATCTCGCTCAAAATATTTTCTAACGCCCTCGATAAATAGTCTAATTTAATGTGGCGATTCATTTTGCTATATATATATATATATATATATATATATATACTATGATTAATTTTACATTTTATTTATCCTACGCTAACTCTCTTTCGGTGGCCTACTGCTATTTAATTCGTACACGGTTAGCAAAACTTATTTGTTCTAACAAAATCACCAGGTTGATACTTACTGACATTGGTATTTTATTTTACGGTTATATCTACTACCCATAATTATTACAAGATATTATTTCTTAAATCTTTTATCTACTTTCTAATTTTCTACACTTAATTTCTTAATCTCTTCCACCTAATCCCCTTTTTCCTTAATCCCTCTCTCACCTACCAATTCTCTGGCCGAACATACCCAGCCACACATCTGCTTCCCCTTCCTTTCTTTAATCCCTTCTCTCTCTCTCTCTCTCTCTCTCTCTCTCTCTTCCTTCACTTCCCCACCGAAGCACCCAGGTGCTATCTTCTTTTCTCTTCCATCCCATTTCTTTGCTCTGGAGGAAAACTTCGGTCGAAGCTTCCATGGTGCTTCTCCCTCCAACACGGCTCCCCATTGCGCCACTCCTCCGGCTACCTCCTCCGACTCGCCGGATTGGCTCCTCCTCTTCTCCGGCCGCTCGGTGCTGGCTCCACCACCGTCGCCCAGCCCTCACTTCCCCTGGCCCGGCTACTCCCTACGCCGCCTCCCTCTAGTGCTCCATGGTGGCCGGCAGATCGCCATCGCTTGTCGGCCTCGTGGCCACCGTGCGCCTCCCCGCCCCAGACGCTCTCACGCCTGTCTTGCGCCGCCCCCTCCCCGACACAGGTGGCCTTGGCCGCTAGCCTTACTTGCGCCCGTGGCCGGTGTTGTTGCCCACCATGCCTCCTCTCGACCTCTCAGGACTTGGCCGCCATCAGCTTTGGCCCTCCTCTCGTGCCTCTCCCCCCTCTAATTTCCCCTCTCTCTTCTGCTTTAATTCTGATTTCTTTTATGTGTTGAAGTTTTGATGTATCTTGTGATGTTTTGCTGATGTTGATTTGTGATGCTAGTAGTTTAAGCATGAATGCTGTGATGGAGGTGTCTTACAGATGTGCATGCATGCAAGAAGAAGGTTGTGGAGTGAGCTTCTGTCGGTGGTGGTGCTTGGCCTTGTGAGGGAGCTTGTGCTTGGGTTGCCCTGGTTGTGCACTGACCTCCTTTTCCTTCGGCTCTTTGCCTCCTTGATGCCTTGCTGGTTCTTGTGGTCTTGCTGCCTTGCTTCTCCTCCTTCGGCTGGAACGAGATGAAATGATGATGGCTCTAACGAGATGAAATGGTGATGGCTCTGTGGGAGGCAGTGAGGGGAAAGGTGGCTTAATGTGGGGGCAATGATTCCGGTTGTGACTGGTGGCTTCGGCAGGTGGCTTAATAAGGGAGGCGATGGTTTCGGCGGTGACGGCTGGTGTTGCTAGATGTGTGTGGAAAAATCTATCACTTTCTTGCATGACTTATCTAATGCCTGGCTTAGATTCGACACTATCTCTTGCTTGTGATCTTCGCTTGTGATCTTTGTGCTTTCCTGTGCAATTAAATGCTTCCCTGTGCAGTGAGGGGTTGGGTTAGGATATGTTGTTTGGTTTAGTTGGCTGTGAAGGGAATGAAATGGTGATGGTTTTGTGAATGGATGTGAAATGAGACAATACTTTATTTGGGAGAGGCTTTGACTACATGCAATGCAATACTTTTTTTTAAATCTTTTGTACTCAAAGCTTGTAATTTATATTATGGTCTGATGTAAATAATTTGTGTAATTAGTTCAACGATTGTAATAATGTTTTATTGTGCTAGTAAAGAATGTTTGTAAATGAATCTGAGATTAATAGATGATTTATTCTTGTGGCACTAATTCTTGATGTCAGTTGTTTTGATTTCTCCTAGACAATAAAACTTGTATGAAAACGTCCGGCGTTGTGATTAACACAACTCTGAGCTTACGCTTTGATCTTGCGTAAAAGAGTTTTATTTTACCGCTAATTACCACTTATCGATGATTAGATTAGTTTTAATTCCTCGGTTTCTCACAACTGTGCCACGCACACGCTGACGCGGTGTTGACTGGACCGCCACGCACGCGACATGCATGCACAAGGGCTGATGTGGCGGCTCACACGGTGAACACGATGGCGACACATCGACTTTGACAGCGACGAGGCTCGGGTTCCAAGGGTTTCAACGAACGGCAACGCTTCATCGGCGGTGAGTGGTACTGGCAGGTAGAGGAGACTACGGCAAACTCGTAGACGTGCTCACTTGGGCGAGAGTACGACTGACGCGACCGACGACGAGGTTTGAGCGGGAAGAGTCTTCGGGCTTGAAGGAAAAGGTGCTCCGATGGTGCTTTTGCGAGGCCAAGGGGTCTAGGATGAAGTTCTCATCCTTGTGATGCCAACGGCGGCGACGAGGAAGCTCGAGCGGCGCAGACGACGGAGAAATAGCTCGTCGGAGTTGGCAGTGGTGGCCTTCCCTCTTCGAGCTCTCTCAGCATCTAGGGCTTCGCGCTTGGGCTCTGGCAGCTAGGGTTGAGGTGCGCCGCTGTTACCCCTGCTCGCATCCGTGCCCCCCCTTCTCTCATATATATGACCAAGAAAGATATTGCACAAAAGATATGGACCAAGAAGGATGGAGAAGAGATGCCACCATCGACAAGAGGAAGAGGCCAACCAGCCCCAACTATCAACCATTTTTCTCGTTGGTTGCTGCTTCACTCGCTTGAAGGTGTCGTCGAAGTTGTCTGTCAACCGCCCTTGTCCAAGTGATCCTCCGCCTGGGTACTTGCCGGATCGAGGCTGAGGACGCCACGCAGTCGCCGGATCTATGGAAATAAGGGTGTGCCGCCGCTCGATCGAGGTGGATATCGTTGGATCAAGCCTGTCCCTCACCACTATTGTTGTTCAATGGTGAGATAGTTCAGCGACCACGGAAATTTGGCCATCGGCGGCGTCGAGGAGAAGGGGTGGATGGGATGCGACGAGGGGATCGGAGGGAGCGGGTGCTCGGGGAGAGAGGGTGGTTGGTCTCAAGGAGAAGGGGTGGAGGGGATGCGACGAGAGAGGGAGGAGGGGATCAAAGGGAGCGGGTGCTCGCGGAGAGAGAGAGAGAGAGAGCAGTTGGTCTCGCTGCGAGTTTTTCATGGGTGGGACAATGGTCCCGCGTAGGGGAATAAACTCCTTTTATTAGTTAAGATAAGATAAGATGGTTCAATTCGACACTTGCAAATTTAATGATGGCTATGTTTGGATGTTTATGATAATGGTAATGTGCGGGGATAGAAAAACAAACAACTTTGAATTCGTGAACATAGTCGATATACCAACATCAAGCTATGCGAAGAATGCCATCCAAAATTCTACACTAGTACTATTACTACTAATCTCAACTTTCAAGGAGTGGTAATTGTTGGACCGAAAAGGTGACTAGATGGGGGGGTGAATATGAGCACGCTCACTTTTTCACCGTAATTGAATTCAATACTAATTTTACTCCAATAGGTATGAAAGCTATGAAGATCAATATACAAGCACAGTGGAAGACTTGTATTGAATCCAATCAAAACCCCGAAGAGAAAAGACCAAAATCATCAAAAACTAGAAACCAAAATAGATGGGCGGTCAGACCTCTCAAATTGGCGGGTCGACTTTTTTGCCTAGCGGTTAGACCTCTCAAATGGGCGGTCTGAACTCCAGCACAGTGAACAGTGAAATCAGCCCGAAAACCAAAACTCAAATCGATCTAACTTTTGATCCGTAAGGCCAAACCTTACCAAATTTGAGACACACCTTCTCTAAGATATTGGGAACCTATTCCAATCAAGAATCGCATAGATCCATACCAAAGTTCCTATCTTTTTCAGTTTGAACGAAGGGTGCTCAAAAACCGAGTCAAAATCGAAATATGGTCTAAAGACTTGCTCGTGGGTGATTGATGATCAAGATGATCCTAGATGGGTTCCCACATGTCACAGCAAGTTAGATCAAGGCAAGAAACCAAGTAAAAACTCGCGGATCAAAGAAAGACTCAAAAGCATCAAATAGAGAGAAAGAAAGCAAATAGACTTATCTTGAGGAATCTTTCCTTGGATTGATTTTGATATGGTATTGGTTTACAACCACTTCATCAAGGAGGACAAAGACTCAATACATGAGCACGAAATCAAATCCAACTCTCTAGAACCCTAACCTCCAACTATCAACTCTCTAACAAACTAGGATTTCAAAACAAATGAAAGGGTTGAAGGGGGTGCAGCCACCTCCCTTCTCTATTTATAGTGGAGGCTTAGACCTTCTAGAAGAGTAAACCCTAATGGGCCCCCGTTAAGCCCACACACAAATGGGTAACACACGCACGCACTTTAAAGCGTCGTCTTCATCTCCTCTTGACCTAATCCACTTCTCCACGCACCGTCTTGCGCCGCGGGTTGGCAAAAGGTCACCCAGGCGGTATTTGGTAAAATTACCAAAATACCCTTCTCGATCTTTTGCAAAGACCGAGTCCCATCTTCGTGAAGCGCCCATGCTTCGCCATCAGAGGTTGATCCAACGGCTCTCATCATGTCGGCAAGTCTCCCATCCGGCTCCCACCGAAACCACCATGGCACTTGCATTGACCCCGCACCGCTTGATCAAACCCGTCAGACCGAATCGCCTGATTCGGTCACCTTTGTCCTCTTGCGCCATGCTTGACTCCATTGACCTCACCCAAAGATCCCGATCGTTCTAGACCTCACTCTCTAAGCTTAGTCCCGATCATCCTCATCTTGACCGACCGTCGTTGGCCTCTAAGCAACTTTGCACAACAAAAGACAAAGAAATCGATTACGGGAATAAGTTCTTCACAACTTGACCCACGTTAGTCAAAACATGCATCATGCAACACATATGCACTGAAACCCATGAAATTGACCTAACCCAACACTCATCGCCACTTTTGGCCGATGAACGAGAGTAAATCGGTCGATCGCCATTCAATGGCGGCCTAACCATGGCCGGCTCGATCATTTGGCGGTTTGATCATACCAACGCCGCCGGTCTGATCGCACTTGACCTGATAGCATTCTAAACTTCGACGTAAACACGTGTTTCGACAAACCGTTAACGACATTGCCAATTGTAACATCATCCAAAGATCATGAGCATATCCCCATGATATCCACAGTAATAGCTTGTTCTACCAATAGGATGGACACAAAATCTTAGTACCACATAGGCGAGGGTATGGTTTATTAGAGTTTTTGGCTAATATGGCACTATTGCTGGGCCTAATAATAAATTTAGCACCCTTGAAACCGTAATGCCAAAAATGGCACCATGGAGCTGCCTGCGGCCGACACGTAGCTAAGGCCGGTCCGTTTGGGGGTGGACTCCACGTCTACCGTTCCCCAAAGCTACTTTGTCCGTGCCCCAGGGGCACGCTGCAGTCGAAGTCAGTGCCCCTAGGGCATGGTATTGACATGTCGTGGCCCTAGGGACCAGACCCCCTCCCCCCCCCCCCCGCGGGTGTTTTTTTATTTTATGTGAACCTCTCGGGTGTTTTATGATTTCATGTAAACCTCTCAGATATTTTATGATTTCATGTGAATCTCGAGCGTAGGAGTCGCCTCTAGAATCGGTGTACTCTGACAATACGCACATAATGTATGCAAATATGTTATGCAAAATATGTATACTGAATATAGTACAACATAAGTGCACAACATCTTGGATACATACGCACATAATGTATACAATGTAAACATGGGCTATAATATGGCACACTCGTCTGAGCCACTCTTTGCTCACAGTGTCTGTGTCTATGTATATGTCTTGGTCTTGCGTTGAGCATGTCCTATGGGATACGTCAATCGGTCCAGAGAGCGCCAGACGCTCAAATGGCGACGGAGATCGAGTGGGCGGAGGTGCTTGACAAGTCGACTCGCCCACGGTGAGTCATCCAACATAAATGTCATCCAGGTGAGTCATGCCAAACTGGCTACCACCTGCCATCATATCCGTAATGAACGAACCAAGAAATCCGCCCCCGAATGCACGACCCCCAGGTACGATGTATGAACTTCCCTCGGTGCAGAGGATCTCTAGCCTTGACCATACGATGTACCAGCAACCCCAGGGGAGGTGGAGCTCTAGCCTTGGTACGGTACTCCGTATTGTTCAAAGTTCTTCTGAGTTGTAACATCCCAAAATTTGGGTTTTCAAAAATCTTTTGTGTAGATTAGGTTCCTTGAAAAAATTCACCAATTTTCCTTGAATTAACAAAGCTTAATTGGTAATTTTAAAAGCTAAAAATATTTAATTTGACTAGTGTAAACATCAATTAATGAAGCATTCCTTGTGTTCCAAGGAATTTTCTTGGATTTTTTGGAGTTCATTTGGTATTTATTTTGCCTCATTTGAATTTAAGCCTTTTCCTAAATTCCTAAATGAATTTCTAATTCAAAAAATCCTTCTAGGCCGAATTGGTTCATCCCACTCGTTCCCCTCTCTCTCCGACCCATCTTTTTCCTTGGCCCAACCAGCCTTTAGCCCCGCCTTCACCCCGTTAACTCCGCCAACCAACCTGGCCATTGCGGGTCCAAATTAGCCACTCCGAAGTCGGGCGGACTCTGCCACATCGCCGCGATTGTGCAGGTCAAGCACGCATCCCTAGGCCTTAAGTAGCCCACCCTCATGCGTCCTAGCTCTGCCTTGTGCAGCCACCTCCGTGCCCTAGCCACCGTCACCCCGGACGTCGTCGCACGCCACCATTCATGACATCTTCTCGAGTGCCGAGGACGCACCTTCATCGTCGTTCATCCGTCATCGAAGCTCCCTGAGCCACCATAGCCGTGTCATCTTGATCACCTCGGTCTCCTCCGTCGGTTGCGCCCAACCACCGAAGCTCCCGTGCACCACATCACCATCGCCACTTCTTCTTCCTCGACTCCGGCCACACCCACGCACCTGAAAATGTGTCCTTCGTGTTCTCCATCACTACGGTGAGTCTCTCATGAATTGGACCATGTCACCTTGTGTTCTAGCCCCTGATCTACAACTACCACCTTTTGATTTCGCGTTTCATCCACTGTACACCGAGATCCTCTTCTTCTTTCTCATCTCCAGTCGACCGCCTTCGCTAGTCGATTGCGTCCCCACCGGTGAGCTCCGCTACTCATCGACCACACCATCTTGATCCCCCGCCGTGTTCTACCTTTTGCTTCCCCTCCCATCGTCGGTGTGTCCTTCCTTATTGTCGCCATCGAACAAGCCATCAGCACCGCCACTCTTTTCCTTGTCGCCAGTGATAGCCGCCGATCCCCGTCGCCATATCTGTATCACCGAGATCACCTCCGTATTGTCTTTCTGTTTCACCTCTCTGCTGCCTCCGCCGTGGTCGCTAGCTGCGATGACCATCGAGCTCAGTGCGTCACCGCCTCGTTGGTGATGTGTCAATGCCACATCAGTGCCATCTCACCTCTCGGTCCTTCGTGTCTGCCACTTTGTGCCATGTCGCCGCCTCATCAGCACTGTCCTCCACCTCAGCCGTCTCACCTCGTTGTTGCCTCGTTAGTGCCACGTCATCGTTTTGTTATCTGCCACTTCAACATTAATGCACACGTGGCATGCCTCATCGTTAGCCGTGTGGCACACCTAGCCCAAATCCGAGATCGAAATTCCCATGGACTTGGTTCACTGTGAACCAACTCACTTGCATGCGGCCCCATTTGTCAGGTCAACCCTAGCCGTATGAACCCGGTTAATCGTGGACCAGCATGCTTCCGTGGACTTGGTATATAGACCAGTGGCCCTCATCCCATTTTTTTGAATTAATTTAATTCTTGATATTAAATTATTCTGTTGGTCCCACCTGTCAGTTTCTCTCTCCTTTTTTCAACATTTTCCTTCTCGATCAAAATTCTAAGAGCTCATTCTTTCTCATACGAACTCCGATTGAACCCATTCAAGCCTATAAATTAATCTGAAATCAAGACCTACCTTCTTGTACCATTCAATTTTAATTTGAAGTTTATTTGATTTGTCTTTGTGAATTTTATTTATTTTGTGCTTTTCTCTCTCGTTAGACGTTGTTGTCCGAAGGAGCTAAAGATCAAGAAAGTCAAAGATTAGAGATAAAGAGCAACAACATTGTTATATCAAGGCAAGTTGTACCATTGACCATGTTGAACCCAGTTTTACAAAAATTACTTTGATTCAAATTATTGCATATTACTTTGATTATTTAATTATTTAAATGTTTTGGGATTAGCTATACATCCATTTGATTATATCCACCTTGGTTATTGTATTACCATGATATTTTGTCACCCTAGCTTAGTTAGTTATTAGTTGGTATTATCATAACACCAACATGGGTTGGTTAGACACGAATATTCTGCTTAGCCATGCAACGGGTTATTAATATCGTTTTGAGTTGCAAATCTAAATTTGACCCAGTGAATATGGAACAAATTTGTGGAAAAATTGTGTGTTGTATGTTGTTACTCGTTGATGGCATGTGATATACTTAATCAACAGGGTAGGAAAAGATTTAGACTGAGGCAAGTGAAAAGGATTTGTGATATGGTGGAACTCAGTGATTGGGGAATGGAAATATGGTTACTTAGTTAGAATTTGATAGTCTTGCATTGGTCAATTAAGGACTTAACTTTGTGCACCATTGAACTAAGCCACAACTGTATGACCACATGCCTGGTATAGGACAGGCCTAACTTAGTAAGTTATGGAGTCTTGACATTGAATACTCAGGTAGTAGCTTAGGTGCTCGGTGATGGGTGGAGATGTGGACTACTCTGTAGGGTCATATTATAGACGGTTCATCGTTTTCATGTCCAACGGTGTGTGTCAGACCAATGAGTGAGGTTGGGGTCGGCAGTATGCACATCGGGACAGTCATTGTCGAGATGAAGTTTTAGAAAGGTTTTGTTGTGATCATCTCCGATTAAGTTGATTGCATCTTGTGGGTGAAGTGTATAACCTCTGCATAGTATTAACAATCTATTCGAATAGCCGCATTTGCGGTCATGGACATGCTCATGGATCTCACATGAGGGGTAGATTTTCTTAAAACAATTGGGAAGGGGCAACTGCGTGGTTTAACTCATGTGGCCGTGTGAAAGAAATTGATTAGGCTTGGTGAGCTTTGTGAAAATACTTGTTAAATTATTATTCTTATTTGTTTTAAATTACACTTTCAATCTATTATTCATACTCAAATACAGTTGTTTCTTTTATGCAAAAGAACCATAGATGTCATATCCTTTAAAATAAGCCATCATCTATAATTGCATTCTATAGTGCGACTTGCTGAGTACTCTATGTACTCACCTTGCTATAAACAATGTTGTTCAGTTGAAGAAGGCTACATCGGTTCATCATTAGTCAACAAGGTCTACTTCAAGGATCCTGGAGAACTAGATCGCGCTACCCAGTTGATTACTTGTGGGCATATGGATGGGCTTCACTAAAATTATTTCGTTTCCTACTGTTGTGGCTTATTTGAGATATTCACATTCTAAGGCATTAATTGTAAGTTTTGACCTTAAGGTTGTTACTCTGATAATTATTGTTAAGTTTTGATTTCTTAGCTATCTTTGCATATGGAATGATATTTCATCGATGTTGTCACTGTGTGCACTAGCATGATCCTGGACTAGTGCAGTGTACACAAAGGGTCCAAATTTGCATATTTGTATCCCAACATGAGCGTAGACCAGGGGTGGGCGCCCTAGGTGGTACACTCCAAATCTTGGCACCGTGTACTCCTCTCTAGCTATAGCTGGGATGACCACTTCCTCATCGGTTGATTCATCATCACCCCCACGCTCAACCGAAGGCTGCAAGATGGAATGATGTTAAACGAAATCAATAATCAGGACCTAAGCTGAACATCACATACCTCCCCAATGAGTAGAGCGGATGATCGATGGGGAGTGCTCATATGGCTGCCAGTCTGAGTAGGTTGTGCAAACATCGATCGCAGAAGTGATGCATCCCGATGGACGTGGAACTGGAAGGGGACATGATGTTAGCACAACCTAAGGCATAATAAATAATCAGGACGTAAATTAAACATGACTTACCTCCCTAGTCTTCAGTGCGGATGATCGATAGGGAGCGCTAAGACACCTGCCAGTCTCAATAGGTCATGCCGACCTAGCAGGTGAGCACGGTTGTGCCACTCGGTGCTTAGCCTAAAGGACGTTGCCTCTCGACCAACCGCAGCTCATGTTCTTCATTATTTGCTTGGACTCCGCCAAGATGGACTTGAGAGTATAGAGAAGCCCCAAAACGGTGTGGTCTGAGCTACAGATGGTAGAATCTAATGCGTGAGAGATCTGTTGGATTCGGTCAAACCGAAGTGATAAACAACAGTTGTTTAGTACCAAACAATAAAAATATCATGGATGAAGCGAGCATAGGTTGTGAGTGTTTTACAGTGTCGTCACGTCGCAAAGCGCTGTGTTGATCTAATGAGTGACGAAGCCTCTCCTCGTGCGTGACCATCATCTCTCTCCACCGAAAGTGGAACGTGTGCGTCTCGGGTCTCCATCTATCAACAAGTGCCTAGATGAGACTCCTTAGTCCTGTCCAGGGTGAAGTAATGGCCAACCTAGAGCATCCTCGCAAATGGCAACAATCACGTGTCCCGAAGGATTGTGACGTAGCGCGAGTCAAGGTTCCAATAATGCTTCTCTCACTTAAGCACCAAGGGGGTGGACCATCCCCGTCCCTGATGGTGCACAAGTTGCTCTGGTGATGTCCATCATAGAATGGTTCGAGTAGCTCCGGTAGAGGCATGACTTGCAAGATATGAAATACCGAGTCAGTTCGGAACAAATCGAAAGGCGCAAATTAATAATGACTAAATTATTTAGACTAGTTAACTACGACCAAATTAATTACGGCTAATTAATAATGGCTAAATTAATTTTGACTAATTAATTATGACTAAATTAATTACGACTAAAGAATAATGATTAAATTAATTATGAGTAAATAACCATGACTAATTAATTAGGACTTAATTAATTGCAACTAATTAACTACGCTAATTAACTAAGACTAAACTAACTATGACTAAATTATTTACAACTAATTCCATACGACTAAATTAATTACGACTAATTCATCTGCGACTAAATTAATTATGGCTAATTAACTAAGACTAATTTAATTATGAGTAAATAATAATGACTTAATTAATTACTAATAATTAACTACAACTAAATTAATTATAACTTAATAATAATGACTAAATTAATTATGAGTAAATAACTACTACTAATTAATTGTGACTATTTAATTATGACTAATTAATTAAGGCTAAATTATTAATTATGCCTAAATAGTAATGACTAAAGTAGTTACGACTAATTAACTACGAATAAATTAATTACGACTAATTAATTAGGACGTAATTAATTGCAACTAATTAACTAATACTAATTTAACTACAAGTAAATAATAATGACTTAATTAATTATGACTAATTAACTACGACTAAATAAATGATGACTTAATAATAATAATAATAATAATAATAACTAAATTAATTACGAGTAAAGAACTATGACTAATTAATTACGACTTAATTAATTACGACTAATTAACCAAGACTAAATTAATTAAGACTAAATGAATTATGACTAATTAATTATGACTAATGAATAACGACTAAATTAATTTAGCGCTAATTACACAATTAATAAAGATAATGCATAAAAGGAAAAATTATCTCGCTCGTGGTGTCGAACTTTCTGTACTAATACAACTGCTAATCACGGCTCTAAACACTCCTTAATTAACGGCGAAATCGAAACTCACTCACTCGCTCTATTCTCTCTGTCTCTCTACGCCGAGAAAGAATGAATGAGAGCGATAGCGAGAACGATCCGGATTTTAAAGCCGTCTTGAGCGAAATTTCGATCAAGCTATGGTTTATTGCATTCCTCCTGCGGGCTTTTTTTTGCATGCATGGACGTGATGGGATGGAGAGAATCAATTGATTCCCTCCCACGCGAGCATGCAAGGGGTGTAGGGTCGTGTGCAGCAGTAGGCGGCCCCATTCCCTCCTACATGGGATGCTTTGCATGCACACGAAAATTAAAAAGGTGAAGCAAGATCGTGCCCTAGGGCAACGAAGACGGCAGGACCGTGCCCGGGGGGCACGGACAAGCTAGGTCCGGCCTTGAGGGGCATGAACTTACTACGTGGCCCGCGGAGGTGCTGTCCGGCCCCTGATGAAAGGACGAGAGGAGTCCAGTCCCCTATGGCACGGTGGAGGTGAAGTCCGGCCCCAGGGGACCATACTTCACACGTGACGCTAGGTCCGATCCCCTGGGGGCTAGACTTCACACGTGGCGCGCGAGGGGAAGTCCAGCCCCTTGTGGCACGGTGGAGGTGGAGTCTTGCCCCCTGAGGGTCGGGCTTAGCTATATGTCGGCCGTCGGTAGCTCCGTTATGCCATTTTTGGCATTACGATCACAAATGTGTCAAATTTGTTATTTCGTAAGGAATAGTGCTATATGTGCCAAAAACTCTGGTTTATTGCCGTGCACCGCGCTATGCCGTACTAATATAACCTGAATAAATGCGAATAAAAAAACTGAATAAATGCGTGGGCTTGATCTGTGCTTACTCAACAACCAAAAACAGAGACACGGCGTGCGCACGATACAATTGGGCCAACACACTGACACCGGGATCCACCCGTCAGCAGTGGGCCACCCAAAACGACCCGGTCCATCCATCCTTCCCATCCCCGAGTCCCCAACCGCCAACCGGGGAACCCACCACGTCACGGCCGACGCGGATGCGATCCGAAATAAGCCAAAACCAAACCGACTCGGCTAAGAAAAGGCGCCACCCCTCCAGTCCAGAGCAGACCAGGCTAATCCGGAGACCCCAAAACAACGCGCGCCATGGCCATCACCCGTCAGAAATCCGCCTTCTTGCACGATAAGCAAGGAAAAGCAAACCGCGTCTGCAGCGGCAACGGAGCGGCCGGCGCGAGCTATAAAAATCAAGCAGCATCACCTCGCCGCGGTGCCTCAAACTCGATCCGATCAATCGGACAACCTGTTGCCTCAGAAACGCAAGAAAGGTTAGCGTGAGCGGCGCAGGGAAGGAAGGAGGGGGAAGGCACAGAGAGGAGCGGCAAGATGGCGCGGCGGGGCACGGAGGCATTCCCGGACCTGGGGGCGCACTGCGACAGGGAGGACTGCAACCAGCTCGACTTCCTGCCGTTCGACTGCGACGGCTGCGGCAAGGTGTTCTGCGCGGAGCACCGGACGTACCGGGACCACGGCTGCGCGCGGGCGACCGACCAGGGCCGCACCGTCGTGGTGTGCGACGCCTGCGGCGACGCTATCGAGCGCAAAGCCGGGGAGACGGAGGGCGACATCCTGGAGGCGCACGCGAGGTCGCGGCGCTGCGACCCGGCCAGGAAGCGCAAGCCGCGGTGCCCCGTGCGGCGGTGCAATCAGACGCTCACCTTCTCCAACACCAGCGACTGCAAAGGGTGCGGCCAGAAGGTGTGCCTGAAGCACCGGTTCCCGGCGGCGCACGAATGCACGGGCGTGTCGCCGGCGGGGGCCGCCGCAGCGAGGAGGGCCGGAGAGTGCGGCCGCGACGCGTTGAAGAAGGAGGGTGGCGGGTGGGCCCTGCCGCAGTATCTCCGGAAGTTTAAGATATTCTGAGCTGCGGCGCACGGTGTGGTTAATTAAGCTGCGTGTTTGTTGTAAAGGCCATGTGCGTGTTTCTTCGATGGACGATGGAGGAGCGTGCAAGAAAGCGCAACAAAACAGAACGTGCAGTTGCGGCATGTAATTCGTGGGAGGATTATTTCGATTTCATGCTGAAAAACTTCTTTGTGTAATTGCTTGGTGTACTGAAATATGCGTCCCGTTTTCACCCCTAGCCTAGGTGCAGGAGGAGTTGCATGGCAACAGTTGGGCTTCCTCGGCGCTTGGTGCAAATCGTACCGAGGGATTTCCGACCCGCTTGTGATTGAAACCCTAGCCATCCGAAATGGACTGAAGTTTGCGCGTAGGCAGGGATATCATCAGATATTATTATCAAGATGGAACACCAAGTTTTGGTGAGTTTGTGGGAGAGTCGTAAACCGACAATCTCGACGATCCTTTTTTTAGATGGAAGGGAACTCCCATTAAACGATTGGTCCGGTTAAATCGCCAGCCACCAATTGGGAAACAAAAACCGATGTAAAGTCTAGCCAAAGCTTAGAGACTTCCACCACAAGACCAGCACCAAAAGTAGCCAACTGTCCGCTACCCTATTACATTCACGAACACAAGAGACAACCCGAGTTTGAGAGCAGTCAGACAGCAACAAACTACGGCCTTCCTTGATCAGGACACCAACTTCTGAACGATCGAAATCTGTAGAATTCAGCACCCTGACCAAATTCGTTGCATCCGATTCCAAAATGATTCTCTCCATCCCAAGCTGACTCGCGCATTTGATGGCCTCCAGGATTGCTATTACTTCAGCATGAAAAGCATGCAAAAGATTCTGGGTAAACTTGCCCCTGCTGCCAAGACCTCGCCCTGCTCATTTCTGACTGAAAAACCCCATCCACCACTTCCAGAATTGTTATAACATGATCCATCGCAATTCAATTTGTAAACGAGGTCTGAGGGTGCCTTCCATTTTGCTTGGCTTTGGTTTGTCGGGCTCGGTACAGAGGTCTGCAGTTTGTCGAACTCAGTACAGAAGAAAGAAACTGAACATCAAATCTCTTCGGTGCTCCTTCTGCACTCCCCTGCATTAGCCTTGTTCCTTGCCGACCACCACTGCCATAACAATCTATGAAACCCTTGCAATTAAATAAAGAATGTGCATCATTTTCATCCAGTATTCTGCTTCTGCATATCGGTCACAGAGTATCTGTATCCAGGCCCATTCTCTTCACATTGCTTCCTCAATGGCAAGCTATTATGTGCTAATCTCCAGACAAGCTATTATGTTCTAATCTCCAGAGGAACATCTTAAGCTTGTTTGGATATTTGGTACCCCAGATCTCGTTCCATGGAAACACATTCCCCAGCTGGCCAGCTGAATTCAGATTTCCCGAACTAGCTGCATCTTTACCCAGCTTTGCATCCCTTAACGTGATACCCAACTCATAAGCCGACTTAACAGTGAACAATCCCTTCGGATCAGGATGCCAGGCTGACTCGATATGCATGGCATCCTCTTCGCAAAAGATATCATCGATAGGTGCTTCATCCCAGCTACCAGTACTAGGATAAATGAGATCTGAAACTTGGTCAACAACAATCTGCCTCCGAACAGTAATTGGTCGTCTAATCGATTCTCTCGGAATCCAAGGATCGTTCCACACATTAGTGTTTGTTCCAAAGATTCTCGACGCTCCATGATGATGAAGTGGATGAGCTTAGTTCGGGTTTTTCTTCCTTTATTGTTCAGTTTGCACGTCGTTCGGCAAACGATGAAGCTCACTATTGTGCTAAGTTCGTTTGTGCATATGCGGAGGCGGAACCGCAGGCTTGTTTGAGCATGTGTCCTCGTTTTCTAGTTCACAACATTCGTGCTAACTGTAACCACAACAATCCAAGTTAATGAAAGTTCGTTGCTCACCCTAAAAAAACACCATTAGGGAAGAACGAATAAAATTGAAGAAACATATATGATTTCGTTCTATGATGTCTCTAGATCGTAACAACATTTGGGAAGAAAAAGACAAAATTCTCCTGAAGGCCACATTCGAGAAACACAAGATGATGACTAATTGTCTATTTCTACCATCAAAGGTCGCCACGACATCAAGATAACAATGTTGCAGGTCTACGCAGTTGAGCTTGCTTCTTCAACTTGTTGCGGAAGCTTCTTTTTCTGCTGAATGCTCTCTCCTGTTTAAACATACATGTTCGTTTCTGTAATAATGTTTCTAGAACGAGATTGACACCATGTGAGATGATAAGAATAAGAGAGGCTTACCACTGGCTGGGCCAACTCCTCTGCTTGACGGACCGCTCTTACAAGATCACTATTTGCCTCTGTGTATAGGCTGGTCACTATGCCAGATTGGCCAGCTCTGGCTGTGCGACCCACCCTGTGCAAAAAATCAACAGCGCAGGCAGCAAACTCCGCCTACAGGTATAAACAGCAGCAAAAGAAGAAGAAAAGAATCCGATCAGATGACGTAAAAAAATCTATTGTGGTTGGGTTGATTAACCAAAGTTTTATACAATATGACATGATACACATTTTTGTATGAATCTGTACGATGATATGAACAAACTCTTGTAATTCGGTTGTATTGTGCTGACTGCTGACACCAAACGTAGATGACAATAGGTAATTTAGGAAGTTGAAGGTTACCAAGAGTCCAAGACTAATTGTGGTTGATGAGCAACAGGAAGACATTTTTCAGAAGGCAAAGTGCCAAAGTCAGATCATACCTGAATGACATGAGAAACATTTTGCACATCAAGCCCACGAGCAGCAGCATCAGTGCAAACAAGCACGCCACCATTTTCCCTGAAAGATTGTAAATTGTTTGCCCTTTCCTCCAGGGAGCTCTCACGATGGTACAGGATGCATGGAACACCAACTCGCCGCAATATATCAGAGACTGAATTAGCAGCATCAACAGTGTTTGTGAACACCATAGTTCGATTTGGACCAAGTTGTGGGTCATGAACTTCACTCTTAAGGCCATATTTCACTGCATCCAGAAGAGCATCGACTTGTGTATCAGCACTGACCTTTATCCATCTTCGCTCTAATCTGCATAAATAGTGCACTATGTATCAAATACGTGGAAGTTAAGGTGGGAATATGAGGTGACAAAAAACACATTTGGGATTCTAACAAAAACAACATTTAAAAAATTTAATACTAGTCAGAAATCCCCCATGCTAAGGCAACTGAACAAAACAGCCAAGCGAATCAAAGTAGAGTAACCACAGGACAGGGCATTCAGAAGCTTATAGTAAAACAGAGTGCATACCTAGGGTTGTGGCGGTGCAGATAAGCACCACTAACCCATACAGCATTAGGAAACATACGTTTCAGCACACCACCAGCAGTCTTTTTGCCACTTTGAGGAAGGGTGGCAGCAACAAAGACATACTGCTTGCTGCGCCTGTAATTTTTTTTAACCCTCCTCCAATCCTTCCTGCGCTCTCCATCATGAGCGTTCTCCACCTTGACTGGTCCATCTTGAACATGACCACCTTTATTTTTCTCGTCAACAGCACTAAATTCAACACTCTCGGAGTCTGAATCCTCATGATGTTCACCAGTATCTTCGAGTGATACTTCTTTTCCAGAATCTTCCGTCCTAGACAGTAGCTTTTCATCAAATCGCAGCATGTGGATGATACGAATGACCTGGTTTTCAAAACTTCCGCAAAGTAACATGTCTGCCTCATCAAATACCTATCCAAAATCAACTACTATTAGGACTCTCTCACAGTCTCAAGATCAAATATCATAATTTAAAAACTTGCTTTAAGACAAAAACGGACAGACAAAATTGGAGACACAGGAAATGTATGAAACAAGAAAAACTACACAGAAATTTGCATCTTAACTTGAAATTATTCCAGAAAATTTTCTTGTCCAAGTGTCAGGAAGAAAAAAAAATCTAGCCTAGCCGTGCCAGGTAGCTTCAGCAAATCAATTTATTAAACAAAACACAACATACCAAGATGATAGTACTATAGTACAAACAAAGTTCCAAACAAGTACTTACGATGAATTTTACACTACGTAGGAATCCCTCCCTCCGCCTCTTTTCTGGGTCATAGTCAAATAGATAATTTAAGAGAGCAGCTGGAGTGGTTGCAAGAATATCTGGGTGAACAGCTGGCCAACCCTGTGATGAAAATGTAAATTAAGAAATATAAAAGCAGCAGATGTTATACCAGAATAAGTTTCATTAATGCAGCATTTCAAGAGGCATTGTAAGAGTGCTGCCGCAAATAGGAAGTTAAAACAAAGACCCATGTTGATCATATAGTTGGGACTAAAGTGTCACTGGAAATGATACCATAATTCCGTTACATAATTTTTTTTATTAAAACAGGCATTCGGTTGTGGAATGTGATCTAGCTAATTTCATATTTATCCACAAAAATAACAAGAAAGATGGGATGAGTGTACCATGTTCTCAATTAGCAGACAGGATGGGCAGACAGAGCATACCTTTGGCCCACAAACTGCGGCAGCATGTTTTAGTGGTGCACCAGACTCATCTAGCAATGAATTAGCCATGCGAACGACTTGCTCACACAGCATGACATTGGGACAGAGGACCAGTATGGTGTTATGTGGCCCTGGGGCAATATTCTGGGCATTACCATCTTCTCTGGAAGAAGATTCAGAGCACAATTTTTCGACCAGTGGAACCAGGTAACCATGTGTTTTGCCACTGCCAGTCTCTGCTGCAACAATTACATCATTCGTCGTGAGAACATGTGGTATACAGGCTGCCTGCATTACAGAATTTGACGTTTGATGTAAGTACTCATTTATTGCAACACCAAGCTCTAATTCCCAGCAAGAGTATTATTACATTAACTCTACTAGTGCATAATTCCCAGCAAGAGTATTATTACATTATCATCAGATAGTTAAATTGATAGGAAAATGGCAGTAAGAAAATACTGAATTAAATTTCTATCAAGCCAAAAACCCCCATCACATTGAATATCTTGCAATAAGGGCAACGCCGGTATTTTTTGTAGAACTAGGAGTTAAAATTTTAACTGCTTTGTGAAGACATGAAATCATTGACAGCGCAATTGATTTGATCATGACATTATAATCTTACAAAGCCCTAAGTATGTCAGCTGAAATTTGCAGTGCTCAATTGCTTATCTAAGCAATCATTGCTTGCAATTTAAGTAAGTATATGATGCAACAAGTAGGATCTTCATCATAGCAGTACTGCAGTAGCAACGGGCATATGCAATATATCCTTCAGTGGCAAGAATGCTGGTAGTCTCCGGATATACAAACGGACTAAAATCTGATTTCACTTTCTAATTCCAAGAATAGCCCGAAGCCCAGTCTCACAAGCTCAGTCACTTCACATGAAAAGCGACATGACTAAATCATACTCATGGAGTAATTTTAGGACAACACGGTATAGAAGTTATATCTAGTGACTTACCTGCCGATGCTAAATAAGTATAAGACATTGCACGCGAGTTCTGACATTTCGTCGAGCACGTAGCATGCAGCGTCAATTAATCGGAGCAAGCAAACCTGGACAAGTGAAGGCCTCGCGAGGTTGGCCCCATGAAGGGCGGAGGCGAGACGGTCGGAGATGCCGAGGGACTTCCACGACGTGCTCTCCTCCGAGAAGAAACCGTCGCTGCCCGCGCCGGCGTCGTCAGCCTCGGCGGCGGCGGCCGTGGCGAGCGCGCGCGGCCTCGCGGCGGGCGAGAGGAGGCGACAGGGCCTCGTCGGCAGCGGAGCCGGCGCGAGGAGGGGAGGCGGCGCGTGGCGGGAGCGGAGGAAGCAAGGAGCGGGAGCCGCGCGAGGCGGAGCGCGAGCGGCGCGTGGCGGAGGTGGTGCAACGCCATCGCGATGGCGTGGTGGGGACGGGCTCACGGCCTCAGGGCTGGCCAAACGTGACGCCGGCCGGCACGCCACGGGCTCGGCTAGCATAACCCGTTTAGGCATGGTCTGTTCCGGCCCGGTTACTATCTATGATGTGCTGTACCAGGGTGACAGTTCAGACGCGGTTCGTCGGGCATTCGTGCCGTACCGGTCGGTCCGAGCCCGTCGGGCCAAGTGTGACCCGTTTGACCCGTCGAAACAAAAAAAATCCAGAAAAATATGTAGAATTCATAATTAGACATGAAAATTAAAAAAAAAAGAGACAATCATATTGAGAAGGTAATAAAGAGCTTTATTAATGTTCAACTGGCTACCTCGTTAAAACCTTCGCTAAGTAAAAACTCAAAATGAGAAAATATTGGCAAAGAAAAAAGAGTACAGCCTATAGCTCTACAATTCTACGTGCATGATACATTTTTGTTCTATGTGTCGGTATCACTGTCTAAGTACAGATTTTCGAACACCTCCGACAACTCTGGATTTTCTACAGAATATTGTGTTCGTGAATCAGCTTGTTCCCAGTCCTTCACAGTTAGAATGATCTCCACCATCTCACTTGTGAGACTTGTTCTTCTCTCCTACAATATTCTTCCAGAAAGACTGAAAGCAGACTCGGAGGAAACCGTAGAGACAGAAACAGTTAACACATCACGTGCAAGTATGGATAGCACGTGATATGTTAACTTATGGGTTTGCCACCATTGCAAGATGTCGAAGCCTTCTGAGTTGAAATCCACCGTATCGTTGTCCAGATAGGTGGATAGTTCTCCGCTCCTTGTAGGTCTTGGCTGAGTAGGTGTTGGTGTAGAAGAAGAAGAAGAAGCCCTGGACCTAGACTTGGACCTGGAGGAAGAGGCACCAAAGATCGCGCCCCATATATTTGTCTTCCCACTTGAGGTGGGGGCTACTGGAGGTCGTTGCGAATAGACTCCCCAGAACCTATTTTTATACCTTTGGTAAACCTCGTATAACCGAGAACGAACTTCTACAAAATAGTCAGTATAGTCTAGTCCCGTAGCATCACTAAGAAGATCAAGTACAGTACCAAATGCATCAATTTTAGCCCTAGGATTTAAAATAAATGCAAATGCATATAGGTAAGAGATTTTTCTCTAATATTTAAGATATTTAGATTTCAAGGAAACAACAGCATCGCGTAAAACTAAGTCATTTTCAAATATTTTCAATTGAGTATCAATCCGTAAAATAGTATGCACAATAATAGGAGATGTTGGATAGTAGACAGCGGACAAAGCAACAGTTGCCTCGTAAAAATTTCTAAAAACAACAATATCTTCTCAGCAACGAACCAATGTTGCTCAGTTAATAGTATAGTACCGTCAGTGCTAGGATAGTGCGTTTAAATAAAAACAGAAAAAAAACTCTTGTATGGTAAAAGATTCTTAAGCATGAGGCAACTAGAGTTCCACCTTACCTCCATGTCCAAACCGAACATTCTTGGACGTACACCCATCGCCCTGCAGAAGTTCTTATATTGTGCTATTCTTACGTTAGAATTATTCAAGAAAGAAATCGCATCGCGAAATGCTTTAATATACGGACTCAACCTCTTCAAACCACATTTGACTATAAGGTTGATAATATGACAAGCGCACCGTTGATGTAGCAAGAAGGAATCGGCATATGTACTCAACACTAGAGTAAGAATGTCCATGGCCCTAGAGTTTGAAGCGGCATTGTCTAAAGTAATTGCGAATATTTTGTCTGTAAGATGGTCTTCTACGACTTTGGTAATACAGTTCGCAATATTCTCCGCCGTGTGTGCTACATCAATTAATTTCAAAACTATAATCCTTTTCTCTATTACCTAGTCGTCATTAATATAATGCGCAACTACACTAAGGTAATCCTCCCTAGCCTGACCACTCCATATGTCCGAGGTCAGGTCAGGGCCACCGAAAATGTGCACGTACTAAATAGTTCCTTTATTTTATTATGACGTTCATTATAGTATTTCACTAGATCCCTAGTTGTTGTATGTCTAGAAACAGAAGAAAATCTAGCATTATGCGCAATCCTAATGTAATTTTGGAAAGAAGCAAACTTGCCAAAGCATAACAGTAAATCCTCAGAAGCAATTAAACGACAGAGAGATTGGCGGGCTACTTGAGGATTGTAGTCACAGCTAGATACTGTACCGTCGGGCTTATATTGCAGTTGCGTCTGCCTCATCATCAATCCTTGCTTGGTTCAACATCTTGTAGCATGCTTAATCACCTACCCCGTTCCACCTGTAGACTTTGCAGACAATTCATGACGACAAATTTTACAAATAGCATATTGTACCTCATTTCCCGCTGCGTCTTGCTTGGTTGTCCTGCCGAAATTCTCCCGCACTCCCGATGTAGACGACCTCGACCTCTTTGCTCCGGTTGCCGTGGAGCCTGATGCTGCTGTGGAGCCTGATGACGGAACTCCACCTTACTCCTCCGGTGAAACCTCCGGTTGGTTTGAGGTAGCCACATCCGCCTCTATGGACGCAATTTCCTCCGATGAAAGTCCGTAATCACCGAGAGCAAAGCTGTCGTAAGGACTGTCCATAACGAAAATAGCAAAAATCCAAACTAACACTATTACTCACTACTACAGGACTGACATATAGCAACACAAGTATGTGTTGCTGTGTAACACCCTGATTTTTGGCCCCTTTTTGAAAATTTTTAAAAATAAAAAGAACCATTTGGTTTTGGTTGGAATTCGAAGCTTAACCTGAGAATTTCGGAATTTGAAGAGTTTAAAATGACTAAACTAAACTTCAACTAATCCAAAGCTTAGTTCTTTTGGTGTTGCTCTAGCTCTCTAGAGCTATCTCTCCTCTTCTCCTTTCCTCTATCCTATATTTGGACATTCTTATATGTCCAGACCGTCCCTCTTGTTGGACCTCTGATTGTTGTTATTTCTCCCTTGTCTTTGTGGGTCTTTCCTCTCCCCTGGAAATCTCTCTCTATTGAGACCTTTTGCCTAGTCTACCTCTTTGGTCCAGACCACCTTTGGGTCGGGACCTCTCTAAATCTCTCTTTTGTAGTTTAGACCTCCTTGAGGTTTAGGCTTCCTTTGTAGCTAGACCTCCTCTGAGGTCTAGATCATCCTTGTGGCTTTAAACCACTTTCCTTTTTATTTGGGTACTCTCTTGAGATCGATCCTCTCTGTGTCCGACCTCCCTTTGGTTTGGGCGCTTTGGATCTCTTTGTTGGTTTGAATCCTTTGGTTCGGACCTCCTTCTGTGTTCGAGACTTTTTCTAAGTCTAGACTTCCTGATGATTAGACCCTTTTGTATGCCCGAACCTCCTTACTACTTGGACCTCACCTATGGTGCGGATCTCTCCTTTGTCTTGATCTATTTGATGTCTGTATCTCTGTTTGATCATAAACCTCATTCTTTGTTTGGGTATACTCTTATGCTAGACCTCCCCTCAAGTCTTTTGCTTGAGCCTCCCTCATGTTCACTAGAACGCCCAGTAATTCACTTGAATCCACTCGTGTCCAATTAGACCTTCTTTGCATTTGATTGAACCACCTTTGTGCTCAAAATGGACCTCCCCTGGTCCAGATTTTCTTCTCTGGCTTAGACCTCCTCAGGGTCTAGGTCTCCCCTCATAACCGCTTTAGTTCCTTTTATGCTCTTGTGAACCTCTCGGTGATCACTTGGACTCCTTTTCGCCCTGATCCTTATAACCTTTTCTTTGGAAAAGTCCTCCTAGTCTGTCTGGTATTACCGCCCCAACTCATGCAGATTACTGCTTTCTAGGACCTCCTTTCTTTGCCGATCGTGACCATTAGGATCTCCCCTGTGAGGTCCTAGCCATCAGATCTCCACCTTTTTATTTGAGCTTGACCTTCGGACCTCCCGTGAGTAGGTCGTTGGACTTCATGTCCAGAGGACCTCCTCCTGGTTGTGTCTGCTAGACCTCCCTGTCCTTTGACCTCATCCTAACCGCCCAGACCTCCTCCGAGCAGGCCTAGACCGTTAAGATGTTCCTTGATAGTATCTGAGCCATCCAGACCTCTTTCAGAGGTGATCTAAACCGCTCCAACCTCCTTTAATCATCTCTGAGCCGCTCAGATCTCTCTTGCTTAATTTCTTGATCGTCAGGACCTCTCCTGACTTTTGATCTTGACCATCAGACCTCCTCCTTATGAGATCTGACCGTCAGGACCAGCCTTTTGTGGGTCCTGTCCTCAGGACCATCTCGTGGGTGTCTTTCGGACCTTCTGTCCATGAGACCTCCCCCTTGTGTGTCCTTTGGACCTCCCCTTGCCTTGATCTTAATCGTTGGAGCTCTCTTGATTTCATCCCAGCCGTTGAGACCTCCCCTGAGTTGGTCTCACTCGCTAAGGACGTCCTAGACCAAATCTTAACCGCAATTTCATTTCAATCCTTTGAACCTCTTTTGTCCTTCAGGACCTCCTTGAGTCCTTTGGGACCTCCTCCTTGTTTAGTTGGATCTTTCCATGTCCTTCAGGACCTCTTCGTGTTCTCTAGGACCTCCCCCTTGTCTGGACCCCAACCGTCCAGACCTCCCTTGCAGAGATCTCAACAGTCAGGACCTCCCCAGGTCCGGACCTCCCTGCTGAGTTTTGGACCTCCTTTGGGATCAAACTTCCCTATGGTGTTCAGACCCTTATGGTCTGGACCTCCCTTTTGTGTTTAGACCTTTGTGGTTTAGACCTCTACTGTCTTTTGCACCTCATGTTCTTAGGACCTCCTCCGTGGACCTCTTCTGTGGATCTCCTTACAGGACCTCCTCTGTGGATCTCCTCGTAGGACCTCCTCCTTGGACCGTCCCCTTTGACCAAGCTGTTCACCCTTTTGACTGGTTTCCCTTGGCTCTTAAGTGCATTTGATGTGGGATGAGTAACATTAAATGCTGCCATCTACCCTTGTCCTCTTTTCTACTTTTTGTCACATCCCTTGCTTTCCTTATCCTTTTTCATACCTTGGGGGTGTGCCTTTGTACCAATACACTGAATTCGGTCACCTTCTTTCTATGATGCTTCTATTCTTTTTTTCTCCTTTAAATAGAGCACCGGGGGCACCCACTGCCTCCCTGTTCTTCATTTCGGCCTCTGCGCTCAGCTCTTTCTGTTTTAAGGAGCTCTCCAAGCCCTCTGGTTCGGACCCCCCCTGGAGCCCGAGCCCTTCACCCATCAAACCTTCTCCCAAGAATCTTCTCTGTTTCTTTCCTTTCAGTTTCATTCTCTGTCATTTACTTCTTGCTCAGTTCAGTTGGAAGTCATTTGGATCTTTATTTGCTTTGCTTTGTACCCGTGTAGATCTTGGCGTTCCAGAGAGCCAGAGCTGTGAGGAAGAATAGAATCTTAAGCTACCAAGCAAGAGGCAAGTTACACTCTTGATCATATTGCACCCAGTATTTTAAATTATATATGTTCAATTTCAAAGTATAATGCATGCTTATTTCTACCAAGTTATTTCAATACCTATCTTTAAACACATAGTTATGCCTATTTCCTTCATATGGCCAACTTTGACATTGAACCAAATTTGTTGTCACCTTAGACAAAATCTGGTTGATATAATAGTGTGAACCAGGAGCAATTGTAAAACCAAATGCTTAGTCTTGCTTAGACCAAAAACATTTGATTTGGGGAAATCTTTACCTTCATGACCAAATATGGTTTAAAATGTTTTGACCATGACATTGGGTTGTCATGGGAATGTGAATTATTGCTGGGGAAGCAAAAGAAAATGAAAACTGATTTGGACTTGGACGAATTGGTTTGCTTGATTGGTGCAATGTCTATGCACGGACTCTATCCTGGCTAAGGTGGAGGTCCAAGGGTTTGTGATTGTCGCCCAAGTCAGTTGAGGACCGGTCTTTGAGCCGCCAATGCTAGGCCTATAATGGGCTATGCCAAAATCGTGCAACCACATGTCTCCAGTGTGGGGTGTGGGACCTGGCTGAGTAATTTGCAAAGTTCTACCATAAGCTGCTCCATTGGAGGTGTGGGAGGTCTTCTAGGACCAATGGTCTTTTATAACCCATCGCTCCCATTTGGTGCAAGAGGGGCTTTCACGGATTGCGATCCATAGGAGAGTGAAACCTTAGCAAGGAAAGGCATGGTGGAATAATGCATTGTAAAAGCCTTGTCATGAACTCTAGACCTCTTACCTTCTAAGCGGTGAGAGGTGGCACCACAAGATGCCAAACAAACTAGAGGAATCATGTCATGTAGGTAAAGTGTACAACCTCTGCAGAGTTAAATCTATTCGAATAGTCATGTCCGCGGTTATGGACGTGCTAGCAGCGGCCACTCAGAGTTAGATATTGGTTTTGGGTTCAGAAATGTTTATTAAACTGTTTTGGGATAGCTATCCCAGGGGCCTTGGGCGGGGAGCCTAGTGACAGGAGGGTATCCTTCACTACTTGTGATGAATGAATATCCAACTGAAAATCAAGTTTAGAAAATGGATTTTATCTATTAAGTACCTGCTTTGGAACTTAGTATTTGTATTTGAAAGAAACTTGGCTTTACGCAAATTAACCATAATAAGCCTTCCATTGTGATATCCATTTATGCATGTCATTTTGTTATCTAACGGGTGTAACTTGCGAGCACGGTTGTTGTGCTCACTCTTGCTTGATGCTGTCTTTAGCAGGGTATGGAAGCCTTGGGTTGAGCTTGTTGTGGACCAGGTGGTCCTGGACCGACTAGGATACGCCCTCCAGTCGATTGCCTGTGGTGTATCGGGTGGCCCTTGTGTTTGTCTTTCATTATATTTTGTTGCTGAATTGTAAGCTCTCTTGTAAACAACTTCCTTGATATTAATAAAGCTGGTGTTGTTGCAATGCTATCACTATTGTTGCTGTGAAGAGCTAGCCATGATCCTTGGGACTAGCTCAAGATGCACAGGAACCTTGGAGCAAGCCAGGTCCTCCACGACCACCCTCGTGTGCGGATGTGTGTGGTTACAGGGTGGTCTCGATCCTCCACGACCTCCTCTGGTGGGTCGCGGTGGTCTTAGGATGACCTCGGACCTCCACGACCTCCTGATCCAGCCGTGGCAGTCTGCGGGGTGCTCCCTGGCTCCACGACCTCCTCGGGTTGTTCTCCGAGACTTCCAGGTGGTCCTGCTGGACCTCCTAGGAGGACTTGGTGGACTGACCGGGAGATCCTTTTAGGACCTCCTGGGAGGTCCTGGTGGACCTTCTTGGAGCTCTTAGAGGACCTCTCGGGTGCCCTAAGGTTGGGTCGCTACATGCTGTATGTACAAAAAAGTGTTTCTACTGATTCTAGCAACACAAATGTTAAGTGTTGTCATAGGTGGCGTTGCTAGGATGAGTCTGTGCAACACAAATTAAATGTTGTTATACATAAGAATAGGTGTTGCTGACATATGGGGCCTGCAACACATTTCTCTATTTATAACACACAGGTGGCACATATTTCAACAGCACTGCAAACACTTGTCAACAACACATGTTTGTTATCAGCAACACATTTTTATGCCCAGTTGCATATTTGTAGCAAATTCAACAACATAATGAAATAATAATTATTTTTGCAATTTATGGAAGTATACAAACTATTATCTCAATACTTTTCATTCAATGTTTGAGAATATAAAATTATACAACTCAATATGAGAACACCAAATTGCATTGCACATGGAAATAAATAAAGGTATTGTCATTCACATCATTCCATACATCAACCTGGAGTTTGTTGAAAATGCTAAACATGATAACAAGTCTAAATTGAGTCCTAAAAGCCAAACATAAGTATCGCTAGCTAATCTTCATGAAGTCTCTTCTTCGTCTTGATGAGTTGGTGAGGAATAGATCCAAATAGAAAATTCAACCATTAACCTTTTCAACTTTGCATGGACAACAATAAATTGTAGGGGTATAAGTATGTATGATATAGAGATAACTCATTGAAATTAAAGCAAGCCAACACAAATATACAAAAGTTGAAGGCCAAGCTCTTTTTTTTCCTTTTGCATCACCGATTGTCTTGTAGTGGTGCCATGGCCTTACCGACACCTCATTTTCTTCGTGGGAGATGAGCGTGGATTGCCCAACAAAGCGTCTTTCATGCGATTAAGAACGCTTAATGGCACATGTATTACATTTCATCACCTTGCTTTATGCACATTTCGGTCTCATACATAGCTTTTCATAGCAAGCAAGAATAAGAAGACGTAATATCGATCATACATGTATGATGTATGCAAATGCAATACTAGTGGACAAGACTAGATAAAAACTAAAGGATACTGAGCATTTATTTTTTTTAATCAGCGCCAAAAGGATGCAGGATTTGAGGCTTTGGTTTTGCTTGTCTGGGCGGAGACCCATTTCGAAGGGCTTTTGGTTCAATCATACCATGGCTAGTAGCTTGATCTAACTAAATACCAACATCTTTCGTACAAGAATACCAAATGTGCTTGTTCGGTTAGAAAGAACACATTACACATAAACTACTTGTATATATTTGTATTGTTCATAAGAGGACAAGTAGGGCGATTTGGTGCATACTTAATGACCAAACAAAGACTATGACCATACAAAGTGACAGTTCCAAAAGCTATTTTACATTGGTAGTATCCACTATCCACTGAAACCAAGGACATTGATGCATAAACAACAGATTTGCTCTCGACCGGGGGTCCATCTATGATAAACAAAGCGACAAATATCTAAATTATGTGCTAATTGGAATATGGACAAGTAAGGATGTTGACCTGGCTTTGTCTCGCCACGCCAGAGAATCATTTCGTGGATAATGGATTTGGAGAGAACCGATAATGTAATCAAAGGGACAAAAATATTAGTGGATAATATTCTCAGAGTGGAGATAAAAGAACAAATTTTGTGAGGAACAAAGCAACTAAAAGGAAGGGGCAAAGTGCAAAGGGACTTTGTATCAATTATTTGCAACATGTCATTCGAAAAATGAAGTACAAATCAACATATGCATTTACGTAGGTGCAATTGTAGAATTTGATACCACATTTTAACTATATCCTAGTTAAGTGAACCATTATCAAACTAAAACAGGCCTTGTTAACCTATATCAAACTTAGGGCTTGCAAAAATAACGACTAAAGCTCAACTTCAGACTAGTACCACATTCATGCTCACATTCAACATGATCCATCTGAAGCCCCCTTTCTTTTCTTCTTTGTTTTCCAAATGCAAGTACCCAAAATGAAGCCATCTAGCATATTCACGATTGATCATCGCTACAAGCAAAGCTATTGGTAATAATCAATTTAAAAGAGCAGAACAAGAAGGAAGGGCTCACTTTTGAACGGTGGTGGATCCACAAAGACATGCTTCGGAAGATCTTTGCAGAGAAATTTCACCACCGATCAGTATATTAAAATCTAAGCATCAAGTAAGACAAAGGTATCAACGGACCACATAAATAACGAAAGTTACAGCATCGACTTGGTCGCTATATATACCACCGGGTTTTCTAAGACAAATTCCTATAAACAATCACCTTCAGATGATTAAGCTTGACTTCACGCTAGAGGGGAAATGGAGCGAGAAACGCCAAACCCCAATACATTGACTACAAGCCATGTTAACATATTGATAGCGTAAAGCAAAATCACGAAAGTGAATTTTTACTCATGTGCCTAGTTAGAGGAAAAGTAATAAAAAACATAGAAACAATGAATATATCGATCCGTAATTGGACAACAGGTAATAGCGTATAGATGCGGGAAGGAGAATCAGATTCACGCATGACATATGATATAATGATATTATAAACATACCCTTGAGTAACACTCAAGTGCGTTAGCAAAATCCTTGGATTGAAAAGCAATGTCTCCATGGTTCTTGACAACAATACTATCAGACACTGGCGATCCATGGTGAAAAGATACATGTAGCTCTGTAAGTTCCAAAGTTTCAAAAGCATATGCAAGACATAAAATAAAGCATTGTCAAATGATCCTCCCTCTGTTACTTATCGGTTAAAGCAACACCTCGAAGCAAGGTGACAAAACATGGAAAAGCGAAAATGTGGCAAACATGGACCAGCCAGATTAATGGTGACAACAATCTTGTATGATGTATTTTAGATTGACTTGTGGATAAGTTATCTGTCATGAAAAGAAACAGCAAATGTTCTATTATAATTTAGGGCTATGACTTGGAGCTTCATGATAGCACATACAATTCATGATGCATTCATGTTCACGTAAAATTTCGCTTATATATATGAGACACTTACCGGTCTTAAGGTACTCGGAGGCGTGAAAGCCAAATTGGTACTATAGCTCTTCCCATCCTCGCTTTGTTCTTCATCATATCAAAACATGATAGTCCAGGGGTACCATCCTATAATTCACCGTCCAGAACACAAAAGAAGTTACATGCCTTGTATGTGAAAGCCCCAACAAACAAGCAACTAAGGAGCACAAGTCTTGACTCACCACATCAAAGAGGACCTCAGATGCATGCGTGTCGTGGCAGAGAGCTCCCTTGTCAGCTCAAGAAGATACTCAATGCTGTGCCACATAGAGTGCATTTCGTACCCTCATAGCCCACTCAATGGATTTGTCTCCCTGCCAAGCATAACCACCATGAGGACTCCTAATTCCACATGAAAGATGCATTTGCAATTAGGATTCAGCCAGGGGGAGAAACTTCAAGAAATTGAAGAGAGAGAGAGATAGAGAGGGGTGGAGAAGAAGGCATTTTGGGAAGAAAAACTCACCAGGGAGGCGCAGATGGCCATGAGTGACGCGGGGAGGGTGGCGACCGGTACTACTTTCATCTTAGCACAGCCCACGGGCACGACACGGCCCGGCTGCCCGCCCCTGCCTGGCCTGCCCGCGCCCGTCCTTCTTCTCCCCCATCTCCCTCTCTCGCGAGTGCCGCCATGCGTGCGGCAGTGCCGCATGGCTCGTCACCCCGCTGCCTCCTCGCCCCACCGCCTCCTCGCCGCCCCGCCACGCCACCGCCTCCCCGGCTCTCCTCGACTTGACTCGAGAGAGAGGGGGATGAGGGAGAACAAGGGACCGATGGCGAGATGTCAGCCTGGGCCACGCAGCTCCGTGCGCCACCGCCTCCTCTCCTCTGCGCCCTCCTTTTATTTTTGTCATTGTTGGGTGGTCATTAATATTTACAAAGGTGAACGAGTCGAACATGCTGGTGACTGTAGGAAGTTGTATAGTATCACTGTAAGTGTAGCTATAAATCTTGTATTTCAAATTAGTGGCACATGTAAGAGTCATTCTTCATTTTTTTCCTTTCCAGATATGGTTGTCGACTTAGCTCATTTGGTTGTGCAGTTAATCCATGATGTGGAGCAGAGCCATAGTAAGGGAGTTTGCCATGGTGAGAAGGGTTTGTCTGGGTTGCATTGGCAGTAAATTTGTTTTTCATCATTGATGCTTACACTGTTTTTTTTTCCTGTTAGGTGACATAAAATGTGAGAATGTGCTTGTTACTTCTTGGAATTGGCTATATCTTGCTGACTTTGTATCTTTTAAACCAACTTACATACCTGATGCTTGTTAATTCTCATTTTGCTTTCTGATAGTAAAAATCTCTTCTTTTTCCTGCTTTAACGGGGGCCAGGCTGATAAGGAGTTCAAGGTGGAGGTCGAAGCGATCGGTCATGTTCGGCACAAGAATCTCGTTAGGTTGCTCGGCTACTGTGTGGAGGGTGCTTATAGGTAAAATGCAATCTCTTCATCATTTGGTTCATTAGTTTCCAAAGTTCTCTTCTCAAATTTGTGCTTTGTTTTAATTAATGGTTGCACAGGATGCTTGTGTATGAGTATGTAGACAACAGTAATCTTGATCAGTGGCTTGATGGCGATGTTGGTGAAGTGAGCCCACCGACACAGGATATCCGGATGAACATAATTCTTGGAACGCTAAAGGGTAATGCTTCTTCACCGATACATCTTGAGTGGTTTATGTAGTGCTATTTGTTGGACTATGATTTTGATCATAAGTTATTAGTTTAGCATCAAGCGTACCTTCGGTTACTATGTTTGATGAAATTAAGAAGATCATGGGCAAATATAGGCCATAACCATTCTGATGTTAGAAGACAGGCGTTAGATGGCATGATTAGGTCTGTTTTGTTACGAGAGATGTGTCTTGGTTAGGATAATGGAGCCTAATTCTGGTGAGATTGGTTGTCGAAGGAATTCAGGTGCTTCATTCACAAGTTTGTTACGGCCTATTCCTTGGCATGCAAATATTCTCTTCTGAGAAGTTAATGAAAGAGAAGGTTGATTGTAACCTATGTTTAGCAGATATGTAAAAAACATTTTTTTCATCATGTACATCATGAGACATCATTTGAACCAGATTCTGATAATAATTCGAATTTCCCATCCATTTAAACAAGACAAAAAGTATGGAATTTCTCGGACATTGCATGTGCTTATCTTGCATGCTTTCTTCTCTTTGCTTTCCTGTTCCCAGCTTGCTTTATTTTAATCAAAGCATCCGGTTTGAGATTGTTGTGATTCGCTTCCTAGCATTGTAAGATACTGTTTGTAAATACTTGCATATATGTGTTTGGATTAGAACATTGCAATTCTGTTTACCAATCAAATCTAAACTAAAGCATCATGTGCATTAGCTAGCACTCTAGCTATTATATTCTTTGCCTGGAAGCAATATTGTTAGTGTTTTGCTTAAACAAGCTCAACTGTTCCTTTAAAAGATGGTTATGATAGCGAAATATCTGAACACTGACACCCAACCTCTTCCACCCAGGCTGGCCTATCTTCATGAGGGGCTGGATCCAAAGGTTGTCTACTGTGACATCAAATCTAGCAATATTCTTGACCAGCAATGGAATGCTAAAGTATCAGATTTTGGGCTTGCAAAGCTATTGTACTCAGAGAGAAGTTATGTTACTAGTTACTAACCGTGTTATGGGAATCTTCAGGTTAGTGTTGACAGTCCTTTCATACACAATGCTGCTCAATATACTGTACATGAAGTTAGATCTTGTCATGTGTCATGAATGAACCATTTGTTATGTTGCAGCTATGTGGCACCTGAATACGCCAGCACCAGAATGTTAAACGAGAGGAGCGATGTTTATAGCTTTGGTGTACTTATAATGGAGATTATAACTGGAAGATCTCTTGTAGATTACACTAGGGCACCCAGAGAGGTTAGCATTTTTGCCATTTTTTAAGCATCAACTGTACAATGGTTACTGTGTTGGATGAAATTAAGAAGATCATGGGCAAATATAGGCCATAACCATTCTGATGTTAGAAGACATAGGCGCTAGCTGGCATGATTAGGACTGTTTTGTTATGAGAGATGTGTCTTGGTTAGGATAATGGAGCCTAATTCTGGTGAGATTGGCTGTCGAAGGAATTCAGGTGCTTCATTCACAAGTTTGTTACGGCCTATTCCTTGGCATGCAAATATTCTCTTCTAAGAAGTTAATGAAAGAGAAAGTTGATTGTAACCTATGTTTAGGAGATATGTAAAAAACATTTTTTTTAATTATGTACATCATGAGACATCATTTGAACCAGCTTCTTATAAATAATTCGAATTTCCCATCCATTTAAATAGGACAAAAAAGTATGGAATTTCTCGGACATTGCATGTGCTTATCTCGCATGCTTCCTTCTCTTTGCTTTCTGTTCGAAATTTTGCTTTATTTTAATCAAAGCAAATTGGTTTGAGATTGTTGTGATGCACTTCCTAGTATTGTAAGATACTGTTTGTAAATACTTGCATATATGTGTTTGGATTAGAACATTGCAATTCCGTTTACCAGTCAAAATCTAAACTCAAGCATCACGTGCATTAGCAAACACTCTAGCTATTACATTCTTTGCCTGGAAGCATATTGTTAGTGTTTTGCTTAAACAAGCTCAACTGTTCCTTTAAAAGATGGTTATGATAGTGAAATATCTGAACACTGACACCCGGCCTCTTCCACCCAGGTTGGCCTATCTTCATGAGGGGCTGGAACCGAAGGTTGTCCACCGTGATATCAAATCTGGCAATATTCTTGACCAGCAATGGAATGCTAAAGTATCAGATTTTGGGCTTGCAAAGCTATTGTATTCAGAGAGAAGTTATGTTACTACCCGTGAGGAAGGGGGGCTCACGGTGAGGCCCTCTTAGAGAATTTGCTTCCGTGTGGAGTCCTTCAAAGCACGATGGCTGTATTTTTTATTCCTCCTGTGCAGCGGTGGCCCTCCTCCCGACGCCCGACTCTGGGACACACCTGCTCTCCATCGTCGGCCTTACTCTTCGCCACGCCACGTTCCCTCGCATCCGCTACCACCGCAACTTGCGCAAGACCGACGCCGAGCGCAAGAAGAAGCTTAATTCAAGTAAATGATTTTACCAATTTTATCCAAATTATTCTCAGAAGCTCGTTGCCATAGTATGCTTCTTTGCACATGCTGCACATTTTCAGTTTGCATCTAGAGATGGTCCACTACTTATGGGAGTGCCTATTAATTTATTGTAAATTGGATGAGAAATGCCTTATTGTTATATGACCTTGTTCGTGTATGTTTCTGTTGTAAAAGTTGCAAATGCCGCTTCATTTAAATGCTATTAATTCATTGTTAAAAAGGCTTATTGGTCTTTATTTTTGTCCCCAGGCACGGGGAAGAGAATCAATGGTTGCTGGATTTTATCACGAGGGCTATGAAGACCCATTGCTTATGCTTATGAGGAGAACTGTTCATGTTGGATTAGTTGTAAAGGTAAGTTCATTTTTATCTTGTGTGATATTGAGGGCTTGAACTTCATGTTACTGTTTTGTCGTTTTCCCCTATCTAACCAAAACCTACGATTTTATTTATGTGCATTTTCTTAAGAACTCGTTTGTAGAAAATTTTGCCTTCTTGAATTAAAACCATTTTGAGTGTCATTCCTCATGGATAGGACCTTCTCCTGATTTTTGGAACCAATACCGTTTATTTCCCTTTGTTGTTTTTGTTTAATGCAACGTCGATAATTAAATCTTCTTTGTTTTCTCAAATTTATTAGTTGTTACCCTGCTAAGACAAATTTATGGTACACACTAGGGTGAGGAGGTGCACTTTCTATGACAACCAAGGAAAGATCAGCTCATGCATCAAAAGGGCTTCCAGTGAACCATTGCTCAGGGTTCCGGACACCAAGCAGCATAAATTTCTCTGAGATTGACAGTACAAAAATGAATACCTTTTACTCTTTTTATTGATTATAGGTACTCCTCATATTCACAGTGATCACTAGGTGTATGTTGAGATGATGAAGCATTTATTACACTTTACCACTTATGTGGCCAGGAATTGTGCTACTGAAGTTAGGGACATGTTAAATGTTCTCACATTTGAGATTTGTACGACACCTTGGCAGTCCATTCATATAAAAAGAAGATGTTTTTTCTCATGGCATTGATAAGCTCAAAGGAAGCTACTATCTGGATAGTTTATTGTGAATGCCCAAGAACTTGGTTATGAAATGATTTCAGTTTGAGCTTATCTTATTTATCTTTCAGGTATTTCTAGAGAGCTTGAGGTCGTTGTAAATGCTCAGAACTTGGTTTTGAATCTCTGAAACTCCAAGAACCGATAGATTAGTAAGTCTTTTTGCCCACTACCGTGGTTCTTTGCTATCTTCATTTCATATTTCTATACCCCATTCATTTCCAATCAAGGATGGTCATTATCCATTCAACTCTTTTAATGTTTTGTGTTTACGTGTGTCACCCGTAATTGTTGGCGAGAGATGTATTTTATTTTAGCATAGTTATTATTTTTTACTTATCAGATCTCCAAACTGAATCGGGGTCCTCAAAACTTGGAGCTGGGTTTGGCGACCTTGACTGGGGGGAATAGTTCTTAATGCAAATATGGTTGACCACTTATTAGGTCAGCAATGAGCCGAGGATATCAACTCTGCCTTTGGGCCGGACAAGGAAGCCATTGACATGGTAAAGCTCGAGAAGGCTCATGAATTACATAAAAATCTCGCACAAAGTGTCCTAGCAAGCCATGACCAAGTGCTGACTGTACAATTTTGGTTTCCGAGTCACGGCCGAATATTATCTTACTTGAGTGCCTTCAAGTTGCTCACTTAACATGGAGAATAGCCGCTACGCGAGTACTCCCTTGCAAGGCCTTGTCAATAAATTAATTGAAACAGACAATAGTTTGTTGAAAATTTCAGCTGAGAAATACTTGATGAAAAACTTTTTTTAGTCATGTCACGAGAGAAGGTGATGATGTGTGTAAGCGTAACACATGCAAATTCATTCTTGAGATGTATGACCCACACTATATGCGGCGAGAATACCAATACTTACATCAAGACTGACGGGATGTATTATCTTGATTCTGTTCGTGAAACAAATGTGTAATTCTTTTTGTAATGGGTTACTCAGAAATCAGATGTTTGTTTGAAATGGCTTGACTATTTGTTTCTAATTTGCCCATACAAGAGCTGTCACTTTTGAGGTGACATACTAGACGCTACTACATTTCCATATCGTGCTTGGAAGAGTATCTCTACTACTTAAAAGGAGTTTATTGTCGTCCGTCCTTCCACACTCTTTCTTGTCCATCGTGAGTTCAATGCAATCAAAATTCTTGTTATGTATGCTTCTCGTATGCAACATGTAATTATGGACTTTCTAAAACTGTATAAATTGGCTGGCAAAAGCATATTCAAATGTCAACGTCATATGAGTTTTGTCCATTGGATTTTTGGTGTTTTGCTCTACCTTGTTTTCTTTTGAAGAATGCATCTGTTGAAGTGTTAAGTCAGAAGTGGTGGTTGACGAGAATGTATATGTTTTCTCGTAAGATCTTTGTATTTATAGACGCTATGTTGTTCAAATGTACTCTATACCTACCAAAACGGATTATAATACTTAGAAATTACATGTTTGTTAAGTATATTACTCAGAAATTATTGGTGCGAAGTATGAGTTTCTATTGCAACGCAAATGCACATAACTAATTTTAAAGAAGGTACACGCAAGTAAGTATTATATGCACGTACGTGGTACACATTTTGGTACACTTTTGTACCTTTTAGATTGCCCCAAAATATTTAGTTGAACATAGTAGTACCATACGTGTCCATCTTAGGGCATAAATACATCAATTTGCCACATTTTGGTACACTTTTGTCCCATCTTCTTTTTCTTGCGGGACGTGTCCTTTTAGCATATTAACTGAACACCATTGGGTTATCACTGCTCTGTTCTAGAATGACATTAATAAGTCAACAAGAAAACGGCAATTTATTTTCCCGAGAGGAAGATGATGACAATTTTTTTTGCATGAAATGCATAGAAAATTTAGTTGCATGCTAATGATCAAGATGAAGTGGCCGGAAAGATTGAAGGTTAGGGCTGAATATGAGAGGCACAACAGTTTAAATCACCTTCTTCTCTCATACATTTTTGCGTTATTAAAAATGAGGCATTTTCCCGTAAGAAACATAGAGAATCTATCCAAGCTGGACTTCACACTCCGTTTACGTTCACTGATGACGTGGCGGTATGACACCCATTTCTCGCGCACTCACGGTTGATCAACGCGCCCACGCGTAACGGTAGCGAAGGGGGCATTTCCGTCTTTCCACCGCCCCCACAAACCCCATAATTTCAAAATCCGCATTCCCCGTTCCCCCGATTCGATCCAACCCCACCACACCGACGCCGCCGACGACAGCGAGGACGCGCGCCGAATCCTAGGCCCCAGCCATGCGACGGGACGACGCCGGCGGAGGCGGCGGTACCGGGTTCCACGAGCTCTTCGATTCCGTGCGCCGGTCCATCGCCTTCCGGACCAGCGCCGCCGAGCCCCCCGCCGGCCCCCTCGGCGCGGGCGCCGGGGAGCGGATCAGCTCCTGCCTCCGCAAGTCGAGGGGGATGGGCCTTCTCGGGCTCATCTCCAAGAGCCCCTCCCCGCCGCGGCGCCTGCTGCCGCCGACGCTCGTGTCGGGCGGTGGCGGCGGGGCAGGAGGAGGAGGAGAGGAGAACCCGCCGATCCGGTGGCGGAAGGGCGAGCTGATCGGGTCCGGCGCATTTGGGCAGGTCTACCTCGGGATGAACCTCGACACCGGCGAGCTCCTCGCAGTAAAGCAGGTGCGGGGGTTTTGCGACGTGGCATTAGGTTTTTACGGTCTGGATTTTTTAAGGCATTCGGCAAAGTGACTTGTTCCTTTCTGTGATGTTCGGTTCCAGGTTTTGATCGGGAGTAGCAACGCGACGCGGGAGAAGGCCCAAGTGAGTAGCTTTCATCCAACCACCTGTTTGTTTGGTTATCAACTTAGAATTATGAGGCTTTTGTGTGATACGGGGTGCTCTTTGGTTTTGGATTTTTTATGGATAGGCGCATATAAAAGAGCTCGAGGAAGAGGTGAAGCTCCTCAAGAACCTGTCGCACCCCAACATTGTGGTGAGTGGTTGCAACACGGATTACAAATTGGTTTTTTAGGTAATTGCTAGGCTATTGTTGTTGTTTGATCTATTTTCTGTGGTTTGAGAAGAGGTACCTTGGCACGGTCCGGGAGGAAGATACACTGAATATTTTGCTGGAGTTTGTTCCCGGAGGGTCCATTCAGTCGCTTCTCGGGAATCTCGGTTCATTCCCGGAGGCAGTAAGTAATCATCAATCTGTGTGGTTTGCAATTTCGGTGATTGCAGTGCAGAAGGGACACTGATCCGTTGCATTTGTTGATCAGGTCATTAGGAAGTATACTAAGCAGATTTTGCAAGGGTTGGATTATCTGCATAGCAATGCAATAATACATCGAGACATCAAGGTACAATCTCTGAAGTGTGAACAGATAATAGCATATTTTTCATGCTTGATTGTTTGGTTGTTTTCCTTATCGTGATGATTCCTGGTATTTTGTCAAATTTCAGGGCGCAAACATTCTTGTTGATAACAAAGGGTGCATTAAACTTGCTGATTTTGGGGCATCTAAGCAAGTGGCGAAGTTGGTAAGATTGGAAAATTATGTTCATTGTGCTGTTAAGGTTGAGTATAATCTAGAGAAGTCATATGACCCAGTTTCTTTTTATCAAACTTGGAAAATAGAAGCCTTCATCTACTTGTCAAGACAGTTTTATTAAAATAGTATTCGCAACACAGTAGAATATTCTACGTTCTTGTTTGAGGGGTTTTCCAAAACAAGCCTATGAATTATTCATAAATCTCCCATGTTTAATTAATTCCATCTGATTATGAATTCTTATCTATTGCACTACACTACCAGTGAGGGTGAAGCATGAAAATTTGAGTTTGGTCCCATGTATTACATATGTATATAACTTAGGGTGTTCTTTGCATATTGTCTACCCTGTACATGTTATATTGGCCTTTGGCCCATTGGAATAGAATTAATGGTTCATTCCAACATGGTATCAAAGCCCATGGCTTCCTCTCCAAAAACACTAATCCTAGCCCCCACGTGACCACCGCCGCTGTCGTCGTTTGCTCCGCCCCATCTCTCCTCTGCTCCATGCGCCGATCCCTTGCTCCATCCCCTACTCCACACACACCTGAGCCTAGCGCCTGCTTCCCATGTGCTCGGTGACGCCACGTCCGAATCTGCCAGTCCATGGCCCAAATCACCATTGCCGGCCGGATCCATCTTCTGCTGCCCTTGGTACCGGATCATGTGCCATGCCCCCGCTTTCCTATGCTTCTGGCAGCCAGACCCCTATTCCTCTGCTCCCAGCCACGCCACCTTTCTAGGCCTCACCATGTGCTTGCCGACGCCTGACGACCTCGCCTCCGGTTCTGCCTCTTGGCCCGCCTGCCGCTGCCTCTTTCTGCCTCTCTGGTGCTGATCCTCTGCCTCACTCATGGCGCGCTCTTCCTCGGCTCAAGGCTGCGTCCCGACGTCAGACCGCCTTGAGCTCGCCAAGAAGGTTATTAAAGCGATATATGAGGCGGTGACTCACCACCTTTTTACCGTCGTAGTGCTTAAGGTGCGCGGCGATGCGACGCCATACACACATCCTAACCTAGTACTGCAGCAAATTTAATTAGCAATTTAGTAGCACATGAATACCTTGATGTTGCCGGTTCTTGAGTCTGTGTAGCACCATCGTCTTTCCAATTGCTCTTCTCCTATGTAGCATCCATCCTCCTTGCAAGTTTCAACATGTAGCTTGGTACAGTACATTGTAATAATTTATATTTCAATTAATTGAGTAAATATGGATTGAGTGACATACCTTGTTGATAATATCTCATCTCTTTTCTCCTCCCAAGCAACAAGCTACATGGAAATGTGAACAATGAAGTGAAAAACTGAGAATGAAATATATGATTACATGAATAATGAGCAAAATAACAAGCACGACACAACCAACGTAAGTCCATGACAATAAAATAAGTCCACGAGCTTAGAGTCTAATGGCATAACATAAGTCCACAACAATAACATGTCCAACTCTCTCATCGCTCAAAAGTCATCCATCTTAAATTCATCTAAATTAGTAGTAGTATCCATGTTCTCCCCATCACCATCTTTGACCACTGTCACACTCACATGTCGTCTGTCCCGGAACTTGGTTGCACGACAGAGGCTTGGGACTCCTTGTCGGTTATTTTCACAATTCACAATTCACACTCACATCTTCATCTTCTCCTCCATCATCTGCCCTTCTTGTACTTCCACAAAGCCTCTCGCATCTCTTTCATGGTTGATGTTGTAGTCTTGGCACATTTTTGAACATCTCCAAACCCACATGCAAGATGCTCCATAAACCTTTTGATTCCTCCCGATACCTTCCGCTCACAAAGTGAACATCGGACCAAATCTCGGTTGCCAATAACTGGCCAAAAGCCATACTTCCATCCCGGATCATTAGACTTCGCCTTCCTTTTTGGATCGGTCTTTGCCTCGAGGATACAATACTTGCACTTGCCATTTTTTTGCGCTTCTGCATTAGAGATTAGAGAGAACATAATTAGTAGCAGTGTAGCACAATAGCAATGCAAAGCATCTTGCTAATTCAGCACGGTAGCAATGCCATTACGAATTCAACACAACACGGAGCCGCAGAGCAACGCATAAATGCAGCAGAGCAAAGCAGAGTTCAAGACATAGATAGCCCTCCCTCCCAAAGAATGACCCGACTTCCTCCGGTTGCCGGCTCCAACCCTCTGGCGGTGACTGTTGTTGCCCTTCGATCCGCTGCTCCTCACTCCTCCAGCCTCCCACTCTGGGCCTCACTCCCGGAGGGAACCGGGAGGAGCACCTGGATCTGGAGCGCAGTGGAGAGGGTAACGCCGTGACGGGCCACGACGGGGACAGAGGCGCAGCAGTAGATGGCCGCCGCGTTGGGGATGGAGGTGGCGCAACGCTAGGGTTCAAGTTCACGCACAGGTTGGACTCTTTCCCTCAATTTTTCCCCGTTGGCCCCCCTCTGCTCCCATCTCCTTATCCCTGCTCGAGGCTGGATATGGCGACCACCTCAGCCGTCGCCACACTCCGCCTTAGAGACGCCACAGCGACGCCTTGGCCATGAGGCGGACACCATAGACATGATCGGCAAGGTGAGGCCGTGGCGCTGCCCTCCCCGACCGCATAAGCGTCGCTTAACGCTTAAGCGACGCTTTAACAACCATGCTCACCGAAGCCTCCTCTGCTCCCGACTGCCCTCGATGCCCAGATCTCGCTGCCCCAAGCCGTCCCGCCGCCCAGATCCGCTCCTCCAGACTATCCTCTGCGCCGGATCCGCCCCGTTGCGCCCCCGACAACATCGTCGCGTCCTCTGCTCTGGATCCCAAGCCCAACGACCGGGCTGCCCCGGATCTGCTATGCTCCGTCAGGATCTGGCCGTCGCCGACGCTGGGCCATCCCGACATCGCCTGCCTCGTTCCCGGGGGTCCGCCGCAGGAGTGCATGACGGGGCCATCGCCAATGGAGCCGCCACCAGTAAGACCTAGGATACCAGGTCCACCATCACCGAGGATGAGGCCCGGGATGCCACTGCCGCCCACCTTAATCCCGTCGCCGTTGCCGCCGCCCCTACGTCGGGCTCTGCTCGTCTGGCTCTTGCTTCTCAATAGGCCTCGCCTCCGTCACCTCTCTCGTTTAGTATCTTGTCTCTGTGGATCTTGGACTCTGCTGCTTCTTTTCACACGACACCAAACTCTACTTGCCTCACTTCTGTGAGTCCCACAGCTTTCCTGACACTGTTCAGACTACAGATGGTACCTCTCTTCCGGTTGCAGGCTGATGCATTCTTTCCACTTCTTTCTTTCATGTTCTTGTCGTCTCTCATGTTCCCCAGCTTACTATGCAACTTATGTCGGCCGGTCAGATCACTGATCACGACGGTCGTATTATTCTTGAGTTCGACTCCTATTTTGTCCAGGACTGTCGTAGGGGACTCTACTTGGTGCTGGCCCTCGGAGCCGTGATTCGCAGCTTCTTTGGGAACTCGACTGGCTGCACCTTCCTTCTGCTGTCTCCACCAGCCAGTCAGTCACTACACCTGTCTCTGTTTTTGCTGTGTCCTCTACTGCTTCCTTTGCTCAGTGGTACTATCGTTTGGGCATCTCTGTAGATCGCGATTGTCGTCTCTAGTAGGTCGTGGTCTTCTTGGGTCTGTTTCTGGTGACCTCTTTACCTTGTATGTGTTGCAAGCTTGGCAAGCAGTTATAGCTCCCCTATCCCTCTAGTGATTCTGTCTCGACTCGTCTTTTTGATCTTGTTCACTCCGACGTTTGGGGTCCGGCTCCCTTCGTTTTGAAAGGGGGTCATCAATACTACGTGATCTTTATTGATGATCATTCTTTTCATACTTGGATCTACTTCATGTCCTCTCGCATTCAGGTTCTTTTTATTTACCAGAGTTTTGCCACCATGGTCCACACTCAGTTTGATTCGGCCATTTGTGTTTTTCGCGATGATTTCGCTGGCGAGTACCTATCTGCTGCTTTGCGTCGCTTTCTCACTGAGTAGGGTACTCTTCCCCAATACTCTTGTCCTGGTGCTCACGCTTAGAATGATGTCTCTAAGCGTAAGCATCGTCACTTGATTGAAACAGCTTGTGCTCTTATGCTTGCCTCTTCTGTTCCACCTCACTTCTGGGCCGAGGCTACCTTCCACTGCTCTTCAGGGTTATACTCCTGTTGAGCATCTCTACGGTCGGGCCCTCGAGTATAGTTATCTTCGCTGTTTCGGTTGTGTTTGCTTTGTCCTTCTTCCGCTCCGTGAGCGCACCAAGCTGACTGCTCAGTCGGTTGAGTGTTTTTCTTGGCTACAGTTTTGAGCATAAGGGTTATCGCTGCTACGACCTTGTTGCTCGCCGGATGAGGATATCTCGGGACGTCACCTTCGATGTGTCCCGGCCTTACTACCCTCGCCCCTATACTGTTAGCTCAGATTCTCTTGTTGAGTCAATCTCCTTTCTGACTTTTCCTGACACTCAGCTTTCCACCTCTGTTTCGCTTCCGCATCCTTCTTTGCTTCCCTCTCCTCTGGAGTTTCTCTCCAGCTCTTTTGTTGAGCTTCCATCCTTTCCCTTTCACTACTCTTGCCGCTCTCGGCCTACTCTTTCTCCAGTTGAGTCTTTGTCTTTGCTGAGCCCTGTTCCCAGTTCTTCTTCTACACCCTTATTGGGTCCTGCTCCACCTTCTCCTCCCAAATATGATCTTCGTGATCGTCGCACTGTCAGGCTTCTTGAGCGCTATGGCTTCGCAGCCGCTGTTCTTTCTGAGTCTACGACCTACCGTGAGGCAGCCGTTCACCCTGAGTGGCAGCTCGCAATGTCTGAGGAGATTGCTGCTTTTGAGCGTACTAGCACTTGGGATCTTTTGCCCTTACTTACGTTTGTCACTCCTATCACGTGCAAGTGGGTATACAAGATCAAGACCCGCTCGGATGGTTCTCTTGAGCGCTACAAGGCTCTTCTTGTAGCGCATGGTTTTCAGCAGGAGTATGATCGTGACTACGATGAGACATTCACTCCTATCGCTCATAAGACCACTGTTCGCACTCTCCTTGTTGTGGCCTCTGTTCAACAGTGGCCATCTATCATCTGGACATCAAGAATGCACCCATCAATCAGCTGGACATCAAGAATGCATTTCTCAATGGCGAGCTGCATGTGGAGGTCTACATGCAGCCGCCCCCTGGTTATTCTGTCCCTGATGGTATGGTTTGTCGCCTTCGCCGCTCTCTCTATAGGCTCAAACAAGTCCCTCGTGCTTGGTTTGATCGCTTCTCCTCTGTTGTCACTGTTGTCGGCTTCTCTGCCCGTGATCACAATCATGCCCTCTTGGTACACACCTCTCCTCGGGGTCAGACGCTCCTCCTCCTATATGTGGATGATATGATCATTACTGGAGATGACTCAGTACACTGTCTTTGTGAATGAGCGTCTCAATAAGCAATTCTTGATGTCTAATTTGGGCCATCTTCGTTACTTCTTTGGGATTGAGATCACTTATATATACCTAAGGGCTACTACCTCTCCCAGGAGAAGTACATTCGGGATATTCTAGTTCGCGCTTGTCTCACTGATTAGCACACAGTGGATACTCCTATGGAGCTTGGTGTTCACCTTCGGCCTACTGATGGTGAGCCTTTTGAGGACCCCACTCGCTATCGTGATCTTGTCAGGAGCCTCGTCTACCTTGATATCATTCGACCTGACATTTCTTACCTAGTTCACATACTGAGTTAGTTCGTCTCTGCTCCCACTCAGCTCCACTACAGTAACCACCTTTCTGCGATATCTTCGTGGGACCACCACGCGTCGCCTTTTCTTTCCTCGCTCCAGTTCTTTGTAGCTTCAGGCATACTCTATTGCGACCTGGGCTAGCGATCATTCTAATCGCTGGTCTCTTTTTGCCTATTGTGTTTTCCTTGGTTCCTTTTTGATTGCCTGGAAGATCAAGAAGCAGACTACCATTTCCAGTTCGAGTGCTGAGGTTAAGTTGCGAGCCATGGTGTCGTTGACAGTTGAGATCACCTAGTTTCAGTGGCTACTTGAGGATTTTGGTGTTTCAGTTTCTACACCGGCTCCTCTCTTATCAGACAGTACTGGTGCGATCAGCATTGCTCGAGATCCAGTGAAGCATGAGCTCACCAAACACATTAGAGTAGATGCTTCGTATGTGAGATCGTAGGCGCAAGACCAAGTTATTGCTCTTTAGTATGTGCCTTCGAAGCTTTAGTTAGCAGATTTCTTCACCAAAGCAGAGACTAGAGCTCAGTACAGTTTCTACCTCTCCAAACTCAGTGTTGTTGATCCACCATGAGTTTGAGGGGGATTGTTACATATGTATATAGCTTGCGGTGTTCTTTGCATATTGTCTATCATGTACATGTTATATTTTAAGGGTTCATTCCAACACCATGCAGGCTCACATTGAAGAAATAAGATAGTGTTTGCTGAACTACTTGCAATTTGTACAATAGAAGAAAAAACATGTAGGAGGGGGGGGGGGATGGCACAATACGGCTATGTTATAAGAATGATAATGTTTAATAAAGGAAAAGTAAGTAGGTAGATATGTAGCTAATGCTATTATCATTACACTTGATACTTATCAATCATCATATTTCTAATTCTAGTGATCTGGCCATGGTTATACATTGCACGTGCATATCTTGGTTAGTCATTTTAGTGCAATATCAGCCTATCAAGTACTGGGAATCTGGAATGGTCCCCCATTGCATATGATTAATATGTGTGGAGCTCAGCCTTCTATACTGATGGGTACTAACTTTACCAATGAATTTGATTACTGTTTCGTGGAAAGACTAAGCATGTACCATGTTCTTGAATAACTGTCCTCATGTTTTTGCATCATAATTGCGTACAACATATCGCCTGCTGAATTTTATTTGTTATTAGAAGATGTGATAATCTTTAATTATCTTCGTCGCCATGTATTTCTTTTGTTCAAGTTATTCCCATGTCAACGCACTTACAACAATATTCCATGCTTTGTCAGGCTACTGTGACAGCAGCTAAAACAATGAAAGGCACGCCACATTGGATGGCACCTGAAGTCATTGTTGGGAGTGGGCATAATTTGTATGTTGAGAAACTCTTCCAGTGCCTTTTTTTTGGGCAAGGCCCAAAAGTTTCTCTCATTTTGCTATAATTGATCTCAGAGGAATATATTTCTCGAGTTCTACTTGTTTGTACTGCTTTAAGAAATAAGAATGCTAAAAGCTTCAATGCTATCCTAGAAAGTGAAATTTTTAAAGGAAAATGTGGTCCTGATTTGGAACTGTCCACTACTAGATTTTTGGGAGAGCACAAAAGCACTACTCAATAATAATATATGTACTTCCTGAACTACGTAAATTGTGCCAGTATGAGTTGAAAATTACTCCTCCCATTTTGTAAATGACTAGTTATGTGATATTTTTGTCCTAGCACAGAACAAGCTGAGCAGCAAACAGCAACAATATTTCTTATTGTGAAATAATCAGCAATTTTTTAATTTCTCTTTTTAATATACCCACTTGCTGTTGTCTTCAATTGATTCTTATGGATGTCTAATTTGTACCAAACAGGGAAGTAATCTATTGTGAGTTAAAACAACTATTTTAGAATAATGTCATTTCTCTATTTGTTCCTGTGTTCTCCTAGGCGCCCACCTAGGCCGCCTAGGCACTAGGCGCAATCCTCCCGTCTAGCCCACCTAGCCGATTTATCCCGCCTAGGCAGCCGCCTAACCCCACATAGGCAGCGATTAGGCGCTTGACGCCGGTCTGCTGTCCGACTAGCGCGTAGGGGAACACTGATTTGTTCTTATTTTGTGAGTTGATCCTTACCCTTCCAATCTCTCAGCTCTGCAGATATCTGGAGTGTGGGATGCACAGTCATTGAAATGGCTACTGGTAAACCACCATGGAGCCAGCAATATCAGGAGGTAAATTTTGTCATCTCAGGCACTGAAGAAGTTGAATTTTTTGTTATTTATTACACTAACAAAATCTTTTTAGGTTGCTCTTCTATTTCACGTTGGAACCACAAAGTCACACCCACCAATACCTGAACATATCTCGCAAGAGGCCAAAGATTTTCTGCTGAAATGCCTGCAAAAGTATGCCTATGATTGTCATCTCTTTCACTTAGCTAATATTTCCGTCCCAAAGCATCTTATAACTTCATAACTTCTTGCAATTGAAAACTACAGTTCCTCAATGTCTTATCTGGAGCCTTGATTATTTTTTCTTCTTTTAGGGAACCGGGGCTGAGGTCTACTGCGTCAGATTTATTGAAGGTATATTTGCATTGTAGCTAGCAGTATTTCTGTGGTTCAAAGTGTATGATGATGTTATTAATTTTTTTTGTAAATTTGTGTCGTGGGCGGGGGGCCCAAAGGAGCCACGGCCCATTAGGGGGCTGCACGTGAAGTGATGTAGCGTTCAACACCATGTGACTGTAGCAATACCGCACGTGAACAGCACCCAAGTACTGTAGCATTAGGATTAGGAAGGGATCACCTACCTCGTAAGAAGTGATGTAGCGTTCAACAGCACGCGACTGTAGCAATACCGCACGTGAACAGTACCCGAGTACTGTAGCATTAGGGTTAGGAAGGGACCACCTTCCTCATAAGAATATCTATTTCTCTAAATAGTTGATTAGTTTCCTTATATAAGGATTAGTTAATTGAGAAGGTCATCTACTAGTTAGGAAGGTTATCTATTAGTTAGGAAGATCATCTATTAGATTGATCTTATCTATAATTATTAGAAGAGCTCTCTATATAAGGAGGTCTATTGTAATCATTGGCATTAAGCAAGAAAGATGAATTAATCTAGTCTTCCTTCCAAAGTTCTATCATCCCAATTTATAGTCTAATCTCTCATCCTACCAAGTCGACGCCGTCCGACCTTCTTCTAGCGGTGTTTACCCTGTTATGAAGTAATGTTCGTGACATTTTGGTATCAGAGCCAACGTCTTGACTTCTGCTGATGAGAATTTCAAGGTCATGAGGGTCACCCTCAACGAGATGAGTGCCGGTGTAGATGACATGAAAGCCATCTTGGCAGACATGGCGGCTGTGGTAGCCAAGCTGATTGAAAAGGAGAGGAAGAAGGCACAGGCAGCAGCTGCTATGCGATTGCACAAACGGTCTCTGATTTCGCCTGTGACTTCCGCATCATCGACCTTACTGTCCGTGGTTGCACAAACGGTGTCCTCGCCGAGGAAGAAGGCTACTGTCCAACGACTGCCTTCTCCACGCGCCCGGCCGATGTTGTGCCTTCGTAGGTACAGGGCGTGGAGGATGTTAGGACCACGACAACGTCGCGTTTTTTCCACCACTAAAGAGCGTCACTGCTGCTCCACGCGACTTGTCCATGCTGCCGTCTCTTACAATGCCAAGGGACCACAATCCTCGCTACTGTCTATTGGAGCGTTGTGGACCATCTTCCATGCGATGTTCCGCCGGTGCCACGACCTCTCGTCAACATGGGGACACCTCGGGTTGCAGCCATGGTCGACGCACTGCAGTTCGAGGATGACCTGCTTGTCCGGGAGGGATGAGGCGTCATGGGCATGGCCTCAGGGGGAGCTACGGCCATGCAAGGAGGTTATTATGGGCAGAAAATACTATTCATGTGTACTGTTCATGCGCGTGAACATGCCCGAACGGATTAGATTAGTTATTTCCTTTATATTAGGAATAGTTAGATTCATATCTTTATATTAGGAATGATTAGATGCATATGTTCATATTTAGAAAGTATAGATATTATCTTATCTTTAGTTGATTGGTTGCATTAGATATGATCTCGATCTTGCGATACACCTCCTGTGTCGTCAGACAGTATCCCGACACGATCGGATACTGGATCTGACCCGATCTGACCCGACGTGTCGGGAAGTATCGAATTCTTTTATTTTTTTAAAAAATTAAATGCATTTCGACACGCCCGATACAATCGATACGCTCGGAAAGAAGCCCGACCACGATCAAAACCATTGTTCTAGCCAAGCCCATGGCAAAGATACCAAAGCCGAGGAAGCCGGTGTGCCTTGTCTCCGTCTTGTGATCAAGAAGAGGGACCGTGCGGTGTCTTGAGGCGGACGTGGCGACTGCGACTGACGCCTCCTCCGCGCCACCTCCTCCGAGCGATCAAGGCGGCGAGCGGCCATTTCCTCTCTGTATGACCGGCGAGCGGCGATTCTGCCCCTCCTTCCTTCAGCACGCAGGTGCTTTTCCGGCTATGGAGGAAGCCGACGGAGCTCTCTCGGCAAATGGCGCCTCCAACAAGTCTTTCTCCTCTCCTCTCTCGGATCTGGCGTTGTGGGGAGAGAGGCTGAGATGTGGGGAGAGGCCGGTGGATTGATTTGAAGGTGAAGTGGGAGAGGCCATGGATTGCTAGTGTTGAGTGTTGATTTAATGGTGTTGATGATTGGGGATACTAGGTGTTGCTTCTTTGTTTATGCAGGTTTACAAATGGAGTACATTTACATACATACATGGACAAATGGAGTACATTTAAATACATACGTGGACAAATTTGCATACATTGGTAAACCCTTGACTCAAAGTCTCAAACTTATCAAGTATCTTATTTTATATTTTTACTATTTTTAATATATATATATATATATATATATATATATATAGACACATCCGTATCGCCGTATCGGGTTTTTGGGAGAAATGGGGTATCACCGTATCCGTATCGCCGTACCGGTATCGCGTATCGGTGCATCCTAGGATATGATAGTTTCCATATTATTAGGGGCTAACCTCATCTATATAAAGAAAGGAGCCGCACCATTCATAAGCAAGCAAGAAGAAATAATCTATAGCCTCCCTCAAAGTTCATCATCCCAATCTATGGTCCATCCTTTCTCCTAAAGCCCCTCTCCTTCAGCCGTGCCGTCCCGACCCTCCTTCGTATGGTAGCTACCCTGATGAACTAAGGTTTATAACGTGTCATGGGCAAGGACCCAAGGGAGCCATGGCCCATTAGGGGGCTGCACGGGAAGTGATGTAGTGTGAACAGTACCAAGCGATTGTAGCAATAACGTGTTCACATGTGTGAACAGTGTTCGAGTACTGTAGCATTAGGATTAGGAAGAGATTGCCTTGCTCAATAAGAATATCTATTTTCCTAAATAGTTAATTAGTTTCCTTGTATAGGGATTAGTTAATTGGGAAGGTTATCTAGTAGTTAGGAATGTTATCTATTAGTTAGGAAGGTCATTTATTAGTTAGGAAGGTCATTATTTAGATTGATCTTATCCATAATTGTTAGAACCCTCTATATAAAAAGGTTAATTGTAATTGTTGGCATTAAGCAAGAAAGATGAATTAATCTAGTCTCCCTCCCAAGGTTCTATCATCCCAATCTATAGTCTAATCTCTCATCTCACTAAGCTGACGCCGCCTGGCCTTCTTTCGGCGGTGTATACCCTGTTATGAACTAAGGTTCGTAACATTTGGTATCAAAGCCAACATCATGGCTTCTATTGCTGAGAATTTCAAGGCCATGAGGGCCACCCTCAACGAGATGAGTGCTGGCGTAGACGACATGAAAGCCATCTTGGCAAACATGGCGGCTATGGTGGCTGAGCTGATGGAAAAGGAGAATAAGACACGGGCAGCTGCTGATGTGCGATCTGCACCGCCAGAGCCGTCTCAGATTTCACTGACAACTTACCCATCATCAACCTTGCTACCTGTGATTGCACAAATGGTGCCCTCGCTGAGGAAGAATGCTACTTCCCAGCGGTTGTCTTCTCCACGCAACCGGCCAACGCCGTGCCTTCACAGGTGCGGGCCGTGGTGAGTGCTAGGACCACGATAGCGTCGCGTTCTCCCAACCATCGGCGGGAAGAGCGTTGTTGCTGCCTCGCGCTGCTTGTCCTTGCCAAGGTTTTAAAAAGCGGCATGGTAAGCCTGATATTCAGCCGAATAACAGGAACAGGTCCCCTTCCCTAGTCGAATATTGCAAAACGACGTACTTAACAGGTTTACCAGGTTGTGCGGACCGGTTATTCGGATATGTGGGCCGCTTACTGTATACCAGGCCGAATACTAGGTGTATGTATGACGTATTTGAAAAACACTAGCAATTGGGCTTTACTAGGTTCCGGGTTCACTTGTGGTAGGCCCAACAACAAATCACCGGTCTGCTTGTTGGCCCAACAACAACTAGCAATATCCTTCCGTCCTTTGGTCCTCCTTCCTTCAGCGATTAGCGATCGAGAGCGAGAGCAAAAAAGCTAGGTCTTGGCGGTGGCTGCTCCCACTTCTGTAGTGGGCGGCGGCCATGGCTTCCTCTAGTGACGGCACTATTGCAGGTACCACAGCTCCCTCGTTCGGGAGGTGTGAAGTGTCATGGGCGTGGGCCTAGGGGAGCCACGACTCAGTAGCGAGCTGCACGCGAAGCGATGTAGCATGAACAGTACCATGTGACTGTAGCAATACCGTGTATGAATAGCATTGGATTAGGAAGGGATTACCTTCCTCAATAAGAATATCTATTTTCCTAAATAGTTGATTAGTTTCCTTGTATATGATTCAGTTAATTGGGAAGATCATTTATTAGTTAGGAATGCCATCATTTAGATTGATATTATCTATAATTGTTAGAAGAACCCTCTATATAAGGAGACCTATTGTAATCGTTGGCATTAAGCAAGAAAAAAGATGAATTAATCTAGTCTCTCCGCTCAAGGTTCTGTCATCCCAATCTATAATCTAATCTCTCATCCCACCAAGCTGACGCTGTCTGGCCTTCTTTCGGCGGTGTTTGCCCCGTTATGAACTAAGGTTCGTGACAATTTGACTTCTTAAACATTTTCTTGCAGCATCAATTTGTTACAGGAGAAGTGGATGATCTGCAGCCACTCATTCGTGCTGCACACAGGGTTAGATTACTAGCATAATCTGATGTTGCTCAATCCACTTGTTTGACTTAAATAATGACTTAACCTTTAAACAATGATACAGGAAACCACCGTTAATGAGCTTCCTGCACATGACACATCAAACGACTTGTAAGTGACTTCTGTAATTCCTGAGCTCGCTGTATTCTCCATCATCTCATTTTCGTTTTCTGTTTGACTCTGCCAAACTATTTAACTGCTTCCAGGGGTTTGAATCATTCTGGCAACTGGTCCACTAATAATTCCAACAGATCATCAAAAATCAAACCCTTGTGGGAGGGTAGCTGTGATGACGATGACATGTGTGAGTTTGCCGACAAGGATGAGTACCCAGCAGTTGGATCTGTAAGAACTTTGCTTCAGCTGTTGATTTTTTTAAGCATTTCATTTGAGCTTTTACTATGAGTTATTCTGTGCATTTTGAAAATCACATTGTGAATCAACTACCTTATGTCCTTTTGGTCGCTTTCCACTCCTGCCAATTCCAGAGCTATAATCCTATGTCTGAACCATATGATGACTGGAAAAGCAAGTTTGACATAAGCCCAGAGCAAAGTTCTCATCAATCAAGGGAATTTGGTGGATTAGCCAAACATGCTGAAAGCAGCATGGCTGAAAATGATTTTACTTTCCCTTGCGAGGGAAGTTGTGAAGATGACGATGTACTTACAGAGTCAAAAATAAAAGCATTTCTTGACGAGAAGGTACTTAGCATTTATAAGATTACACAAATTCGGTACTTTACTGCTAGTACTTAAATGCTATTTATTGGTTTTTCTCGCCAGGCCCTTGATCTGAAGAAGCTACAAACACCTTTATATGAGGAGTTCTACAATACAGTGAATGCTGGGAATTCTCAGGGAGTTGATCAAACTTCTAATGGAAAATTCACAAATAGTCCGAAACTGCCCCCTCGAGGAAAGTCATCTCCAAGTAAGATGAGAGGAGGTCCAGCAGCCGCACCAACTTGTGATAATTTGAATAATATGACACCTGAAAGCTGCAGTAAGCAATTTTCAAGTGGCAGTGTAGAGAGCAGCCGAATTTTGAGAGAGATAGCTTCTCCTCAACTCAATGAGCTTGGGGATAAAATCCCTATTGATGTCCAAGAGAGCCCAAGGTTTGTTTTGTTTGGTTGCTTTGAAACTGAAATTCTATTCTGCGAAAACCTAACCACCCTAACCGAAGCTGAAGGACTGGATCTTGAATTCATTGCAAAATGCTAGTCTTTTTTTGCCAGTTTGCTTGTAGGTGCATTGATTCTCTGCTATAAACCAGCACAATGATCTAATTGGGAAACTATTTCTGTTAACAGCATCAGCTTCGCTGAAAGGCAGAGGAAGTGGAAAGAAGAGTTGGACCAGGAGCTTGAGAGGGAAAGAGGTAAGCAGAACTTTGATTAGCTAAATCAATTCACTCGTGATATTTTGTTAAATGTTGATTTAATCTGTTAATTCACCAACAGTGATGAGGTTAGCTGGCTGTGGTAAAACACCATCTCCAAATAGAGGGCCCACCGGGAAACGAGAGCGTCATCCTCCCGCCCATTGAACAAAAAACAACACTCATTTCTTTATTTCATCCCACAGAACAACCAATGGTAACTATACGATAGCTATTGGTGGCAACAGCAGGATAGTCTGCAAGGCCCCTGATCGTTCGCCCGCCATACATGGCGAAGCTAGATGGCTGCCCAATCGTCTTGGTGGAAGTAGATCTACTTTGAAGTGGATCGTAGAGAGGGGCAGCCATCATGACTCATGATCAGGATCATTGTCGCGGTACTGCCGGGATAGCGTTGTTGTGCTGACAGTTTCCTGATGCCAAGGCTGCATTTTCCATTCTTTTCAGTGCTATCTGTGCTGTTTTAGTCACATGGTTTATATCGAGAACAAAGTGTTGTATAAATTTTGGGTTTGTAAGCGAGATGGTGGCGTGGGGGCCTGGTTTTGTATGGAGCTTGGTTTTGAAAGCGTGTAATAAGCCAAGTAATGCAAATTATGGAAGATTTCGTTTGTTGACTCCGAGCTTATCCCCAGGCTGGTAATTACGGAACAAGGTGTTGTATAAAATTATGCAAATTATGGAGTGTGATCGTCTTCTTCATTGTACACTCCGTGCAGTTGTAATCCTGAAAACATGCTGTGTGTTATTCATACTAATCTCTACTGTCCGGCGGGTGGCTACAGGCCCTTTTGCATCTTACGATTTGCAACAAGTGGTTAACAATGATAAGCGTTCAGAAAGCTGTTGTACTTGCATGTCTAGCTAGTAGCTGGTTTGAAGAATTTGAAACTTATATCATGGACATGGAGCTTTTCTTCGTGCTTGTAAACAACTCAGGGTTATAATTTGAATGCCATGTTGTACTTGCATGTGGAGTTGTAGACAGTATTATACATAGGGACAATCGTTAAAATGCCATGTTTTACTTCTGCTTTCTGTAAAATGCCATTAAATTTGATGTAATAGCCTATTTGCCACATCTTATATTTGCATTTCATCAATTTGCCATTTTCAAATATTTTATTCTTATTTCCGGTTTAATGGCCTTGGCCCACCCGTGAAATGTCGGTTTTGCCCCTCCTTGTATGTATGCGTCAGAGTCCACACGGGCGACGCTCGCTGAGCAGCTCGCTGCCTCCTCCAACCTCCGTGACCTCCTCAAGCTCCGTGACGACGGCAACGGTGACGGGAGACAGCTCGCCGCGGAGGTGACGAGGATTAAATCTTTATGTATTACTTTAATACATAATAAAAGATTATATGTTTTCATGGTCGTAACCTCTAAGGCTCACGACCTCCGTGGTTGTAAGGATTCCAGATGTTATATCAAGGATACCTTAGTCGGACGAGACCTTGCACCGAGTCCCCGACGAGATGACTGCTCGTAGAAGCTACAAACTGGCATCCGGATCCAACTCCGGGTATATTCCATACGGTGTGATGAATGGAACAAATGTTATATTTGGTTCATACCACACGACGTTTCGTAATATAAAGACACTGACAACAACCACCCTACAATTGTGTGTCTCACGGACACACAACCACCAAACGGTTGATACTTTGTCAACCGCTGCCTCCCTCCGACCGGACGCTTCACTTCCCAACAGGCGCCTCTTCAAACAGCACTGCCACCTCTTCGACGGTTACTTAAAGATGGAGCGCGGAGGCATGAAAAGATCAGACTGCATCGGATTGAAGCGCTGCAATCAGCATTAGATTCATGTTTCAAGTCTGATTCTGCAATTTAACAACCATTATGCTCAGTGTAATTAGGATTAATCCACCGCCTCGTCGAAGGCACCCCCTGTAATAGCCAGTTCATAGCAATAAAAGAGCAGTCCCATTCTCTCCTAGGAACTCTTTGCCATTTTCCTCTTTTCATTTTGTAATATCGGCAACTTGATCGTCGATAGCTGGCGCCATCCGTGGGGAAGAAGGCATTGAGTTCTTGAAGATTACTTCGCTCAAGCATTCCTCATTCACTTACTTTGCTCCATTATCGCTTATGCGAACATGGCGGGGACTTGGGATGAGAAAAATTGGTTCGACCTGGTGGACTACTCCAACCTCGACATGGACAAATGCTTCCGCGCCATGGAAGAAAACGGGATGTCATCATCCTCCTCCTCTTCCATCGGTTCGCCAGTCGTAGAGATTGATGAAATCGACAGGATGGATGAGGATACACCGCCATCAATAATGGCGCTTTCAGAGGAACCGCTCGTTCCGACCAGCTCGGAACGTCCCAACACCTCTGCAAGCCCAGTCGATACGACCGGCAGAAGCAGTAATGGGAGCCCAGCGTGGCGACCAGAGAGTCCAAGTACTCTCGATATTGTCATGGGCGACCAGTATTCACCAATAGCTCCTACGTATTCTGGGGGCCAAGCGACATCTGGTAAGGGTATCGATAAAGTTATCACCGATCGTTGGCCAAGTGGGCATGGTGAGACTCAGCATACGATTGGCGGTCCGCCGGATCAGGATAAATCCACCACAAAGCCCGCTAGAGAATCTCCGACTGCTCTCCATCGTGGAAGCTCCTTGCAGAAGCGCTGGAAGGCTCTCCCTTAGCAACGACGGGAGTTCCTTGGAAGATTACTGTTGGTGCCACGAAGTCAACACAATCAGATATACCAATCCGAATGCCTTGCACGATCCTCCACGGGTAACTCGCCACTACGTGCTGGTGGAAATGGTATGAGCGCTCAAGCACCAACTACCGGAGGCAACCGAGCTGATGGATGTGCATCAGTTAATTCACTTGTTCCTACCACGCCGTGGATAAGGAATCAGGCAGGGCCATCCAGGAGGTCGAGGGATAACTCGACTCATCGGACGCCCATTGCAAGCGGAAGTCTGCCACGACCTTCGGTAATGATACAAAACCTGCAATAAGTTCGGGATATTTTGAATAACCCAGACCCTGCTTTAGCGAGAACTCCAGGTTATGTCCAGCTTGAAGATTAGGTATTGTAAATCCTCCAACAAACCATGCAACATACAGAAATGTACCGGGAGCAGAGGAATTCACAAAGTCATACAATGACCTCGTCCCAGTGCTCCTCTTTCAGTAGAGGACAACATGGTCGGGTGGAGGATCGAGCGACACCAAGGCCCCCTCGTAGATTCCGACCAAGAAATCACGAGGGAAGAAGGCTCTTCACAACAGCCACTCCTCCTCCTCACTAGGAGGAACGACCACTTGATTCAGGCGATCTCAGGCATCATCTGAACCAGGTAGGTGGTCAAAAGTGTTATCATAACGTCCATAACTGGGTTGGGGCACTGAATCCCAGATATGCAAATATGAGGAATCGATCCCCGACTGACTATAATCTGGCTCCTTTTCAAAGAAGGTGCCACGACCCTATTACAGGCTGCCGAGTATTCTCGGCGAGTCTCTGTGTTTGTTGGCGAGCATGTGTTCGACTCACCAACATAGAGAAGTTCAATGGGACTCAGAACCCATTAGAATTTCTTCAAATTTATTTTACCGCCATCAAGGCTGCTGGCGGTAACGATAATGTAATGGCAAATTATTTGCCCATGGCCCTTGAAGGGTCTGCTCGGTCGTGGTTGCTTAACCTACCGATTGGATCTATCTATACTTGGGAGCACCTCTGCGATACTCTGATCGCCAACTTTCAAGGGACGCACGACCACTCCGGAAAGGAGGATGATCTGCATCGGATGAAGCAGAAGACCAACAAAACTCTTCGACAATATATCAAGAGATTCAGTCAGGTTCAAAACTCCATCCCAGAAATCGCAAAATCTTTTGTCATCCAGGCCTTCAAAGCAGGGCTGAGGAATCACCGGTTTATGGAGGATATTGCAATAAATCCTCCACGAACAACTGTCAAACTTTTCAACATGGCAGACAAGTATGCGACCGCTACTGAAGCGGTCGAATGGAATGAAGCTATTGATCGGAAGGACAAGAATCCCCAGTCGGATCTAGAGAAGTGGGAGAAGAAAAGCAAGAAGTCTCTCAAGAATAAGAAGAATCACAAGCCCGACAACAAGGAAGTCCTTACGATTCCAGAAAAGTATACAAAGGACAAGAAACATTTCACTGGTCGGAAGAAAGCTAAGGCTCCGACCAGTGACTTCAAGAGAACTAAGAAGTGGTGTCCACTTCACAAAGCGGCGGGGCATGATCTGCGCACCTGCCGGGCCTAGCAAACTAAACTGGAGGATTACTACTCAAGCAAAAGCCCCTTCCCCTCCATAACAGAACTCAGAGAATCAAGCTCCAAGAAGCATAAAGATGGCGATGAAGAGATGGATTACCAGGAGCCACAACATACGATGGATATGATCTTTGGAGGATCCTCTTCGTACGATTCTAGACGTCATCTGAAGGCTGTGGAACGGGAGGTCAACCTTGCCGAGTCTCCAATCACTGTCAAGCCATCTAGGTGGTCAAAAACCGTGATCTCCTTCAGCAAAGAAGATAGCACATCCCGTCGACTCGACCAGGTAGGTTTCCTATTGTAGTTGAACCTGCTATTAACAATTGTAAAGTTAATCGAGTCTGAATAGATGGAGGTAGTTCTTTAAATATTCTATTTGCGGGAGCATTGGAAAAGATGCAGATCCTAAGGTCCAAGGTGAAACTTGTGAAATATGCCTTCCACAGCATAGTTCCTGGTTCTACCGCCAAACCGATAAGGCAGCTATCCCTACCGGTTACGTTCGGAGACCCGACAACTTCCAAACAGAGAAAATTCCGTTTGATGTGGTAGATTTCAAAACTGCATATAACGGAATCCTCAGTCATCTGGCTCTAGAAAAATTCCTAACAGCCACACACTACGGTTATCAGAGTCTAAAGATGTCAGGACTGAAAGGTGTCATCATGGTTCAAGGAGACCGAAAAATGGCTTATGCATGTGATCGGAAGTATTAAGAACTGGTCGATGAGCTTGCGACCAGGGAAACTAATCCGTCTAACATGCAGGTCAAGCACTCGAGGCCAAAGATGACGCCAAAGCCTTTCGATCAGACCAAGGAGGTACTGCTCGGTAAAGGCGCTCCTCCTTGAGGCGTCAACACTCCGTCTGGGTCAAGAAATGCTGATGCGTCCAACCAAAAGGTACTGGTCAAGGCAGGACTCAACCTCAAATAGGAAGAGTCACTCGTCTCCTTCCTCCGAACAAATCAGGACGTATTCGCCTGGCAGACGTTCGATATGCTCGGAGTCTCCAGGGAGGTGATCGAGTACAGGCTAGCTCTCCAGCCTGACAAAAAAATAGTCAAGCAGAAGCTATGACGTTTCGCACCTGATCGGAAGGAGGCAATCCAGTCGGAGATCAATAAGCTCCTCAAGGCTGGGTTTATTCGTGAAGTCGACCACCTAGAGTGGCTCGCCAATCCCGTAATGGTTAGAAAAAGCAATGAAAAATGACGAATGTGTATTGACTTCACAGATCTTAATAAAGCTTGTCCGAAGGATGACTTTTCCCTTCCACGTATTGATCAACTTGTAGACTCCACTTCCAGATGTGAGTTGTTAAGTTTTTTAGATGCATACTCAAGGTACCATCAGATTAACATGAGTAAAGAAGATAAAGAGAAAACTTTCTTCATCACTCCATATGGCACTTACTACTACGTTAAGATGTCATTTGGTCTCAAAAACGCTAGTGCAACTTTCCAAAGGTTGATGCAGAAAACCTTTAATTCTCAGATAGGTCAAAATTTGGAAGCCTATGTTAATGACTTGGTCATAAAAAGCATCAACGCTGGCGACAATCTTTCTAACCTACACGAGACTTTCAATAACTTAAGAAGGCATAACCTTAAGTTAAATCTAGAGAAGTGTGTGTTCGGAGTTTCATCTAGAAAGCTTTTTGGTTTCGGCTAAAGGTATTGAAGCAAATCTAGTAAAAATTTCAGCCATCGACCAGATGCGCCCTCCGGCCACGAAGAGAGAGGTCCAAAAACTAACCGGGTGTATGGCAACGTTAAGTCGTTTCATAGTATGGTTAGGTGAAAAAGGACCCCCTTTCTTCAAACTCCTCCGGAAACACTGAAATTTTGAGTGGACTAAAGAGGCAGACGACACTTTTGAAGAACTTAAAAAGTACCTTACGAGTGCCCCAATCTTAGTCTCTCTGAGATCAGGGGAAATATTGCTGATTTAGGTGGCTGCAACGCCGCAAACAGTCAGTGGTGTACTGGTCGTTGAACATGAAAACATCCAACGACCAGTATATTACGTAAGCGAAGTGTTACATAGACCAAAGGAACGGTATCTGCAGGTACAAAAGCTGCTCTATGGTCTCCTTATGACTTCAAGCAAACTAAGACATTACTTTTAGGCCCACAACGTGGTCGTACCAACCGGATATCCCTTGGGTCAAGTCCTTGGAAACAGGGAATCATTAGGACAAATAGAAAAATGGGTGGTTGAGCTTGGGGTGTTTGACCTCTATTTCATCTCATGAACAGCAATCAAGTCCCAAACAATAGCAGAATTCATTGCCGAATGAAAAAACCCTGAACCCACCCAAGGGCCCAAGTACGAACACCACGATGAGTGGACAATATACTTTGACAGCTCTTTGATGCTTAAAGGCTCAGGGGCTGTAGTTGTCTTGATATCCCCTACTGGCGAAGACATCTAGTATGCCATCTAGTTAAACTTTTCTGCTATAAACAATGTGGCAGAATATGAAGGTTTACTAGCAGGACTCCGAGCAGCTCGTTCGCTCGGGATTTGCAGATTACTAGTGAAAGGTGATTCTCAAATAGTAGCGAATCATATCGGGAAAGAGTATTAATGCTCAAGTGTCAAGTTGTCATCTTAGCTGGCGGAAGTACGGAAACTCGAAAAGCACTTGTTCGGTTTCCACATCCAACACATTCCTAGAAAGAAAAACTTTCTGGCTGACCAGTTGACATGGATGGCCTCCACCAGGTCACCTGTCCTGCCTGGAGTCTTTCTCGAGCAACTCGATTCACCCTCGGTGGTCGAGCTTTCCGAGGACATAGATGTTTCACTACAGGTCATACAAATTGATCCTGAGAACATAGATATTCCATAGATCGTTCATGGTTGGCGCTAGCACGATCACGGTAGAGACTAGATGACGTCGATCTACAATTATCTTCAGCATGGCTTTATTCCTGATGATGATGTAGAGGTTGATCATATAGCTCAAAAAGCCAAATCATACACTCTGATCGAAAGTACTTTGTATAAATGAGGATCTCACGAAGTGTTGATGAGATGCATATCTCAAACGGATGGCATTAAGTTGCTATTCGACATTCATGGAGGAGTCTGTGGAGTACATCATTCGTACAGAACATTGGTCGATAAAGCCTTTAGGCAAGGATACTACTGGCCAACTACCCTTCATGATGCAAAAGAGCTCGTGGTGAAGTGCGTACAATGTCAATTTTATAGTAGACAAGTACATCAGCCGTCACAAGCTTTGCAAACCATATCTCTTTCTTGGTCTTTTGCAACCTGGGGACTAGACATTCTAGGACATTTCCCAAGAGCACCAGGGGTCTTCGAATTCCTTTTCGTCATGATTGACACGTTCACAAAATGGATAGAAGCCGAGCTAGTTGTTAAAACAACAACTGAAGCCGCTAAGAGATTCCTCACAAAAAACATGATCACACGATTTGGCATACCAAGTCGTATAATCACAGACAACGGTACCCAATTCTCTAGCGGATATTTTCAGGAATTCCGCGAGGATCTAGGTATCAAGATACATTTCGCTTCTGTCGCTCATCTGTAGAGCAATGGAGCAGTAGAGCGGGCCAATGGTATCATAATGCAGGGAATAAAATGCCGAGTGTTCGACCAGTTAATCAAACGATCAGAGCTTGGGTTCAAGAACTTCCTTCTATGTTATGGGCTGTTCGAATCACGACCAGTCAAGTGACCGGTAAAACTCCATTTTTTTCTAGTTTACGGTGCCGAAATCATGCTTCCTCCAGAACTGAAAATAGGCACTGCTCATACTGATTGTTTCAATGAGAACGATTAGATCCAACGAAGACTCGACGACGTCAATTTCCTTAAAGAACGACGAAACTAAGCCATCATACGATCAGTGGTTTATCAACAAGCCATGCGAAGGTATCACAGTCATAGGTGCAACCTCACAGCCTAGCTGTAGGTGATCTGGTTCTATGACGAATTCAGAATCAGGCTAATCGTAATAAACTTTCTCCCAAGTGGGAAGGTCCTTACACTGTGGTCGAAGTCACCCGACCTGGTTCGGTACAGCTAGCTATGTCAGACGGGCGTATTTTGTCCAACTCTTGGAATATTAACCAACTGTGTAAGTTCTTTGTGTAATGTAATTTCCATTTTTTCAATTTATTAATAAAGATGCATTTCCTTTACTTTCCGACGAATGATGTTGTCTATATGTCTATCTTATAATCTGGTTTGACTACTATTGTTGTCTAATTGGTCGGAGAAGACCAAATTCTCTCCGATATCCTTTTTTAAGGATCTCTATTACTCTATGGCTATGACATACAAGTCACACGCCGTAAGGGTTCTAGCCATGACCATTCAGACAATGGTTCTCACGCGCGACCAACACTCTTTTCTTAAAGAATTATACGAGTAACGGGAGCATCATACTGGCAACTTCATATATTACTTTACATGCTATAGATTTCGGGGATTACATTTCTTACCTTCAACAGTCTGTTCTACTCCTGTTTTGGCTACTGGTTGGGACACAAAAAGCCTCCTAATCGAAGTCTCTCCTTCTCCGCACGTGGTCCTACCCACTGGATGGAGTTTCCTAGCGACGGTCCATTTCTTACGATCCTCGCTGCCAGTCGGAACTTGAGCAAGAACACGATTCGCGAAGTGTTTCTTCTAGTCTCTAGTTCTTAGCAACTCATACGACCAGTTTTGGATACGATATATAAACAACTTCACTTGTCATTTGTTTCATACATATTTGCATATTTTCCTTATCAGTCAATACGAGTCTTTTCCATCTTCCAACCACACAAGGTACTTCACAGTATTTCGATTATGGAACTGATCTAAGACTAGTTGAAATAACACGCTGGTTTCGACCACATTGATTTTCGAGTGATACTTAGCTCATTTTCGAAAACATAATCAACATATGCTCTATAACGTAGTCGTAGCTATTGCTCATTTTCTTGGTCTACTACTTCTTTAGTAAAGCTGTTCTACTAACACAAACAGTCGGGGGCTAGGAAATATATGAGTATTCAGCGAATTTAGGAAGACAAAACAAAGACTTCATTGATGATAAAAGGTAAGTTTTATTTACAATCAAAGTTAGTTAGGTGATGAAAATCCTTCATCTAGGATATACATTTATGTTCGGCTACCTACCTCTATAAGGCCAACATTCTGTATGGTCGTAGGAGTGGTCGGATCGTCAATCGGCTCATAACTTTCAGTGGCCTCATTGATCCCCAGACCGACTGACTACACATCAAAGATAGTTTATGGTAAAACCGATCGGAAAACATATAAAGATGAAAAGTGGTTGATATTTTTACCTTAAGTCTATCAGCCCTTTCTTTTGCGGAAACAACTGCTAAGATCTGAGGGAAATCAGCCTTGTCGCTAGGCTCTCCGGCGTAGATTATTTTGATCCAGCTTCTAATCTCATCAGGAGGCAGAGCTGTAAGGATAAACAAGAGAATTTAGGATCACAAAAATAATTGACCAATGTAAGCAAACTGGTCAGAATTCTTTAAAACTTATCATCCTTGGAATCTTTGGTTGCATCATCACGACCAATATACCAGAGCATCGGATATGCTGGGGCCTTCAGGGGGCTGATCCAGCACATGAAAAAGTCCTTTACTACATGTTAGGAGGTTAAACCCCTGACATTAAGGAGTTGGATGGCTTCAACCCATCTCCCCACTTTTCCCTCCTTCTTCGTGGAGGAGCGCCATTCTGGATTCTCGACCGCCTTCTTTTCAGTATAGTAAGGGCCGTCTTTCTGAGTGACCGTTATGTAGAACCAGCTTTTCTTCCATGACGACCACGAAGATTTTGAGTATATAGAAATGTACTCATCAGCTTTTTTGTCGTGGAGGCACAAGGTGCACTCTCCGGGCGTCTCGATCGTCTTCCCCAACTTCGCCATCCAGTAGTAGTACTTGAAGAGATCCAGAGTTGCGGGAATCCCCAAGTACGCTTCGCAGAGGTAAACGAAGACACTGAGGTTGGCGATGGCATTGGGAGCAAGATTCACAGTTTGACTTCGTAATGCTCCAAAACTTTGGAAATAAATGAGTGAACTGGGAACCTGAATCCGCATTCGATATATGCGAAGAAAACAGGAATTTCTCCATCTTTACCGCTCGGAGAATGCTCTTCGAGTGCTGATCTCTAAGAAATTAGGTTCTTATCAGGAAGCACCCCGATCTTCTCCAAGCTCTCAAGCTTCTTCTCGCTCAGATCGGAAGCTGACCAGTTGGTGATACGATCCGACATGGCGGAGTTTCGGATGAGGAGGTCATAGAAGGTTGTAGACCAAGGGAGGTCGGAAGAGATTCTTAGCAAGAAGATGAAAAGAGTCAAAGGAAAAGCAGAAGGCGTAAAAGCCCTAAGCCTCGTGTTAAGGGATTTTATAGCCGCCATTCTTTAACCGCAATCAGGAGTTACCCAAAAGTCCAACGGACAAAACCTTTTGTCTAACAGACAGAAAAACTCTTCGAGTTCCAAGGCAGTTTCTCAACTTTAAAGTGAATACAGACCACCTCGTGTGTGACAGTATTAAATGAGGGTCTGCCTGATACGACTTCATCGGGAGAAAGTGTTCACATAGCCAATTCATTTAAAGTTCGGGGGCTAGCTGACGAGGATTAAAATCTCATTGTATTACTTTAATACATAATAAAAGACCATATGTCTTCATGGTCGTAACCCTTAAGGCTCGCAACCTCCGTGATCGTAAGGATTCCAGAGGTTATATCAAGGATACCCTGGTTGGACGAGGCCCTATACTTAGTCCCCAACTAGATGACTGCTCGTAGAAGCTACGGACTAACATCCGGATCCAACTCCGGGTATATTCCATACGGTGTGATGAATGGAACACATGTTATATTTTGTCCAAACGACGCGATGTTTCGTAATCTAAAGACACTGACAACAACCACCCTACAGTTGTGTGTCTCACGGACACACAACCGTCGAACGGTTGATACTTTGTCAACTGCTACCTCCCTCCGACTGGAGGCGTCACTTCCCAACAGGCGCCTCTTCAAAGAGCAACTACCACCTCTTCGACGGTTACTTAAAGATGGAGTGCAGAGGAACAAAAAGATCAGACTGCATCGGATTGAAGCACTGCAATTAGCATTAGATTCATGTTTCAAGTCTGATTCTGTAATTTAACAAGCATTACGCTCAGTGTAATTAGGATTAATCCGCCGCCTCGTCGAAGGCACCCCCTGTAATAGCCAGTTCATAGCAATAAACGAGCAGTCCCATTCTCTCCTAGGAACTCTTTGCCATTTTCCTCTTTTCATTTCGTAAGATCGGTGACTTGATCTTCGACATACGGGGAGGCGTCGCACGCTCCTCAATGTCATCTACGACGTCGACGCCCGCCTGCCTCCCCGCTCCTCTGACGCCACGGTGATGTGTCCTCGACGGCGCCCATGGCAGGCGGTGCGACGACCATCACATCAGCATCGACCGCGTAGGGGGAGAGGAGGTGTCGTGATAAGCTATTTGGAAGCGAGCGGAGTGGCGATGGGCGGCCAAGCGGTGGCTAGTGGAAGCGTGTGGAGGAGGATGCGACGTCGGAGGAGGAGAGGAAGGGCAGCAGCCGCATGGGAGGGCGCGCGGCAAGGGCGTGGCCTTCATACCCTACGGCCACACCGATGAGCAGAGAGGTAAGGCTCGAGCGAGTAGGCCAGCGGCGCCATGAAGCCAGGCGCGACGCAGACCGAAGGGGCCGAGGTGGCCTTGAGGTGAGTGGGCAGCCTTGGGGCGCAGGACGACGCCTGGTCGAGCGAGGAACGGTGAGGCCGGGCCGGACTTAAGTGGGTTGAGCGAGAGGAGGCGTGCGTGGGCGGCGGCAGAGGGGAGGACCGGGCCGAGAGGCAAGGGGGGAGCCGAGCGGACCAGGCGGCCTTGAACCGGGGAGGGGCCAATGTCGCCGAGGCCTTGATCTTGCCCAGAGCAGCAAATCCCAAGAGAAGCAAAGAAGTGGAGAGAGAGAGAGAGGATAAAATGGGGAGGATGAAATTGGACTCAAGGGGCTTTCGGCCAAGAGAAGTAGAGGAAAGAGAGAGAGTGGCAAAAGCATCTTTTCATATGTGGCTCAGGGTTATTAAACCAAAAATGTGAATTAAATACTCCGAAAGGGCAAATTAACGAAGCGTGAAAATAACATGTGACATTTAGACTATTGCATCGATTATAATGGCATTTTACCTACACGTGGCGAAGCATGGGAGTGCTTCGCGCAGTTCGGACTCGGTCTTCGAAAAAGATCGAGAAGGGGTATTTTGGTAATTTTACCAAATACCACCTTGGTGACCTTTTTCCAACCTGCGGCGCAAGATGGTGTGTCAAGAAGTAGATTAGGTCAAGAGGAGATGAAGACGACGCTTTAAAATACGTGAGTGTGTGACCCGTTTGTGTTGGGCCTTAACGGGAGTCCATTAGGGTTAACTCTTCTAGAAGCTAGGCCTCACTATAAATAGGAGGGGGTGCTATCAAGCAGCCCCCAAGCACTTCATTTGCAAAACCCTAGTTTGTCTTAGGGCTTAGAGATGAAAGGAGAGGCTTAGGGTTTTAGAGAGATGAGTTGAGTGAGTGCTCATGGATTGAGCTCTTGTCCTCCATGGATGGAGTGGCTGTAAACCCTCTCAATCTCAAATCAATCTATGCATTATTTCTCAAAGATAAGTTTTCTTGTGTTCTTCATCTCTATTTGATCATTTTGTGTCATCCTTTGATCCATGAGTTTTTGCTTGGTTTCTTCTCTTGGTCTTACTTGCTGTGACATGTGGGAACCTATCTAGGATCATATAGATCATCATTCAACCACGAGCAAGTTTCTAGATCTCGTTTTCGTTTTTGCCCGGTTTTGAAACCACCTTCGTTCAAATGGAAAAAGGTCAGGACTTTGGCATAGATCTGGACGATCGTTGCTTGCAATAGGTTCTTGATATCCTTAGGAAGGTGTGTCTCAAGTTTGGTCAAGTTTCATCGTATAGATCAAAAGTTAGACCGATTTTCGTTTTGGATTTGGGTTATGCTCAGACTGCTTACGTAAGGTTGATTCGGACCGCTTTGTAAGCCGCCGATCAAACTCACCACTTGATCGATCAAGACGATAGCCGTCGGTCGACCAAGACTGGGTTTGATCTCCGTGTTTTGGGTCTTTTGCTTCGGGGTTTGATCGGATTCAATATAGGTCATCTACTGTGCTTGTATACAGATCTTCATAGCTTTTATAGCTATTGGAGTGAAAGTAGTGTTGAGTTCGATCGAGGTGAAAAATAGAGAAAGCGTCTATTCACCCCCCCTTTAGGCACCTTTCCGGTCCTAGAAGTGGTATTAGAGCCCAGTTAGCTCTTCCCATAGATCTTAACCGGTCTTTGGAGCCATGGTGTCTGACAAGTATTCCACCAAACCACCTGTGTTTGATGGAGTCGATTTTGCTTACTGGAAGGCTCGCTTGCATACCTACATCGAGGTTCAAGGGCATGCATTTTGGCTTAAGGTCAAGAATCCTTATGTTGTACCAGCCAATGACGATGTGATCACTCCAGATGTGGAGGCAAATAGCAAGGCTTGAAACTTCTTGATTCAAGGGTTTAGTCGATCTGAGTTTGAGCGTGTCGCTCATTTGAGGTCTACTCATGAGATCTGGAAGACCCTTTGTGATTACCACGAGGGCTCTACTGCGATCAAGGAAGTGAGACAGAACCAACTCAAGAAAGAATACTCAAAGATCGAACAAAGGCCTTGAATCTTTGGATGAGTTGTGGGAAGATTCTCAAAATCCTTCATGACTTACGTCTTTGTGGATCTTGTGTTCACTGAATCTGAAAATACACGTCAGCTCTTGGGTGCTCTTGATGTGAAAGTCTGGGGGATGAAAATCACTTCCATCAATGACAACATTGTCATGAGTGAGCTTACCATGGATAACCTCTACTCGAGGTTGAAGACGCATGAGATTGATTTCATCTCGCGTCTCTCCAAGACAGAGTCGATGGCTTTAATGGTTGACTCATCTAAGGGTAGTTCTTCTGATTCTTTGAATTTTGGCTCATCTGGGTTTTCATTGTCCGCTTTACATTCTTTGAGCGATGAGCAACTAGAGAAACTAGCTGAGGATGATTTAGCCCTCCTATCCATAAAATTCACAAGAGTCTACAACAAGGTGAGGAGTAGAAGGAGAGGTGGCCCTGTTACCTGCTTTGAGTGTGGTGAGCCAAACCACATTCGGGCTAAATGCCCCAAGCTGAAGGGTAGGGAGGAGAAGGACTTCTGGAGGCGACCTTAAGCTTGGGATGCGAAAGCCAAGAAGCCCAACTACAGGAAGTTCGTCAACCGTGTCCTTGCCGCTCTTGAGAATGTTGATATGAGCGATGTGGACTCGGGGACGGAGGACAACGACGACGATTTCCATGGCAAGAAGAAGGCTCAGGACTTCACCGGCATGTGCTTTATGGCCAAAAACAGCCACAACATCGACTCCACCAACGACGATGAGCTTTTCAGCGATCCCGATGAGGTATGCCCCTTACCAGATGAGATAAAACATGCATTAGTTGTTGCTGAACGAAATCTGAAAAGGCAAGCTAAAATGATTAAAAAACAGGATATCATGATTGACAACTTGAACCTAGAAGTTGTTAGGCTCAAATCCATTAATCCTGCTGATGATTGTGACTCTTGCTTTAGCTTGCATGATGAATTGACTAAACAGAAATCTGCTCATTTCTCTATTGCAAATCAACTTAAAGATGCTCTAGATGAACTAGAATCTCTCAAATCTAGTTCTGCTTGCATGGATGCTACTGCTCTAGATGTGACTGCTGTACATGCTATTCCTTCATCTTGCACAAATTGTGCTTTGCTTGAATTGAAATTGGATAGTGCTACTAAGGAATTGCTGAAATTTGATCCTAGTCACACTTGCTCTCATTGTGAGGATAACAAGATTAAAATGAAGGAAATGTCTGAAATGATTCTTTATTCTAAGACTGCTTCATGTGAAAACTGTCTTAAACTCACAATTGAGAATGATGCTTTGAATAAGACTTTAGCGGAGAAATCTAAAATTGAACAATACATGTCCATAACTGCATCCAAGAAAGTTGTTGAGTCTGCTTCTTGTGCTTTTTGTACTGAAGTTAGGACAAATTTAGATAAGATGCAAGAGGCGTTTAGAGTCAAATTCAAAGAGCAAGTGAGTAGGATTGAGAATGCTTCTTATGTGTCTTGTGAGGCTTTAAGAGTTGAGGTAGCTCTTGTTAAAGAAAAGCTTGCTAGGACAATCAAGTCAAATAGGTATGTCACCTGTAAGGACCTAGCCAAAGAAAATGATTACCTCAAAAAGACCCTTGAGAGATTTTCTAGTGGGAAGAAGAACCTTAACATGATCCTCGACTAATTTAAGGTGAGTGTGAAGAAAAGTGGTCTAGGTTTTAATTCCCTAGAGCATTCCAAGAACCATCCACCTAAGATTGTGAGAGCTGTTGAGAGTGGCATGTTCGAGGTAGAACCCCCTGAGCCATCTAAGGTAGTATTTAGATCTGCAGGTTTTGCCCAAACCCCTTCAAGCAAGACAGGTGCTTCTACTTCATCAGGTAAGACCCCTCAAAAGGTCAAGTATCATTGCACCTTCTGTAAGAAGGATGGCCACATCATTGAGTTCTGCTTCCGTAGAGCCAAGATTGAGAGGAAGGAGAGGATGAGTGTTTTGAGGACCATTAGAGGAGTTCCCTCACCTGTGACAGTCTCCAGAGCCAGGCAGTCTGTCTTTCCTGCTAGACATAGGCCTAGGTCTGTAGATGACTTCTTTGACTCTTTTGGGAGCTCTAGGCAGCATTTTGGGTTAGGATATCGTGAGGAGAGACCACGAGTAGCATCTAGATGGGGGGGGGGGACCAACCTTTTGGTAGGTTGATTCGGAGAGGTCTAGGTGGTTCTCGTGTGCATTCTTATGATTATCTCTCTAACCATTTTATTGCTGCTTTTACTGTTATTCCTAAGCATTGTGTGACTCAGTACTGGATTCCCAAGTCTTTTATCACTAACCCCAGTACTGAGGCACGGATGTTCCCTGCTTATGCCCTGTAGGTCTGTCGTGTGAAGAAGGAGGACATTTGTCTTGTTGACTCTAGGTGTTCTCGACACATGACTGGAGATTCTATATGTTTCTCCCCCCTCATACATGCATCCGGAAATGAGTTGATCACATTTGGGGATGCTTCTACCGGGACGGTGATAGTTAAGGGCACAGTACGCGTCAACAACAACTTCATGCTTAAGGACGTCGCTTTGGTAAGTAAGCTGAGGTATAATTTGCTATCTGTTTCTCAGCTTCTTGATGAGGGTCTAGTAGTGAGGTTCAAGAGTGGTGAGTGTAGAGTTCTAGACTCCTCGGGTGAGCATGTCTTTGGGATCTCTATGTTTGAGAAGATCTTTTATGCTGATTTCAGTATCTCTTCTTCTTCCAGCCCTAGGTGTCTTGTGGCTTCAGACTCTCATAATCTAGTGTTGTGGCACTGTGGGCTTGGACATTTGACCAGAATCAGTAGCAAAGATTTGATTATAGGTTTTCCTAAGCTTAAGAATATTAGAGACCTTGTGTGCACTCCTTGTAGACATGGTAAGATGGTTTCTGCTTCCCATCCACCTCTTACTTTAGTGATGACTGATGGACCTAGTCAGCTCTTGCACTTAGATACAGTTGGCCCCTCTAGAGTCCAATCTGCAGGAGGGAAATGGTATGTGCTTGTGATTGTGGATGACTTCTCCATGTATTCTTGGGTTTACTTTCTGGTTTCTAAGGACGTGGCTTTTGGCTATTTTAGAGAATCGGTCCTTAGACTAGCTGTTGATCTTCCTAGAGCTTTGAGAGCCATTAGGAGTGACAATGGGACATAATTCAAGAACTCTTCCTTTGCCACTTTCTGCACTGATAGGGGACTTAAGCACCAGTTCTCTTCACCTAGAGTTCCCCAGCAGAATGGTGTTGTAGAGAAGAAGAAAAGGACCCTTGTAGAGATGGCCAGGACCATGCTAGAAGAGCATTGTACACCGAGGAGGTTTTGGGCTGAGGCGATCTCTACTGCTTGCTATGTATCCAATAGAGTGTTCTTAAGATCTGTCATAGGTAAGACTTCTTTTGAGCTTAGATTTGGTCATAAACCTAAAGTCTCTCATTTCAAGATTTTTGGTTGCAAGTGCTTCATTCTTAAACATGGCAACTTGGATAAATTTGAATCAAGATGTTCTGATGGCATTTTTCTTGGATATTCTGCTCATTCTCGTGGCTATCGTGTGTTTAATTTGGATACTAACAAAATTGTTGAGACTTGCAAAGTCACTTTTGATGAGGCTAATCCTAGTACTAGACCCGATGGTGCAGGTATACATGTTTCTGAAAGCATCTTCTGAGGTAGTTGGAGAGCCTGTTTCTACTTTTCCAGCTTCTGATGAGCAGCCTCTTTCCACCTTCACTGACGATCCAAGTGGCTCTGCTCCTACCTCCACAGTCCATGAGGTAGAGGCCACTTCTGCACCAGGACCTCCTCTTCACATTCAACGATAGCATCCATCCGAAAGCGAGATGATTGGGGATCTTCATGAGCGAGTCACTCGCTCGGTGTTTATTCTCCGATTCTCATGCACATTCTGCTTTTGTCGCGTCTTTTGAACCCCGAGATGTCACCCATGCTTTATCTTATTCCTCTTGGGTCAATGCCATGCATGGAGAACTTGAAAATTTTGAAAGAAACAAAGTCTGGACCTTAGTTAAACCTCCACCTAATCATAATGTAATTGTAACAAAATGGGTTTTCAAAAATAAGCAAAGTGAGGATGGGTTGGTAGTTCGCAATAAGGCTAGGCTTGTAGCTCAAGTGTATTCCCAGGTAGAAGGCTTAGACTTTGAGGAGACCTTTGCTCCTGTAGCTAGATTAGAAGTCATTCGTATTTTGCTAGTTTTCGCGGCATCTAAGGGTTTAAGCCTTTTCAAATGGATGTCAAGAGTGCTTTCCTTAATGGCTTCATAGAAGAAGTCTTTGTCAAGCAACCTCTTGGTTTTAAAAATCTCAAGTCCCCAAACCATGTGTTCAAGCTCTCCAAAGCCTTGTATGGATTGAAGCAAGCCCCTAGAGCTTGGTATGATAGGCTTAAGAGTTTCTTGCTTAAAAATGATTTCAAAATGGGAATGGTAGATAAAACCTTGTTCACTCTCAGGCATGGCAGTGATTTCTTACTAGTTCAGATTTATATGGATGACATCATATTCGATGGTTCTTCTCATACTTTGGTGTCCAGATTTTCAGATTCTATGAGCAGGGAATTCGAGATGAGCATGATGGACGAACTGACTTTCTTCCTTGGTCTTCAAGTCAAGCAACTGAAAGAAGGCACATTCATTCATCAAAGAAAATATACCAAGGACCTTCTTCGGTGCTTCGACATGGGAAGCAGTAGGCCAATGTCTACTCCTATTGCCTCCACCGTGCTTTGGACCACGATGAGGATGGAGAGCCGTGGACGGAAGAATACTGCATGACATGATTGGCTCTCTTCTCTACCTCACAATGTCGAGGGACATCTGATTTCTTTGTGTGTCGTGCTTGATTTCGAGCTTCCTTCGTGCCTCTCATCGTCATGCGGTCGTCGCATTTTGGTACTTTCAGGACACTCTTGACTTTGGGCTTTGGTATTCTTCTGATTCTGCTCTCTTTATTCGGGCGTTTTCTGATGTTGATTTTGCGGGGTGTAGAGTGGATAGGAAGAGTTCTTCTGGTACTTGTCATTTCTTAGGCACATCTCTTATCTCTTGGTCTTCTAGGAAGCAGTCCTCTGTTGCACAGTCCACCGCCAAGGCAAAGTATGTAGCTGCAGCCAGTGGTTGCTCTCAGATTCTCTGGATCTTGTCTACTCTACGGGATTATGGGTTGTTTTTGGATAGTGTCCCTCTTTTCTGTGACAACACTAATGCCATAAACATGGCCAAAAACCCAGTGCAACACTCTAGGACCAAGCACATTGACATTCGATATCATTTCCTTAGAGACCATGTAGAGAAGGGTGATGTTGTGCTTCACTTTGTAGAGTCTGAGCAGCAGGTTGCAGATATTTTCACTAAGGCTCTTGATTCTTCTCGTTTTGCTTCTTTGCGGGGAGAGTTAGGGTTTATTAGTCCTCTTAGCCTGTTTTGAGGGGGGAGTTGGCTCTTTTGCATTCATTGTATCATATTGCTTTTTAAATCTGCAACTTGCATTGTAATATAAAATCACGGAGCCTTGTTTATTATCCTTGTGTGACATGATTTCATTCTTTATAACTTGCCATGTCTTGTGCTAGTTTGCTAGGTTTATCATGACTTTCCATGTGTAGCTTAGCTTTTGCCATGCTAGCTCTATTAAATGTGAAAAACTTGAATTAACACATGCCTTGTTGGATCTTGTGACTAGTTTTGCCATAGTGATCTTCTCATGATTCATGCCATGTCAAATAGGTTAAGTTGAGTCTTGAATCTAATTTGAGTTTTAGATTGAGCTATGCTATTTCCTAAGTCAAGCAAATGAAAAGTGACCTTTTCTGTGCGAAAAAAACTGATCTCACCAATTCTTTCTCATGAGACGGCTTGCCATTGCACTAGACATGAACTCAGAGAGAGTTTTGGATGACCTAGACCACTCTTTTAAGCTTCTTGCTTGGGATGGTCGCGGTAAGACTTGAGATCTAGCATTTGGCTAAAAACAAAATAGATTGTGAAAATTGGTTGAAGCTTAGGAGACAGTTGTGGGTGGCTCCTAGTCTAGGACTTGTTTTACTAAGATAAAACCAAAAATAAGTTTTAGCGAGTGCTAAATGTGCTAAATTTCAAAGTGCTTGAACAAATTTCAACATTGAACTCATAGCGCTCTAAATTGGCTCAATTTTAGCTTCTTGGTTCCATTTAGTTTATTGACCTGGCTTGACTCATTTTTGAATACCTTTGGCCGAACTATGATCTTGTGCACCTCACCTTAATATACTAAATTTACATTTAATCACAGATTATTGCTCTTTTGGCCTTAGCTTTGCTATATATGATTTGCCATGATTTACAATAGCTTCTTCACATAATATGGTTTGGTGTAATACTTGTACAGTCCTCTTGGATAATTCTCATGGCTCCCTTTGCTAAAAATTGAATAAATTGCAGCCATTCCATGTCATTCATGCTCTATCTTCCTCTATGCACCTTGATGAATCTATTGTCAAAGGGGGAGAAATGGTAAAAATGGACAAATAGGGAGAAATGAATTTTCACGAAAATTGATGATCTTAGTGAGGGGGAGCATCTCATATGCATTTTTATGATTTCATTATCATTTCTAAACTTGAATTGCAATTCTGCAATCTCATAATGATCAAGATCAATTTGAACAATTGTTCTTTCATATGGACCTTAAGTGAGATTTTGCATTTTTTTGGAAATTGAAGCTTTCTTGCTTTCTTTTGCCGTATCTCACTTGTCTATGCTATTCTGGAGTTAGCTTGGTCATTTTCCTTGCTTTTTATTGTATTTGGACCAAGTTGTGTCTTTGTGCGAAAACGTCGAGTATTTTACTTTTTAAACCTCAAACTTTGCATTTTTGGGAATTGCCAATGTGTTCATAAAAGGGGAGATTGTGGATATCATGGGGATATGTGTATGATCTTAAGATGATGATACAATTGGCAATGACATTGATGGTTTGTCGAATCACGCGTTTTCGGCGAAGTTAAAAGAGCTGTCAGGCAAAGGTGGTCGAGCCAAACTGGTCTGCGGTCGATCGGCGATTGAACTCTGATCTAACCGATTTGTCTTGTTCATCGTCCAAATTGTTGCGATGAGTTTTTCGTTAAGTCAAGGACTTAGGCTTCAGTGCATATGTGTTGCATGGTGCATGTTTTCACTAATGTGGGTTAGGTTGTGAAAAACTTGTTCCCGGATTCGATTTCTTTGTCTATTATTGTGCAGGTTGTTTGGATGTCAATGACGGTCAACGACGAGGATGATCAGGACTAAGCTTGGAGAGCTGAGGTCCAGAACGGTCGGGGATGCCGGTTGGAGTCAATGGAGTCAAGCGTGGTGCAGAATGCACAAAAGGTAACCGAACGAGCAGTTCGGTGCGACTGGTTGGATCAAGTGGCACGGGGTCGGTGCAACTGCCATGGTGGTTCGGTGGGAGCCGGATGGGAGAGACTTGCCGACATGATGAGAGCCGCTGGATCAACCAACACGTGGTGAAGCATGGGAGTGCTTCGCGCAGTTTGGACTTGGTCTTCGAAAAAGATCGAAAAGGGGTATTTTGGTAATTTTACCAAAGGGAAATTGGCTACAGGGCACTGCACATTCACGTCATTTGCCAACGGACATCCAAAAAATGTGCTGCAGCCAGAAGACATCGCAAAAACGTGTAATTTTGCTGTTAGACACTCTTCCCATTAAAATAATATATCCGAGTGATTAGGAGAGAGAAATGGGGTAAAATGCCCTCAATGCCCTCAACATCATACATGCATACACATAGAAAGCAGTGGCGGCTTGGCGGTGCTCTCATGGTGAGAAGTCATCGTGGCGGTGAAGGTGTCCAAATGGGCAAGCTATCTTGAGAGACGACCAGGCGGTGGTGGCATGGCTTGAGGCCGTGTGGCGAACAGCTGAGTCTGTGGCCGGAGATGAAGGGAGAAAGGCGCCCGGTGCTCTGGAGGAAAAGAGGGAGGTTCGAGGCACGCATGAGTGGGAGGCAAGTCTGAGGAACTCACCGACTATCCATGGCGGGGAGGTCTTTGGAGTGGGTGTGGCGGAAGCCAAGGCTACATGGATGCTCGCCGAGGGGCACGCTGGGGCGGGGAGAGAGGGCTTGAGCTGCAAGGATCGACAAGGGGACGTGAGGAGGTGCTCCCACCCAAAGGAATTGGTTGGAGACTTACCGAGCAAGGAGCGGTGGCGCTAGGGGTGGAGTTGGCCGGAGCCGGTGAAGGAGGCGATGCGCGGCTCCCAGTTGGTTGAGCTTGCAATTGGAGGAGGATAAGGGCCATTGGGGGTTGGGCGTGTCGTGATGGGGTTGCCGGGAGAAACCACCGAGCGGGAGCGGCGCGCAGCGGTGGAGCTAAGGCGGCAAGGCGCTTCCTCGGGGTAGGTGGGCTGTGGCGGCACTGTGGCGAGGCGAGGCGGCAGTGGTGTGGCGCGAGGCGGCGGCGTGGTCGTGGCGAGGGGGAGGCGGCAGCGGCCGTGACGAGGTGAAGTGAAGAGAAGAGCACGAGAAGAGAAGGGAAAGGAGATCGAAGGGTAAAAGAGACATTTCACGTGCTTTCTCTCACCTCTTTCATCTGGAAATAATATAATAATCGTCTTAGTGTCTAACAGCAAAGTTACATGTTTTTGCAATGTCTTTTGGCTGCAGCACGTTTTTTGGATGTCCGTTGGCAAAGGAGGCGAATGTGCAGTGCCCTGTAGCCAATTTCCCCTTTTACCAAATACCGTCTTGGTGACCTTTTGCCAACCCGCGGCGCAAGACGGTGCGTCAAGAAGTAGATTAGGTCCAGAGGAGATGAAGACGACGCTTCAAAATGCGTGCGTGCGTGACCCGTTTGTGTTGGGCCTTAACGGGAGCCCATTAGAGTTAACTATTCTAGAAGCTAGGCCTCACTATAAATAGGAGGGGGTGCTGTCAAGCAGCCCCCAAGCACTTCATTTGCAAAACCCTAGTTTGTCTTAGGGCTTAGAGATGAAAGGAGAGGCTTAGGGTTTTAGAGAGATGAGTTGAGTGAGTGCTCATGGATTGAGCTCTTGTCCTCCATGGATGGAGTGACTGTAAACCCTCTCAATCTCAAATCAATCTATGCATGATTTCTCAAAGATGAGTTTTCTTGTGTTCTTCATCTCTATTTGATCATTTTGAGTCATCTTTTGATCCACGAGTTTTTGCTTGGTTTCTTCTCTTGGTCTTACTTGCTGTGACATGTAGGAACCTATCTAGGATCATCTAGATCATCATTCAACCATGAGCAAGTTTCTAGATCTCGTTTTTGTTTTTGCCCGGTTTTGAAACCACCTTCGTTCAAATGGAAAAAGGTCAGGATTTTGGCATAGATCTGGACGATCGTTGCTTGCAATAGGTTCCTGATATCCTTAGGAAGGTGTGTCTCAAGTTTGGTCAAGTTTCATCGTGTAGATCAAAAGTTAGACCGAATTTCGTTTTGGATTTCGGGTTGTCTACTTCAAGTACTGTAAGGTCGGTCAGACCGCTTTGTAAGCACACCGGTCGAGACCGTCCGCCGGTCGATCATGCGATAGCCGTCGATCGGGCCCGGCCGGGTTTGATCTCCGTGTTTTGGGTCTTTTGCTTCGGGGTTTGATCGGATTCAACATAGGTCATCTACTGTGCTTGTATACAGATCTTCATAGTTTTTATAACTATTGGAGTGAAAGTAGTGTTGAGTTCGATCGAGGTGAAAAATAGAGAAAGCGTCTATTCACCCCCTCTCTGGGTGTCTTTCCGGTCCTACACATTGTGATGTTGCAAGTTTTGTCGTGTGATGTTGCAAGCATTGCCCAAGTATGTTGCAAGCATTGCCGAAGTATGTTGCAAGTGTTGTCGTGTGATGTTGTAATGCAGCGTACGGAACTAGCGCTCTGACTGTATGTCCGAGCACTAGTCGCTCCCAAGTACTATTCTTACTCAGGAGCTGACCGCTAGGGTCCACCAATCCAACGCCTAGGTAACGCAGTGGCTACGAAACCCATTTAGCCGTAGGATATCGATCCGTTGGTTTACGTCCGCGTCTGCTTGCTTGTTCACCCGGCTGGCAAAAGACAGATTCCTGTTCACTGTACGGCACTGCCTCTTGCTTTGTAGTATCCTCTGAAGGTGCTCGCCGGCCGGCGGCGGTCTCCAGCCCCGTCGTCTACCCCTAGATCCCTTTTCTTCTAGCTGTACATCCCGAGAACTTGCTTGCCGGCCGTGGCGTCGTCCGTCGCCCTGTTTCTCAGCTTGGCAGTGGCCTTCTTCCCCGACGCCGGTGATGACCAGGTTCCGCCCCTTCCTCTAAATAAAATCTCTTTTGTTTCGCATGTGGATTCGGCGTGTATCGTCGGCTTTCCTGTACTCCTCCCCCATGCTTCAAGCCTCTGGTTCTCGGTGATTCCCCAGCTGCCATCACAACAATCTCTCCAGATCTGGCCGATACAAGGGCCACTCAGTTCTCCCCGTGTGATTGGAGTGTACATCAATCCCGGTAGGGACATTTTACCTTTAAAAAATGCAGAATTACAGATCGATGAATGTAAATTGATCAGAGACTAATGACTGCTGCATGAAGAGATCATCGATGAAATAGCTTAGATTGAACTCCCGACAGCATAATTTATGCAAAACCGGCACCAACAGATAGTGGCAATCACTTCAATTTAACTATCAACTCAGGATCTCAGCAATAAAAAAGGATTAAATTAGGAAAAACAAATTGCTAGAAACTAAATGAACAATACATTGAGAATGAGAATTATAACGGCCGAAAACAGATGCAAGGGGCATAATGTCTTTTCCCGTGGGCCTAAATGGGTAAAGTAAATGGAAAATAAAAAAAATTACAAAATAACAAATAACAAATTCAAAATGAAACTTTAAATAAATATCATCCAAAATAAATGTAAATAGTAGAAGGTCATCTAAAGACGGAGCAAATAATCATCAATCCCTTGATGTAATATTGGATGCTCGAGATATCTAGTTGACTCCTTGCGTGAGTGCTGGACTTCTCCCTCTTGAGCACACCGCCACCCACCTCGCGTTCCTCCTCCTCACCATCATCCCCATCCCCTCCTCTGTCTCATCGGGCCTTTGACACCTTGTGTTCCCATGCCACCATAACTCATGTTGTGCCACTTCACTTCATGCTGCCATTGTCACCCCCCACGCTTACGCTGGAGATAAAAACGATCGCCGCCTTTAGCACTTAAACAACTCGAAAACCTTAATCTAAGGAAAAGGAAGTGGTTGTGGTGAAGCACTTTCGTTGTATGCACTCATTGAAGATTACGGGGCACACTAAAGCTGAAAAAGGAGGACTAGGGAAAAAAATTATATAGCACCGGTGCTATGTGGCACTAGGCCTGAATGTATGACACGTAGCAAGTGTTATATAGCATCAGTACCACATGTCGTGTATCCAAGGTCGGGGCCACATAGCACCAGTGCCATAGAAAATTTTCCCGAGCACAAATCTTCAAGCACATCGAGTGACCAGGAATTCAAGAAGGAAATAGCTAAACCATCGAAGAGGGAGACTGAAGTTGATTTTTTCCCTTTCTCAAAAACGCATTTACACACCAAATCGAGAAAATACCAGCTTTGGACTAGAGGTGGCTAAATAGGCCGTACTAGTCGAGCTCGCTTGAAGCACGATACTGTTAGCCTAGCCAGGCACGACCCGACCCACCACTTAAACAGAACGTGCCGGCCCGACGCACCGTGCCAATCTTGGGTCGTGACCTCGGCCAGCGGGCAGGTCCGGCCTAGCACACATAGTACCTACCTAGCATGGCATGACCCAGGTACGACTTAGCCTGGCATGGCCCGTTATGCCCGTTCATTTTTTTAATATCTGTATGATTTTTATTTTTTTTGTGTTTTTTGAATTCTATACAGTTGACTTTTAAATTTACGTGATTTTATTTTGTAGTTTTTGAATTTTACATATTTTCTGGGAATTTGTTTACATTTTATTCCATTTTTAGGCTAGATGGCTAAATGGGCCAACACTGGTTCGACAAGCTAACCGTGCCCAGGCTAACCTAGCATGGCCTGTGAGACTATTGGGCTGTGTTTGGGGTTGGATCCTTAGCCCATAGGCTCACACGGCACGGCCCAGTTAAGTAACGGGTGTAAGATCGAGAAGGCCGACTAGAGGGGGGGGGTGAATAGTCGTTTCTAAAAATCTCTAAGACTAAAACCAATTTTTAATGCAGAAGCTAAAAATAATTCGGTTTTGCACAATTAAAACCTAAATCAACTAATCTTTACTAAGAGCACCAACAACCAACGACTATTGATAATTAGCAATCATACAAATACATGTGAGCAATATAATTCTATGAATGTAAATGGCACAAAGTAAATCACAAGAGAACAAACCATAAAGACACAACGATGTTTTACCACGTTGGATCGGCTCCACAACTTGAGCCAATACCTCCGAGGTAAGTCCAACCACTTGGACCGGCTCCAAAACGAACCAACACCTCGATCCACTCGGGATTGCTCTTCCTCCACTCCGGAGATGGCGAGCACCAAACCACTCACAACATGCCGGGCCTTCTAACAAGCTTTTTGAGAAGATCACCGGACCACAACGTCTCCACGCCGTCTAGGTGTCGGCAAACACCAAGAGTAACAAGCCAATCTCCTTGCTTGACTCTCACCACGTGCAACGAATGCACAAGCTCAAGTGGATACGAAATCCACCTCTAGATGCAACACATGCAACTAGAGACCTCTCTCCTTGCTCACAAGGTGCAACACATGCACAATTGAGAGGAGAACCTCACACTAGCTCAAGAGAGTGAAATAGGATGCCAAAGGTTGTCTCTCAACTGGCTAAGGTGGGTATTTATAGCCCACACACAAAAACTAGCCGTTAGGAGCTGAAATCAGCAAATTCAGCTGAAATGCGGTCGTACCGCAGTACAATGGACGGTCGTACCGTTTTTGACTCAACGGTCGGAAAGGGTGCATTAACGGCTCAAAAAATAGCCGTTAAAACTTTGGTGCGGTCGTAACGCACTCACAAGGGCCGGTACTACCGTTCTGGGCGGTCGTACCTCTCTTTTCATGGCAGTCGTACCACAACCCAAAATCAGCATAGACGACACTCGGTAAAAAGGTCATAACTTTTGACTCCGATGTCGGAATTGAGTGATCTTAGACTCTATGGAAAGATTATTCAGAGGGCTACACAACCCACCTATTTGATTTGATCTCAAACACATTTTATTAAATAAAAAAGCACAACTCCAAAGAGCCACTACCATGGTCTAAGTCCAAAGTATTAGCAACAAGCAATCTTAGACCATGCCAAGGGAAAATACACGAATTCCAACAATTTGTAAAACACATTTACAAACTTAGATCATGCCACAAGGAGTAGGTACATGGACTTCAACCATTTGCAAAGTAGTCACATGCTACAAGAATTAAATGCATGAGCCTCGACTATTTGCAAAACACATTTACAAATAATAGCATCATGTCACGGTGAGCTAGAACAAGCGAGATTGAGCAATCAACACATGATGAGACTCAAGCTACTAGACAAGACCCCTCTTAATAGTACGGCAACCTATACTAGCAATCCGGTCTTTCAACCAAACACTAAGACCGGTAAAAGACTAGGAACATATCCTTAACCCTAGCTAGTCTTACCTTTGCCTTGAGCATCTTCTTGAAGGTTGATGACGCACATCTTCACTTCAAGTCCGGGTCATCGTCTTGACATGCATCAACCCATGATGCATCCTTTACTTGACCTCCATCAACACATGATGAGTCTTCTCTTGACTTGATGATCAACTCATGATCATCTCTTCTTCGAGATCTTGATATGCATCAACACATGATGCATCATCTTCTTGAATCTTGACTTGATGACGATCAACTCATGATGCCATCCGAAGTCTCCATTACCCTGGAACATAACCTATTAATCCAACTCATGGAAAAAGTTAGCCCCACAATGATTAACAATAATTACCAAGATATACCTGCAATAAATGCTTCTAAACAAGCCATCGTAGAAAGGTGCGGTACTACATCAACTAGAATCGATAATACCGCTCTCCGGTTGTCTTAGTTTCTCATGTCTTGATACTCTGATTTTCAAGGAGAGGCACGAACCAAAATACACCTCTACTATTTTTATCGTCGCCAACTAGAAATCGGAACAGCCGTAATCATTAATCTGCATGCAAGAGCGATCGTCCGCATTAGCGATTAGTTGGCTGAGACGTTCAGACCACGGTAATACCACCAAGGAATGCGCGGTCATACCGCTTCAAGCGGTACTACCGCCAGTTAGCCTCCGGTACTACCGCATATCGGTAGTACCACTTACCAAATGCGGTCATACCGATTTCCACTGAACTTTTTCCAGAAGCTTTTCGAAATGCAATGCATGACTCCTTTGTCTTGAGCCATATCAATCTTTTGTTATTTTTGCATTTCCTTTTCATGTCATCATTCAAACTCCGGGACTAAGCCTTGAACACATCTTAACACACACATTAGTCCCATAACACAATTGCAAATAATTGAATATAAAGTAATACGAGTATATATGAACTACACAAGTTTTTATATACTCAATGGATATGTTTCAACGTAGAGATCCCAAATATGTGTGGATAAAGAAATATGGATCAATACTAATGAAACCACAAAACATAGAGTGAACTCCCCCTAAATGTGTGCATACACGAATGTGTAATAAAAACATATACACATATTCAAGTTAAACTTTTGGTGGAGTTCAATCTATATTTTGGATCCGAGGAATGCAACAATATATAAGAATATGATGTTGAATGCATACCTCTATGATTTTCACCTTTTTATCCAAATAAGACTACACAATAGTATAACAATAGAAGTGTTAGTCTCACAAATAGATTTGTCATTAATCACCAAAATACTCCATTAACTCATAATGATGGATCTAGATTCTTCAACAGGCTAAACGGGTCGTGCCCAAATAGAGCGAGCCTAGATGGCCCGTGCTGGGCCGTGCCGGGCGCCCATTTGGCCACCTCTATGAGTGAGTCCGGGCTTGTCGCGCTGCTCTCCTACACTCTCCTTGTACCATTCCCTAGGAGTGAAAATGGTTCGGATAGTTTCTGTCCGTTCCGAGTCATTTTCGAATACGGATGCTATCTGCTCGGATATTTATCAGATAATATCGGATCAGAAATGAATACATTTTTTTTTGTCAAAAATGAATACGGATTCGGTAAGACACTTTCCGTCGAATACGAATACGGCTTCGGATATCCAATGATACACAGGTCCGGATATCCGAAGATACTATTTGAGGCTGCATGTGTATTGTCTTTTAAAAACCATAACTTTCTCGTTCGAAATCCAATCAGGTAAATGAGTAGGCTAGATTGTAGCTCCCGATGAGATCTACAACTTTGTATTTGTGAATATTTTCGTTTGAGTCCATTTAGGCTAGATTGTAGCTCCCGATGAGATCTACAACTTTGTATCTGTGAATATTTTCGTTTGAGTCCATTTAATGTCCCAAAAATATGTTCAAATATCTAAATAGTATTTTCAACAACCGATGTTTCTCCAGATTTTGCCCAAACATGACTCATTTCATCATTCTTCTTTCATGAGACTCACAAAACACAAACATTATGCATATAAATAAATAAATATTAATAAAAAATATTTTATAAGAATTATGCAATACTTATAAGGTAGGCAATATATATCGAGGAAGCAAAAGTGGTAAATAAAACATACTAGGGAGAGCATATTGAGTTATTTTATATTAAAAACATGTTAGGGAGTAGATGGAAACATGCACATATATACTGAATTGATGAATATTCTGATCGCATAAACTAATTTTTTTTGTTTCGGTTACTGCAATGCGAATAGTTTAAGGGGTTTTTATGTTCCGCGAAATATTCATAACCGTATTTGTTTCGATTTGTATTCGTTCTGTATTTGTATTCAATATTATATACATTTGTATTTATGTCCGGAATATTAGTATTTTTTTTGACGGAGAACAGTAGGGAAGGATCCTAGTGTATATATACACAAATAAAAAAAATAAAAGGTTACAAAACAATATTCACACAGCAATATTCATATATCCGTATTTACACCCGAAATAAAAATACACCCGAAATAAAAATAGAAACGAATACGAGATAGAGCGATTATCCGTCCGTATTCATCCGTTTTCACCCCCTGCCCTTCCCCAATGTCTCCGTCTTCGCATTCCGTTCCAGCCGCCCAAGGCCCTCCTCTCTCCGGACCGCTTCCGCCATGGCCCAGCCCGCCTTCCTCTCCTCCCTCCGCTCCCGGCTCCGGTCTCCGCAGCCGCAGCCGCAGCCGCCGACCCCTCACCTCCATCCCCGCCGCAGCTACCACATCGACCTCGGCGCTCGCGAGAAAGCGGTGAGCCCTCTCGTTACATCTCGTTCTCTTGTCTCTTTCTCGATTCGATATCTAGGTTGTATGAGTTAGTTTTTTTGGTCGCGAGTCCTGGCTTCGGAAGTATAGATCGTACATGCCATTCTGATCTGCGCGCGATCTCGAGACGCATCGATTCGATCTGAGTGAAACAGGCGAGCTGTTGTGATTGGGGAATTTTTCCTTAGTGCACGGGTTGAATGCTAGTAATTGGCGGAACGGGAGTACTGGTAGAGAGTTTCGGCTTTGCTCCGATTCATAATGATTGACGTCGAGGTCAGGTGCCTTGTGTGGGGGGCGGGTTTACTAACTAGGTTTGCCACCTGCTATGGTGGTACTTAATCATGGTGCGTATGAGGTTATCAGCCCGATAAGATCTGATACAGCTGATCATGCTTAGAAATACTGTACGTCGTGTTATCTGATCTGCGTAGCAGAGACCTGCAAATATGCGCTTTTTGTGGAGTTGAATGATGCAGAAGTCATGTTATGGTAGCCATATTCGCCCAAAGGTGCATCATATATCATTAGGATCAATTAGGGTGCGTTTGGTTGGTGGGATGGAGTTGAATGGTATGAGATGGTACAAGTAGGATAAGATCGTTCTGGATGGGATCGTTCAAGCAGTCTGTTTGGTTAGTTGTATGAGATGATACAAGAATGCGTTTGGTTGGTTGTATGGGATGGTACGAGATTACGTTTGGTTGGTTGTATGAGATGATACACGAATTGAGTTTAGAAATTGATTTGAATTTAAATTCAAGTTTGGAAATAGTTTTGCACACAATTAACTTTTATATCTGCAAATTCATCAACAGCTAGCCTCCTTGCTACAGTGTCTATTTTTTCCCGCTCTTTCTTCTTTTTTTTCCTCTCCTTTTCCCTTTTTCTTCCATCCTTTTCTTTTCTTTCATTTGGATGGGCCCATTGTCATAGGGTGTCTTCTCTTCTCTTCTCTATCTCAAAAGCCATATGAGCATCGCCAGTCGACAATGGCGCACAATGCTAGCGAGGGGCTTGGCTGACAGTGGGTGGGCAAAATGGAACGGGGAGGCCGAGGCGAACCCATAGGTGGTGGCGCCATGATCGAACAAGCACTGGCGGCGTGTGGTGACGTCTTGACAACCTTAGCCAGGGAGGAGCAGGCGGCGGCTAGAGGAAGGAAGGAAGAGAGGGCATCTGCGAGCATTGGTGATGTCTTGGGGAACCGTCGGAGGCGTCAGCGGCGGAGGAGGGGAGGCGTGGCGACAGGCGTGAGCAGCGGCCTGGTGGCTAAGCGGGGTGGCGCCAGTGGGAGAGAGAGACAAAGAGGGTGGTGGGGGAAGGTCAGCGGAGGTGAGGAGGTGCTTTAGTGGTGAAGGATTGACCTAGGGCTCATGGGAGGAGTAGAGGCGGCGATGGCGGTGGTTTTAGCATGCCTGAGGACAGCGAAGACCATCGGCAAAATTTGTGGTCGAGAGAGCGAGAGAAGTTGTACCGCGTGGTTCAGGAGTTTTTCTCGAACGAGATGGTACAACATATGGGCCGAATAATTCATCCGATGGAACGGCTTGGTCCTGAACCGTTTGGTTCCCTTCAGCAAACCAGACACATGAACATGCCTATTTTCCGAACAATCCGGTACATGATAGATGAGGTCACTCATCCAAATAGGCCCTTAATGTAATGCCTTTGCTTGCTGATCTCTTGTGATTCATTCAAGTGGACCGAGAGGGGGAGGAGTTTTAGTGTTGTATCTCTTCCACAATGTTTCATGTCAGTGTACCTTAGTGTTCGAGACTTCGTGGGTAACTAAAAATTGTCTATTGTGAATTTTGGGATGGTGCAGTACTCACTGTTGAACAATGTTCTAAATAACGGTAAACATAAACGGTTAACGAACGGTCACCCTACCTTTTAGTGTTTATACGATAAGCGGCCTTGTAAACGGTTTTACTATTTAAAATTCTGAGGAATATATACATGTATTTGTATTAACAAAATAAACATCTAATTCATCTTATTTCATTCATATGGAATGGAACTACCAGGCTATCAACAATTGTCCACACCGGTGACATGAAGAAAAAAGATGACATGATGTGAATGTAATTAAAGAATCATAATTGAATGAATGAACAACTCAAGTGGCAATGAAAAGCTGAGCGAGCATTCATCTCATGTATGTCATAATGTTCCATGTCATATGACAATTTTTTTAATAATATATTTTTAAAAAAAATACAAAAATAAAGTCATTTTTTTTTTACAAAACTAGGCTTCTGTCGCTATTCCAAATGGCGATGGTAGCCTAGGTAGTGGCGATAGGGGCTTGAACAGGTCCCTATGCCACTCCAAATGGCAATAGGGACCTGTCGGCACTTCAAATGGCGATAGAGACATCTCTGCACTGTTTTTTACTGACTATTTCCGAGCACATATTCTGTGGACAAATCACAATGATATTACAGAACATTCAACACGTCATAACATCTTTTGTCGACAAATCACAATGATATTACAGAACATTCAGCGCAAAGTCGTCACATATTTTGTTGACAAATCACACTGACATTACAAACCATTCACCACAACATCATCACCTAGTTTTTCGACAAATCAAAGTGATATTACAAAGCATTGGGCACCACATATTTCATCAAGACGAACCTTTCCCGTGACCGCGACCTCAATGTCCGCCATGTGGACTGCCTCGAGTGAGGCGGTCGGATGAGGTTCTCGCGGTAACGTCCGGATTGCCGATGTCTCCTTCGTCTTGTAGATTTCTCGTATGGCATTTCTTGAAGGTGTGCCCAAGCTCCCTGTAAATGGAGCATTTCTTCGTACGACACTTGGTTTCTGCTCCGTCCATGTCGTTCCTGATGCGTTGCACCTATCGCCGGCCAACCTTCCCCTTCAGCCTATGATAAGTTGCTCTCAGGTCGGATGGCCAGTGAAATGGCCAATCACACTGTAGCCATACAACTCTGCACTCTAGGTTTGCATCACGTCCATCTTGTTGAAATAATCAGAGAGGAACTAGCCAGGATGCTACATCACCGTCGAATATGCAGCCATGACATGAGAGCAGAACCTATGTATAAGAAGAGGCTTGTTGCAAGTGCATACGCAACTAGCGCGGCGTAGCGTTATCCCTGCACGGTATCTCGAAGCGAAGCTCCTTTGTGCCCATCTTGAATGCCCAGTGCATCTCACTCTTCTCCTCCTCCATGTACTTTGTGATTATGGCGGAGTATAGTACTGTGTCATTTGCCATAGCGAGCGATGTGTTGTTGCTTATGTTAACAAAATAATTTGTGGTACCGCGGAGAATTGTCTCCATAATACTAACCAAAGGGAGGCACCTTGCGGCGCGTATGACCTAGTTGTACACCTCGGCTAGATTGGTTGTCATGACACCATATCGAGCACCACCCCTGTCATGTAGCAGCGATCACTTCTCCTTAGGCTCGTGCTCAATCCAGTCCGAGAAGCATTTCACCTACGCCCCCGGCTTCCTCGCCACACTAGGACCATCTGTGGGTAGCAGTGACAATAATTCGTGGGCCTTAGACTTAGATGGCATCAGTACACAAGCATCAATGCATCAATACATCAATACATCAATTCATTTATGTATCACAAGCATAGCATCAGTACATACTAAGTCTCACTGTCCCAGTGTATCACAATTCACAAGTCACAAGCAATTAAGCAAAGCATCAGTACACATGTCGCCTCCAATCCTCCATTCTGGACCAACATACATACTAATACATACTAATTAGTAATTACTAACTACTAAGTCTGTCACTCACTCAGTCTATCACAAGCAAAGCCAAAGCATCACCATCAGTATAGCCATCGGCCCATCGATTACACAACAAGCAAAGCCAAAAGCATCACCATAGATCCATCGATTACTCACTTTGAAATTTGGAGGGCTGTGGGATCGAGTGAGAATCTGGTCCTGAATCAGGGGCAGTGTGGGTGAGGAGGCCGAGGCCGTGGTAACCGCATGAGAGGTCTGGTGGAGGTCGAGCGAGGAGGAGGCTGTCGCCAGTGGAGGTCGTCTTGAGGAGGAGGAGGCGAGCTCTTGAGGCTGCAGTCATGTGATGGAGGGCCGGGCTGGATCGTGGCGCGACCTCCCGAGCTCGGTGGGCGTGACCTCGGCCGGAGCTAGATCCGACGCAGCAATGACGAGGAGGCGTGCGCTCGGCCGTGGTGCGACCTCGGCCGGGCTGGATCCGGCATGGCAGAAGAAGGAGGCTCCGCCAGCAGCGACCTCGGCGGTAGCGGGCTTCACGTGTCTTGAGGAGGCGTGGCTGCGTGGGTTCGCCGGTCGCGAGGCGGAAGCGACCAAGAAAACCTAGCATGTCTGGGCCGGGCCGTGTCCTCATACGTGTCGGACACATGGCCACGGCGTGTCCAACACGTATCGGGAATTTTAAAAATTAAAATTTATTATTAAAGTCATCGATACTCCGTCGACACGTGTCGGAGACGTGTCCGACACGCCATTTGACACGGATATGGTAGTTTTTCCAAGTGTCCGTGCTTCAGAGGTTTTATATGCTTTAGTTCTTCTTGATAGAAGTCTTAAATTGTTATGCACAAATACCAAATCTTCAGCACGCTCAGAGTTAATTTGTTTCTTTTCATCTTTGTTGATGAAGCTATATATGCTCCAGTTTCTTTCACAACAAGAAGATGAAGCCGGTTTGTTAACCAATTTGAGAGCCAAACTTTGCGGCCTGAGAGCGGATTGTCCATGATTTGCCCACCAATTCATTGGATCAAGGATCCATCTGTCATAAATAGAATCGAAGTCATTGAATTCTCGAAACAAGTGGAAAATCTTGCATATTCTTCTTTCACTTTCTTCAAATCTTCAAGCACGAGGAAGAACTTTTTGAAGCACTTCATTCTCATTTGTGAAATCTCAAGATCCTTGTGTGAGGTACACGGCCAGCGCCAACACCTTCTTGGTGATCCACTTCTCACTATAATATCTACAAAGAAAAATGGATTAGAACTTTGTGGCTGAAGTGTTAGCAAAAGCAAAAGGAGGATTTGTAGTTCACCTTGGATTGAGTGAATGTGCCAAACAATGGAGTGGAGTGTTGCCTTTTGCCCAACGATCAATCAATATGCTTTGAACAACAGAGTAAAATGTGGACTCCTCATTGTCTTCCTTACCTTCATGCCTATATATCACTTTCTTTACATTCTCAATCATTGCATCCCACATCTCATAAATTAGATGAAGGCATGGTGTGTGGGTGTCATACACGAATCATTTCATAGATTGGCTCGATGAATTCAACAATGTAGTTCACCTTGTCCCACACATCATTGAGTACTAGTTCTCTAATGGTTTGTGCCAACCCTCTATTATCATCTCTATATGTCTCCCATTGGTCACTAATCACCATGTTTTGGAGAGCCCTCTTGACCATGCAAAACTGCTTCAACATAACCACAACTAAGGCAAACCTCGTCTTAGCAATAGCAAGTAACTTCAGCTTGCTAAACTCATTGAACATTGGTAGCCCCATACCATGGTTCATTATAAAATTCTTAATCATATTAGCATCTTCAGAGATCTCAGTTATCCAATGGCACTCATGAAAGATTAATTCTTCATCATCAGTTCTTGGCATTTTAGCAGCACAAATACTCTTGAGAGCAAGATTGAGAGTATGAACAACACAAGTAGTCCAAAAAATATGAGTGTACTTCTGTTGAACAATCAAACCCGCACCATTGCAATTTGCAGCATTGTTAGTGATGACTTGGACAACACTTCTTGCACCCACTTCTTCAATAACAGCAATCAACTTCTCAGAAATGTACTCCTTTGTCTTCACCTCACCTTTAGCATTGATATCTCGCAAGAACATCGGTGCACCCTCAGAAATAGCGAGAAAGTTAATGAGAGGTCGCCTCTGCGCATCTGATCATCCATTTGAACAAATGGTGACATCCTTTTCAGGCCACGTGCTCCACGTATGCTCCAATAAGGTCTCAATGTGAGTCCTTTCTTGTTGAAGAAGTGTAGTCCTCAACTTGTTGTACCCAGGTGGGACATAACCAGCAAGCTTACCATGGATTGCAGCAAAGGTGTACTACTGTTGAAAATGTGGATTCCTTGCTAGATTGAAAGACAATCCTGTAAATTTCACATAACCAAAGTTAGTTGAATGCATATGGTAAGCTGGATAAAATTGAAACAATGATTTCAAGTTGATTGCATACCTCCAGAGTAAAACATCCTTGCAATTTGTGCATCCAGTTGATTGCGCAATTCCATAGCCCAAGCTTTCTCTAATGGTGAAGTAGGTCCCTCAGCTTCTTATTCCCCAACAAAGCCGAGTCCATGCTTGATGAAGAAACACTAGCACTAACACCGGTTCCCACTGAAGCAGTTGATGGTGGCAAGGGCACATCTCTTAGCCTTGTTTTTGCTTGTTCATCCTCGGCCTTTGCAACTTCACTTTTAAGTCGAGCAAGAATAGATCTCGTCACCTTAGGACATACCTTGATTCCACCATTAGTAATTTTCACAAGTCTTTCTCGACTCTAGAGTAGCTACTAGTGCCAACATATTTGCAATACTTGCATATCCATTTCACATTTCCTCCCCTTGACCACCCTTGTCTACAACGTTAACATGATTCCACAATGGAGGCTTGAACCTCTTTGTTGGTTTGCTCTCTCTAGCACTAGAATTACTGGTTTCCATTTTCTAAAATGATGAAAACAAGCAATCGATGACATACTAACATATTAACATGAGAACAAGTATCAATGCATCATTTGTGTACTGATACTGATAGTATCAGTACACAAGCATCAATGCATCAATTCATTTATGTATCACAAGCATAGCATCGATTACATACTAAGTCTCATTTGTCTCGATTATATCACAAGTCACAAGCAATTAAGCAAAGCATCGGTACACATCGACCTCCAATCCTCCATTCGGACTAACATACATACTAATTAGTGATTACTAACTACTAAGTCATCACTCACTCGATCTATCACAAGCAAAGCCAATTAGCCAAAGCATCACCATCGATCTATAGCCATCAATACACAACAAGCAAAGCCAAAGCATCACCATCGATTACTACTTTGAAATTTGGAGTCTGTGTGAGAATCTGGAGGTCGGGAGTCAGATGGCGAGGAGGAGGATGGAGCCGGGCACTACCTTGAGGAGGATCAGGGCCGTGGCGCGACCTTGACCGAGGCTGGATCCGTGGCAGGAGGAGGAGGAGCAGTGGAGAGGTCAAGCAAGGAAGGAGGCTGCCGCCGAGCCGGAGGTCATGTGAGGAGAGCCGCCGAGCCGGAGGTCATGTGAGGAGGAGGAGGAGAGGAGTGGTGGAGGTCGCATGAGGAGGCCGGGCTGGATCCGTGGCGCGACCCTCCCGAAGCTCGATCCGACGACAAGCCGGCCGGCGGAGAGGCCGACGGCGTGGGCTTCACGCAGCGTCTTGGAGGCGGCCATGGCCAGCCGGTCGGTCGGGAGGCAATAGGGTTAACCCGATGTGGGGTCGGAGGTAGCCAGGAAAACCTAGCATGTCCGGGTCGGGCGTGTCCTCATCGTGTCGGACCGCGCGCCACGGCGTGTCCGACACGTGTCGGGAATTTTAAAATTAAAATTTATTATAAAAGTCGCCGATGCTTCGCCGATCGTCGATGTCGAGCGTGTCCGACACGTCGTTTGACACGGATACGGCAGTTTTCCCAAGTGTCCGTGCTTCAGAGACTGGAACCTTGTCTCAATCGCCCGAATGATGGATCGTGGCTTAAAATCTAGATTATCCACGATCTCACCATACATGAGGTTCGTGATGAAGCCTGATGACAGGTTCTTGTGGGACACTACTGACTCAGCAACGACGTGTGAGGGACCACTATATAGCATTTTCAGTAGGTGTCCCACTTAGACTGAAATGCGTGCACTCGCTAAAGGCATCCTTCTATGTCGCACTTCACGTCGTAGCATCTTGGGTTAGACTTGACGACTGTGGACGTACGCTGCACCGACAGGGCCTAGAATTTGATCGCCTCTACATAACTCCTTGCTTGACCTTGCTCTGGTTATACTCCCATGGCACACGGGAGCCTTCGTTAACGACGAGGTTGTTGAACTGGTATGTATTCTACTCGTATGGAACCGCCTGCTGGTCCACAACATCCTTGTCCTTGGATCCTTCGTCTTCTGACAATGTCATGTAGTCATGGTCTTCGAGATCCATTCTTTGCACTAGGGCTTCCAGCTCCTCACCCTCGTCAACAAGCCTACTAGCTTACCTGACTGAAGGAGCTCCTTCCACAGGGTCTTCATCGTCAGGATCAGTAACTCTTGGACCTTTGGCCATTGTGTGCACCGCATTGTGGCTGGAGTCCTCGACTTCTTATTCGGCATCACTACCCCTTTTTGTTCAGCCGCTGGTGCAGGAGTGGGCTTGGCATATGCCTGGGCCAGAAGGACAAAATCCTACCATTTCTCCCTCAACCTGCGTACATATGACTGCCATGACTTTGTTCTCTTGAGCTGCACTAACTCTCAATATGTACCCTGTGGTGCTTGGTTGGCAAGGCAACTCAATCTCAGATCATACATAGCATGATCCATATCGAATGTGTGGAACAACCACCGCATCACAGCGTCCCATGTATGCTGCTCTGGTCTTGTTAGGGTCACGGTCATCGATTGGAAATAACACAAATCAATCCCTATGGGACCTTCAAGAATAGTCCCCTGATCATAGTAAATTTTGAAGTTGGTGGCGTTCGACATATTTGACGTACTGCACGGTAAACAAGATTTCCACGATTAACCACATATCTAAAACTAAACTACCCACTGAAAAAATTATGTACAACATACTACACTATGTAACCGTACATCTAAAACTATGTATCCATTCGGTTAAAAAAATTACCTGGAAGGTGGGCGATCGAACGGGCAGCGCTTCGCTAGCTACTATCCGCCCCTCCCCTCCTCTCTACTCTTCCCTCCCCTCCCCTCTTTCTCTTTTTTTCTGAATAAAAGTGAGTTATGTCAGAATTTTGGGGTCTTTTATAGGGTAAATTGTGTCGCCATTTGGAATGGCGACAGGGATCCTTTCGCCATTTGAAACGGTGGTTTTCCAAAATTTTAATATTAAAAAATTTAGGATCCTTATCGCCATTTGGAGTGGCAACAGATCCCTGTCGCAATTTCAACTGGCGACGACAGGGATCTGTTCAAGTCCCTGTCGCCACTACCTAGGCTACCTGTCGCCATTCCAAATGGCAGAAGCCTAGTTTTGTAAAAAAACTCGTCTATTTATTTTTGTATTTTTTTAAATAATATTATTAAAAAAACGTCATATGACAATCATGCAACTTTACCCAATAAGCGGGCCTATTAAACGTTAACGACCGTTAAACCGAATAAACGGCCCGATAAAATGGACAAACCTTGAAATGTTCATAAACATAACGGACAGAAGACCTTTACCATTTTAACGGCCGTTTACAAGGCCTTAACAGCCGTTATTTAGAACACTGCTGTTGAACTTCAATTTTGGTGATTACATTAAATTTTGCATACCCTCGGTAGTATTTTGTTGAAACACTGCTTTCTATGTAGCACTGGAATACATGATCTAAAGTCTCTGTTTTTTGAACTGGCATTTCAGTTGGAGTTTTAGATTTTGCAAGTTTTTCTGGTATAATTTTTTATTTGTAGAAGTGCTGTCATTTCCTCCCTTTATTTTGTTTTGATTTTTCATTATTGAATCGCAGCTTTTGGAGGAGGATACTGCTTTGAAGAGGTTCAAATCTTACAAGAACAGTGTGAAACAGGTCTCGAAAGTTGGGAATGTTCTCACTTTCGTGGTTGTCGCTGGTATGTTTTCTTACTTTTGGTTTTTCTTACCGCTTCTTTTTTGTGTCTTAAGCCTTTAAAACTGTACGGTGCGGTAATTAACGATTCAGCTTGTAAATGGATGTTGACCATTGCCATACTGGTATGTGCATATTTGCTGTTTTCTTGTTTGTTGAAAGACACGGCTAGTAAATTATCAACTTTTTAAAACGAAATTTCAATAGGATTTTGATATTGGTGTGGAAATGGTAGTATGCTTCAGTGTTTCTATATTGATAATGAGAAGATGTCTTCCGTATTCATCTCCTTTGGTTAAAAGCAGTTCGGTATAATATCCTTGTTAGTGCTTGAGACCATGTTGAGGCTATGTTTTTTGCTGTTTAGTATTGCAAGCGGTGCAATATATGTTATGTTGTTTAGACCCTGGTAGACTATGATAGTATGATGTTTAATTTTCAAGCAGTGCAATATAGGCTGTGTTGTTTGATCTTGTAATACTGTATTATAGTCCCCAACTCCACATGGTAGCTATTTTGACATGATTTCTTGTGGCAACTGGCAACCCACTACCTATATTGTTCCTGACACTTGCTTATTCTGTCTAGATTTCTAGTACTGACTATTGAGTGTATTTCTATTCACTGTATTCTGCTATCAATATTATGAGTGCTATAAGTTGGGATTTGAAAAGTGAGTTGCTGATAGTGTGTGATTAGTTACCAATTGGTAGTGTCTGGAGTTGTTCTGTTGCATGATCGCTTACGATTCACAATTGCATTTACATAACTTTGAAGACTGTATTTTTAAAGACACGTTTTCTTTATATATCCATATTATTGTCTTTACTGTGGAAATTGCACGAGAAAGCTATTTTTTCCTTTTAGGTGCCCATATCCTTGAAACAAGTTTAGTATTGAAGCTAACAGTAGGTTTCAGTAGAGTTTTGTTCTTATAATTATTGATGTAGACATGTAGTGCACATAATCATTGAAACATGTTCCGGACTAAAGCAGGCATTAAGTTTTCGTTGGTTGTCCTCCTTTATACTTGGTCAGGTGCACACTAGGATGCATCTTTTCAACCAGAAAACTGAATGTTTCAATTTTCAAAGGGGCTTGTGTAGCCAAAGAATGCTAGTAGAAGTACCCTTTTCTGGAGTAAAGCAAATACAAAATGTCTGCTTCATTTTGTCGACCTTGTACCTTGTGGTAGCACTTCTTGCATCTGGTTATGGGTGTTTCACTTCACAGTTGCGCTGACTGCTATCCGTTTGTTTTATTGCGCAGCCTGCAGCTATGAGATCTTTGCACTGGCAACAAGCACAAACTGAAGGAAAGGGCAATCATGAGAGTGCTCAGATCTACCGGAAAGTGATTCAACAACATAAACTGGCATTTTATCAGCACTTGTTTTGAGCCTCCTGTGTCGATCCTATCATGTAAAATAAAACAAACTAGGTTAACTTTTGTTCGCAAAGAACATTCTGGTTCCTTGGCCTAGTGTTCCTTGACCTTGTGATGAATGATCATCGCCTGATTTCATTTCCCCGAGGATCCATATTACATTGTTCAATAAATAGTTTTCATCAAGCTGTTTGGGCAGCGTGCCCAATGCCCATTCCTGATTACTCTGTTATATGTTGGAGTCTGATCGGTGTTCAAGTACATTGTTGTGTTTCATGTATGCGAATGTGTCGTGCCTTGACCTATCACCTATGATTTTCTTTTTCTTGGCATTCCTCCTAAGCAGCGATCATATTATAGCATCTGCGTGTTTTAAGTAGTTCGCTGTGGCAGCGATACGGAGGATGCTCTGCCCAAATCCTAGCCTTCTTTTTAGATCGGACGGCTTACCCTGGTTGACAGCTCGACATATCAACGCATGAAAGCCCCAGCAATCCTGTACCCCCTCGAACCAATAAGGAGAGGAGGCAACCCAAGAAGGCAAAATTTGATATATATCATTGAGAAAGTTGTCATTTTGAGAAATACCACTCAGTATTACGAAATTAGAAATACGCCACTCTATATTCTTGTTCATTTGAAATTTGCTATTTTCTTTTCTTTTATCCTATTTCCCATCAGTACCCATGTGAAATTCCCGTTTTGCCCCCTCCTTCCTTGCTCATCTATCCGGCACCCATCTATCAGTTCCCCATTTTCTTTTCTTTTAGTCGTGCCAGAGAGACGCCGCCTCCTTCCCCGACCACCCAGCGCCGCCGCCTTCCCCGACCACCTCGCCGGTGCCGCCTTCTTCGAGCACCCGTCAGCGCCGCCTTCCCCGAGCTCTCAGCCGGCGCCGCCGCCGCCCCCCTATCGGCCGCCGCGTCCGAGCCGCGCCTCCCCCAAGCTCCGGTCGTTCCAAGCCCGCCTTCCCCCAGTCAGAGCAGAAGCATGGATCCGGAGCAGAAGCAGTAGCATATTCAAGTTCTTGTGTATTCTGATGTTCCATTGTGCTACTCAAGTTCTTGTGTATTGTGAATTGTGATGTTCCGTTGTGATGCTCCAGTTGAAAAGCATGCAGTACTCTGAATGTTGAATATGTTGAAGCATGCAGTGATCAGACAATATTGTGATGCCCATTGTGATGCTCCAGTTGAAAAGCATGCTCCAAATTGAAATGTGATATCTGAATGTTGATAATATACTGAATTAGACAATATCTGAATGTTGACAGTATTGTGAGGCATATTGTGATGCTCCAGTTGAAAAGCATGCTGAATTATATATGAGAGTGATATGTGAATGTCCAATATTGTGATTCTCATATACAACACTAACATATACAAGCATTAACTCAGAGCAGTGCTTTATATGATAATTCTTCAGGTTCTTCATACTTGAGTCCACATTGTCGACCATGGCACCAACTGCATATACCAGGCTTAATGTCCAAGCTTGGATTTCCCTGCTGAGAAGCTTGAATAATAGTATTGTGATCACAACAGGATGAAGAGGGAGGAGATGAAGCTGAGAGAATGTTGTTACTAAGTGTATTTCTCAGTGGACTCCCAATAGGTCTAGGTGACCATTGATGAGTATCTTGTGGAAATCCATTCAAGTCTGATGACTTGACAACATCAAGTGAGGAATTCTTTGATGAGTTAATGCCAGAATAGATAGATTCTCCATCACCAGGGTTGGTATTTGAAGGATCAGAAGAATTATCATATAAAGCAGTGCTCTGAATTTAAAAGTTGCAACACAACATATACAAAGGATTCAGCTTCATGGGATCGTCAGGCATTCAAAAATTCTGATACAACTCACTATCTCATTATAGAACTGATTCTACAGCTTAAAGTACCCCGGATAGAAAGGAAAAAATAGCAAACTGATTCTATTGCTCGAGAAAGAAAGGAAAAATAGCAACAAGGTGCTAACTTTACAAACTGCATGACAATGGATAAGACAACAAGCCAACCGCCTCATCTCAAAAGCACTTGTAGAAACCCCCTGCTGGGATGCAATGACTGCTGGAGGATATTTGCCAAAGAATGGTGCAATGACTGCTGGGGGGAGGAGCGAGATGCGGCGGCGGGGTAGGAACGGCGGGGAGGGAGCTGCCCTAGTTCATCGCCTTGTGAAGGGAGCTGCCGACCTGGATTGAAGGGGCAGAACCACAGAGATAGATGAGCAGGGCATGAGGGCCAAAACGGGAATTTCACATGAGAACCAATGGAAAATAGGATAAAAGAAAAAAAAATAAGAGAAAAGAAAATAATAAATTTGAAATGATAAAGAATCTGAAATGACGTATTTTTAATTTTATGATGCTAAGTGATATTTATCAAAGTGTCAACTTTCTTAGTACATATATCAAATTTTGCTACGAGTATTTGGGCGGTGGCGACCTTAACCCCCCCTCCCTCTTCTCCTCTTCTCCCATCCAGACCATCTCCTCCGCGCGGCGGTTGCTGCAGAGGGGGCGCCTCCGCCTGCGCAGCCGCCGGCCGCGGCCGGCTAAGTTCGTGTGCCGCCGCGCCAAGAATGCGGCCTACGACGACTACAAGTTCCCGGACCCCATCCCCGAGTTCGCCGAGCAGGTCACGCCCTTTCCCCCCGCTCCTTGTCTCGCAGGAGCTTCTGCTTCCTTCCTTGCTAATCCTCGTTGCTTCTGGTGTCTCAGGAGACGAGCAAGTTCAAGGAGCACATGACGTGGCGGCTGGAGCAGAAGGAGTACTTCGGCGAGCACGTAGAGGAAATCGTCGACATCTGCACCGAGGAACGTATAACGTATCCAGTGTGCAGAATTCACTTACCCTTGCTACGGCATTTTAGCATTTCGGCGTTCTCGGGTTGTTTGGGTACTTTTTTTTGGATTTTTTATAAATATTTTAATAGAATTACAGAAAGAAAGAAATGTATATGTAACAAAATTACGAAAATAGACATTGTTAGAAATAACACCATGGTGCGCTTTCGTCAGTTCAATTGGCAATTGGCAACAGGAGGCCTATCACTAACAAAACAGTAGTCCATGTCTCTCTCACCAAACCAAATGCCGACAGGTGTCCTGTTGTCAAACCAAATGGCGATATGTGCTCAATTTTTTTTTTTGCAGAATTTTTTTTTGACAGAATGCAGCTTCAAACTTTGAAATCAGTGGTGCTAAATACATTGCACAGAATTGTTCGATGCCTGACATAACATAAATACATCGGAGAACATAACTAAATAGGACATATGTCATCACATGGTTGTAATATTTCGCACGCACCGCATACAACACACTTGCAAGTCCGCTACTGACACATAGTCTATACAAACGTCATTCGACAAATTACAATGATAGTAAGCAGAACATTCCTCACATCATATTTCAAATAGGTAAACTGTCCCCATGGCCATCACCTCCACATCCGTCATGTCGACCTCTACAGTACCCACCTCAAGTGGGGCAGTCGTGTGAGGTTCCCGCGGCGTCGTCTTGACTAGCGACCTCCTTCATGTTGTGCATTTCTTGCAGAGCAATACTTGAAGGTATGCCTGGACTCCCTGCAAATAGAGCACCTTTGGACGAGGCTCGTCACGGGTGTGGTTACTGTTCATCTACGAATAGTTTCCTTTTGTTACGAATATCTATTTCCTCAGATAGCTGATTAGTTTCCTTGTATAGGGATTAGGTAATTGGAAATGTTATCTATTAGTTAGGAAGATCATCATTTATATTGATTTTATCCATAATTGTTAGAAGAGCCCTCTATATAAGGAGGCATGTTATAATCGTTGGCATTAAGAAAAGATGAATAGACAAGTTCCTAGTCCCTAAAGTCCAGCTGTAGTCATTCCCTTGACCGGCTATTCTAGATCTATTCCTCCCCACAATCGATGCCCTCCTTCACCTATCATCGTTCTACCTCGAGTCGTCGCCGTCCGACCTTCCCTCGACGGATGTTTACCCTTATGAACTAAGGATCATTACAAGGTTCTGCTACTAACTCATCCATGTCGTTTTTGATATACCGTCTCTGCCAACAGCCAACTCCTCCCTTGAGCCTATCAATATCGGTAGCCCATATCTGTTGCTCCCAAGTAGGATAGCGCGGCCAAGCGTGCACTCGTAGATGATCCTCCCATGGTGTAAGAACGAGGTGGCCGACTAGAGGGGTGAATAGGCGTTTAAAAACTTCTTTTAACTAAAACCGATTTCTAATCACGGAAGCTAAACAAATACGGTTTTGCACAATTACAACCTAAATCAACTAGGTTCAACTAAGTGCACCAACAATATGAGACTATATAAAAGATAGCAATCATACACATACAATTAAGCTATTTTAAATATAAGTAATGTAAATTGCACAATGTAGAGCACAAGTAATCAAACCACAATGACACGGCGATGTTTTCCGTGGTGATCGAAGACTTGCTTGGTCTCCCTAATCACGTTGAGAAACCCAAACTAATTGGGCGGCTCCACAATTAAGCCTTCCTCCGAGGTAAGTCCAATCACTTGAACCGGTTCCAAAGCGAACCAACACCTCGCTCCACTAGGGTTGCTCCTTCCTCCACTCCGGAGATGGCGAGCACCACACCACTCACAAACCGCCGGGTCTTCTCACAATCTTCTTGAGAAGCTCACTTGGCATAGCAGCGCTCCACGCCGTCTAGGTGTCGGCAAACACCAAGAGTAACAAGTCTCCAACGCTCACTTGAACCAATCAAGTGTCTAAGCTCAAATGGATACGAAATCCACTACCTAAGGCAACACATGCACTTAGGGTTTGCTCTCAATCACTCACTAAGTGCAACACATGCACAAAGGAAGAGAGGGCTTTCTCTAGCTCAAAGGAATGACTAAGAAACTTGCAACACATGCAAAGTCCTCCACAATAACACCAGCACACCACCAGCAACCTTTCCCAACCAGTCAAGGTGGCTTTATATAGCCCACACCCAAAAACTAGCCGTTAGGGGAAGGTTCCAAAGTCTCTGGACGAAATCGGTCTGACCGCCCTTGGCTCCAACGGCTATAAAACTAGCCGTTGAGCCCACTTCCGTCTCGACCGCCATGTAATGGCTTGGTCAGACCGCCAGCCGTCGAGACCCCAAAACACTGCCCGATCGACCGCTCGAGAAAACATCACGAAAATGGCTAAGGACGGAGAAGGACCTCTCGAAAAAGGTGACCGGGTCTCGACCGGAGGTCCGGTCGAACAGCGTCAACAACGCCGGTCGAGCCTTCCATTGGCGGTCGGGCCATGGCCAGCATCGACCGCGGCCGACCAACAAGTGCAAAACGATTTCACATCAACTCAAATAACAAAAACACATTTTGCTAGTTTGATGTAAGATGCATACAAGGTTAAAGACAAGACTCTCAATAAGTTGCAAAACACATTTGCCAACTTTTAGAGTCAATGCCTCAAATTGCATTCGCTTCAACTCAATTTGCAAAACACATTTGCCAAATTGACGCGATGCAATCAAGGATTCAAGTGAGATTCTCAACAGGTTGCAAAAACACATTTGCCAACCTATAGAATCACACTACAAGGAATAAGGTACATGGACTTACATTATTTGCAAAACACATTCGCAAACCTAAGTCACATGCTACAAGGGTTATCCATGAGCCACAACTATTTGCAAAACACATTCGCAAATATTGGCAACATGTTAAGATGAGCTAGAGCAAAACACAATGAGCTATCAACACATGACTAACTCAAGCTACTAGTCAAGGACCCCTCTTAATAGTACGGCAACCTATACTAGCAATCCGGTCTTCCAACCAAACACCGAGACCGGTAAAAGACTAGGAACAAATCCTTAGCCCTAGCTAGTCATACCTTTGCCTTGCGCAACCACTTGAAGCTTGATGGCGCACATCCTTGCTTCAACTCGGGGTTCTTGACTTGATATGCATCAACTCATGATGCATCCTTTACTTGACTTCTATCAACACATGATGGGTCTTCATTTGACTTGATGATCAACTCATGATCATCTCCTCTTTATGAACATCATCGACACACGATGATTTCCTTTATCTTGAACTTGATGTGCATCCACACATGATGCATCCTTTACACCAAGCTCTTGACTTCAATATTATCAACACATGATGATCTTCTAGAGTCTCCAACTATAGAACTCAACCTGTTCATCCAACTCATGGAAAGTGTTAGTTCTATAATATGACTATCATTAATTACCACGCCATACCATTAAATCATAATGGTGGGACAAGATACCATAATCTTTCCTCTTTGGTAATTGATAATAATCACTTCAATTGCAAGTAATTGAATGTAGATTGGTATGAGTATATAGGCACTATGCAAGTTGTATATACTCAAAGGATATATGAGCATACAAGTCTCATATATTCACATAAATATATTAACTACACAAGTTAAATATATTCGAGAATATGTGAGTGCACATGAACTACACAAGTTATGTTATACTCACATATAAGTATACTTAGACTACACAAGTCTTATATACTCATATGAATATATTAACTATGCAAGTTAAGTATATTCACGAGGATATGTTTGAGTAAAGATCCCAAGTATATGTGGAAACAGGAATATGGATCAATACAAATGAAACCTCAAAATATAGAATGAACTCCCCCTATACATGTGCATACATGAATATGTAGTAAGAACATATGCACATATTTACGTTAATTCTTTTGGTGAAGTTCAACCTATATTTTGGATCCAAGGAATGCAACGGGGTATAAGAATACAAAGTAGAATGCATACCTCTTTTGTTCTTTATACCCAAGCGAGACTAATCATAAGATATAACAATAAGAGAGTTAGTCTCATAAATGGATTTGTCATTATAAATGCATACCTGTTTGGATTTTCCTTTTGTTAATCCAATGAATTTGATTTGTCATTAATCACATACATGCCTTCATGATTATCACCTTTATATCCAATTTAGACTAAACAATAACTATATCAATAAACATGTTAGTCTCACAAATGCATTTGTCATTAATCACCAAAACACTCCATTAACATATAATGGCGGGCTAGATTCTTCACATGGTCCGTCCCGCGGCGTTCTTTCTCCCTGCAAAATACCTCAAAACGAAGCTCCTTTGTGCCTATCTTGAATGCCATGTGTATCTCACCCTTCTTGCTATTCTCCTCTATATATTTGGTGATTATGGCGGAGTACAGTTCTCTGTCATTTGCCATTGAGAGCGACGCGATGTTGCTTCGATCAACAAAGTATTTTGTGGTACCACACAAAACTGCTTCCACAATAGCAACCAAAGGAAGACATCTCGCGTCGCACATGACCCAATTGTACACCTTAGCTAGATTCGTTGTCATGATACCATACCGAGTACCATCTTTGTCATATAGCAATGATCACTTTACCTTAGGCTTGTGCTCAATTCAGTCTAAGAAGCATCTCACCAACCTGCCGCTCTTCCTCGTCACACTAGCACCATTTGTGGGTAACTGGGGCAATGGCTCGGGGAGTTTGTCCGTGCTTGTGGCGGGCTTCTTCGCTGCCTCCCTTGTGTGCTTCGTCATCAGCTCATCCAAAGTTTTCCAAAGTGCATTGAACTTTATCTGCTGGTTCTGGTTGCACAGCCGCTTGAAAAGCTTCATCAAGTCCTTGTTTTGAAACTGCTTGTAAAAGTTAGCACCCATGTGCCTTATGCACCACCTACTCTGCAGATCCACCCATAGAAGTGACTCATGTTCCCCTTGCTGAAGCATGTCGGTCATGTATGACACATATGTTAGGACAACCTTGCACAATAGAAATCTTCACGTTCCTTAGAAACCACAACCAACTGTCCGCATTCTCGCTTTTGACGAATGCAAACGCCACTTCCCGCCTGTCGCAATTGCAATAAATATTTGCCCCTTATACTTCCTAGTCAAGAATATGCCATCCATGCACAAGATTAGATGGCAATGCCAGAATGCATTGATGCATTGACCAAAGACGAAGAAAGCTCGTTTCAGCACCCTCTTCTCGGCGAACCGTGGATGCGGGGAATCGACAATTTCGACATGAGTACTGGGATTCCTGTCATGTATGACTTGGAGTTGACTGAGCAGGTTGTGGTACGAGTCATCGAACGTACCGAACCTTGTTTCTAATGCCTTCTGCTTTGCCCTCCACGCCTTAGCATAACTGATTGTGTACTAGAATCTTGACTCTATGGCCCCGAATGATGGATCGTGGCTCGAAATTCAGGTTATCCACTATCTCATCGTACATGACATTCGCAATGAAGCCTGAGGACAGGTTCTTATGGGATTGCATTGTTTCAGAGACGACACATGTGTGAGGATAGAGCATTTTCAATATGTGTCTCACTTAGGCTAGAATGCGTGTAATTGCTAAGAGCATCCCACTATCTCGCACTTCATGTCGTAGCACCGAGGGTTCGACTTCACAACCCTGAATGTCCGCCGTGGGGAGAAGGCCCAGAATTTCACAGCTTCCTACACCACCTCCTTGCATTTGTACATGGCTCCTTGCCTGACCTCGTTCTGGTGGTACTTCCACGGTACATGGGATCTTTCATTAGCGACGAGGTTGTCGAATTGGCATATGTTCCACTTAGATGAACTGCCTCATGTTCCCCACCATCCTCGTCATACAAACCTTCATCTTTCAATAATGCCTCGTAGTCTCAGGCTTCGAGCTCCATTCCTTCGACTAAGGCTTTGATCTGCCCACCTTCGTCTGCAATCCCACTAGCTTCCTAGGCCAAATGAGCTTCTTCCGCACCGTCTTCATCAGCAAAAGCAACAACTCCCTGACCTTCGGTCGTTGTGTGCGTTGTGCTATGGCTGGACTCCCCAACTTCTTCGTCATCTAGAAGGACTAAAGGACCAAATCACACCCGCAATCCCTTGCATGCTTAGGTATGACTGCCATGACTTTGTTCCCTTTAGTTGCACTAACTCCCAATGTGTGCCCTGTCGTGGCCGGGTGGCAACGCATCTCAATTTCAAATTGTGCCGAACATGGTCCAACTCGAAGGTGTAATACAATCACCGCATTACAGCACCCCATGTACGCTACTCTAGTCTTGTTAGGCTGACAGTCACCGATTGGAAATAACGCAAATCAACCCCCTCCGAACCCTCCAAAACAGTCCCTTGTCCGTAGTTAGGAATGGAGTACGGGCTCGGCCAACCTGGGCCGTGGCCCCTAGCATCTAAAAAAACAGCATGTATGCAGTCCACAGCTGATCCAATTTGGTTACACTAGGTCCATCTAGAAGCCCCACTGTTGTTGTCTGTTACTAGTTATGATACTACTCAGCGAGACAATGACTTCAATCGTGCAGCAGCAGGTGACAGCAAAGCATGGAAGCAGTAGACGAGGTATCGCTGGTGCATCACAAGCTTGCCGTGGCCGGGCCTGGCGATGATGATAGATGCGCAATCGATGGCCGGAGAGCCAAGTATGTGTGCCACGCAGGGCGTGCAGCCAGTAGTGAGCAGTGTGTTTTTGAATCTTATTGATGTTGCCTTGTCTTGGTTGATTGACTTGATTCTTCCTACAATACGGAGTCTTGCTACTGGTAATTTGCTTTGATCTTTGGCTCCCTTGAGATTTTGCTCAAGCTCCATCACTGTTCCTAGTAAATTTTGGAATTGACTGTGTCCGATATATCTAGGTACTGCAAGATAAAATAGATCTATAGGATTAACCACATATCTAAAACTAAACTATAAACACATAATAGATGTACTACAACAAACTACACTACATAACCATACATATAAAATTATCTAATCCATTCAATTACGAACCTACTAGTTTTATTTACTAACCTACTAGGGTTTTAAAATTAAAATTAAAAATATAAAAATAATTACCAACAAAGTGGGTGACTAGATCTGCTCCTTCCTCTCTCCCCTTCTCCGCTACGGACGGACAGCGTTTCACTGGCTTCCTCCTCTCCTCTTCTCCTTTCCCTTCCCTCCCTTCTCTTTTTTCAATTAAAAGTGAGTTTCGGCTGAATGTTTCACGCTTTTATAGTGGGGATCCTGCCGCCATCCTAAATGGCATCTCTGTCGCCATTTGGAATGGAGATTTGGTTCTCTGTCGTCATTCCAAATGGTGACAAAGAGGTTTTAGGTTTATTACTGTTTAGTTGGCGACAGAAGCATGTCGCCTACCAAACGGCGACAGAAGCATGTTGCCTACCAAACGGCAACAGAAGCCCATTTTTGTAATTTTATTAAACGAACATTTATTTTTGTAATTCTATTAAAATAATGTATTATTTTAAAAAAGTTCCTTTTTGTGTGTGGGTGCCTGCATTGGGTTCTTGGTGAGGGTTCTTAAATAGTTGAGTCACATAATTTAACCCAAGTTGGGAATTGATATTGCGTCGACATTGGTGGAAAAATGGTTGTGTTGGCAAGATCAATGAGAGAATATGGATGGACCAAAATTGACATTGAAAAGAACAAATGTAGTTGGGAAATTAGTCGGGGAAGGAGATGTCCTGAATTAAATCGGGAAATGAAGATTACAAAATTATCATCTCGTCTATTAGGGAATCAAACATTTTCGTGATGGTTCAGATGCTTACCTTGTATTTTGGGTTAGAGACTGGTACAGCAGCCCAAATAGCTGAAGTTTATGCGTGTCATGAAGCATCTTTAGATAGGTTCCATCAGGATTGGTTGGAGTTACAAGGAATCTCTGCAGACCCCGGACACTATGCAAGGTATGCATGCAAACTTGAGGACAACAGTTAGAGCATCTACAACAGTTCATATCAGCTGTTACTAAAGAGTTGCCACATCAATATTTAGGTGATATAGAGGAGAGAAGGTGAGGAGAGAGGGTGATGTTGTTTCTAGATGAAGAAACTAACAAATTGTTAATACCAAGACACAAGAAACAACCAAATACTCTATTGGAGACTTACTTGTTACCTAAAAACGCGTTTTGTGGGTCCCACCGTTTTAAAGCAAAATATCCACCAGATCATTTGTACAACCCAACTTCATTATTGATATGATAAATGAGCCAAAACATATAGCCACAAAGTTGTCTTCATTATTGATCATCAAGAATCAATCACATTTGTAGTAATTAAAGTCGAGACATAATTCGAGAAATAATCTATTGGAAGACTTGTTTTTTATTAGATTAGTCTCTCTCTCTTAATAACAATAAAGAAATAAACTATTGTAGAGGCTCTTAGACATCATGATATTCCTGCGAGAATAATCAGGCTTGTCACCAGTTACAACCTAGCGTAGCTTTAATTCTGTCACTGTGTGTTCACATGCTATTAGCTCTGCCAATCATCAATTCAGTCAATGGTTAGTCTTTGAAGAACCTTGAAGCCTGTCACTGTGATGCAATTAAGGCGTGCAAAGGCCATATATTTTTTGGATTATTTATGTAGGCGACAATTCGATATGTTAGATGTGGTAGCGATAACATCGCACTTCTCTTTCAGTGAGCACCTCTAGAAGAGTTGAAATCTGGCGAAGCACTGACATATGATTCTCATTTTCAGATCTCAGGGACCTTCTTGGAACATGATTATTGCGGACCTGGGACGCTCCTGGTTCACCCGTTCTTGGACATGAAGGGTGAGATCAAAGAGAGGGAGCTTCCTGGTGCACCTCAAGCAGCACGTGCGGCGATTGCGTGGGCGGAGAAGAATATTGACAAGGACGGGAAGGCGTGGACAGGAGAATACTAGTGTTAATTTCCTCTCTAGTTCGTCAGTCTGTTGTATCAGTTGTTTTTTAGATAATAGAAGAGCAAAAACTCTTTTGGTCTCTACATCTAAGATACACATAACTTGTTTTATTCATGGATTAAAGTGCTAAAAGTACCAAAGAAAGTTAACAGTGGCTTGAAGCCTTACAACCAAAGGACGATTGAAATGTAAACTCAATCATTACTAATCCTGTGACTAAACCGCCACCCTATAGAAATTTAAAATTTGCTTCGCTACAAACTCCAACCGGACGCTCCTAGCGAGTATAGTCTCCTTCTGGACTGATTTCTGCAGATTTGCCCAGGTACATAGCTAATGCCCACACGAGAAGAGAACCTGCAAGGGGTTAGAGATAATCTTCTTGTCAAAAATAACCCCATTCCGACATAACCAAATAGACCAGCATAAGGCACTGGCTCCCACTAGTAGTTGTACCTTTAATTTTTTTTGGAAAACCGAATAACCAATTCCCAAACATATTTGCTATACTCACAGGAGGAGATAAATTAAAAGCACATTGAACAGCCCACCACGTAAGGTGAGCTAAGGGGCATTCAATAAACAGATGCTGAATTGTTTTCGCTTTAATACAAAAACAACATTTTTTTTGCTTCCCCGCCAATTTCTCTTGAACAGGTTATCTTTAGTTAATAAAACTCCTCTCTTGAGATACCAAAGAATTTTTTCACTTTTAAAGGAATTTTAATACACCAAAAGAAATCCCTAATGGTAACTCGAGTATTTCCAATTAGTGCCATATAGAAAGACTGTACCGAGAACAGTCCGGACCTAATCAAATTCCATCTGAAAACATCTTTTTGAGAGTTCAATTGCAAATTCGATATTCGCAAAATTAACTCATTCCAAGCATGTAACATAGGTCCAATAATAGGTCTTCGAAAATAAATATGTAGAGAATTCGATCCCAGAATCTTTGCCACTGTATCATTCTTTCTCCTCACTACATTATCAAGAGTAGGATATTGACTTTTCGGTGGAGACTCGCCTAACCAAATATCTTTCCAAAACCTAGGTTGCATTCAATTTTTAACCTGGAATGAACCAAAGTAGAAATTGATCTTTAATTTTCATTAGACCTAACCAGAACTGGGAAGTCCTAGGTTTGTTAACCACATGCGAAAGACTCTTCTCACCCATATATTTCCTTGTTAGCAAAGTTTGCTAGACCCCTTGTTCATTAAGTAGCTTAAACAACCATTTTCCTAGTAAACTTTTATTTTTAACGTCTAAGTTTTGATGCCTAAATCGCCCAGCTCTTTAGGTGTACACACTACACTCCATTTAGCAAGCCTATATTTTCGTTTATGGTTATCACTCTGCCAGTAAAATCTGGACCGATAAAAATCTAGTCTTTTGAGAACCTCTCTAGGAATCTCAAAAAAGGATAACATAAACATTGACAGACTGCTGAGCACCGAGATAATAAGAACCGCTCGTCTATCAACAGATAATTTTTTTCCTTTCCAACTGCTAAGTTTCTTTTCGACTCTATCCTCAACCCCTTTCCATTCACAATTCCGTAGTTTTCTGTAGTGAATTGGAATACCTAAGTACCTGAAAGGAAAGGCACCCACTTCACAGCCAAATAACTGAGTATATTGTTGTTCAACTTCTTTGGCCTTACCGAAACAAAAAATCTCGCTCTTATGGAAATTATTCTTTAAACCTGATAATTGTTCAAAGACACAAAGAATAAATTTGAGATTTTTTGCTTGCTCAAAATCATTATTCAAGAAGAGTATAGTGTTATCAGCATACTGTAATATTGACAACCCATCATCAATTAAATGTGGAATTACTCCCGATAACAGACCTTCTTCTTTAGCTCTTAAAATAAAAATAGCAAGCATGTCCACAATAAGATTAAAAATAATTGGGGACATAGAATCTCCTTGACGAAGACCCTTCTGAGTTTGAAAAAAAGGTCCAAGATCCTCATTGACTTTTATTCCAACACTCCCTCCCTTAACGAACCGTTCCACCCAAGCACACCACTTAGGTGAAAAACTTTTCATCTTCAAAGTTTGAGGTAAGAACAGCTACTTTACTTTATCGTAAGCTTTCTCAAAATCTATCTTGAAAACCATTCCATCTAATTTTTATTTATGAAGCTCATGGATGGTTTCATGAAGGATAACTACCCCATCTAGAATAAACCTCCCCTGCATGAATGCCGATTGGGATGATCTAACAACTTTGTTAGCTACACCAATAATTCTATTAGCAGCCACTTTAGTAAACACTTTAAAACTAACATTTAGAAAACGAATAGGTCTATATTGTTGTATTTGTTTAGCATCCGTTTTTTTGGGGAAGCAATATAATGATCCCAAAATTCAAACTAAAAAGAGGTAGAGAGCAACTATAAAACTCATGAAACATAGCCATCGTATCATTTTTAATTACTTCCTAGAACACCTGATAGAACTCAGCTAGAAAGCCATCCGGCCCAAGCGCTTCGTTATGTTCCATTTAAAAGATTGCCTCTTTCACCTCTTTCTCAGTGAACGGTTCTGTAAGAGCATTATTTTCAGTATCCGAAACTTGAGGTATATCATTCCTAAAAGCATCAATCATGGATAAATGATTGACTTTGGATGGACCAAACAACCCTTTATAATAATTGGTGATATACTTCTTTAATTGTACATCCCCACGAATTATACCCTCTTCTTGTTCGAGCTGAAAAATTCTTTGTCTTCTATGTTTACCATTCGCCATCAAGTGATAAAATTGAGTATTACTATCATCATCTAAAAGAAATTTCGCTTTGGACTGTTGGTACCACTTAATTTCTTCTTCTCTTAACAAATGTGCCAATCTTTGATTAGCAAATTTTTTACAATTACGCTCTTCATCTGTCAAACTCACAAACTCTGCTTTTTTATCTATCTCATCAATAAGCAAGTTAAGATCTTTCTTTTCTTTTTTATAAGTCCCACTACTACTTTTAGCCCAACCGCGAAGATATTGACTCAGAGTTCTAACCTTATATTGCCAAATTTGTAAGGCAGATTGACCTCTATTTTCCTTTTTTCATACACCAGTCACCATTTCCTTAAAGCCTTCCCTAGACAACCAACCTAATTCAAATTTGAATAATGGTTGATTTCCTCGAAAAAGAAGCCACTCTCGTATTTAAAAGTAAAGGTGTATGATCAAACAAAGATCTTTCAAGAACATTGACTGTGACCAACGGGAATTTATTTTCCCAATTTGTTCTTATTAAGACTCTATCTAGCTTTTCAAAAGTTGGATTAGCTAACGAATTGGCCCAAGTATATTGTCTAGCAGATAAATCAATTTCCCTTAAGTCCAAATTATTAATCACAACATTAAACCCAAAAAAAAAGCCATCTATATACAAAGTTATCATTATTTTTTTCGCCCGAGTGCCTGATAATATTAAAATCACCTCCAATTAAAATGGGAAGTGATTCCTTTCTACAGGCACTAACAAGCTCATTAAGGAACTTCTCTTTGAATTGGTTTTGAACTGCACTGTAAACAACCACAAGTATCCATTGGAAATCATCATCATGATTTTTTAGATGAAACTTGACATATAAATCACCAGTATCAATAGAACCGATATCGTAAGCCCGAGGGTCCACCCCTAAAAGGATACCCCCTGACTGTCCTTGTGGCGGGGGAAAATACCACAAAAAACTCACATCCACCATAAAGATGATTAAGATTAGACACTGAAAAGTCTTTTTTTACTAGTTTCAAGAATGGTAACAAAATCTAAATACTGCTCCTTAACCATTTCACAAATAAAACGATGTTTAGTCAAGTCTCCCAGAACTCTGCTATTCCAAAAAAGACCTTTCATTTCAACGTTAATTTGATTGGTCTATTATTAGCATTTTTTTTCCTTTCTTCTTCGAAGTGCTAGATGACTTCTTTTTGTTTGTTACTAAAGTAAAATCGTCTTCCAACAACGCATCATCTAAATCATTACAAAAAAGGTTAAGGTCTGAGACATCACTATACTCTTGATTCTCCTCCTCCAACACCTCAACATCTACAACTCCTTTATTTTTTAATCTTCCTAACTCCAGATTCTTAATACTTTTAATAGTACTAACAGTCTCTGCACTATCATTACCTAGGAAATTCCAATGCTAGCAACTTTTTTAATAATTTGCTCATCGGAAAACGACAAAAAAGATAATTTATTACCAGACTTACTTGGATCTAGTTTGAGGTTTCGAACTTTCGCACGCCACATAGCCTTTTTAACGAGGTCCTCATCATCAGTCTGCTGCTTCTTGATGCGTCTGCTTTGCCTAGGGTCCATCGGTTTAACCAATGAGGCCCTCTCCAGTTGAAAAACCGTATCCTGGAATCAACCACAACCGCTTCTCTGTTAGTCTCAATCTGATGGAGCATCACAGCAGGCTCCACGGCCGCTATACACTCGGTTGTCCCAACCTTGACCACCTTGGACTCAAAGACTGCAGCTGCCTTGGATGCATTTCCCTTCACCACTGTCGAGGCCGAGCCGTCCCTGGAAGCTTCACCCAAAGCCATTGCCGGCAAATAAAAAAACTACCCCGTGTGGCTTTCCTCAATAGCCATTGTTTTCCCTTTGCCCCCAAACCGACTTCCACCATCGAACCTACACCCAGTACTGCCCCATCATTTTTTGCTAGCTTCTTCTGATATGAGAGCACACCATCCATAACAACCATCGAACGCTGCCCCTGAATGTTCACCACGAAACCATCCCCTCGTGTACCATTCTTGGACTCCTTTATGGTTGCCTCGGTGTAACCCAGACGGTATGCGATGCCGACAGCCCCAAAGCAGTCCTTTTAGTACTTGAGGTAGACTGTCTCTCACGGTTCTCAGAAGCATTTGAATTATTTTTCATTCTCTTAGCATCTCTATCTTCCATCTTAACATCTTTGTCTTTGCCCACTTTGTCATCCCTCTCATGATCCTCTCTCCGATGAAAGCCTTCATCAACACCTTCCGCCGTAGCATCTTCAACTTTGAAAAAAATATCGTAGACGTATTCACCAACCACAATCTCGGCACTAGAGGGTATTGCGGCTATGTCCAGAACTCCTACCAGCATATGAACCAAATTATTCTTACAAATCTTTTCCATGTCCACTCGCATTGTTGTGCCAATGATCGATCCTATAGCTTCAAAAGGCACTCCTAACATCTGAATCCATACCTTTTGAAGTTGGAACTTAGGCTTGGGTTTCAAATTCTATTCCACGAATTGCAACACCACCTTATGCTCCTTCACATGCACATCACCAATAGCCACCGTACGAAGCATATCAAGTCTAGTTGAAAAATGAACCAAAAACTCATTTTCCCCCTGAACCTCCACCTGTGGTTGCCAATTCAATGAAATTAATCTTCTCAGCTCAGCAATCAACAGATCTTCAGACAGTTGAGTACCAGTAACTTGAACAAGCCCCGTCTTATTGTTCTCTTTCTTCAATTTCTTCGTCCTAGATGTGGGGATGTGATAAAACACCAGCCCATCAGCACCGAACCCACATAGATTAGCGGTAGGTCCTAGCATCAGCAACAACGGGCATCATTTGTTTGCCAAATGGTCATCACCCTCATAAATATCACAAAATAAGATTATTTTGCAATTGGCAAATACATGACCCTTCCCTTTACGCTGAAAACAAATTTGGTTGGCCACAACTCCTGTGGCACTGGTGATGACACGAAGATTTCCTCCACCGAACCAGCCACGGCCCCGACCTCTGAATCCGGTTCCAACTCTCCCGCGGCCTGCTAGGCTCCCGCGCATGTCGTTGAAAAACTCCACCATTCCCACTAGCATTGCCGCCCTCCCCGCCGTGGACGGAGAAGTGTCCAGCGCCTTCAACACCCGGGAGCTGTCCACCTTCAAGATTGACAGAGGGTACCTTCACGTCAGGAAAACCACCCTGCTCGCCAATGACGCCAATCCCAGAAGCCTGACCAAGACCAACACTCCCATGCTTAATTAGCATAAAACCGCAGCTTTCAGGAGGAAAGGCTCTACCGAGATGCTCAGCCATGTGAGTCAGTACACTGGGCGCTCACTTCTCCAACCATCATCATTGCAAGAAGCTACAATTAGCTGGGACTCACTCTGAGCTAACAAGTGGGCTTAGTCGATGAACAGTGCCATCTTTTGGAGCTATCTGAAAAACTCCACTCCACTAGCAGTTTCATGGATGACAGATTGGCAACTATATATATAGTACGTACCCCAGAAATATCATACCATTTTCTTATATATATATATATATATATATATATATATATATATATATATATATATATAAAATTTTCAACTTATCACACCTAATTTCTGCTCAAGGCATGATCATCGAGCATTTGCAGAGGTGTGAATCCTACAGGGCTTCTTTTGGGGAGCAAGAAAGTATAGGCCATGTGGAGACACTAATTTCCCTTTGTTATGCAAGAACCGAACTCACAAAGAACTAAAACGCGCGTGTGTGCGTATCTAACTGCTTGTCGTGGTAAAAAGTGAAAGGAACCCTCAGGTGGAAGTGAAACTAACAAATGAAGCTACCACTAGGTAGCATGGGAGTGTAGTAATTTTTTTGTACGGTAGGGGCATGCATGCACGGCCGGGTCATAGGCCACCTAGCTCTTGGTCACACGGCTCAGCTACCAGCACCAACTTAATTTACTAATCATCCATGGAGTGATCAAGTGTTGGGGGATAGATTGATAGGTACCTTTTTATTTTTGAAAGGAAAGGGAAATTCTCTGGTCTTTTCAGGGTACCAAATGGAACTAAACAAATAAAAAGAACAGAGGTATGTACTATGTAGACAAGCGAGGGGATCGTATCCACTGCCGTTCCGTTCAAACGAGCGTAATCAGCAACCGATCCAATCAGAAACCAATGCGTATCTACCTCAGGTTGGATTAGATTGAAAAACAAAGTTTGATCATCAATAAATTCACTTTTAATTGCGACTACATCACGAAACAAGAACACCGCAATATGTATAAGTACCCTATTTTCAAAAATAAATATATGTATAAGTACCAAATAATCGTAATTAATCGATTGAACAGATGGCAGAGGATACGAACCTTGGGATTAAACCCGTGCATGCAGATCGAGGAGGAGAGGATGTGGGATTAGACCCGTGCATGCAGATCGAGGAGAGGATGTGGGGTGTTGGGTTTTTACGTACCTTGGCGGCGAGGACCTGGAGGCCGGCGTACTTGACGTCCCAGCTGAACTCGGTCATGGCCCACCCGATGCCACCGAAGCAGTCGGCCTTGTCGACGGCGTAGCGGAGGTAGTCCTCCCTCCCCGTGGCCCGGTGCAGCCACAGCGCCGCCCACAGCAGCTCGTCCCGGTACCCGCTCACCGACGCGTAGTAACTCCGCACCTCCTCGATGCTGCTGTCGTAGGTGCCCCTGTACCTGTCCCCGAACTCGAACAGCTACACGTACGTACATACATACTGTTCAGATACAAGTACGTAAGTACATGTACGTGTACTGATGATGGGTGCAGTGCGTGCGTACCTGCTGCGCGTGGTGGAGGAGGAGGTGGGAATAATGTGGGTTGGAGCGGCGGAAGACGATGGAGGCCGCGGCAAGCGCGGCGGCGGTCTCGCCGGCGAGGTCGGAGCCGGGGTTGTCCTTGTCCACGCGGTAGGCCTGCCGCGACGTCGTCATGTCCTCCGGCCGCTGCCAGCAGTAGTGGTCCGTGTCGCCGTCCCCCACCTGCGCGTCGAATGTAGGGCCCACCGGTCAGTGGCTCACCAGACAGCCCGCCATAATGGCCATCATTCGCATCAGTAAATTAATGAGTGTCTCCGGAAACCCACCCTGCTCGCCAATGACGCCAATCCCAGAAGCCTGACCAAGACCAACACTCCCGTTGCCCGGAAGCTGACCACCGCCGAATCCAATAGAGGCCGCAATCACGCCGCCCCCCTGCCTGCCAACAGCTCCGCCTGGTCCAGCCACCTGACCACTAACCCCACCATTAACCGAGAATTGTGCAGCGCCTACGCCCGAGACTTGGCCACCACCAAAGCCAACAGAGGATACTTTCACCTCTCCTCTGACCGCCTGCACGCCCTCGCCCGAATTCCATGCCACTGCTAAGAACTTGCACAAACGACCGTCGGTCTCCGCTTGACGTCCCCAACCAGCCACCAGAAGAGACAGGTTTTGACGTAGCTGTCGTCCAGTTGCGGTGTAACAATCGGCGAAGCCAGGGTAGCCCTATGAGCGTTCGATCCGATCGGCCAGATGACAAGCCCGGCCCAAGAGCCGTAGAATCAGATGAAAAAGGAAAGGGCGGATCGGCCGGAGAAACCGCCAAGGCATCCGAAATATGGAAAGACATCAATGCTGGCGTAACTACCGCTTCCACGCCATCTGAATTTTGAAAAGATTCCAAAGCCGGCGGATCTTCCGCTCCATTCACGCGACCCACCGGCCAACTCCGATGGTTTTTGCGAGCTCGAACCAGTTGTTGTACCTGTAGTTTTGATGTTTCAGTGTAGACTTGAATCTAGACTGGTCATGTCATCAGATCTCGAGCTCAGGAAACACATGAAATTTATCATCTGATCTTGATGAAGGTGTGATCTTTTTTTCCTTTCTGAATGACGACATATCGTCAATATAATCTAACGACTGAAACTTTTCAGACATAAGGTTGCCAATGTGGCAGAAAACCACCTTTGCCTTTACCCATTACCACTGTTACCACTTGATCGTTTTCTTACTCATGTTGCAGGTTAGATTCCCGTGGATGGCGCCGCCAACTTGATGTATCCAGGTTCCAGGAGCAAAGTCCATGACATTCCTTGCTGCGACGTAAGCGCCGGCACCGCAATGACATCCTACACAGGTGTGCACTTACTCTCTCGCAGGCAGGACACTGACCAGGTCAACGCCTGCTTTGGTTGTCGTCCAAGCTGCAAAAAGGGGCTAGCTTGGCATTTCATTCAGTGGAGAGTGGAGGAGGGATGAACTATGGAGCTTCAATGTTCTTGCCACAGTAGGGGGTCCATGCCATTCAAGGGTCTGAAGGCAGAAGGATGCAATGTTGCAGAAGGGGTTTCTTCAAATGCTGCATGCCCCTCTGACGGATCATCAACGAAAGTCCGTGCATGCCCTTGTGCTCCCGATCCATGAGTTATGATGCATGGCTCGCTTGCTGGCTGGCTGCTACCTTCAGCTCTGCCAGTGCCCACTTGACCGGAGTGATGCGCCCCATGAGCGCTTCTAATGGCAGCTTGGATCCATGTCCATTAAGGTATAATAGGTATGTTCCTCTCCTTTTCCTTCTCTATTTGCCCATCACTCTGGAATACATCATGCTGCATTGTCAGAGCTGAAGGTACTACTGCTCTCCTCATCTGGTCCGTCGATCATCGCCGATGTTCGACGGCCAGGGTTATTCAAAACTCATGCCAGCAGTAGTGCTATGCTTGATCATGCTCATAACTTCGTATGGTGCTTGCTTGCGGAGATGTGTTGTTATATAATGGCTTACGATGACCATTCTTTGTACGCAGTGGGGTACAAGGAGTTAATAATCCTACAGGGAGTGTGTTCATTGGATAGTCATAAATAAATAGGCAGACACACTCTATCCGGGATTCATAATACCGTGACATTCGGCGGGGAACAATGGCTTATACAATTGCTACAGTGATGCTACAGTGCAAGCTTTGTCTCATCCTTTACTTTGCGATCCAACGGTTGCTACGCAATATCAGCACCGTGACATTGCTAGATACGTTTCCATCCATCCATCCGGGTGTCTAGTGAACTACAGGAAACCCATGGGATGTGAGCATAGAGGAAAGGCCTGTATGTATGTATGTATGCATGTATGTCAGCAAGGTCAAAAGAGGGAATCTCACGCAAGTTTATACCATGGGTTTATATGACTGTACAAGGAGGTGTATTGCAGTCTGCCTATACAGGGGAAAGAGCTCACTTCTTTGGTATAACCTACTGTTGCTTGGGTACGTAGATAGGTATAACTAGATGCACATGTTGTACTTTTTACTAGGCGCTGTTTCGTCGCAAGTTTGCCGTGACTCGGGCAAGCGTTTGGTTTGTGCCACACTTTTTCAGCCTTACGTCCCACCTGTCGTAGACACATCCTTTTACCAAATTTTGTCACAATAGTGATAGTTGATTTGTTCACCTCAAAAACTATGGCATGCTGTACTTTGTCACAAAGAGTTTGGAGAAGAATTTTTTTTTAATAAATAATCTAGTTTTTATTCTGAAATACAGTAATAATACTACGTTTTTTTAATTTAACAGAAATAATCATCTATCGCTCAACCGTTAGGTGATTAATCCAAGTCGCTCAACGGTTGAGCGATTTTGACACTTGTTGCCTAACGGTGTACATGCATGCCCTACTAGCTAAGCGACCTGTACACTAGGACTAACCGTTAAGCTACACGTGTCCAAATCGCTCAACCGTTGAGCTACTTGGACACTTGTGAGCGACAGATAATTATTCGTATAAAATAAAAAAAGATAGTATTATTACTGTATTTAGAATAATAACTATATTATTTTATAATTTTTTTTTTTGGAGAAGTGTGGCTTGCAACCAAGCAATACTTTGTCACAAAGAATTTGGAGAAGCAGCTTGCAACCAAACAAGCCCTAGTTTTTTTATTGGGCACTAGTTAATAAGCATTTGCGAATGGCCTACAACATAACTTGTGAAAACAAACATTGTATTTAGGTGTAGTTCAACCATACTAGTGCAGTGCATCGAATACTCGTGAAAGAGTGCTTTATGCTTTCTCAGAAAGAAAGTTGTACAAATCCTAGAATTGCCGCGGACCGCAACGTGAACCATACCCTCAATTGCCTTAAGATCTACATAGCTGAAAAGTCCTACAAAAAAGCATATACATTTCTCTTCTGGGGAGGCAAGAGAGCACTCTGTTGGTGAGTTAGTATTATAGTATAATAAAGAGTTGTATTAGAGTCGGATTGTTATTCTTAGCACTATAAATAAAGAGTGTGGGGGTTATAAGAGACATCACACACATATATTCGTGAAAGCTATATGGTATCAGAGTTGATCCTAATCCACCATTATCCCGAAACCTAACCCTAACCCACGAGTCGATCCTAATCCACCGTCATCCCGAAACCTAACCCTAACCTACGACTCACATGCCGCCAGCCGCCACCGCCGCCGATTCCACCATTGCCATCGGCTTCATCCCGCCATCGTCTTCAACAAGGTCATGCCCAGGCGGATCCCGTCGCACCGCCAACGCGAGCGGGCGGATCCCGTTGTGCCGCCATTGTAGGCAAGCGGATCTCGTTGCCACTGCCGTTGCGGGCATGTAGAACGTGGGGGCGAGGCTCACCGCTGAGCTAAGGGCGTGGTCGCACCGTTGGTCCAGAAGAGACACGAGCTAGAGAGAGAGAGAAGGGTCGTGTCCTGACAGCCACAAAGAGGAAGAGACGAGCAGAGGAGAGGTGCGTGCAACTGAGATAAAATGAACTAAACAGGAGAGAGCAACGGACAGAGTTGGTGATGCATGTGATCGGAGAGGTGATCAAAGGTGATTAGATCCTTTCTGATTGAAGGTTTGTCGTGATCGTGTAGTAGCATGTGTCATATATTGGTGGTGATTGGTTAGTCCATCTTTTCCAAGAGTCCCCGCTAGTTGAACCGCGTCCAGTAGACGACCTCTTCCACTCCTCCCCTTCGTCAGCTCTTTGATAGGCATACTATAACCTAGGTCCCTAAACTTGGAATGGATGGCGAGCATAGGTGGCGGCGATTATATGCATCTGATGCTTTACCCAGACGCTTCTCCAGCTCTCGCAAGAATTGTATGGGAGTCGTCCTCGGGGGACTTCGAATGACCGTCATCGGGAATTCTACCAGTACTCGTGTAGCTATGGTTGTTGATCTGCGGAGCCTACCCAAAGGTTCACCCAGAGGCTTTTTTTGTATTGAGCGATGCGGTGTAGCTAGGACCCCTCCAATCATGTTTGAGCCTATGTTCACCCGGGGCCCAAAAAGGAGAATTCCGGAGTGCCTGTCCGACGTTCATTCAGATAAGGTGCATATCCCTTACCGCTAAAGGAAAGGCTCGACGAGGGGGGGGGGGAGGGGATTTGCAGGGTAAGGAAAACACTTTCGGAGATTAAGATGTCAATTTGTTTTTCATCGAAAAGGAAGAAGGCCGAGGGGATAGCAGCCTTCCTTCGAGAAGATGACTCTTGAGGAGATTGAGGCTACGAGCAAAGTGGAGGAACTAGTCGCGACGAAGGCGGCATAAGAGAAGAGGAAGGCAATTGCTGATGCTACTTCCTTGTTGGTCACATAAGGTGACAGAGAACCATGTTATATGAGCTCTTCATGACAGGTATGATAGGTCTGAGGATTGGTGCAGGGTCATCTGAATTAAAGCTAGAGCTAATGTCAAACGATGTAAAGTTGAAAGAGAGCAATAATTATCTGAGTTGGTTCAAAAGGGCTCAGCTAATTCTGAGGACGGAGTGGGTGGAGCACTACTTGCAGGATACTTGTGTCGAGCCTACAGATAAGGTGAACATGGATTGAAGGGTGTGGAACACCACCAACTCTGTGGTGGTGACTTGGTTGCTAACTTCGATGGTGGAGATGATGCAAAGTGCACCAACGATGTGGAAGACGTTGAGCAACATGTACTCTGGGGCAGAAAATGTGATGATGATTGTGAAGGTCCAGGACAAGATGGAGGCCCTGAAACAGGAGGGGAATGTCATCCAGGAGTATGCTAGTGAACTGTAGCAGCTATGAGCAGATTTAGGTCATTATGATCCACTGTAGTTAACATGTGCTCGTGATGATGAGGCTGATAGGGTGTGGATGCAACGCAGACGGGTTACACACTTTCTGAAGGGACTAAACCCAAAGTTTGAGAGTTGGAGAGTAGTCATGTTTCACTTGGCAAATTTGCCTACTACGGAGGAGACTATTTCAGCTATGGTGCCGGAGGAGACTCGACTATGAGTAATGAGGGGCAACAATCCTGTCAGGTCTATATATGCCATACTCGGTGATAGGGAGTACTACAACTGTGGGGTGAGAGGATATCTGAGTCGTGCTTGTCTTTCTCCACGATATGGAGGCCGAGGTGGAGGTCATGGTGGTCGCGGAGGCCAAGTTAGAGATTATAGAGGTCGAGGTGGAGGTTGTGGTGGTCGTGGAGGTGGAGATGGAGATGGAGATTTTGGAGGTCAGGGAAGGAGTCGAGTTGGCCCACGTCTGTTACTCTAATAGGCAAGCAAACTATGCAGTAGGAGAATTGGTAGCAGGGAAAGGCATCAGAGACTCCTCATGATTTCACTACAACAACTACCACCTTATTTGATAACTTTGCCAACTACGCCCACGTGGGCGAAGGTACTCAGGCACATGCACTTGCATCCACATATAAGCACTCTATATTGATTGGGTCATAGATTTAGGGGCATCCAAGCATGTCACAAGTTCATTTGGTGCATTTGCAACTTACACTCCATATACTCATTCTAAAATTGTCCAAATAGTTGATGGGACCTCCCATCTTATTCAGGGTGTAGAATCTGTAGAGTGCACACTATTCATTGCTTTATCATTCGTCTTGCATGTTCCCTCCTTTCCAGTCAATATTCTTTCAATTAGTTCTATAATTGAACAATTCAAATGCACAGTCTCATTTCATGAGGATTCGTGTTTGTTCCAAGAGAAGAGGATCGGAAAGAGGATAGAGACTGGAATAAGGCGTAATGGGTTTTGGTACATTGATTTGGTTGATGTGGCATTAGTTGTGGCTGTAGGAGGAGTTGAGGGAGAAGTTTTGTTACATTATCATTGCTTGGAACATTTGTCGTTCGAGAGTTTAAGTCAATTGTACCCTGATTTGTTCAATAAAGTAGATAAGAGTAACCTTTGTGTGTGATGCTTGCGAGTTTGGAAAGTATACACGGTCTACATATAGTAGCATTGGTCTTTGGAGTTATGAAACATTTATATTAATACATTATGATGTTTGGGGTCTATGCTCAGTTACTTCTGTGAGTGGTTTTAAGTGGTTTGTTACATCTATTGATTGCTATACTTGTATGACTTGGATTTATATGATAAAGCACAAGAGCGAGGTCCTTCGGTGTTTTCAAGACTTCCATAGACTAGTTGCTACTCAATTCGATGCATAGGTTCAAATTCTTAGAACAAACAATATAACTAAGTACGCTAACAAGGAGTTTGCATCGTATCACTCAGAGGATAGGATACTTCATCAAACTACTTGTCTAGGAACCCCACCCCAGAATGGAGTGGTCGAAAGGAAGAATCGACATTTGTTGGAGGTAGCACGTTCACTCATGTTTAAAATGAATGTGCCAAAGGGATTGTGGAACAAGGCAGTGATGACGATAGCATATCTTATCAATCGCATGTCGTCTTGAATACTTGGGTTGAAGTCTCTAGCTGAATTTCTTTTGGGTCAACAAGAGTTCAAGGTGTTTCCCAAGGTGTTTGGCTATGTATGATTTGTGTGGGATCACCGATCAGTGGTTCGTAAGCTGTAACCTTAGGCAATGAAATGTATCTTTGTAGGCTATTCACCAAGTCAAAAGGGCTATTGATGCTAGAACCCAATTGAGAGAAGATTGTTTGTGAGTATAGATATGACATTCTGAGAGTTTGAGCTATACTACACGAGTGGAGATGATCTTGGTCATTTTTTTTGGAGAAGTTCTCTTCTATCACTGAGGGTGACAGTCGAGGGGGGGGGGACAAGGAGAGTGATAGTCAACGAGAAGAAGTTTTTATTGCGATCTGTAGTATGGATTATTCTGAGTGCAATAGAGATCATATTATGTTTTATAGGCCTAGATGATCACATATCACCATATTGATAGTCTATGTTGATGATATTATGATTACTGGAGATGATACTGAGAAAATCAAGTCATTGAAAAAAAGACTGAGAGAGACATTTGAGGTGAAAGATCTTGAAACTCTTCTATACTTTCTTAGGATTGAGATTATCCGTTCTTTGAAAGGCATAGTTCTCTTCCAAAAAAAAAGTATATTCTTGATATATTAGCAAAACCTCGGCTGTTAACATGGCTGATGGAGGCCAGAAGCTGCTCCAGACCACCGACGTGGCTAGTGGGCGCATGGTCCAGAAGGAATTGGGTGGAGACTCGGGAGCGAACATGATGTTGTGCGATGGAGTCGATGCGACAGCGGCAACATTGGGCAGTGCGACCGAGGCAGCTGATATCGTTGTTCCTGAAGTGGGTATCGGCGGAATGGTTACTGTGGGCTCCATTGCAGATGTTGATTCTTTTTCTATCAAGGATGCTACAGCTAGCAACAAAGTGGCAATAAGAAGTTTGAGTCCAGTGGGGGTTGATTCGATGGAGCCTCGGCAGAGTGAACACATCAAGAGGAAGCAGTTTGGTGATGAGGATCTAGTCAAAAAGGCTAGCAGCGTGCGAAAGTTCGAAACCTTGAACTAGATCCAAGTAAGTCTGGTAATAAAGTCTCTTTTATTTTGTTTTCCGATGAGCAAATTGTTGAAAAAGTTGCTAGCATAGGAATTTCCTTAGGCAATGATAGTGTAGAGACTGTTAGTACTATTAAAAGTATTAAGAATCTTGAGTTAGGAAGATTAAAAAAATAAAGGAGCTATCGATGTTGAGGTGTTGGAAGAGGAGAATCAGGATTATAGTGATATCTCAGATCTTAATCGTTTTTGTAGGGATTTAGATGATGTTATGTTGGAGGACAATTTTACTTTGGTAACAAATAAAAAGAGGTCATCTAGCTCCGGGAAGAAGAAAGGAAAAATTCCCATAATAGGCCAATCAAATTAACGTTGAAATGAAAGGTCTTTTTTGGAATAGCAGAGGTCTGGGAGACTTGGCTAAACATCGTTATATTTGTGAAGTAGTTAAGGAGCAGCATTTAGATTTTGTTGCCATACTTGAAACTGGTAAAAAAGACTTTTCAATATCTAGTCTTAATCATCTTTGTGGTGGACGCGGGTTTTTGTAGCATTTTTCTCCGCCACAAGGGCTGTCGGGGGTATCCTTTTAGGGGTGGACCCTCGGGTATACGATACTGGTTCTATTGATGCTAGTGATTTCTATGTCAAGTTTTATCTAAAAAATCGTGATGATGATTTCCAATGGATTCTTGTAGCTGTTTATGGTGCAGCTCAAAACCAATTCAAAAAGAAGTTCCTTAATGAGCTTTTTAATGCCTGTAGAAAGGAATCACTTCCCATTTTAATTGGAGGTGATTTTAATATTATCAGACACTCGGGTGAAAAAAATAATGATAACATAGAGTATAGATGGCCTTTCTTGTTTAATGCTGTGATTAATAATTTGGACTTAAGGGAAATTGTTTTATCTGGTAGACAATTTACTTGGGCCAATTTGTTAGCTAATCCAACTTTTGAAAAGTTGAATAGAGTTTTAATGAGTACAGACCGGGAGCATAAATTTCCGTTAGCCACAATCAATGCTCTTAAAAGATCTTGGTCCGATCATACACCTTTACTTTTAAATACGAGTGCGGCTTCCTATCGAGGGAATCAACCTTTATTTAAATTTGAATTAGGTTGGCTATCTAGGGAAGGATTTAGGGAAATGGTGGCTGATGTGTGAAAAAAATAAAATAGAGGTCAATCTACCTTACAAATTTGGCAAAATAAGGTTAGAACTCTTAGAAAATATCTTCGCGGTTGGACTAAAAATTGCAGTAGGACTTATAAGAAGGAAAAGAAAGATCTTAACTTGCTAATTGATGAGCTAGATAAAAAGCAGAGTTTGTGGGTTTGACTGATGAAGAGCGTAATTGTAAAAAATATGCTAATCAGAGGTTGGCTCATTTGTTAAGAAAATAAATTAAATGGTACTAAAGGTCCAAAGCAAAATTTCTTATGGAGGGTGGTATAAATGCAAGATTTTATCACTTGATTGCGAATGGTAAACATAGAAGACAAAAAATTTTCAGCTCGAACAAGAGGAGGGTATAATTTGTGGGGATGTACAGTTAAAGAAGTACATCACCAATTATTATAAAGGGTTGTTTGGTCCATCCGAAGACAATCATTTATCCATGATTGCTGCCTTTAGGAAAGATATACCTCAAATTTCGGATATTGAAAACAAAGCTCTTACAGAACCGTTTACTAAAAAGGAGGTGAAAGAGGCGATTTTTCAAATGGAACATAACAAAGCGCCTAGACTGGATAGCTTTCCAGCTGAGTTCTATCAGGTGTTTTGGGAAGTAATTAAGAATGATATGATGGCCATGTTTTATGAGTTTCATAGTTGTTCTTTGCCTCTTTTTAGTTTGAATTTTGGGATCATTATACTTCAAAAAAAAATAGATGCTAAACAAATCCAACAGTATAGACCTATTTGTTTTCTAAATGTTAGTTTTAAAGTATTTACTAAATTGGTTACTAATAGAATTATTGCTGTAGCTAATAAGGTTGTTAGATCATCCCAATCGGCGTTTATGCATGGGAGATTTATTCTTGATGGTGTAGTCATCCTACATGAAACCATCCATGAGCTATACATAAACAAAAATTGGATGGTATAGTTTTCAATATAGATTTTGAGAAAGCTTACGATAAAGTAAAATGACTGTTTTTACTTCAAACCTTGAGGATGAAAGGTTTTTTTACATAAGTGGTGTGCCTGGGTGGAACGTTTTGTTAAGGGAGGAAGTGTTGTAATAAAAGTCAATGAGGATCTTGGGTCTTTTTTTTCAAACTCAAAAGGATCTTAGGCAAGGTGATCCTATGTCCCCAATTCTTTTTAATCTTGTTGTGGACATGCTTGCCATTTTTATTGCAAGAGCTAAAGAAGAAGGTCTTTTATCAGCAATAATTCCTTACTTAATTGATGATGGGTTATCCATATTACAGTATGTTGATGACACTATACTTTTCTTGAATAATGATTTAGAGTAAGCAAAAAACCTCAAACTTATTTTTTGTGTCTTTGAACAATTATCAGGTTTAAATATTAATTTCCACAAGAGCGAGATTTTTTGTTTCGGTAAGGCTAAAGAAGTTGAACAGCAATATACTCAATTATTTGGTTGTGAAGTAGGTGCCTTTCCTTTTCGGTACTTAGGTATTCCAATTCACCACAGAAAATTACGGAATTGTGATTGGAAAGGAGTGGAGGATAGAGTTGAAAAGAAACTTAGCAGTTGGAAAGGAAAAATACGTTTGTTGGTGGATGAGTAGTTCTAATTAACTCGGCGCTCAGTAGTCTGCCAATGTTTATGTTATCTTTTTTTGAGGTTCCTAGAGAGGTTCTCGAAAGACTAGATTTTTATCGGTCTAGATTTTACTAGCAGAGTGACAGTTTTAAACTTAAATATAGACTAGCTAAATGGAGTGTAATGTGCACACCTAAAGAACTGGGCGGTTTAGGCATTCAAAACTTAGGTGCTAAAAACAAAGGTTTACTAGGGAAATGGTTGTTCAAGCTGCTTAATGAAGAAGGGGTATGTCAATCTTTGCTAATAAGAAAATATATGGGTGAGAAGAGTCTTTCACAGGTGGTTAACAAACCTGAGTCTTCCCAGTTCTGGTTGGGTCTAATGAAAATTAAAGATCAATTTCTTCACCTTGGTTCATTTCAGGTTAAAAACGGAATGCAAACCAAGTTTTGGGAGGATATTTGGTTAGGCGAGTCTCCTTTGAAAAATCAATATCCTACTCTTTATAACGTAGTGAGGAGAAAGAATGATACAGTGACAATAATTCTGGGATCGAATTCTTTGCATATTTCTTTTTGAAGATATATTATTGGGCCTAAGTTACATGCTTGGAATGAGTTAATTTTGCGAATATCAAATTTGCAATTTAACTCTCAAAAAGATGTTTTCAGGTGGAATTTGAATAAGTCTAGGCTTTTCTCGGTACAATCTTTCTATGTGTTGTTCATGTGCTCCCATTAGGGATTTCTTTTGGTGCATTAAAATTCCATTAAAAGTGAATTTTTTTTTGGTATCTCAAGAGAGGAGTTTTATTAACTAAAGATAACATATTCAAAAGAAATTGTAGGGAAAACAAAAAAGTGTTGTTTTTGTATTGAAGAGGAAACAATTCAGCATCTTTTTATTGAATGTCCCTTTGCACGTCTTGCATGGTGGGCTATTCAATGTGCATTTAATTTATCTCCTCCTGTGAGCATAGCAAATATGTTTGGGAATTGGTTAGTCGGTATTCCAAAAATTTTAAAGTTGCAACTCCTAGTGGGAGCAAGTGTCTTATGCTGGTCTATTTGGCTATGTCGGAATGTGTTTGTTTTTGATAAAAAGATTATCACTAATCCTTGCAGGTTCTCTTCTCGAGTGGGTACTGGCTGTGTACTTGGGCAAATCTGCAGAAATCAGTCCAGAAGGAGGTTTTGTTTGCTGGGAGCGTCAGGTTGGAGTTTGTGGCGAAACAAATTTTAAACTTTCATGGGTGGCGGTGTAGTCATAGGATTAGTAACGACTGGATGTAATTTCCAGACGTCATTTGGTTGTAAGGCTTCAGAATAATGTTAACTATCTTTGGTATTTTTGGCACTTTAATTTGTTTAATAAAATAGACTGTGTGTATTCTGGATACAGAGGCCGAAAGAGCTTTTTGCTGTTCCATTATTAAAAAAAAATAGCAGAAGATGTATACTTAGGTGTCGTGCTCTGTTTCACCTATTGATAGGACGCCCAGTACATGTCGATGCCAACCGGGCAGGGAGGTACAAGCAGATACACTGGATGTCCATATGAAATCCGTGAGGTGTGTGAAGTACAGAGCCGGCGACGTACGCGGCCTGCCCATGCTGCCATACACGGCTGGTATCCTCTCTTTCCTCTGACCGGCAGGAGAACCTGGCCTAGACCATGAGCAAGCATAGCCGGGGTCACCACGCCGTGTACGTGCGTGTATCGACAAGCCAGCGGATGGATCGGATCGGATCAGCCCGTTGGGTCGAGTAGATCTTGGCCATCCGTGACCAGTCATGACCTCCAAGTATGATCTGCCGTAGTCCCTTGTCCCCACATGTCAGTATGCGCCTTATGCAAGGAAACCCGTATTTATTTCCTTACACACAAGAGGCGCGCCGGCCAATGGCCAGTCCAACCGGTGTGGGGAGTTGGCATCAGGGTTTTGAATACCGGATTTTTTTTTACCGGGTGGGGCCGATAGACCCGATAGATTTTCGGTTTTTTTCGGTGAGTTTCGGCCGAGATTTTCAAACAGAGATTTGAATTTTGAAAATTTTCGGCCAAAAATTGGCCGAATTTTTTTGAAAAAATCGGCCAGATTTCGGCCGATTTTCGGCGCTCCCAGATTTTGCCCAGGAGGCCAGAACATCTAGAAAAACAGATTAATAGATAATCGTGCAAACACTGAATTCATCCATTACAGAAATCATGCAAACACTAAATTCATCCATTACAGAAATCAACCAATCATCCAATCATGCACAAAACAGACTTCAATCTTCATCATCTGCTTTCAGAAGGAGTCAAGTGAGGAGGCAGGTTCACACTTTGTGTTGTTTTCCTTCTAGTAGCAGCACTGCTATCTCTGAAGATGGCATATCCTTGTTAATATTAAAATTTTGCATACTATCTAATTTATCTTCTTCTTTGTGGAAGTGTCTCTGTTTTGTCCTGAAACATTTCAACAGATTATGTATGATGTATGCTATAGCTCAATAAGTCTGTAGGTTTTGTTAGCATATCAATGTTGTTATTTAGTACACATGGATACACTTTTTAATACGATGGTTGCACTATCAGTGTATAAGAATTCGCATTCCCGATTTCTCTCACGGTATATAGCTCAGCAGGCATAAAAAATGTGAATCTTTAGGTGTGATGAGATGCAGATCATGCCCATACTAGGTCCAAAGCATTATACCAAAAGTTTCTCTTACATGTGCAGAGCATGCTCCATTCTTATATTTGGATGCTGTCAAAATAAACATTAACTATCCTATTATCTGTGTCCAATTTTGGCCTAATGGATCCAGTGACATCTGCTAGTACTTTTATGAGATTAATATTCAATTTTCTTGAAAAAAAAATGCTTGAAAGCTTTAAGCATACTGACTTGTTTAACTAATACATTAGTAGTAAGCTTATAATATATTGCTAATACCCAACAGGTCAGCTTGTTTCATAGTTCTTTTCAATTATATTTTTCTTTTCTGTGATATCATCAACTAATCCTTGGACTTTTACATTTTTCCTTCCTATGCTATCATAAACTAATCCCTAGAATTCAACATACATCATGCAGTAGTAGTTCATTATTTCACACACCTATGATGCTATACAACCTTCATGGATTACTTAGATAGTGGTCAATACAAGTGAATAGCCCCTTAAAAGTTATAATGCAAATTTAGAACAAAATTATGTGCCTGATAGCATATAGTCAGAAAATTGCAAAGCATATAGTCAGAAAGGAGGACATATACCGGCAGTCTAGTAGAGGCTGGAAAGATCATTTGTCTTCTTTGTCTGTGTTTTTGTGATCTCACCTCCAATGTGACCATCTACATCGTCATCACCATCATCATCACTCACGGAAGTGTTGTCATCTATGTCTACATAACTAAGGCTTCCAGAAGGAGTCGAAGTGTCCTCACCGCTTTCCGCATCATTTTCATCTTCATATTTGTCCTTCCTCCCTTTCTTCGCCTTTTTCTTCCTTATGATATCAAGTCGCTTCCTCTTTGATACCCAAACATTGAGAGGCTTGTCGAGGAGTGCTTCACCAGACTTTCCAGGCACAACCCTTGAACTTGAAGGCATCGAAGGATCTTCAAGCACATCCCTTGAAGGCACTGGAGGATCCTCAAGCATAACCCGCACCTCTTCAAGCACAACCCTCGAAGGAGTAGGAGGATCACCAGGTTCATCCATAACAGGCTCGGTTTCCCTAATCGATCTTGCCAACCAATCCATAATTGGGTTGTCTTGGTCATGTAGAGCGGTATCCATCGAATCGCATAAGGATCCAACTCCTTCTCGTATGCGATGCCGCTTCTTGCATTTGAGGCGAGCTTCAAGTTGTAATGGACATAAACCAACTTGTGGAGCTTGTCATAACCTAGTCTATTTCTCACTTTTGTGTGAACCAACGCAAAGGTGCTCCAATTGCGCTCACACCCGCTTGAGGACACGCACTGTGATACAATCTTCATTGCATACTTTTACAAGACCTTTGCATGTCCTCCATACATGTACCACCAGGCGACTGCGATAAACACCACAAAACATTCATACAATGGCATATTATATCTATCATTGTACAAGTAGACAAAGACAAGTATAAGCATTTATATGGGCTCATTTGTGATGAGGCAAGTTGTACGTCTCAACTGTCAAATTCGCCTCTACAAGAGCGGAAAGCATCAAATTGAACAAGTGCCTGCACCTCACTTTGAGGCGAGTCGGCAATTTTCTCAATAGCCTTCTTCAGTGCTTTCACAAATATTGGATTTTTCCCATAGCCGTACTTGTAGTGTGCTTCTGGATTGAGTACACTGGCTGCATGAGCAAGGAAAATAACCATAAAGTTCATGACAACAATAACTAATAAATAAATTACTTTGTCTCCAGATATTACCTACAACCATGAGAGTGTTCTTGTAGAGATACTTCACCCTCGTCTTCACAAGGCTCATGAATTTGCTCATCTCTCTTGGCCTACCGCTCAAATGAGCTTCCATTTCATGCAAAGCACCTATCATCAATGGCATAAATCCGGACATTGTGGCCTTTTTTTGTGTATAGACAGACCGCAATACACGGTAGAGTGGTTGCACTGTATCTAGCACCCACTTGACATCCATCCACCATGCACTGCTTGTCAAGCAGGAATCTGTATACTCATAGTCAGGATCACTGCTCCATGCATTATTCCTCTAAGCCTCAGACACTATCCACTGTCAAAATTTATCTTTTCTATCCCAAAAACTCTACAAGAAGATAAACATTGTTCCAAACCTTGTCGTATTGGGTCTAATGAGCTCTCCACCAATGTTCTTCTTCATCTCAGCGTGCAGCCTGCCATGGTTGTAGAAAAACCTACAGATTTGCTTGGCACTACGAATGACATCGTCAACCTCTGGCTCATTACCTATGTCATTCAACATTAGGTTGACAGTGTGAGCAGCACATGGTTGCCAAATAATGTGGGGGTATTCTAAGACAATTTGAGAGCAAGCTTTCTTGAAATTAGATCCATTGTCTGTGACTATTTGAACAACCAACTTGGGGCCAATCTCATCAACAACCACCTGTTTGATCCCTTCATACAAGTATTCCGAATTCTGCATATGGCCAGTTGCATTAACAGACTTATGGAAGAACATGTGCTCATTGCAGTAAATCATAAAGTTAATTAAGCTCATCGATGTAGGCCCAGTCCATGAGTCGCACATGACCGTAACAATCAGATAAAGCCAATCTTCCTTGAACTTCGCCATATACCCTTCCATTTCGCATAGTTGGCTTGCAAGAACGGTCCATCGATATCTATGCCTCTTGGAATCTGCACCCTTTGCCAAGCTCCCGAGTTAGCTTCATTGCTCCTTTAAAGTATGGGCGATCGACTTTCACACCGTGGATGTCGTCAGATGAAACCACTTCGCCCAAGCTTCCCCAATTCCTTTTTTATTCTTCTTGCCGAACAATGTGTCCACCTGAGCTTGCTGAGGAGATTTGCTGCGTGCTATATCAGAATCAAAGGCTCTACCAGCAGACCTTGCATTGTGAAACAAGGTATGAATCCTACTAGTACTACCACTAGTACCAGCATTGCTACTAGTCGCACTCACGCGTCCTCCACTGCCATTCCCACATCCATGCTCATATGTCCCACCACTACGTACGCTCCACCCTCTCCCGAAAATGAAGGTCCCTCAATGATGCATTGATAGCCATCTGTTCTTGTAAGTCTTCATCGTTGGGCACATCAATTGGTGCATTCATATCTTCATAAATCTCTCTTTCGATTCTAAGCTTCTGCATCTGTGATTGTCTCCTCCTTTGCTTCCCTGCCGATCAGACGTCTTCATCGCATCACGAACCACTGGTGGCACTTGCTGACAACTTTTTACATTGCCTGATATACCCGCTAGATGCTGCCTAAGCCGGATTGCACCTCCTCCTTGGAAAGTCGTTAAACAATATTTGCACTTGAATCCGACCCCTATTTGATCCCCATGGCTCCAAACATAATCAATGCCCTCTGCAATTCCAAAAAAATAGAGGATGTATGGTGATCACATAATAATGAAGCAGAAGAAACAACACTACAAAAGATGAAAACATATGGAATGTCCAAATCATCATTGATCATTGACAGGATCATAAGATTGGAATGTCCTTGTAGTGTTGTTTCTTCTGATATAATTGGATAAACACAAGATCATAAGAAACTATACACCCAAACTATATGCTTTCTGCCTCATTATATGCTTGGATGAACACAAGTTACACAAGCATACCAGAATTCAGAAGCATATCAGTAGCTCAAATTCTGCATCCCAACTTCCCAAGCATATCAAACTATATGCTTTCTGCTTATATGCTTGGATGAACATAAGTTACATAAGCATATCAGAATTTAGAAGCATATCAATAGCTCAAATTTTGCATCCCAACTTCCCAAGCGTATCAAACTATATGCTTTCTGCCTATATGCTTGGATGAACACAAGTAGTGACAATATCATAAGAAACTATACATCCAAACTATATGCTCTCTGCCTCATTATATGCTTGGATGAACACAAGTTACACAAGCATATCAGAATTCAGAAGCATATCAGTAGCTCAAATTCTGCATCCCAACTTCCCAAGCATATCAGAAGCATATCAGTAGCTCAAAATCCTACATCCCAAGCTATCATCCCATGACACATACATCTATATACTTTTTGCCTCATTGAACAACCAAAATTCTACATCCCAAGCTATCAATCAATACTTTTAGGCCTAAGTATCCACTGAACTCAACATCGACTTCAAGAATTACAGAGAAATTGAGCTATTGAGCAAAGCAATTACCTGTCGCAGATGCTTCTCGGCCGCGTCCACCATCGGTGCCCGCTCGCTTCTCGGCCTCCTCAGGCGCCATTGTGAGGCCGAGCCTCCATGCGCCGCATCAGCCAAGATCCGTCATCATGACGACCGCCTCCATGCGCCGCTGAGGAGGTGCGAGCTGAGCCTGGAGCTCGGCCGTGGGGATCGATTCGAGTTGATAGTCGGCCGCGCCCACCATCGAGCCGCCTCGCTTCTCGGCGCGCCACCATTTGTGCTCGCCTCGCTTCTCGGCCGGCCTCGGTCTTGCATGTTCGGCCGAGTCTCCATACCATGTATCGCCGCCAATATCCGCTGCAGCAGATCCGCCGCCCTCCATGCGCCGTTGAGGACGTGCGGAGCTGGAGCCTGGAGCTCGGACGAGAGGGGAGGGGAGTTCTTCTTCTTCGCCTGCCCCGGTGGCTGGTGCCCCCTCAGTGCGCTTGGAGCCTTCGACTTGGAGCAGCAGCCGCCGCCGCCGCCGCAAAGACGCTCCCGAGGGCTGCCGCCGCTGCTGCCTGCTAGGGCGACGAAGGGAGCAAGAAAGAAAGGAAGCGCTGCTGACTGGACCGGGCTGGTTTGAAAGTGGGCCGAAAGTAACATTCGGGCCCGATTTGTTAGCCAACCGGGGGGGAGGGGCGATACAACCGGTAAAACCGGTTTTCAGCCTAAAATTAAAACCATGGTTGGCATCACTGTTTGGGTAACCGGCCGATTTTCAGACATCGGTCCTATCGGACCTGGGTAAAAGTTTAAACCAGTTAAAACCGTCTAAAAAATGGATTTGTTTGAATTTTGCTTGAATGTGATTTTTTACATTTAAAATCTGGATTTTTTTTTCAAATTTTGATTTGAAAATTTTGACCGAAATTTGGCCAAACTGGCTCTACCGGACCCCGGTAAAAATCCCAAACCGGTTATCCAAACCTTGGTTGAAATTAACAAGAGTAAGTCGAGTGCGTACGCGCGGTGATGCTACTACTTTCACCGATCATTCCCTACCTATCTATCAGTAATGGAGCCAATTTTTCACAAAGATAAGCTCGTACTCGTTCGTAAGCACTAGCACTCACGGACATACACGCACAAGTAGTTTGCGAGCTAGTATTATATATCCCCTTGTGCTGCCACATTCCTCACACCATCTACACTCTTCCATCTCCCACTAGCTCGTTTCTGCTCCACTACGCCGCCCACCTCTACGGGACAGCAATGGCCGCTCAGTGACGGCCCCACCGGCCGGCCGGGCCCAGGCGTCGTCTATGCCGGACGACGCGTCGTACCTCCTCTGCGCCGAGGACGCCGCCGGCGCCTTCTTCGACGCCGCCAGCACCTGTACCACCGAGGACGATGAGTGCTGCTCCGGCGAGGAGGAGGAGTCGGCCGCCTCCATCGCCGAGTTCATCGGCGGCGAGGCCGAGTACTCGCCCCGGTCCGACTACCCCGACCGGCTCCGGTCACGGTCCATCGACCCGGCCGCTCGGGCCGAGTCAGTTGCATGGATTCTCAAGGTGACACAAAGCTAGCATACTGTCCTGATGAGCTCCATGGATGTTGCATGCTTGTGTACTTTCTAATACCTATGCTATATATCTATATGACTATATCTGCATATATTAGAAAGCTTTGTTGTGCATCTAATTTAAGCTTTGTAGATGTATTAGCAAGCTATCTCATCTCATATTGTGTTGTCTTCGTCGTCTTCTTCAGGTGCAAGAATACTATGGATTCCTTCCCTTGACGGCCTACCTCGCCGTGAACTACATGGATCGGTTTCTCTCCCTCCACCGACTGCCGGTAAGCTCGCCATCGCCGCCGTGCCGAATTAAAATATACATCCGTATGCATACCAGCAGCATATGAGCACCATGTGTGATGGATGACAGTTTCCTTGCCATACATAGTGTTCGGTAGCTTCTGGGCATCAGTGGAAAGCTCAAGCAGAAGTGCTCTTGCTTATGTTGGTGTAAAAAAATGGTTTGGAAGTTGGTGTGTAGTGTAGACTAATCAATTGATTAACTAGCTAATTACAGCTTTACCCTTACATGGAATGAAGGGGGCAGCAGCAGGGGTTGTAGGATTTGTTTATGCACTCAAGACAGAGGGGTCTTTTGGCTTTGCACCTTGCTTTAGTGCAAGCTAAAGCTTTATTGTGGAATAGACCTTATCATTGTGCTTTGCTAAGCTTGCTCCACATTTTTATCCTATGGCCTATGGGATAGTGTTTGGACTGCAAGGAGCTCAGTGAGGTATCTCTCAGCCTCAGTGACTGTGCATGGTGGGGGTGTAGTAGTAGTGTATCAGGCCAAAAGAAAAGAACAAACTGCAAGCTAGCTGTAAGCTGCAAAGTATCTCTGCACCAAGTCATATGCACCACCTGCCTTTGTTGAAATGGGCAGCATTATTTTTCTGACTTTCTGTTGCTTTGTGATGCTGTTTCTGAACACAAGCTCTTGGATTTGTGTTAAGTGAAACAACTGTTGTATATATGTTGTATATAGTAGGACTTCATTATATATGCAAGAAAGCATAGACATGGTATGCTTGCTGACGTCATTGTCTGGAGTTTCAAGGATTAATTTGAAGTAATACCGGATGATCTATACAGGGACGGAGCTTCATTAGAAGGGCCAAGGTGGGCCTTGGCCCCATAACAGTTATATAATTCTATAGAAAAAGCATTAGTATTTAGGGTAATTTATTGATTAGTTTTGGAAATGACCACATTTAGATTGTATAATTCACGTATCATCTAGTGTTAGTCCTTTCTGATTTTGAGCTCAAGCTCCGTCATTAGATCGGTAGGCTTATCCAAATACTGATGTGACTAAATATCTCACCAACCTTTTTTGGGACTAATCTTTAAAATGATGTACAAATCTTCCTTCAGGACCTAATATTAACTAGAGTGCTAAATGTAACAGTGTTTGCAATTTGTTCCTTCTATTTATCTCTCTCCTCATAGCATAACTATTGAGGGCCCTCTGTATATATAGTAAATAATCAATGTAGGCATCTACTTGCGCTAAAAAATAACTACTTCTGTGCTTGTCATGTGAATTTCTTTATCAAATCTTCATGGTACTATACCTAGGTGGCCAGGTCCATATACACATTTCAGAATTTAAAATGGGTTTTTCATGTTTCCTCATAAAAGAACAGGGGATAGACATAGTACATCATCTGTCCTTGCTTTGTGGATCCTTGCTTCAGCTATTAATTGCGTGTTTGTGCTTTTCCCCTCAATGCAGCAGGAGGATGGATGGGCAATGCAGTTGCTAGCTGTGACCTGCCTCTCCTTGGCTGCCAAGATGGAGGAGACCCTAGTGCCCTCCCTCCTGGACCTACAGGCAAATTACATTACTACTTGCTTCCACTGTGATATACGAAGAATTTTAGGAATATTGTGTGTCTCTTTTGGGATTCTCACACTCTTTATTTATAGTACCAAATATTACAGTCCGACTAGTACACGACTTGGACTCTTACCTAAACTCTAATATCTTCAACACTCTCCCTCAAGATAGACATGAGATAACAATTATGTCCATCTTGTTATATATTATTGCAATACTATTATTAGAATATACTAAAACCTACTATCTATCGACTCTATAACCAATACCATCACAAAGACCAAAAGTTGCTCACCACCAACACTACAAGGGACGTCACTAAATCCATCTCCACCATCTACCAACTGTCATAACCTCAACCTTATCTTCCTCTACCCTTATGCCCCCAGCCACTCCTGGCATCCACCACTCTTCCCACATGCCCCCAATCTCGACCTCCACCACCTCTATCTCTGTCACAGACCATTACGGCTGACTCCAGTCCTAATCCTTTCTTTGACATCTCCAGCAACACTATCTTCAGCATCCACACTAACACAACCACACGACATCAATCACATCACTATAGCCTCCACTGGAGCTGCCACCAACTCCTGCTTCGTCATCACCATCATCGAGCCACCGCCTGAACAGTCATCTCCCCATATCTTCCATGCCTTCCGTCGTATTATTATCACCTAAGCTTTCTCCACCATAATCAACACAGCAGCTAGAACTCTCAGCAAACACAACTCCACCAAGCAACACATCAGCTGGAACTCTTGGCAAACACACCATCCTCTCTCTCCTTTCTCCAACACAACACACGCAATCACACCAGATCCTCAGACCATACCAGATCCTGCCACACCAGATCACACCAAATCCTGCCACATCAAATCACACTAGATCACTTGACCACGCTAGATTCTCCACCGATCTGGATCCACACCAAGTCCTGCCACACCAGATCAGATCTTCCACATCAAATCAGATCGTCAGACTTTCACACCAAATCAGAAGATTCTCCACCCTCGAAGCACCCACACCAGATCAGATCCTCCGCACCTCCACACCGGATCCTCCTTCTCTCTCTTTTTTTTCTCATTCTCTTCCTTTTCTTCTTCTTTTCCTTGCCTTTCCTTTTCCCCTTTTCTTCCTCCCGACACCTCCTGTATCTTTCTTCCTCCTTATGCTACCTCTTCTTCTTCCTCTCACCTCCCTCTTTGTTTCTTCCTCTCTATCCCCTTCCTCTCCCACAAGCACTCGTCCTCCTCTCCTCGAGCGCCGGCTCCTGAGCGCCAGTTCTCTCCCCGAGACCAGATCTCCTCCCTCCGCCGGATCTAGTCCCCTTCCTCTGTCCCTTCTTCTTCTCCTCCCGAGCCCCTTCTTCTTCCTCTGCCACCGCATCGGCTCCTCCTCAGGCGTCGGCCCCAAACATCAAGACTTCGAGCGCCACAGGCCTGCCATGCCACCCATCGCCTCCCTCTCTCCGCCGCCACGTCAGACCGCCTTGATCCGGCTAGTGGCCGTCGGATCCCGCCACCTCCGTCACCTAAGTCATCGCCTCCCTCTTGCTCGCCGCTCCAGTCCCTCGGCTCCTCTGTCAGCTAAGTTGCCGCCTCCCTCTTGCCCGCCATTCCAGTCCCTCGGCCGTCGCAGCTTCTCCACGCCATACGGCCTTGGCTCCGCCACCGCCTCACCTCCTTGCCAACTCTACCTCTGGCGCCCCACCGCAGATCTGAATCCACCCGAATCCCTTCTCCCTCACTACCGCCGAACCCAGCTTCCTTTCCTTCACAAACAGACCATCATCGCCTGAAAAGCCAAGACAACTGGGTAGCCATGCGGTCCGCCTCCGTCGCGATGTGGTCGGGAAGGACCACGTGCAACGAGGCAGCACGACCGACGGATCGACGGATCGATAGATGACGGCGGCAGTTCTTGAGGTAAGGGTTTTTTTTCCCCGGATTGGGGTTTTGGGTTAGGTTGGCTCTGATACCATGTAGAATTTCAGGAATATTGTGTATCCCTCTTGGGTTCCCCACACACTTTATTTATAGTGCCAAATATTACAGTCCGACTCGCACACGACTTGAACTCGAACTCTTACCTAAACTCTAATATCTCTAACAATATACTTTTCTGAGAGAAGTAAACTTTGTGAGCTCACAAGGTGCAGAGGAAATTCTAATCATCAGAACTGTATGTGCATTGTACATTGCAGGTAGATGGCACAGGGTATGTTTTTGAGCCCCGAACAATCCTTCGAATGGAGCTTCTCGTCCTGACGGCGCTCAATTGGAGGCTCCGATCGGTTACACCTTTCACATTCATCGACTTCTTCGCTTGCAAGGTCGATCCGAGAGGCAAGCACACGAGATACCTGATTGCCCGAGCCACACAAATGATTCTAGCTGCAATACATGGTATATTACAACTGTTTTGTTTGTTAACTATGTGCTGCAGTACAGTTATAACGTAATGCTGCAAAATGCAATGCCACAGACATTGAGTTCTTGGATCACTGCCCGTCGTCAATGGCCGCCGCTGCGGTGCTGTGCACCACCGGCGAGATGCCGTCCCTCGCATTCGTCGACCCTGGGCTTGCAGTCAATTGGTGCATTGGCCTTGCAGAGGTAACTCAAAAATTACCTTCCAACCACAGGAACTTCAGCACATGACTAGTTCTGAACTGCAATGAATTGTAATCAAGTTTGTAACATGTTCTTTTTTCCTATAGGAAGGGATCAGCAGCTGCTACCAACTAATGCAGCAGCTGGTGATTGGCAATGTGCAGAGGGTAACCACAGGGGCAGCAGCAGCAGTTAACCTGTGCTCAGATGAGGTTCTGTCCTCTAATTCCTCCTCCACCCCTCCCCCACCCAAGAGGAGGAAGAGGTCACCGGACACACGAAAAGAATGCAAGTAGATAACATTATTTACATGGGGTTTTGCAGATTGACAGGGTTTGATTTCTTTCGGTTGTTGTGTTCTTGTGATTCTTTTCCCATTTGTTCTCTTCTTTTGGGGTTCTTTACACCTTGATGGGGGCTCCCCCTGCTTGGTCCTATTGATATATGCCATCATGGCAGCCTCTGCACTGCCAGTCTGTGGAGGAGGAAAACTATGAAGGAGAGGGGAGAGAGAGAAAGAGAAAGAAACCATTTGTGTTTTTCTGTGCTACACTCTGTGGGTCTTCAGTCTTCACCCCAATGCAGAATTGCAGAATACATTGATTAGTTGGTGAGGGAACTGGGAAGCCATTGGGGAGAAGAAAAGTAGTAAAAGGATAAAAGGATGGCTATGCATTGCATGGAGTGAAATGGAAATGAGGAGGTGGTCAAGGAATGGTCAGAGCCACTGTCAAGGTGTAGTAGGCCTTGTCCCTGCCAAGTTCTGTTCATATTCACGAGGGGAAAATTTGTTTGTTTTCGAGTGGTTTGTTTGTATTTTGTTGATGTTACTGAAGAGAGGGGGCATGGTGTACTGGGAGGCACATGCATGCCCGGTGTGATGCTCTGGAGTGAAATATTTGTCCATCTCCAGGCTAACAGTGTCCAAGCATGAGGCTTTGGGGGGCCCTTGCTTTTTGTTCCCATTTGTACCTCTTTTTCATCAATAAAGATGTTGCCATTTAAATTGGCTTAAAAAAACGGGTAGAGAGTTTCTGTGCATTGCTACTATATTACTAACCTGTGTTCCTGCTCTTTTTATTTTGGCAAAATTAGCTACAAGGCACTGAACTTTTGCGTCATTAGCTAGCGGACATCTAAAAAACGCGCCTTGGCAACAAGACACTCATTTTTTTGTGGATATTGGCTGGAGGACACTGAGTCGAGTGTTATATTATTATCATTTGTTTCAGAGAAAGAAACACTACTACAATGACCTTTACACCCTTCCCTCTATGACGAGTAGGGCCCACAGACACTAATAAAACCTTTACACCCTTCCCTCTATGACGAGTAGGGCCCACAGACACTAATAAAGGAAATAGAGCTGAACTGAACTTCAGAGAGAACATAGGAGGTGATGATTTGCTCGACGGGCGGCGCACGGTGGCAGAAGCATGCAGACGGAGTCACGGGCGATGACCAAAATGGGTTGGAGGGGGTCCCGGGGAGGCCATGGGAGGCGGCATCACGGGCGAGGGCGCACGACGACGCCGATAGTGACGAGCTGGGCAGCGCCAGATGCACGGGCGATGGTGCCGACGCTATTCCGGTGACTCCCTCCGGGAGTTAGCACAAACACGAGCACGAGCACGGCGGTGGAGATGGGAGGCCATCGGGTCCTACAGGGGGGCTAGAGGTGGTAAGTGGTGACGGGGCGGCAGTGGCCAGTGTCGGGGAAGATGGCGGCGGCGGCTGGGGGGTGTGCTACGGTGGTGGGTTGGCCGAACCGAGATGGGGAAAAGGTAGAGGGAGATCGGGAAGATGACATGATGTGAAAGAATTTCGAGGAGGCTCACTGGAGAGGGGGATCAGGGCGAGGGCGGCACGACGGACGGAGAGGAAGAAGAAAGGGGTGCGGCACATTCCGATCGAACAATGGCGAGGTAGAGGCTGGGGTTTGGAGCAAAACGAAGAGGAGGACAAGGCGGTCCTAGTGCGCGTTTTATAGAGGGAGGACACGCTCGGAGCGGTGGGGTGGCGTGCTCCTTCCCTCGGCTCCAATGGCGGCGAAGTGAAACTTGAAGATGATGGCGCGGCAGCAACGTGGGCGATAGTGGTGGTGACACCGGAGGCAGGAGGCGGTGCAGGGGTGACCCGAGGAGGCAGGAGGCAGCGGCAACGGGAGGGGAAGAGAAGAAATAATAGGGAAAAAATAAGACCAGAAGGGCAAAATGGACATTTTCTATGATTTCTCTCTCCTCTCATGCCTAGAAATAATATTTTAATAGTCTCAGTATCTTACGGTCAATATCCACAAAAATTTAGTGACATTTGGTCAAGATGCGATTTTTGAGTGTCCAACGGCTGTGGGTGCAAAAGTTCAATGTCATTTAACCAATTTTGCTTTTTATTTCCAGTCAGAGATTTTAGTCGGTGAGAGTGACCCTTTGTTGTAAGCTCTATATATTGTCAATCTCTCCTTCAATAGAAAGTCCCTCATAAAGCAAGACATAGTCTGGTACTTTGAATTGGCTTGCTAATGAACCCAAAATGTCAAACAAGTAACTATACCCACATCACATGATTGTTGAAAGCCTATTGCTGAGTAGGTTAGGTGTTACTACATGCCTAAAGCGCTGTAGGAAGTAGACAAGCATTGCGAGGGATGACTTACCTTTGCATTTATTTTTTCCTTTCCAACAACAATAATCCACTCAACCTCTCAAGGTTAGAGTACTCTAATAGCCTCGATGACATCCGAGACCATAATACGTTCTACAGCATGATAGATTCATATCCTCTACCAGCAGTACGACTGACATATAATAACCATTTGGCATACGCATGCTATCAGATTAGGAGTCGGACAATCGAGACGACATCAATATAGATTTTGAGGTGCTCTGAATTTCTCGCTAAATGCTTAGAATTTCTTGTATGCCTTCTAAAACGTGGACTTCTAGCTACATAGCTAAAAAAAGATGCATTTGCAGTTTGAACTAATCTACCGTAGAATATATATATCCACAAGGTGATAGTGCAGGGGTGCCACTCTATGTGTACATCCCTGCCACCTAGGTATAATATAGTAATCTCCATCATGACTGCTCAAGCATTTAAAATAGTGGTCAATAGTAGTGGCTTTTATGAATCATTGGAGGTGGCCATTATCAGGGATAGTTGTCGGGGCATGTACAAATGATATAGACAATTACTATTTATAGTAACTCTCAAACTCTCTATGTTATCTGTAGATAGCACTATAGACAGCTTATACAATAGGTTGTCTTTTCACTTTTATAGATGTCACAATCTTTTAATGCTTTTATAGACTAAGATATTTCCTCCTTGGTTCTGGTGATATAGTCGGTTACAGGATTGTAGACAACACATTTTTCTCTCTTTATTCCCTTTGATCCACATCAGCTTATTGAATTCTACGTAGCAGAGACTATAGACAGCTGATGTAAATCCATTATACATGACCTCTATCTTTTGATCCCTCTTTTCAGTGTTTCTTGGAAGGGAGTTATCCACAAGTAAATTTGCAAGCTGGTTGACATGATCAAAGGCACACGGGGACAGTGGAGTCATATGATATGACCATGGCATGGAGTGCTGCACCTGCATGCCATCTTTGATCTGTGGCAGGCCAGGCCATACCATGCTTTCCCCTAATGTACAAATGAGGCCATAACCATGGAGACCCACCACAGATCTCCAAGTTCTGCAATCTGGTATGGTAGTGCTAGTGCACTCAGCATATATGTAGGACTCTCTTTTTCTTTTTATTTTTTTCCCCAAATGATACAATGGAGAAAGTCTGATCTCAGACAACTGAGTGGTACGTACTATAGATCGATGGTTGCAATTTTGCAGCTGCTTTTTTGGCAGGGGTTAGATCTTGGGAAGTCTTTCTAGGAGGGTGAAAAATCGTCTTTCCAAAAGAGAGAAAAGCGACTTTGAGGGCTTACAAATGTGTTTCACCTACTTTGTGAGGGGAAAAATATTGCTTTTTATTCCATGTGAGATATTACACGTCGACGTCCTCCTTCGGTAAAAAAAAATATCGTCTTTCATTTCTGATCGGACGGTTGCGATACTGCCAGCCAGAGGAGCTGAATCCAATGTTAGAGCTGCAAGGAGATCCAACTTTCGCATTACACCTTTACTGATTCAACATTGCACTTTCCTCGGCAAAAGTCACGTTCAGGCAGCTTTGGAATCCCATGTATATATGAGCCCAAAAGACAGGACGAAAGACTGGTACTCAACTTGCAGCTATATGGCTAATCCCCTTCTTTTGCAACTTTCTTTTCCATAGCACCAAAAACGTGAAATCTCAACACCATTAATAAACAATGAGTCTCTCAAACGGGCGTGTTTGAAACGACTTCGGCTTTTCTCTCTCCGCTTTCCCCCAAGTCGTTACAGTGTGTGGAAGCCGAAAACCGTCCGCGGGGAGCTTCACACGGCTTCCCGCAGCCCTGTTTCACCTTTGTCCCTCAAGTTAATTACCCGCTTTTTGCCACTCAACAAAACCCCCTTCCCACCGCCCCTGGCTCGAACCCTAACCCTAGCTCCCGCCCGCCTCTCCTCCCCCACACACCGCTATCCTCCTCCTCCCCAACATCGCCCTCCTCCTCCTCTCGCTTGCTTGGCCACCGCTGTCGCCTCTCGTGCTGCCATCATGGGGGCCCCAAACCGCTCTGCTCCTCCTCCTCCCTACCCTACGCCACCCTCCTCCTCCCCATCGCAGCTTGCCACCGCCTCCGCCCTCCTCCTCTGTTTTTTTCCTTTTTTTGTTGTAAATTAATTGATTTGTAATAATTGTATATTTGAATAATTATTTATTGTAATAGTTATTCATTGTAATTATTTATGTAATAATTTTTTATTGTAATAATTATCATTAACTGCGGTTTATTTCGTTAATTGTCATTAATTGCAGTCTATTACATTAATTGTTGTCAGTTGCGTTAATTGTCATTGATTGTGGTCAATTGCGTTAATTGTTGTTAATTACAGAAGTTGTCGTAAAGTATCATCAATTGTTGTTAATTGTCGTTAAACGACATCAAACAAGCTATCATTTGCCTCATGAGTGTTTTAGACATTTTTCAACTCAGAAGCTCCAGCCAACCGACCTAAAAGCTAGACAACCAGACATCATATCTCTTCAGCCCAGTCTAGGGGTGGAAATGAGCCGAGCCGAGCCAGCTCGAGCCAGGCTCATTACGGCTTGGATGAACAGTAGGCTCGGCTCGTTTTGGGAACGAGCCAAAAACCCCGCTCGACTCGGCTTGGCAGTGGGTTCGAATGGGCTCGCGAGCTTGAGGCACAGCATGAATGTAACGTCCCAAAATTTGGCTTCTCAAAAATCTTTTGATTAGTTTAGGTCCCTGAAAAATTTCATCAATTTTTATTTGAATTAATGAAGCTTAATTGGGACTTTCATAAATCAAAAACAATTTAATTTGATTAATCTCAACATCAACTATTATCAAAACTATTTTATTTGGATTCTATGTGCTTGGAAATATTTTCTAGATTTTTCTAGAATTTTTTCGAGTGCATTTGCTATTTTCTATTTGCCTTTTGTGTTTTCGGCTATTTTCTAAAAAGAAAAGGCTATATTAAATCTCAGTTCAGTCTTTGGGCTCAATTCTGTTTTGGCCCAAATCCTTTTCCTTCTTTCCCTCCGTTCAGCCCAGCTCGCCATCTCCTCCGCTCGGCCCACCTCGCCGTCCCTCTTATCCGGCCCGATCCGCCGCTTGGCCCAGCCCGCTGCCAGCCTCCACCAAACCCTAGCACCGCTTCGGCCGTTTCGCTGGTACGCCTGCGCCATAAATAGGCACTTGCAGCGCCTTGCGCCGCCTCATGACGCCGCCGCGCGTAGCCGCCGCTCATTCGACGCCGCCAGCGCCATCGCCTCGGTTGTCTTCCTCGGGCGAACGGCATCGCTTCGCGCCTCGCCCGCCTCGCCACGACACCGCCAGAGAGCCGCCAAGGACCGCCGCCCCGAACCGTCTTCTCTAAGCCCGGCGCCGGCCGTCTTCGCCCGTTCTTCGTCCCTGCGCCTCCTCACGCCGTCGCACCCGCGTCACAGAAACCGCGTCGTCCTCCTCTCCGTGTGGCGCTCACCCCCATTGCTTCCGAGCCGAGTCCCGCCCGAACCGGCCTCATCTCCTTTAGCACCGGTGCGCCACCGCCGCTTGTGAACCGCCGCCCTTGGTAAGCTTCGGACGATTCCCTCCGGCCACGCCTTCCCTTGGTCTTCCTTGTGGTTTCCCCTCTTTTGGTTCCTCTCCGTCCGCACCAACGCCGCCCTCGAGACCCGTGGCCGCCGTCTTTGAGCAGTCGCCGGAGCGCCGTCTCTCTTCAACCCGAGCCGCCGCCGCTTCGGTTTCCTTTGCCGCCTCCGTGTGCTTGCCCAAGCGGCGCTCGCCCTCGCTCGGTCTCGCTGGTGCCACCGCATCTAGCGTCGCCGCTAGCCGTCGACCACTGGAGATCCTCGCGCCGGCCAGCCACCATGTCACCATGCGCCATGAAGGGCAGCAGCTCTCTGTGCTAGTTTCCAGTTCGGTTGTTGTGGTCTGTTGCTTCATTCATCCAGTTCCTCTCTATTGCTCTAATTCTTGTCATATCAATTATTCATTGCCTTGTCATCTTGGTACTAAATTCTTCCCATGCCAATTCCATGCGCATGATCATGCTAGTGCTTCATGCTGTTGTCTCCTTAGTGATTAGTCCCGCTTGCTATGTGCCATGCGAGCTGCACATCTATTTCACCCGAGACCTCCACCTCCACTGTTCCTCTTTTGTGTGGGCCAAACTCCATCTCTCTCTTTTGTCTCTTGTGGCGATCGATCCTACGGTCCAGATCCTAACTCAGATCGTGCCATCTCCCTCTGTCTCTCTTCCATGTGGGCCCTGCTCACGTTTGCTCTTCTTCTCTGTAGCAATCGGGATGTGATCTCCAGATCCAAATCAGGGTAGTGCCTTGTCACAGCCATGTCGATGCCATTGCGTGGCCACAAGGTCATCCCATCCTTTGTGGTAGCCATGCAAGCATCACGTCAGCATCTTCATCCCCTCATCCTACCATGTCGGCATGTCACACCAGCACTGCCACTTTGCACCACATCGCTGCCACATCACCACCTTGTCCTCTGTGGTAGCCACCTAAGCTGCCCACATAGCATTCACAGAATCCAAACTCTAAACCAAAACTGTATAGTTCTGGTTCACCGAGAACCTAGTTTATGACCTATGGATCCCGTATGTCAGTCCTATTTCATACACCCTGTCCACTCTGCGCCTAAAACCCTAGATTAGTTATCTCTCTTACATAAGGGCCCCACATGTTGGGTCGAACCTGGTCAAACCCTAAGCTATACCCGGGTAGACTTGGCTCACTATGAGCCGAGTCATTTACTCGTGGTCCCCACCACATCAGACCCTATTCTGTGAACTCAGTGCACCATACACCTTAAACCCTAGATCGTGGACTTGGTCTATGGATCAATGGCCCACTTGCCATTCACTTCGATCTTTTCTGGAATTAATTTAATTCTGGACAACCCTTTTATCCAGTGGGTCCCACCCGTCATCCACTGTTCCTTTTCGGAAATTAATCTGATTTCTGAAATCCAATTATCCAATTGGTCCCACCTGTCATCCAATAATTTCATCTCTCTTTCACTTACCAGTGGACCCCACTTGTAAGTCTCCAATTCTATTTAGTTATTTAATCTGAAAGAATATTCTTTTCTCTCTTGATTTCATCATTTCATATGATCTTCCAAAGCTCATATCTTTTGAATCCGAACTCTGATTGAGTTCATTCAAATTCCTAAATTCATCTAAATTCTAGATCTATTTATCTGATATTATTATTTAATTTTTAGAGTTTGTGTGCTCTCTGTTATTTATTTATTTGGTTTATTTGCTTATTTGCGAGTAGACGTTGATACTTCAAGAGGTACTGATCAAGAAGGAGCTGAAGATCAAGACAGTAGAAGATTAAAGATTACATAAGATCGTCATTGATATAGTGAGGCAAGTCATACCTTTGACCATGTTGAATCCCAGTTTTCTAAAACTACTTTGAATTAAATTAATGCATTTACTTTAAGTATTTATTTAAATGCTTTTGGGTTTAGTTAATAATCCAATTTGTTATACCCACCTTATCTAAATTGATATGTCATAATCTTTTGTCACCCTAGCTTGGTTATTTATTTAGTTGGTAATATCGTAGCACCAACGTGGGTTGGTTAGATACGAGTAGATTGCTTAGCCATGCCACGAGTCATCATCTCATGAGAGTTACAAATATAAACTTGACTAAGTGATTATGGAACTTTGTGATAAAACTGTGTGTACTGTATGCTATTATGGCATGTGTTGCACTTAACCAACTGGGTGGTAAAAGGTTTAGACTGAGGCAAGTGGTGGATACTGTGTGACATGGTGGCTATGTGTTTGGGAATATTAATCTATGTGGCTTAGTTAGAAATTGAAAGTCTTACCTTGGTCAATTAAAGACTGAACTTTGTGCGCCATTGAACCGGGCCTCTCGAACAACCACATGCCTGTTATGGGACGTGCCTAACTTAGTAAGTTATGAAGTCTTGACATTGATTACTCAGGTAGTAGGTTAGGCTGCGTGTAAGGGTGGAGGTGTGTGCTACCAAGTAGTCGCATCGCGGGACGGTTCGCCGCTTCCCTGTCCAACGGTGTATGTCATACCATCCACTGTGTATAGTTTGGTATGACGGTTTGTAAGCACACTGGGAGTATCAATGCTTGAGATGAAGTTTTCGAAAGGTTTTATTGTGATCAGCTCTGATCCAGTTGATTGCATCTTGTGGGTAAAGTGTACAAACTCTGCAGAGTGTTAAACCAATCTATTCGAATAGCCGCGTCCGCGGTCATGGACATGTTCGGGGATTTCACACGAGGGGTAGATTTTTATAAAACAATTGGAAAGGGAGCTGTGTGATCTAAATCATATGGCTATGTGAATAACTAGATTAGGCTGTGTCTTTGTGAAAACAAATGATAAAACCTATTATTGTTTATTTGTTTTACTTATGCTTTCAATCTATTATTTGTATTCAATTGCAAATGTTGTATTTCTGCAAAAGAACCATAGAATGCTATTCCTTTGGAATAAGCCATCATGTATAATTGCATTTATGTGGTATGACTTGCGAGTACGGTTGTGTACTCATGCTTGCTTTAATAAATCAAGCAGAAGTGAAGGAGTCGTCAGTCAACGAGGTCTACTTCAAGGATCGTGGAGAACTAGGTCGCAAGACTCACCGATTGCTGTGGGCATATGGATGGGCTTCACCGGGTTATTTCGCCCGCTGACTTCATTGAGTTTCGCCTTCTGAGGCATTAATTGTAAGCTTTGACCTTAAGGTCTTTACTCTGATAATTATTGTTATTTGCCTATTTATTAGTCGTCTTTGAATATGAAAATGATATTTCACTGATGTTGCCACTGTGTGCACTAGCGTGATCCTAGACTAGTGCATTATATACAGAGGGTCCAGAATTGCATTTTTGGGTCCCGACAATGAACCAACGCACCTCCTCCCCTCCACCTCCGGCCTCCCCCTCCCTCGACTGAGCTCCTCTCTGGTCATCTCAGTATCAGAACGGCTTTGGTTTGCATTGAACGAAGTAAGAACTAGCAAAAAGAACATCAATCCAACATGAAAAGCACGAAATCATCTGAAGAAGAACATCATCCACGCCTCCACGCCTACAAAACACCAATCGCAATCCACATGAACCACATCTACGATTACGAAGGCCACCGAGAAAGCTCCGGCCGACTTTGGAGCACCATCGTCAAAGGAGCGCTATTCACCAATGAGTCAATGACCGCCGTCGTCGAGGAAGCTTCCGGGTGGAGCTGGGCGAGCTTGGCGAGGCCGCAAGGGGGAGGCGAGGTGTCAGAGGTGGAGCTGGGCAAGGGGAGGCCGGGAGGAGGGGGAGGCCAAGGCGGCAGTGGAGCTGGGCGGAGGGAGGGCGGAGGGGAGGCGGCGGATGGAGCTGGCAGCGGGCGAGGCCGCGAGGGGGAGGCGGCGAGTGGAGCTAGGGGAGGGAGAGGCATCGGGGGAGCTGGGCGAGTGGGGCGAGGGTGAGGGGGAGGCGGTGGGTGGTGGAGGACAGGGTGGTGGCTCAGGGAGGACTGGAGGGGGGAGGACACGGGGCGGCGGGGGACTGGAGGCGCTGCCACTCGGGACTGGGAGGAATCAGGAGGAGGGAGGAAGAATGGTTGGGCCGAGCGGCTCGAGAGCTGGGTTGGGCTCGGCTCGAAAATCATGCGAGCCAGAAGCTGGGCTGGGCTCGGCTCAAAAATCTTACGAGGCCTAGCCGAGCTGGCTCACGAGTCTCGAGCTATTTTTTCAGCCCTAGCTCAGTCGTGCAGCCCTTCAGCCCTAGTTAGAAGCTGCTTTTTAAAAAAGCTGTAGCCATGGCAAACGAGTCCTTAATATTTAACCTTGTACAACACAACATATAATGTAGATCCCCTAAGAAAAATAGCAAACCTTCGATTTGAGTCATCCGGTGGTGTAAGAGAGCACTGCCATCCACTTCGCATTCTACTCCCCTCAGTAAAAAAAAATCGTTTTGGACAACTACACAGTCCTTAAAACACAATTTTGACCACTAATTTCTATTGTAATAGATTTATAAAACCTAATAAAATCGTACTTTTATGAAAAGTTTTTTTGAGACAAATATATAAATATCATTTTCGTGCATTCAATCCAAATATTGAAAAAAAAGACACCGACAACTAAAATTTAGAAAGTTTGTCTGCACATACTCTAAAACGATATTCTTTTGTGACCAGAGGAAGGCCACCTTGCACCACATACACCATCTTCTTACAAGTCACCTACAAATGCTCAAACACCAATGACCCGTAATTCTCCCGCAGAAACAGAGGAGAAATGAGAGAGAGAGAGAGAGACCAGTGCCAGAGCAGTACATGCACACGGTGCAGCTCTGCAAGTGAAGCTCTGCTTTCAGAGGCTGCCATGCATTTGGGCTGGCTGGCAAATACGAAAAAGAAGGGCTCGCTCCTTTTGGTCCTACGTACGTGCCGACGTGCGTGCGCGGTCCCTTCGCCTTTCACCACCTCGATCGGCAGCTCGTGAGAAGTGCCCGTCTCACGAGCTGTTTTGGATGGATTTGCTGCTAGTGGTACTCAGTGCTAGCTACTACTTCTCGCTGCTCTGCTGCTGGTGGCGATGGTGTGGTGCTGTCGTAGGGGCCCTCACGAATGGTCAAAAGTTGGCATGATAGGGGAATATTTGGAGAGGGGCGGTGTTTTCTTTTGGTGCATTCTGGCGATGGTGCGGTGTTTTTTTTTCCTTCTCTTTAAGCAATCCTAATACAGGATCATCTCCGTTGTACTTTCTTCTTTAATGAAATGACATGCAAAGCTTTTACATGTTCTGAAAAAGAGAGAGTTGCATACGCTGTAGGCTTCTTGCGAAGTGGTTCTATAAAGCCTGTATAGATAATAGAACAACAGGAGTTTAGCTTGCACATCTAATTGTCAATACCTATCACTGTGAAATACGGCCACTACAAGTCATTATAGTGCAAATGTTCATCACGTGCGCCAACGGTGTACACATGACAACAATTTAGGAGTGCGTACAGGAAAGAGCTAACATGAGGCATGCACACCAACCACGAATCTAACAATCTTTTGGCGTCTCACCGATGGATGCCGATGCTAGGGATACTTAGGGTTCGACCAGCGGTAAAGTAGCTGGTGCTCCGGCCACGGCTGCGTGCCCTTGTAGGGTCCGCCCCTGACATATGAAACTTACAAATGTATGATATATGTATCGCATGATATTCAAGATCTAATAAGAATGTACGTCAAACATGTCCGCCACCCGATATGTAGATCTTAAAACCACGCACGATAAAAATCGCCTGCAAAAACGGACACCTATCCGGAGACAACCGGGCAGCACCGTCGTGCAGCCCAATACGGTCCAACAGTGCCGTATCCCCATCAAAACCAATCATGAATCACCTAAAAAAGGAACCCATCGATCACGATCAGATGGTGGCGGAGAGATACGCATACGCGACATGTACAAGCTAAGGGTCTCCGTCTCAATCATCAAGGCATCACTCGGGCAAACGCATGGCGAAGCAGCAGCAAAACCCCACGAGGCCACGATTGCTCTCCCTTTCCATCAGCCTTCTTTCTTCTTTCTTCTTTCTTCTTTCTCTTTCTCTTTCTCTTTCTTTCGCTGCCACGAGAGATTAAAGGGAGCGGCTTTGATGGCTGTGGGGAAGATCCTGCCCTTTGCTCGGCGAAAGAATCCATGCGATGATGCAAATCATAATGGCATGTAATGCACGCTAATCAGATGCCTAATGAAGCAACCGAAGCGAAGGGAAGGGAAGGGAAGGGAAGGACCTATCTACTATCCCAACAAAGAATTCTTTTGTGTGTGATCGAGACTCGCACTTCTGACACCAAAATGTAATTAAGGGGATGCGTCTGGTCCTAACCTCTTTCTTTGCGCTACTAACAGTCTATACTAACTCTGTTGCGATCGGTCTGATCAATGTCAGGATGAACACGATTCGTTCCCACACATTGATCAGACGGTTCAAAACAGATCATTCAGCATGTTAACCTAACAAGTGAGGTTTGAATATGGCACAACCAGAGGCGGAGGCAGAGCTAGACCTCGGGCAACGCTTGCTAAAAATAAATAAGTCAACGTGAAAATCAAGCTGGAATTTGACATTGGGCTGAAATGCCTTGGGCCGGCCCGAGTCCTTGCTTGGCGCTGGCTCCACCCCTGGGCACAACAAACCAACAAAAAAAAACCATCGGTTCAGAAGAATCCGATTCCATGTGGCCTCTAAGCCTTAGGGCGAGTAGGCAGTGATGATCGATATTCTCCAGTGAGAAGCTAGCAACGGGAAAATACATGGAATGTGAGCGAGCGCACGGTGATTCGGCCAACCGGAAGGCTGGGCCGGCATGTGCCGACGGTGAGTTGTGCGCAGGTCAGGTTGGTGGTGAGGAGATTGGTGTGCGTGTGTGTGTGCATGCTGGCTGCCGACGACTGCGTACCATGGGTGGTGGGCTGTGGATGTGACATGGCGGCCAGCATGAGCTGCCGCAGGAAAGCACGACAGGTGGTGTCATCAGGTATCGGCCTGACCGGCCAGAGTGACTCTACTGGCCACTAGTCCACTACCTACCTCGCTCACTCGTGCAGCACTCGTCGCATTTGTTGATGCATAGAAGAGGTAGAGTTTGTTCTGTCACGAGAAGTTCCATGGCCGATTCTTCACCCCAAATGTTTGGATTACGTTAGTTAATAAGTAAGTTTCAGCGGTGCAGTCTGTGTAGCTCAAGACTGAAAAAAAGGCTACGTCAGTGGGGCCGCTTTCGAATGAAATCTGTGCAGCTCAAAATTGCTCTAATTACACTCATCAATTGGTTAAACATTAAAATGAATCAAATTCTAATGAAATTAGATTTCGTTATAGCTCGGCTTGACTCGTCAGCTCAATTCTAAAATAACTTTCCAGGTATAAATAAAATAATATTAAATTAAACTATGTTAATTTCGCGAAAAGCTCAATAAGACGAGGACTTGCCTCGATATCCACCCCTAGCTGAAGTAGCCAAGTAAATAAACTCGAAATTATTCAAGAAAGAAATATATCTGTTGTTCCATGCAGGCCCTTGGCTATATTTTTTCGCAGGACTAAAAAAATGAAGAGAGAGAGTTGTGTGTGCATTTACAAATTAGCCCGGCCCATTCGGCCCGAACATACTGGGTCTCATCTCTCAATCTTTCAGGTGTGGTCTCCTCAGGAATTGAGCCCACAAGATGTTTTCTGATGCAGGAGTAGTGATTTGGCGGCGGGAAAGCATTTCCTGGTTTCGCTTTTCCCTCCCATCTCTCTCGACTCTCGTTTCTACCGCCACCGCGATATACTCCCCCTTCCCCCCTGCTCATCCCATTTTCCGAGAAAGGGGGAGAAGAAAAGCCCAGCGTAGAATCCAGCTCTATTGACGCGCCGCATCCGATCGGTCTAAGTCTCTCTCGTGCCCTGGGATCGTGCCATGGGATTGTAAAGATTGGTATGTACTTTCTCTAGTTCTTGATTTCTTGATCGGTATGTCCACTTCCTGCTTGTCCTTGGTAGATTTTTCTTTTGGTTGATTCGGTGGATCATGTGTGTCGAATGCGAGTGGACAATTTGCGATGAATGATTTGCTATTCTTGGCGTGTAGGTATGGATCAAGGGTGTGATGGTCCCAACCGCGTCGTCAAACAAGAGAGAAAAGTAAATGGTATCTCTCTCTCTCTCTCTCTCTCTCGCGTATGAATTGAAGCAAGTAGGTATCATGTTCTTGTAGTATGTTTCTGCAAGTTCGTTTCTTTCAATCTGTTTGGACGGTATTGGTAACGGTAGCTGCATAGCCTGTAAGTAATCTCTGTTGTGCTACGTTTCTTCCTACGCATGTTAGTTGTCTAGTTTGTTCACTAATCTAATGTTCTTCCAACTCCAAGTACTCTACATTGTTGAAATGTTAAAATTCCAATTTTAGTTTGCGGTGCATTTGGCCTGTTCGATATTTTCACTAGACGTGTACTAAGTCTGTTCAATCAATTCTCTTTATCAAAAGTTTGTTCAATTAAATTGGCACAATATTTTTTTACGTAAATTAGGACAATGTTCAAGTAGAAATATAATTTACTCAAGTGACTCTATTATTCAAAGGTTCGTCCTTTCTTGATGCCTAGGCATGGGAGATTGGGTTGACAATGCCAATGGCATGGTTGAACAAGAGGAAAGCACAGGCAGCGCTGCCGGCCCATTGTTCTCAGGCGCAAAGCCGAAAAGGCTTCGGTCGAAGGTGTGGGATGACTTCACACCCATCTTCATCGACGGGAAGGTCGCGAGGGCTGAGTGCATGCACTGCCACCAGGTCTTCAACAGCAACAGCTCCAGTGGCACTAGCAACCTGCTAAAGCACCAGGCCAAGTGCAGCCCTCAGGCCCAGAAGAGGCAAATGCAACAGAAGCTTCCATTCTTGCCATCTTCCCAGAAGAGCATGGGGGCAGCCGGTTCTGATCCGACACAGAAGAAGCTGCTATTCTTGCCGACCAGCCTAAAGGAATGCTCGGGCACAGCAGATGCAATGGCTGAGAAAAAGGACCTTGCCTTGCCTGACATTCCCGCTGACACGAATCGGAAGAGTCAGAAGGTTGATCAGAATGGGTCTCATGAGGAACTTGCAACACCTGAGCAGAAGAATCTTGCCTTGCCTGACATTCCCACTAATAAGAATTGGAAAAATCAGTCTCAGGAGGAACTTGCAGGGTCTGAGCAGAAGGACATTCCCACAGAAAAGCATCAGAAGAATCTGGGTGTTGATCAGAAAGGGTCCCATGAGGACCTCGTTAGGACATTGGCAATGCATGGGTACTTGCCATCAATGGACCATGATAGATTCAGGGCGTTCAAGAAGTTTGTTGCTTGCTTGAATCCTATGGTCAAGATGCCGTCCAATGTTGATCTGTATTTGAACTTTACGGGACTGTTTGACACAGAAAAGGCCAAGCTGAAGGAGAAGTTTGCAGCTTTACGCAGTCAAGTTTGCTTGAGTGCTTATGTGTGGCACTACGATCCACTCTTGGCGTTCTTGTGCTTGAGTGTTCATTACATCGATGATGAATGGGAGAGGCAGCAAAAGATCATCACATTTCGAGCCGTGGATCATTCTTGCAATGCAGAAGTATTGAGTGGGGTTATATTGAGAGCTATTGGAGATTGGGGTCTTCGTGGCAAGGTTTTCAGCATTGCACTGGATGATGCATTCATCGATGATTCAGTTGCTTCAAATGTCAAAGCAAGTCTCCAGAAATGGAACTTGCTCTCTGCAAATCGGAGCTTGTCTGTCTCTGCAGATCGAAGCTTGTCTGTCTCTGCAGATCGAAGCTTGTTTGTGGTACGTTATGTAACTCATCTACTTGATCAGGTTATTCAGGTGGGGCTCGATGAACTTGAAAAAATCATGGAGAAGTCAGCAAAGTATTCTAAATATACGAAGGGTCCCACTCCTTCAGCAGTACAATATCCAAACTGCAGATATACACCATCACCGGAAGACTGGAGCAAAGCACAGAATATTTGTCGGATCTTGCAAGATTTTCATCAATACATGGCTAAAATGCACAAATGTCACAGGCCAGGTGACCTCTTTGACAGGTTGTGGCATGTGAAGAAATATGTGCATCCTGAAGCTCATTTCTACAAGGACAAAACAATTTCCAATGTGCTGGAGAAGATGCAAAAAAAGTTTAAGGAACACTGGAAACTCTGTTGCTTAAATATCTGTATGCCTATGGTCCTGGATCCTTTGTACCGTCTGGAACACATCAAGTCTCGTATTTTGTTTAATTTGAACAATGACATAGAAGATTATATTCACGAAGTGCATGATATATTGCTCAACCTCTTCGATGAATATTCTGGTCAGGTGAAAGACCCTAACTGCACTTCTGGGTCTAAAACTAGCAAGGAAACTGTTGTCAATAGAGATGACACGCGGTTGGAATATTATCATTATTCTGAATATCCATACAGTGAGCGGCCGATGACTGAACTTGATCAGTACTTGCAAGAGCCACATCTCTCAACAGGTCAGCTTAGTGTTCTCCGATGGTGGAAGGGGCATAACCTGACATATCCTACAATTGCTCGGATGGCACGTGATATATTGGCAATACCACGCAGTACTGACTGCAAGGTAGCAACAAGGACTGCAAGACGTGCAATTTGTGAGTCAGGTGGTAACCACTGGATTGAAGAGATTGTCTGTACTCAGGATTGGCTCAGATCAGATGGTATGATCTATGCCCTTGCTTTTCTCATTGCTATCCCATTATATTCTTTTAGTAACCGTAGTTTCCATGTTTTTATAGGTTCTGCAAGCGAGATGTCAACCAGTGATCTTTTTTAGTGAATACCTCAACCTTCCTAATGTTCCATGTAAGCTGCTTTCCTAATTTACCCACTACAATCTGTGCAACTAGCACCTTTCTGGTGCAGGATTCAAAGACGACAAAATGACTTTTGTTTAGACAATTTTGGGTGCAGAATGCTAAGTTCATTTGGCAACTATGATTAACAGTAGCTTTACTTACTGATGGAGGTGTAATGGGGCTTTTGTATGTATGTGATGACGATCTTGTCAGTAGTTCCTACTTGTTTCAGGTACTTTAAGCTTATCAGCATTTCATCTGATGATACTTGGACCTTTACCATTATGTTCAGATGTTCACTTATATCCTCTTCTAGTGCTTTGAGTTCATTCCTCTACTCTCCAGTCCTCTTATGGTTTCCTTAGGCTAGAATATACACTCCCTTCGCTAATTCCTGCACCAGTTTGATTTATTGGTTAAAAATATTCAGACTTTCGCTGAACAATGGCACACCACCTTGCCTTCTCAGCACGCCTGCACACCGCTAATCAGGCTTTTGCCACTTCCATAATCGTCAAGGCATGACTAAGCGTGCATTTGGTTGGTGGGATGGAGCTGAATGAGATGTGATGGTTTTTGTATTACCTGGGTCTATTGTTTTGGGTGAATAAAATGATTCAACACCTAGAAAGAATATTCTATAAATTTGTATCTCATCATCTATGATGGGACGGTTCTATTCAAACAATCAGACACATGAATGCTATTTTTTAAAAACCAACTTATACATGTATCACTTAGTACAAGCAACTAAACACACTCTAAGAAATCCATAGCGAAGCGGCAACAAAAGCACTGAAAACCACTGTTCCTCTCCTTTTTCACCAGCTTTACTTGGGCATCTCTGTAGTTTGATTGGCTCAACGTCTCAAAAAAAAGTTTGACTGGCTCAAATTAAACATGGTGACCTATAGGTCACTCGTGACTACTAAACGTGCATTAGTTCTTTTTTATATTTTGATATTTAGCATAAAAGAAAATAATATATTTGGAATGTACCAATTGTTAATATCGACAGATAATGCATATGTTTGATCTAAAAAGACATTAATGCATATGTGAAAGGTGCCAGTGTCTGATAACCGTCTACTTGTACGAATTTTACGATTATTTGTCCCGTCATGTTTCGCATTTTGCGATCATGTTTTATCATTTACACGTGTTTTTATTGATTAACTGCCTGAAAATGATCATTTTACATTTGCGCGATCAGGGCATCAACTTGAAATCCGGCGTTCCGGGATAGTATACCATAATGGCATGTAATGCACGCTAATCAAATGCCTAATGAAGCAACCTAAATCCCTAACGGGCCTTTTAGCGTTTGCACATAATCACTCACGTACAGTCCACTAAAGTCTTAGGACTCAATACGTGGGATTTTATACCAGATTACAAAATCAATTTTGGACACCCTAAAATTGTCACGTGTCGTAGCCTCTGGACCACACCTTCGTAACTCTAACCCGTATCATTCATCTTTGATCTCCACACATCCCAACTCGAGCTCGACCGTCTCCTTCAGCATCCTCGACTTTCTGGACCATAACTTCGCACCAAACCATCTCTCGGCCACCGCCGTAGACCACGATCGCCTCCGAGTTATCCTGCATATGCAAAGACCAAAACACCATCTTTTCCCAGCACAAGTTCTTTCCAACTTGACCGACCGACATAAGTCCATACAATACGCCACACGTCTCAAATAACATCAATAAGTAATATTGTCAATTATTCATCAACTAAAATATTCTAGACTTAGCCATATGGTGTAACAATCTCCCCCTTGATGAATACATTAACAACACTTCAAAATCGTGAGTTGAATTTTGAAAGAAAAGAAATTTGTGAAAAGAAAGTTTCAAAGCTGCAAAGCAAACACTTCAAAACCACAGTGAAAAACTCCCCCTCAACATAGGGGAAGCAAATTTCTCCTATTTTTCTCCTTCTTTAGCAATGTAAACATCAAGAACTTCAGAGAAAGAATAATTCTAACAAAACCAAGGGGAGTAAAAATCAAGAAGTTTTGTAGATTATCCAAGTCACGTCTCATTGATTTAATAAAGTAACCAAGCCATCTTTTTTAGTAGAGCTATCTGGATCATATAAAATCATATAACATATAGCAATGTCAAAACAAGTCTTTAGAATGATTAAACAATTTAAATGAATGATAGGCATCTCAACAATGACCAAACCGATTATAAAGAGCACAATGAGATATCACAATGAAAAGTTTAACCTAAAAGTGAAGCAAACTTTAAATCTAGACGAGCTAGCAGTCTCATATAACATCCTATTGCTCCACACTCTATTCTTAAGCATGTGGCATGCTTGTAGCATACTTCTTTTCAATGGTGGCATGCTTGAAGCATATTTCTTTTCTTTTGAGCACTTTTTACTTCTTTTCATTTGAAGCATACTTCCCTTTATATATATACTAGTTATGTGCCCGTGCGTTGCAACGAAAAATCAATTTTTGCATAGAATATGTTGTTGCGGCTTACCAATCTCCCTATTGCCATTCATAAGTTAAAACTTCCATGTCTTGCAGTAGATCCAATAAGGTTTCCTTGCTGCAGGTTTGACTAAACAATCATGTAAAATAAATTTAGTACATTAAACATATTCAGACGGCGAAAACAAACAATTAGTCACAAAAGAACATAGAGATGTATTGTTTCTTTCGGTCAACATGAATCATGACAATTAAAAAATATTGTGTTTACAAAGTACATTTGTTATTTACACAGTTTATTATCACAAAACATCAAAATATATATTGCTTGGGGCAACATGCGCCTCATTGATGTTGCTTATATATTGCCTCCGCTAAGTAAAAAAAAAGAAGAAGAAAAAGAAAAGGATGCTAAGACCATTAGGGGAGAATTTCGACAAACTGGAACATATCGTCAACAAGTTTCAAGGGTCATACAAGGTAAATGCTCATTGCCATCTTCATCCCGTCTTTATCGCCACCATCATTCCTCATCCGTGCGACCTCTCCCGCTTCGCTTCCACTCTCCATCCTCTCCTTCCACGCAACACTACCATAATCAGACGCAGCCGAGATCCTTGGACGGGTCCATAGATCTTGATTGCACTACAACACAACTGACTGTTAACCAATTCTATTCAAGCACCATCACAACTAAATTCTAGATGATGATAATCCAAGTGTGCACCTGGTAGGTTGGGATCCGCGTAAGGAAGCGGGTGGATCATCTTTCCCTCATCGCCCATGAAAGATAGCACAAGCGCGTGCTACTCTTGCGGGATGTCATCGACCTGCAAGCACATTGGAACAACTAATTGAACACTCGGTACGACAGGAGCCAAGACCGAGCTAGCAATCCAGCAGTGTAAGATTTGCTAGTACCATCTGCCTGTTGGTGAGGAGGGGAACATTGGGCATGGGCTGAAAAGGCTGTGGCACACCATTGAGGTCGGTGCCAGAGAATATGCAGCATGTCCCACTGTGTCCCATATTTAGCATATTTAGTAAACGGATATATTGCAGCGTATATTAGGTCTATTGATAAAACAAAAAAAAATGAAGAATTCTAGTTCACTATCAAGAATGTTATGTGTACTACTAATCCATGGCAAATCAATTTGGACCAGCATTCAAGAATTCTTGTACCATTGAATAAATTCGTGTACTACTGATCCATGGCAAATCAATTTACAGAACATTGTGGTCAATACTTGGATGGTGCCAATAGTAGCTTGGTGAATAAATCATCTTAGATTCTTAACTATGATCAATACTTGGATGGCCCAAGCTATATGTGTGACATTTTAAACCAGATAAAATACATGCTATACTAAAAGATAATGCATGAAGGGTAAACATTATTTTTTCTCCGTGGCTAGTCTGATATTTGAGTCAATAGTTAGCGTGCATGTGGAATCCACGTCGAGAAAAGGCAAAAGAAAAAGAGCAACATGAGTGGTATATATATTGTTAGGACAATCGCACCGATTTGTATTCTATCATTAAAGGAATTTCTATGAAATTGAAACATGAGAACACATAAAATTCAGTTTGAAGTTGATTGCTCTAATTCTGCTTGCTACCCTGACAATAATAAAGAAAAACAATGAGGTATGGATACATTGTATTTTCCAAGCGAAGAAATAGACAATTCCATAACACAATAGTATGGTCGAGAGTGGGTCATCATAGCTTGATTGAGTGCACTGTCTTCCTCGTCTAATCCCCAAACGAGCTTATTCATTGATATCTCGAGCTGAAACCTCATATCAGCTCTCTTGAGGAAATAATGGTACACCATTGATGCAGCATAGACTTTTGTCAACTCAAAGTTTACTTATAGTTGCAATAGTGACATTAGTTTGCTGCTGCCTCATGTGAGTGCAAGCTTCCCTTCCAAAGGTTCGGCTCATTGATCAAATCTTTCAGGAGAATCATTGTATTGAAAGAGAGCTGGAACCAAAGACACCAGCTTCAACAAACTTCTGAATAACCAGCACATATAGTATCTCCTCTAAAGCCCTCTGCTCCTTCTCCATAACCTTAGCAATCTGCTTATTAATTCAGAAAAAGAAGAATCAGCAAGATTTCTCTAACTCGCACTAAATCATTACATTAACAAAGAGACTTTCAATGGAGTACAAAAGGAACATGGATTTCCTTACCAACTCAAATCGTGGAAACTCTATTCCTGTTTGTCGGAAGTTATGACTCAGAAAACATTCTAAACTACAATTCTCATATATGGACTACGGTAGATCCATTCAAATCAAACATGCTAGAATAATTCATATCTCTACTACTTAAATATTGGAGTTTACAGTCGTCCGTCCTCCCACCATCATTCGCGTCTGTCCGATCGTCGAGTCACCAACGGACCAGAATTATAGCTATAAGCATGTATTTAGGAAACCACGTGGTAGTGTTGTGTACATAATACAAATTGAACCCGAATCTTTTCATTTTTGACAAAAAGAATTAAATTATGGAAAAGATACAGAAGCATCAATCGAAAAATAATTTAAAAAATGGGTAATTCTGAACCTCAGTAGTTGTTCCACCTGCATTAGAGTAAAACATAATGATAAGCTCGATAGCAATGGAAGGTTCCTCAAATGTTGTCCCACCCGTAGTAGAGTAAAACATAAACTTACTGGTTAGCTTGAGAGCAGTAGGAGTTACAACTGAGCTATTGAGAACCAATTTAGCGACCTTGAATGCTTGAAAATGCACATAACTGAATCTGAAAGTAAACCAAATTGCTGGACAAATTTATTACAACGGTTTTACCTCCTAATTCATCTGTAATTCTATGGAAAATCTTGAAGTCCATTTGTTAAAAAAAAAACTGTCACAAAAAGAAGGAAAAATTGTTCACTTCAAAAATATTTACTGGTTTATTACTAAGCTACCATTTTTCTATTCTTAGCCATGTAGTGAAGTAGAGTATCACTTGAAGCAATGAGGTAAAAACTTATGGTTTAATTTATTGATCGGCACCCCAGTCACCATCAACTCGTGAGAACAAAACATACTAAATCAACAAAACTCAATGAATAAGCGGCTGCACCACCACCAAGAGACATGACAGCTGCTTGATAGGAGCCTACAGACTGATGTGGTAACGTCAAAACCCAACTCATCAACATTAGCCAGCACAGAAGGATCAATTTTAAACTAACAAACCAATCACAACTTAATCAACATACCGCTTGCGGTACCTAGAAAATTATAAAACAGTTCAACAAGGGCAATACATTTATGTGAATAGAAGTTCCTTTATTGATAATTTTTAGCTAATATAGTCTGTGAATAGCAGTGAAAATTGTTAGAATAGGACTCTTTTGTATTTCCTTATCTGTATATGACAACCACCTTGTACTCCCTATATATATTGCCTATTAGGCCTCCTGAATATATGCACACAATATTCATAACATGGTATCAGAGCTATATATATTGCCTATTGGGCCTCCTGAATATATACACACAATATTCATAACATGGTACTCCCTATATATATTGCCTATTGGGTCTGACTGACACTCGCACTGCTAAGACTCCCATGGAGCTATCCTTACAACTTCGTGCCACTGATGGTGATCTTCTTGAGGATCCTACTCGATATCGCCATCTTGTTAGGAGTTTGGTGTATCTTGTGAGCACTCGTCCTGATATTACTTATGCTGTTTATATCTTGAGTCAGTTCATGGTTTGTCCCACTCATCTTCACTACAGTCACCTTCTTCGTGTTATTTGCCACTTGTGTGGGACTATCTCTCGTCATTTGTTTTTCCCTAGCTCTACCTCACTACAGCTTCAGGCGTACTCCGATGTGACCTGGGCTAGTGATCCTTCTGATCGTCGTTCTCTTTCTGCTTACTGTACTTTTCTTAGCTCCTCCTTGATTGCTTGGAAGACTAAGAAGCAGACTGCAGTTTCTCGTTTGAGTGCAGAGGCTGAGTTGAGAGCTATGGCAGCAGTGACAGCAGAGGTTACTTGGTTAAGGTGGCTACTTGCAGATTTTGGAGTGTCTGTGATGGGACCTACGACTCTTTTGTCTGACAGTACAGGTGCTATCAGTATTGCCCTAGATCCAGTGAAGCATGAGCTCACCAAGCACATTGGTGTGGATGCTTCATACACTCGCTCACAGATGCAGGAGGGAGTACTTATTTTACAGTTTGTGCCATCAGAGTTACAGGTTGTTGATTTCTTTACGAAGCCACAGACTAGGGCACAACATTTGTATTTTCTCTCCAGACTCAGTGTGTGTAATCCACCATGAGTTTGAGGGGGGGGGTGTTAGAATATGACTTTGTTTTTGTATTTTCTTATCTGTATATGGCAACCCCCTTGTACTTCCTATATATATTGCCTATTGGGCCTCTTGAATATATGCACACAATATTCATAACAAAAACTAACCTTACAAGTTAGAAGCTCCAGAGGGAGTACTTCCTTGTGACTGTATTGACAATCAAATCTAGCAAGTGGCTCATCTGCTGGACTAAAATAAACATGTTAACATAACATCGATTTGATCGATTTGCTAGAAGAAACAACATTAGGGGCTGGGAAGGTAAAAGCACAAACATACATACACCAACTATTGAAACCATATTATGCTATAGAGCACAATAGTGCAATAGATGTACATGGATGGTTGTTTTAGTAGAAGTTGATATATGAATGAATAAACACAATGCATAAAGTAGAAGATAACTCATACCAATCTATTGGATAAGGACCATAGTGATGGTAGAAGGAAATGGAACTAAAAGCAACAACTGTGGTTGAGAAGTGCTAACATATGCATCTAATAATAGCAGCAAAAAGGGATTTTATGAGTAGCAGAGTGATTTTACACTTGGTGATGCAAGCAGCAAAGCGATACATCATAGCATACAACGAAGAGCAAAATGCCTTGGGCAGAACAAATAAGTAGCAGTGGTGATGATGATGCACAACCATGTCTGCATAAAAACCTGACAAAATAACTATTGGGTGCAGTGAGTCAAACAAAACTATACTTAGTCAATCTAATTGGAGATTAACATGTAGTGAACATACCAATGACACGATCTTTTGGTTAAAATATTCTTTTTCACTGCTTAGGCTTCTTAGGAAGCTTTTTTTTTTACTAAATCTAGAAGGTAGTATGGCTTATTCATATCCTAGTACATGCCTGTACACGATTACAGGGCCATGTCAATCTAAAGGTGAGAGGTAAGAACAAATATGACAACATGAGAAAGCATTGGAAAGACGAAAACTTGATAGATCAAACCTCTTGCTCCCGGCTAACTATGTAGATTGAGCAGTTACTGTATCTGTTTTTTTTTTCTTCACCTTGACAAATGTAAGCTAGATGCTTTGTTTGTATAACCTGAAGAAAACACAAAGATAACAAAGAAAAGTCTAGATAAAGAATTAGCAGCAGAACATAGATAATCTACTCTTACAATCTTTGAGATTGTCTTGGAAGGAGGTGGTCATCACATTGCAACCCTTGCCTGCTAGCCATCGCATCTGTCCGCTCGCTTATCCAACGACCATCCCCGTCGTCATAGGACCATTGTGTCGCGTGCCCTCGCCCCCATGCTGCAGCCACGTCAAAGCGCATGAATACTACCGTGGCAACCCACCTTTATGTAAGGATGAACGAGCTCACCTCGCCTTGTTGAGCCAAAAATGAGTCGTAGCAAAGAATTTATTCCTCCACCTCCCACCTCCACTCCCTTCCTCCTCCTTTGAGCTCACAGCACTGTCGTCTGCTCCATCATCTTCCCCTGCACGCCCCCACGCCGAGCTGCCTCCACTTCGCAGGGGCCATGTGTGCTCGCTAGGGATGCTGCGCTGGCAGTAGAGCTTGTCCGCAGTCTCATGCAGTGCTGTGCCTACGTAGCCTTGACGCACGCTCGTGGCGCCGTGCACTCCTGGCACACCGACTTCGCCTCACCGTGCATTCGTAGAGGAGAATAGAAGAGTGGCGTCACGTAGGGAACGTACCTCGTACCCACTTGTAGAGAGCGCACGGGCCACCGATGATGACCAGGTCCTGCGAAACCCGGGGAGAGGCAATGGAGAACAGATAAGGAGATCAGTTCCAAATCACATGAACCAGAAACCAACAGAGCTCCCAACTAAGAGAAGCAGATTAGAATTAGAGAGGAGAGGGGGTTGGTGGGGGGGGGCACGAACCACTTTTTGACCCATCGGTATGAGCGGTGGGTGGCGGGCGGCATCTTGTCTCGTCTCCCTGCAGTGGTGGCAGTGGAGCAGAAGGCGAAGGGTTACACAAAGAGGATCACAGGAGGGACGACCATCCAATGCCGCCACCGGATCTATGCAACAAGGGTGTGTTGTCGCCGGATCGAGATGTATATCTCCAGAAGAGGGAGGCCAGCAGTGTCGGGCGCAGGGAAGAGGGCACCGGGCACGGGCAAGATCGGGTGCGGGAGGGGAAGGGGGGAAGAAAACGGGGGCGAGGGCATTGCGACGTCGGGCGAGGGGAATGGGAGGTACGGAAAGGCTGGATCCGGCGGCGGTGAGAGAGACGAGAGGGAGGGAGTGCGGTACAACATGGGAGGCGGGTGGCGTTGGTGGGGATTGTGAGGGAGAGAGAGGAAAGGGAGGGAGGGCGGAGTGGGATGCGATCGTGGGCACAGGCAGTTGCTGGCGTGTGTGGGGATGGTGAGTGAGAGGAGAGTGACACGGGCATGGGTGTGGGATTGTGACGCGGGTTGCTCCCCTACGTGAGTTGATCTGGTCTGTTGGTGACTCGACGATCGGACGGACGCAAACGATGGTGGGAGGACAGACGGTAGTAAACTCCAATATTTAAGTAGTATATATATATATATATATATATATATATATATATATATATATATATATATATATATATATATATATATATATATATGTGTGTGTGTGTGTGTGTGTATGTATGTATGGTATTCTTGAAGCATACATCTTTTCAATTGCCTCTTTTTTTTATAACATGCCAAATTGAGTGAACATAAAAGATTGTAATAAACATGAGTTTCATAGCCAAGATTTAAAATAAGACTCACAATCAAGCTAATCATTTTTTATGAACATCATAAAGTAGTAACTATAATCAATCTAGTCAAAGTATACCACCATGTCATGCTTTAGTTCAAATGTGGCAAAATAATTATAACCAGTCATGATCAAAGCTACACATTACATGAGTAAATATGATAACGGGAGCTCTACACCACATTTGATTTCAATGGCTTGGACTGAACTGTTTGACAAGTATAATAAACAAAGCTTCTGAATTGTTAAAAAACAAGCTCCTCCTCAGAATAATCCCATAGGATGCAACACACCCAACTCACTTCGCAAAAGAGCAAATTGTGCAGAAACAAGCGGTTTTGTGAGAATAACAGCAACTTGAGAATCTGTATCAATAAAATGCAAAACAATATTTCCCTTTTCCACATGGTCTATAAGAAAATGATACCGAATATCAATGAACCATATGTTCTTCTTCCGCTTGCGACGAGCCTACAAAGCATGAACAATCATCGGTATCTTAGTACTGGGGTTAGATAATAAATATTTAGGTAACCAGTACTGAGATATGCGACGAACAGGAACAACAGCAGGCACAGACAAAGAACTTTTAGATTATGTGCACTGCTGGTCAGACCGCCGTTGAAGTACTGGTCTGACCGTATGAAAGACGTCGGTCTGACTAGTCCTATCGCCAAAACTCCCAAACCTGCAGAAAATTGTTTAGCATGAGCAAAGCGATGATAAGGAGCTTAACTAAACTCCACTCGAAAGCAAAATTAAACCAAATGACCCTCTCTACCATAATAAGTGCATTGATACTTGTTTTGATGAGAAGTCGTATCTATTGCCTTTACAGCACCTACTTTGGTAGATGAGTCCTTTGCAATACCAGTCGATTTAAAAACAGTTTGTTTTGGTTCAAATTTTACTTCAAGTTTTTTTCTAGGTTCAAGAATCTTAACAACCTTAGGAGGATTATTCTTGGCATACTCAATAAAATTAAATCATAGACCATGATTTTTAACACTAACTTTTGACTTGTCTAGGATCATATTCAAAATTTTCTTGTTAAAGGAAAATCTCTCTAAAGTGTCCTTAAGATACTCATTTTCTTTAGCTAGAGTGGGATAAGTTGTGCATTTTACAGATTTATTCACAAGATTCTTAGAAGCACTAGACTGAGCTAATCTTTCTTTTTCAGCAAAATCATTAAGTTGTCTAGTCAAAGCTTCTACTTCTATGTTAAGTTTAGGATAGTTAGGGCAAGAAGATATCTTATAATAAAGCATCTGTTGAATGGTTTCCTGAGATGAATTAAGTCTAGCTTCTAGCAATTCACAATTAGAGCAAGTTTTAGTTTGAGCATTTGAAATACTTGACTCTAAACATATAGGGGAACTAAACTTGAGCTTTTCAATTTCATCATTTGCAAGTTTTAACTTTTCATCACAAGAGTCATGTGCTAACCTTAAATCATCAAATTTAGCATTTACATTCCTAAGTTGAATTAAGTTTGAAGCATTCATTGCCCTAGCAGTCTCCAACTCAGAATGTAAAACTTGACAAGACTCACATGATTTATTATCAGGAATAGAAACTCTAAGTCTATTAATTTCGGAAGTTAAGCTTTCAACAAGACAATTATTTTTTTTCAGTTTCTTTGTTAGTCTTTTTAAATTTAATAGCAAGTTTGATCAAACCATCTTCAAGCTCATCATATCATGGTCTTACCTCATCGGAATCACTGTCATCGTCGTCATTGTTGTCGTTTCTTGCCATGAAGTACATGCCTGTGAAGTCATCGTTGTTCTTCTTCTTACTTTTAGCATCATCATCATCGTGGTGGTCGTCGTCGCAACTCTCATTTTCCACATCACTCAGATCAAGATGCTCGATAGCCAAAAGGAACTTTTAGCAAATTTCCGAGGAAAATTTCCACCCTTGATGTTGTTGTTCTTGGATGGCCGACGACGGTAATTCTTGTCTTCCTTGATCACCTTCCCCTTGAGCTTGGAACACTCCATCTTAATGTGACCTGGTTTGCCACACTCATAGCACTTGATCGAACTTGACACACCACCTCGCTTTCTTATCCTCATGTTGTTGAGTGACCTGTATGTCCGTGAGGAGATCAACACCAAATCCTCTTCAGGGAGCTGTTCGAATTGTTCATCTGAAAAAGAAGACAAAGTAGACACAAGAAAAGAACTGGACGAAGCAGTCTGCACGGGGTTAGTCACAAGTGCTAAAGATGAATGTTTATTAATCTTAGATGGCAAAGCTTCCATCGCATAGGTTTTCAATCTAGAGAAAAGATCATCCATGGTTAAAGTATCTAGATCAATAGTTTGATTTATAGTTGTGACAACCATCAACCACTCAGAACCTAAAGATCTTAAAATTTTAGTTGCATTATCTTCATCAGTAGGAATAACATTAACATTGCGCAAATTACTCAATATTTTTTCAAAACGAACAAAAAGATTATCAACAGCTTCACCAGGCTTCATAGCAAAATCAGAATATTCTTTTTGATAAAGATTTTTACGCACTTTCTTAATTTTACTGGTTCCTTCATGATAATCGCAAAGAGTTTTTCATATTAAGTGGACATAATTAATATGAGCTACACGATCAAATTTTTATAGAAATCCTTGAAACGAAGTTACTTAACTTGAGCATTTAAATTAACATCTGCTTTTATTTAGATTAGTAACAGTAACAAGAATCTCATAAGGTCTAGAAACTTTATTCCAAACATCATTACCTTGAGCCTCGATATAAGCTTGCATACGACACTTTCAAAAAGCAAAATCAGTACCATCTAGCATGGGGGATGATTCACATACCTCTCTGACACCATAGCAACCTTCTCTCATACCACCTGTAGAATCGTTAATGACAATCAGAGGGGGGTTGAATGATTTTGGAATATTTTTCGCCAATGCCCAGGCCTCAACAGCAGCAAGGAAAACAGCAGCAGCAGATGATCACTTGGTCGTGGACTGAACCAGACGATCAAGAACTCGTCCAGATGGATCTGCTCCTCGATCTTGGTCTCCACTAACTCACACCAACAAAACAGGAACAAAATCGCGTTTCTGGAGATCAACTCGACAGCTCCTATGCAGCTGCTGCTCGCACATATTTTTTAGCCGCCGCTCGCACGTCTTTTCCAGCCACCACTAGCACGCAATGTTGTCGCAGCTCCCTCTTCCTTGCTCTCGGAGACGTCTTGATGGCACCAACAGCGATGGATGAATGGATGGCTGCACCATAACTAAGGGCAGATCCATGAAGGCCCACCAGGGTGCACAGGACATCAGATCCAAAATCGTATTGTATATATATATCTCATGTATAAACGGTAAAAGACACCTCTGGACCCAAATGAAGGACGCTGAACGGACGCACAGCCTAAACTAGCCAGCTGCCCAGCCGAGCGCGCGGACCAGCCTCCAGCTTAGACCGTTGGGCACGCAGGCGCGCGGCCCAGCCGAGGGCGCAGGGCGGGTGCTCGCTCGTCTTGTTTCATCGATGGAGCCAAAAGACAGCCACATGCGAGCGTGTTCTGTTTTGGATAGTTTGGTCTTGTTTCAGCTCCGTGATTTGTGCCGATAAGTTCTGCTTGCAAAAATTGACCTTGTCTCAACTATGAGCTGCAAGTTACAGGACAAATGGACAATGCTTGTACATGTATAGAAATTCGTATCTGGGCCAAGCGAGCGGGTGTGTGGCCCAGCCGAACGAGCGGGTGTGCCGTGGGCGCTTGTGTGGGCCCAACCGAGTGATACAAATCTTTTGGCGTGGCGTCCGCGTCGCTACTCGTACTCGCTAGTTCTTTCACAATTCACAAATCGTAAGGCAGTAAGGGCTTGTTTGGTTGGTGCCCTGGATTCTATGTCTGAAAAAAAAGTGGTGCCTGAAGGTAGTCTGGAAAGTAGATAATTTTTGCCTGACGAGGCAAACCTAAAGATGAGTTGTTTGGTTGAAAGTATGTGCCTGGAATTGGTGAATGAAAAATAGACCGTTGGATTAAACTAATAAATAGTGGATGAAAGTCTGGCTCCGAGGCGTTGATTTTGCTTGCCTGGGCTCGGCAGCTCTGCAGGCTAGCATCCAAGCATGCACGTGGGAGCATCCAGGACCTCTCTAGGCTAGGCAGAAAACTGCCAGGAATCGAAGCAAACAGACCCTAAGGCACCGGGCGCCTCGCTTCCAGACGCCGATTGCCGCCTCGACGCCTGTGGGATCGTGGGATCGCTGCTCGCCATCCAGCCCGATTGCCGCCTCGACGTCTGCCGGATCGCTGCTCATGGCTCGCCATCTCGCGCAATTTGCATCATGGCGAGGTCAAGTTGGGCGAGCCACAACAATAATTATTAATTCCGGTTTCTAGGTTCTAGTGGAAGCCAAACGAGCTAAGTTTCGATTTCTAGTGGTGAAGCCATCTCCTTCAACTAGGTAATTTCGGTTTCTCTCAAGCACAATCACTAATTTTGTGTGTGTTTTAGGGATTCAATTTGCTAATCGTTGGTTGATTTTCTCAAACCCTAGGATTGGGGTTTACAATTGTGGTAGTACTTGGAAATTAGAATTACCTAGTGACAAATCGGAGGCAAAATTGCAACTTTTGAGTGATTTGATCTATGTGACCAACCGACCATCTACGTTTGTTTCAAAAATATGTGACCAATCGGAGGCACAATCTACGTTTGAGTTTCTATTTTTGACTACTTGAGAGTTAGACACAATCACTCAATGTCAAGTAAGTAATCCTCACAATTTTAAATAATTGACTACGAATGTATACTTCTATTATTCTATAGTACAAATATCTAATGAAGTGTTCAAATAATTGGCAAATTACAGGTAAATTTATGGAAAGCGCCACCATAGGAGGAGAATGATGTCCCATCATCACATGAACAGAACGATGGCCCATCACATGAACAAAACGATGGCCTCTCACATGAAGAAAATAATGCCACTAATGCAGGGATTTCACTTATAGAAGCAATCAATTGGGAAGAGGAGATTCAATTTGATCCCGGCAAACGGAGAAGAATAGAGGAGTACCTTCCTAATCAAAAGGATATGGTAAGAAGAAAGTATTTGGATAATGGGCCTTGCCAACCTCGCACTTTTGATTTTCCATATTCAACGATTGGCGGTAAAAATAGAAGGTTTAATTCTAAATGGTTTGCTGAATTTGGGAGTTGACTTGAGTATAGCGAATCCAAAGACAGAGCATATTGTTTTTATTGTTTCTTGTTTAGAGGCCGTAATAAGAAGGAAGCTGGGTATGATGCATTTGTTACAGCTGGTTGGTCTAGTTGGAACAAAAAAATTAGACTAAAAGAGCATGTAGGAGATGTCAATAGTGTTCACAACCAAGCAAAGAGAGATTGTGATTCTTTGTTAAAACAAGACCAACACATTTATGTTGCTTTGAATAGCCAAAGTAATGTTAATAAGATTGCTTATTATACTCGACTAAATGCCTTAGTTGATGTTGCTAGAGAATTATTGAAGCAAGGATTGCCTTTTTGAGGCCATGATGAGTTCGATGAGTCCTCCAATAATGGAAATTTCAAGGAATTTCATGCTTATACAGCTGAGCAGAATCCAACTGTAGGCAAGGTTGTGGGCAACAATGCTCTAGGTAATAAATTGATGGTGTCTCCAAACATTCAAAAGGACATAGTACATTGTTTTGCGAAGGAAATATTGCAGTCTATTCTTGAAGAAATTGGACATGATGTGTTTTGCTTGCTAGTTGATGAGTCCAGCCAGGGATGTGGCTTGCAAAGAACAAATGGCAGTGGTCTTGAGATATGTTGATAAATGTGGAATTGTTAAAGAGAGGTTTGTTGGCCTTGTTCATGTAAAAGAGACAACTTCTTCGTACCTCAAGTCCTCTATTGATTTTTTATTTGTGGAATATAAGCTAAGCTTGAAGCAAGTTAGAGGCCAAGGATACGATGGTGCTAGCAATATGCGAGGTGAGTTCAATGGCTTGCAATCATTGATTATGAGAGAAAATAGCTTAGCATATTATATCCATTATTTTGCTCACCAGCTTCAATTAGTTGTCGTGGCTATTGTAAGAAAGCATAAATGCATTGATAATTTTTTTGATATGATTTCTGTTTTGCTAAATGTGGTTGGTGGATCTTTCAAGAGAAGGGATATGATTCGAGATATCAATCAAGAGCTATGTCTTCAAAGACCCGGAGACACTCGTTGGAGTTCTCACTATAAGACTTTTAAGAGTTTGGTTGATTTGTTCCCAACGGTTGTTAAAGTGCTAGAATATGTGGAACAAGAAGACAAGGATGACAAAAATAGAAGACAATCATGGGGACTTTTAGTTTATTTTCAGTCATTTGATTTTGTGTTTTATTTGCAGCTTATGTTGACCATCTTAATAATCACAAACACATTGTCATTAGCTCTACAAAGGAAGGATCAAGACATTGTGAATGCCATTGATTGTGTGAAATCAACCAAAAGCCATTTGGACGAGCTTAGAAGACATGGATGGGATTCTGTCCTAGATGAAGTATATACATTCTGTGAGAAGCATGATATTTCCAAATTGGAAATGGGAGAAGCATACATGAATCCAAAGAAGCCACACCAAAAATCTGGAATTACCAACAAGCATCATTATGATGTGGATTGTTTTAATAATATTCTTGATTGGTTACTTCAAGAACTCGATGGTCGCTTCAACGAGAAAAACTCTAGATTGCTTGTTTGCTCAGCCACTTTGAGTCCAAGAGAATCATTTCGTGATTTCAATTTGGAGCATTTGATGGATCTAGCTAAACTTTATCCCAATGACTTTGATGATGGGGAATTGAGGGACCTTAAACACCACCTTCGCCTCTACATTGCCGATATGTGTGTAGACGATAGATTCTCTAACATAGAGACTATTAGCGATCTTTCTCAAAAAATAGTGGAGACAAGGAAACATATTTGCTATCCTTTGGTTTATCGACTTTTGAAGCTAACACTAGTTTTGCCTATTGCCACTACTACAGTTGAGAGATGCTTTTCAGCCAGGAAAATTGTGAAAGCATATTTGTGCAATCGCATTAGCGATGACTTCTTTAGAGATAGTCTTATTTGCTATGTGGAGAAATGCGAAATGGAGAAAGTTACCAATGATGTTATAATTCATCGCTTCCAGAACTTAAGAGAGTGTAGAAAGAAATTATAAAATGTAATGTACTTATCTTTGTTTCGATAAATTAATGATTCTTTTACTTATATTTTTACTAAGGGATTTCTTCTACTTTTTGTAGGCTATTAAGGTTGGATGTTGTTTTTTGCCAATGCCGACCATCTTTTGTCCATGGTTTGGAACTTTATCCATCATTTATTCACTTTGCTACAGTTAACCAAAACTACTAGTAGGAGTGCAGGACCCTTTGTTTTGGTAAGCATTTTGATGGCTATTTATTTATCCGTCATGTTGAATTGTTTAACATGTTACTATTCTAATTTTTAAACAACATTACTTTATAATTAGACATGTGTGATATATATGGGATACCTGGTCATTTTCGTTCTGGATCCACCCCTGACCATAACATCAATCAACTAGCAGCGTGATTCTTGGATCAACTCAATGCAACAAGTGTTTTTCTTCTACACACCCTTGATCACATCAATAGCAAAATGTCATCTGCATGACACAACAACAAAAGCTCATACATGAAAAAGTGACGGCCTCCCTAATTTCTGGAGATCATGCACCACCCAAAAATCAGAATTTTTTTTAAATAATCTATTTTTTATTCGAAATTACAGAAATAATACCGGTTATTTTTTTTACAGAAATAATCTCTAGTCGCCAAACCGTACGGCGACTTGGGTAAATCGCCCAACCGACGTGCGACACATATTCAAGTCGCTCAATAGGACGGTGATTTAATGGTTCGAGGCATTGTCGCTTGATGGAATGGTGACTTTGAAAGTGTCACCATACGGTCGTGCGAATTGCTCGAAGCTGGACCCAAGTCGCCCAACCGTATGGCAACTTGAGGTGCCTATAAAACTCATGCGTGGCCGAACAGTCGCCATTTCAGTGAGCGAAGCGAGCCGAGAAGAGAAGAAAGGAAAGAAGAGAGGAGAAGGAGAGGGAAAAAAGAGGAGGGGAAGAAGAGGAGGAGGAGGAGGGGGAAAAAGAGATTCTTCACTTCGCATTAACGACTAGGATGGTGAGTTTGTAGTGTTATTTTGTACAAGTGTATTTTTGAAACCATGGTAGGTTAGCAACCAACATCATGTGTAGTGACATATTGTTAGCAAATATTTAGAGATAGCATGATTAATTAGTAACCATGGTAGGTTAGCGAGCAACATCGTGCGTAGTGACATATTGTTAGCAAATGTTTAGAGATAGCATGATTAATACAATTAGTTTAGAAGTTCGTATGAAGGAAAAATGAGTCGGTGAAAATAAATTTAGTTGTACTATTCCGCGTGCTGCGCTAATTGTGTACGGGCTAGATGAGTGATAACATGTTACTTTTCTATTATATAAACATGTCGATAACCCGTGCATTCGCAAATGTTAGTTTATAGAATGTTAAATATATGTATTTATTTGCACAATAAAGAATTGATAACATTTAGTTCATAGTTTTGGTTGGATTAAGGAATCATAGATACATGGTTCCAAACACGTAGGATTCTTAAACATGTGAAATTTTATTTTTTTTCCTGAAAGCTTCACCCACTATAAATATCCATAGTAACGATGATGTTTTAAATATTCCGCAATCCATAGTAGCCGGTACAGGTGTTAACGTAATGTAGACTTTTGTAGGGAAAATTATGTGTTTACCACGTGGGTTTGATGAAATTGTATATGTATTACCACTGTATTCGAGCAAAGTGTTTAGGTGCCACTAAGAACATATCAAATATGATTTATTTGCCATTGGAATATAATGTAAATGCTTAATTAATATGAATGCTTTTAATTTCTTAATTTGCAGTTATGGCTCACAACCCTGGTGGTTCGGACTGGCATTTCGGCCTCATTGGACGGTTAGTCGACGCTAAGAAGACCGCCATGAGCCGTCAGGTGCCGTGATTCGGTTCAAGGGGACGACACGGTTGACTTGGGGGTGGTTCGTACGCGGACACCCCGACGGGCTTGGAGACTGGACTCATGCTGGGTAGAGAGGTTCGTCCGCAAGCTGTGCCACTTTTTTGTATCATATGCCCACTATGTACTTACTTCTTCGTGCTTTGTAGGCTGAGCCGTGCCGGCTTTCTACCTCTCGCGCGGATGGTGGAGGCCACCGAAGAGGACGGCGATCTGGTCGACGACGACGGGGAGGTCCACGCCGGTCCGGAGCGGTCACGACGGTTCCCGTTCGACCTGTCGCTCCTGACTACCCTGGTGGACCGGTGGCGGCCTGAGACGCACACCTTCCACCTCCCTTTCGGGGAGATGGCCCCTACTCCGCAAAGATGTCGTGATGCTTGGTCGGCCGCTTATCACGGAGCCCTCGCATTCTCACGGACGCACTTGCCGACAGTATGATGCCCTGCTAGGTGTTTCGTGGGGTTCTTCCAAAGGAGGCCGCTATCTGCATTTCGACTTCTCGAGCGACAATGGCATGGCTCGCCTCGTGGTGGCTTTCGCAGTTTCGGGGACATATACTACCTATTTTCCATGTTTAGTGATGCTTTGAGGCCTAGCCATATGACGGACTTACTAATTATTTGTTTGTGCGTAGGTCGAGCGGATGGTCCCGCAGCCCACCGCCGACCAGGTGTCGCGGCACCTCGGCGCACTGCCAGGCTCTTCGGTGGGTATCGCTATCAAAGAACCACGGTGACTCGTCGACGCCTCGCCTGGTACGCGAGGGTCATCACCGATGGCGAGGAGCTAGAGATCGCTTGGGATCACCAGATTTGTCGCGACGCATCATGGCATGTGCGATCGTCGGTCAGAAGACTAAACCCGCGATCTATCCTCACAGTCGCCCTCCCGCCGCAGCTGTGGTCGCTCGAGCGCTTTCTGGACGCCCATGCCGGTAGACTCCAAATTGACGGCGCGGACATGTACCATGGGGACGCGGTGGACCGACCGACCATAGGGTCCCTTTGGTGCCGAGACGGCACGCATTTCCCTATATCTTTACTTCACCAGACATGTAATCCTTTGTAACCACTGTTATGGCTCGCAGGCACAGTATGCACACGTGCAGGTCACATGTGTGTACGAGCACTTTGTGGAGCATCTGGACCGTCTCACCGCCGACGACATGCGCTGGGAGCCGTACTCCGATCAGGAGACGGAGGCTCGTGTTTTGCGGGCTATCTTCATTGTGTTTGGCGCGACGGCGATCGGGCGACGCAGAAGAAGCTCGTCTTCGATGTGTTCATCGAGGACTACGTGGTGCACAAGGTGATGCGCCAGTTTGACCTCCGCTAGGTTATTCCAGTTCCCATCGGGACGAGGGTGCCTGGCTCGACCCACGCGTGAGTTACATACAATACATGTTCACATATGTTTTTGATAGTTCTGTTACGGCGGCTTCTAATTGCAGTGGTACGTTTCACAGACATAGTTGGAGGGGTGGTACCAGGACGCAGTGGCCGACCAAGATGGAGCCGTGGGTGGCGCAGTGGGCGAACGCTCACGAAGATCGTCTTCGAGGATCGGCGCAGATGACCCCAAAGCATACGATGAGTACGTCATTGATGCGCCGCAGACACGCACAAAGTTAGTGCATGTCATCGACCCTTCCCCGCCAAGCGTGCAAGACCGACCGACTCGCACTTCTCTACACTTCGCACGAACGCACCTCGCAAAGACGTAAAATCGTGTTTTAAAATGTCTGAGTATGATTACCTGAATTATAGGTTTGACGCTTTGACATACTCCTTGCAGACAAACATAAACATTGAGGTTGCCAGGATTCGACAACGATCCTCGACAGATCGCAGATCAAAAGTGAGGTCACACACGATGAGCTAGTGCAGTTTGTTCGTCGGGCCTGCAGTGCGGCGAGGCGATGCGTGACCCTAACGTCGTGCAGGATGGTCCAGGAAGTGGCCGGTGCATACGTTGAGGCCGCCACGCCCCATGCCCGGTCGGCCAAGAAGCTAGGAGGGCACGCCCACGTGCCTCGCTCGCGCTTGGGCCTTTGCAGGCTGGAGGGTCTGGGTAGGCACGTGGGTACGCACCGCCATTGCCACAGCCACCGCCACCGGCGTCGTTCCAGGACACCTACCAGAGAGTGTCAGGGCAGTATGTTTTCTTCCCCGACCCGTCTGCACAGTACGGTGGGTTTGACCTCTCGCACATCGCCCTCGACGAAGGTACGTTTCCTCTCTTTAGGTTTGTGATCGTCGATATATTGTAGAGATTAACATTATTTGTCGTGCAAGTTTGATGGTCCAGCCGGCACCTGAGTTCTCCCCGCATGAGGATGTGGAATAAGATTTTATGAAGCACCCGGAGGTCCAGGAGCAATGAGCTCGCACCGCCGAGGTTCTTTCCGAGTCACAGCTTAGCGGGCCCCCAGTGATCACACAGCAACCGATGGAGTCGACCCCCTTGGGAGCATGGATCAGCAGGGCTCCTGAGCGCATTTCCCTGTCTAGGCCCCGGCCTAGGCACCCCGCGCTTCAGAAGCCCAAGCAGGGGCGTATTGGTGGGCATGGACCGAGTGTGGGATGTGGCAATGACGGAGGAGGTGCTGCGGGTGGCGTAGCGGGTGGCCACTAGGGGGTTTACGTATTCTGTGTTTACGTATTATATTTTGTAGGTACTATGACATGGTTGTCTATGAATTCCCTCCACCATTGTTGTATAACTTGTATTATGTGTCGACGTATTCTCCTTCGTAATTACTATGACATTCTTGTCTATGCATTCCCTCTAGCATTGTTCTATTACTTATTCATATATTATTTTCGAATCATTCGTGACCTAGTCACTAAAGCGTTCGACGACGTGTCGCTCAACTGTTGGGCCTACAAGTCGTCTAACGGTTCAGCGACTAGTCCACGTGTCGCTGAACCATTGGGCCAGTACTTGCTGTCAAGTCATCCAACGGTTCAGCGACTATCAACCGTTGGGACAATACTTACTGCGAAGTCGTCCAACGGTTCAGCGACTAGGCCACATGTCGCTCAACCATTGGGCCAGTACTTGCTGCCAAGTCGTCCAACGGTTGAGCGACTACACAGTCATATAGAAAGCCAGCCCTAGTCCCGTCATGGTTTCTTTCACCATTTCTCTCGACAGACAAGCATAGCAGATCGGGAGAGGAGAAAAAGGGGAGAAGGTAGGGAGAGGGAGAAGCAGAGGAGCTCGAGAGAGGGACACAAGAGGAGGAGAGGAGCTTGAGAGAGGTACACAAGGGGAGGAGAAGAGCTCGGGAGAGGGCGGTTTGGGAGGAGAGGAGCTCAAGACGTGAAAGAGAAAGACAAATGAAGCTCGTTGATATGAAGAGCAGGTCTCCGCGTGAAGGTAATACTCTTATTTGTTCTTGTTCTCGGCCGAATGTAGGCGATGTGTAGCTACTTGTTTGTTTAGCACATATATGGGGAATGTATGTCAAGAAATCACAGGTTGCAATGTTTGTAATATTTGTAGTGATAAATTAGTCATGTCGAAGCCCATAAGATTGAAAGTGCATTACGGTGTTGATACAGTTCGTGAAGGTCCGTATAGTGTTGACCTAAGTGATTTCCGGCAAGTCACTTTGGTACACCCGAACCTGGAGAATGCCCAAATCGGAGATGTCCTACACTGGCTCACCAGAAGCTTCTCCTTGGACCCTGAGATGTGGAGTGTCGTCATACAATGGGTTTGGAGTCGGTCTCCCACACACATTCGGTGGGAGTTGAGCAGAGTGATGCACACGGTTGCATGGAAGGGATTTTGAAGGTCAGAGGTGCCGTGGCTACGAAAGTGCATACTCAGTGCACCATGTCCGGTAGGTAGTCCCTGAGGCCCTTCTGACGGCTACCGTCGGGTTGGTGGGAGCAGCTCGGATGCGGAGCGCGTGGTTCACGAAGAAGACACAGTGGCCGATGTTGTGGAGGCAGAAGAGGACAAGGTGGCCAATGTTGAGGAGGCAGAAGAGGACGAGGTGGCCAATGTTGCGGAGGCAGAAGAGGAGGCTGAGGCAGAAGAGCAATATCGTGCACCGCACGCTCAGGCCAGTGCACAGACAGATGTAGGGGAGCATGTCCACATCATAGTACGTCAGATGGAGAAATATGACTTGGCAGCTCGAGCGGAGGAGGAAGCTTTAGAAGAGGATAGTGATGACTCTTCGGAGGAGGACGAAGGTCCCATCCCACAGGGATGGAATAGGGTGGACGTTGAGGGTCTTGCTGTGCACGACGAGCATGAATCACCGTGGGAGTACCATGGGACGGAGGTTCGCTTCTCGCAATGTTTGTCGACAAGGATCACTACAGATGCCATTAAGTCAGGGCCTTGTCCATGCAAATGGCGCTTTCAGATACTCAAATCCATCCAGGAGTAGTACACCGTGGTATGCGAGCAGACTGGGTGTCCTTGGCGTGTGTACGCAAGGAGACCCAAGTACAAGACTCACTGAATTGTCTCGAAGGTGGAGGCGCACTCCCACTTGCTTAGTAGTGTTTTGCCGAGGCATCGCAACCTGACATCCACCTTCATAGCCAATGTGATGTACGGAGAGATAGTGAAGAAGACGGACCTGGAGGCCATGCACATCATGGTGGCTATCGAGTAGAAATTCAAGTACAAGATTAGCTACGCGAAGGTATGGTGTGCTAAGTAGAAGGCTTTGGAAAGAAGGTTCAGTTCTTTCGAGGTGTTTTACGACAACCTTTCTCGTATGCTCCAAGTGTTGCAGGACAGGAACCTGGGCACAGACATTGCTGTGAAGGACCATCCATCCAAAAGACCGCCGCTAGGTTTCATGGTATTGCAGAGGACCTTCTTAGCATTCGGTCCCCGTGACAATGCATTCGCATACATGTTGCCCGTGATATCGCGACGGACGCTTTAATCGGGAAATACAAGGGCATGATCCTGATAGCAATTGGCGTTGATGGCAACAATCAGATTCTGCCCTTAGCCATCGCTTTTGTCGAAAGTGAGAATTTCGACAGCTGGTTGTGGTTCCTTCAACATCTGAAGATGGGAGTAGTTGGGGCGTGTCTTGATGTCTGCATAATCCATGATTGCCACTCCGGAATGATGAAGGCCATTCGACAACTTCAAGAAGACCTCGGCGAGCCGCTCCCTAGCTGCACTCGAGGAACAGATGGTGCATTCGCCATCCGGGGCGAACTCTTCAAACAGCTTCCGGCAAAGAACTGCTGATGAAGTTGTTCAAGAGGCTTGCTATGCGTAACCAACAACAGAATTTGATGCGCTAGGCGGATGTTGGATGAGCACACCAGGAAGCATGTCGTCGAGAGGAACAAGCGTCCCCTCATTCCTGGGGCGGCATAGCCCGAGCGCCTCCCACCACTACGGGAGCTCGACCCTCCCCATTTGGCGCGGAGGACCTCAAGGGACATCGGGTGTTTCTCTCATTAAATTGAGGCCGAGCCATTGGAGAAGTGGTCCTTACTGCACAACATGGACGGTGCAAGGTATGGCATAATGACCACTAACCTTGCAGAGGTGTACAACTGGGTTATTAGGGGCCTCCGTTCTCAGCCTCTTGTCACCATTGTCGAAGGTGTTCTGCATGGTACAATCGGATATTTCAGGGAAAGGCATGCAAATGCGGCACTTTATGCAGCCAACCCGCAAACACCGTACTGCTCAAAGATTACAGCATACATGCAGGCCAAGACCGAGAAGGCTTAGTCGCACACGGTCTTCATAATGGGCAATATGGAGCATCGATTCGACATGATCCTCTGAGATAGAGCCGGATTCGGGACGGCTCGGTCTCTTGTTACCCATGAGGTATGCCTTGGAGACCACGTGAATGAACCTAGCTGCACATGCAACAAGCTAAAGCTCCTTCACAAGCCATGCTCTCATGTCCTTGCCGCGTGTGGGACCATCCGCATGGACCCATCGAACTTCGTATCGTAGTACTTCATGAAGGAGAGGGTGCAGCAAGCGTGGTGCAGCGAGCTAAGAGGCTTCAGGGTTGTGGGTAACTTCACCACGTTGGATACTGCAAATAGGACTTGGATTCCTGATCTAGACTTGTTGAAAAGGGGGAAGGGCTGTCAGCAGAGTTGTCGCATTAGGAATGATATGGATGAAGGGAAGCCGAGCGGTAGATGTTGCACCATTGCCGCCAGAAGGCCACACTGCGGAGAACTTGCAAGGCGCTTTGCCGACACGTGAGGAACTTGTATTACAATTGCTAGTATGTCGTAACTTGTACTTCACCAAGATTTTGGTTCTTGTAAATCAGTGGAACTAATTGTATCGTAATTGCAAATTTTAACTTTATTTGAAGTGTCAATATCTCGTCTTAATTCTAGAGGATAATGTTTGGTATGGAATAGCTCATTTTCCAGTACTCGTTCATACAATGCATGTTTGTTCAATGCATATCGACGCCTATAGCTTAATGCACGCGACACATCGACGCAACAGTCAACTCGATAAAAGGCAACCGCAATGACGCGTCCACCATTTAGTTACATGCATTACGAGATTGAACATAATTGCGTACAGAATGGGAGATCACCGAGGTACAAGCTTTTCCGCCCGTGTCTAATTGTAGAAGGTGCCTCGCTCAACCCACATAGAGTGCTGTACAGGGGGGCGCCTCGCTGGCCGTCATTGTAGTGGCACGCACATATGCAGCTAGGGTTTGCGCAGCAGCATGTGGGATCATACAAACTTCCTATGTTCACGACCTCCTCGTTGCCCCTCTCGCGCTGCATCAGTTGGCAGAGGTCATCATTTTGCTCATTGAGATTGTCAATCCGTGCCTTCAACTCAGAGATTTGGTTCCACAATATATCCACGTACATCACGACATGTCGTTCATGGGGAGGGTCGATCCAGCGGACAAAGGCATATTTCGCCATCTGCTGCAAGGGACGGTTAGCATGGAGGCTATATTAGCAGTAACATGAAGCAAACTATTTGCTAATTGTACCCCAGAGTGTGGGCATCGGAAGAAGCGTCATTCGCCATCGAAAGGGTCGTCCATGACCTGCACAATAGTGTCCTCCCTGTGTCCGTATTTTGGCCATACCGATTGAGCACGCTTGTGCGGCATCAACCGGTAGTCCTCCCTCCTTTCTAGGGAAAGGTCTTTCTTCGGCGACCCCGGTTCAACTGGTCCCTCTGCGTCTGCCATGATATGTTATTGTAGGACGGATGTCGGGACCCCGGATCTTCGGATCCAGGACCCTCTGTGTATATCTGCACTATTCCTTGGATCAGTAGCTAGTGCACATACGCTGCAACATTGGTGTATCAAAACCGCATAACAAACTATAGATGAAGCGCATAAATTAATATTTAATAGCAAAAGGACCTTATGGTCAAGTCTTACAAAGGGTGCCACATAGGGCTAAAGATAACAGAGTAAACTTGCAACGAAAAATAAGCCATCCGACATGCCCACAGGCTATCGAGTGGAGAACGATCCTAGTTCACATGGTCTTCAAAGAACTCCTCTTCATAGAGCTCGGAGCTCCCTGGGTCCTCTTCAATGATCGACAACTGTAGGCATAAAGCCGTGAGTACTTTGAATGTACTCAGCAAGACGTAGGGAAATGTATGTAAATAGTGTTCATGCAAGGCTTGACAAGGATAGCTTTATGGCTATTTTGCATAAAGCAGTATTGACAGTAAATACAGTAATTAGATTGAAAAACATAATTTAAAGATTAATACATAAATAATCAAGTTTCTTTGAAACAACTAGTGAACACACCGTTCACTTCCCAACCAATAAGCCACCAACTGCTCAGATCCATCCAACCCATTCCAATATTTTTATGAAAATCTACCCCTTGCGTGAAATCACCAGACATGTCCATAACCGGGGACACGGCTATTCGAATAGTTTTACACTCTGCAGAGGTTGTACAACTTTACCCACAAGACACGAATTCTCTAGTTGGTTTGGCATCCGTCGATACCACAGCTCACTACCGTAGGTAAGCAGTCTAGAGCACGTGACAAGGCTTTTACAAAGTTCTGTTTTGACTCGGTTCTGCCTGCTGAGGTTTCGCCATTCTGGGCCCCCTCTTGCGCCGCTTATCAACCCTTGACAGAACCGAACCAAAATATTACTAATTAGTCGGCCAGGTCCACCCCATAAATGGACTTGCGGTTGCACGGTATGGCTCAGATCAATGGTTCAAGATTAAGTCCTTAGCGATTGCTCAGGCGAGACTTTCCACATTCCAAATGTGCTTCCCGCACCCACCTTTACCACCACCCACTCGCCCGAGCATAAATCATTTTCGTTCAACCCGGCCAAATGACAACCCTTGCCATGGCACAACAAATTCTATCAATAGTGGCTTCACACCACAATTCCATATATCATTAAGTCAAATTTGATCATTCTTTGAGTATGTGATCATGAATCCATCGTATAACTAAAGCATTGGCCACTACTACAGAAAAGGCCTTCACAGACGGTTCAAAACGCCATCACGCATTTCGCTTTCGTGAGCCGCCCGAGTTTATGGGTCAAGAATGCATGAGGTCATCACAGACGGTTTTAACCGCTCAGTATAATATATACTATCGCAGACGGTCCGTAGATGAAACCGTCTGTGATACTCGACTACCACAGACGGTTTTTAGATGAAACCGCTCGTGATAGTAGAATCACAACGGTCAGATGAAACCGCTCGTGATAGTGGACTAGCATGCACGGTTTCATCTACGCATCGTGTGTGGTAGTCGAGCATCACGCATAGCTTCATCTGCTGCACTGCCTATGGTAGTCGAGTATCACTGACGGTTTCATCTGCTGCACTGGCCTGCGGATTTTCTACTATCACAGATTTGTTTCATCTACATGCATCGCCCTGTGGTAGTCGAGTATCACAAATGGTTTCATCTACAGACCGTCTGTGGTAGTCTTTTGCATTGCTAAATGTATTTTTGTTTATTGGTTAGCCTCAAGAAATGCTAGCCATGCCCTCTGAAACAAGCACATCCAATTCGTATTCATTTCAGAAGCACATCAAAATTGCATTCATTTCAGAAACAAGCACATCCAATTCACAAATCAATTATCTAAAATTAACCATTAATGTACATTAATTTACACACATGTACCATTAAGTTCAATCTATCCCAATCAAGTTCAATCTACACTGTGGAAACTCCCATCTGTATTTATGACCTGCCTGTAAAGGAATGACACAAGGTATGAGCTCACTCTGTTCCAACGCAGTTTCGTCGATGGTCGCAACCTGTCGATAGGAAGATTAAATTGTGCTTATATAAATTGGTAAGTATATATGAAATAATTGTTGAAAGATTGACAAACCCGAGGATCATTGGTGATTATGAACCGATGAGTAGTTGCATGTTGTGGCAAACATAGTATCCACAGACGCTATGCCCGACTGGCAATTTCGGTGGCACCGCAAAAAATAGAATTGGTTAGTTCGAGAGGCATTACTACGAAGTGTTATATAGGATTAATGTGTACTAGCTAGCGAGTACCGGGAATTTTTTATCATGTGACAACATCTTTCCCCTGATATTCCATCCTCTAGCATGTAACACGTCGAACACCCTACGTGACTCCAAGAAGTTAGCCTTAGCCATTGCAAAGGAAGAAAAGACTACAATAGAGTTTCTATGGAGGAAATGTACGTGTTTACCTGATGATTAAATTCTAGATAATTGTGAAGTTGTGAGTGGCCCTCTGTAGGGAATCTAGGTATATTACCCATTTCCGTTTTGGTATAATTACAATTAGAATCCAAAGGATAGCTACACGTATGTCAAGATGGTCATTAAACCTAAGTTCGTGTTGCTTATAAAGTACAAATCAATAAGTATAGCCAATAGTGCAACACTTACTTCTGGTTGTAGGGCAAAAGTATGAATTCCTTGTTGCGGCGAGCCATGAAAAAATCTATAACGTAATTCTCGACGAATGTTGCATTCACTGTGATGCTTTGCTCGGAGACAATGTGTGGGTCGAGGAAACCTACCGGTGATCTTGAAGGGCGCCCTCAGATCCTTCTCCACATAGTTGTTGACAAGCGTGCTCTTGAAGTTCTTCCACGCTTTGCACGCTGCAAAGAACGCGTGTCGTCAAGACGGAGTCCGTGTGTTCTACCGGGATCTCGAACGATGCGAGAATATCCGCCAAAGACAAAGAAGCTCGAGTGGTCCGCACCACCTTCCACTTAATCGTAGGTGACGCTAACCCGCTCCGTGCAACTATTCCGACCGTTTCTCCTAATGCGAACGCCGCTTTCGGCAGGATTGATAGGGTCCTGCATCGATCGACCTCCGTGATGGTAAATCGGCCCCCTGGCCTTTTCGATATTCCTCTTCTTCTACCGTGGTTGGATATTGTTCCAGAGGATGGTGCATCATCAAACACATGAGGCGGCGATGACGAAGAATGAGTGGAAGACATCTTCACAAGAAATAGAACATCATGTGAACAAATGAAATCAGCATAAAGCTAAGATTTAACATTTTGATATTGCTATCAGATGTAGAGTAACCATTCCAATTAGAGCTCAAGTACAAACCTGATTATCAAAACAATTTCAGTACAAGACTATTATCATCACAGAGCATTCATCTCAAGCCCACCACACCACATTGCAATATATTCCAGTAGCAGTATCAAAACAAATACCATATGAATAATTGACTAGAACAAATACAAATTTCTAAAACAAGTACAATTATTATGAGGGACCATGACAGATTATTGATAGAAATAGTTAGGGAAAGGGGCGTCGGGGTCGGCAACTCGGCATTGGTTACCTTTGGGCCGAGGAGAAGGACGAGCAGGAGCAAGACGAGCAAACAGGCGACGCCGAAGGGAGGCGCGGCTGGCCTGGGGAGGGAGGAGGCAGCGGGCTCGGGCGGACACGCGGTGGGCACGGGAGGCGCGTCCGGGCAGAGGAGGAGGCTCGATGGGGGGGCGCGGCCGGGCCGAGGAGGAGGCGGCGCGACGGATCGGGAGGAGTCGCCAAGCTCGAGGAGGCGGCGCCGAGGACTAAGGCGACGGGCTCGGGAGGAGGGAGCGAGGAGTTGAGAAACTTAATCATTTGAGAGTGGCAAAGCAACAAACCCTAGAGTCCTAATATAAATAGGATGGATATCACAGCACGGTTCTAAATTAGAACCGCTCAGTGATATGTGATGTATCACGCATTTGTTCTAATAAACAACCGCTCTCGATATGTGATGTATCACGCACGGTTTTAATAAACAACCGCTCAGGATATATTATCGCTGCACGGTTTGTAGCTCAAACCGCCTGTGATATTATTTTGTATTGGTTAATATCTAGATTCATTTATTGGCTAGCCTCGTGAAATGCTAGCCATGCCCTCTCAAACAAGCAAAAAAGATAACAAGTACATGTATATACATCCAATTCACATTCATTTGAGAAACAATCACATCCATTTCATAGTACAAATCAATTAATTAACTCAAATGAACTAAAATTAACCATTCATCAAAACGTACATATATATACACACATTGTTCAATTAATCTTTAAAAATTAGCCCTTCATGATGATCGACACGTATGTAGCTAGTTTCATCACGTTCTTCTTCCTCGACCCTTATGCCGTTTCTGAAAGGAGGCAACTCATCAAATTGATTGTATTCTTCCTCGTCCACTACATTCTCAACTCCGACAATCCTCTTTTTCCATGAAGAACTACGTGGCGCTTCTTATTTGCCGGTCGGAACATAGAAGACTTGAATAACTTGGTTAGCCAAGACAAATGGTTCGTCTTTATATCCGACACGCTCGAGGTCCATGGTAGTGACGCCAGATTTGTCGACCTTCACCGTGGGAGATGGACCCAACAAAGATCAAATAGGGGATATTGAAAAGCACGAGTCGAGCTCCCATATCTCCTCTATTTGCCCATAGTAGGAGCTCCTCACCCATCGGCATCGAATGCATCTATGCGACACCGCTGCTACGTTAGTGCTTTTTATATCCCGAGCTCGCAGATAGAATGTGTACCCATTTATGTCGATCTCGCCATGTTACAACCAGAATGTTGGACCTTTTGCCAACCATGTCAAGATATCACTTGACGAGCTCCTAGCGAGTCGCTCCTTCAACCATTGGTTGAACCGCTCACAGTGTTGTCTCGTGATCCAAACAATCGGCCGCACCGGATTCGCTGTCAAGCACGCTTCTTGTGCCGGTCGATATACGGGACACTTCACCATGTGTTGCAAGACCGTGAAATGGGCTTGAGCATACGATCCATATCTGGAGTGATTGCTTTCTTCCGATGGTCCCGATACCTCGAGCCTCCCTCATGGCGAGATCGAGGCACACCTATCGATTCGACCTGAGCCATGTAATCGACGCAGAACTCAATGACCTCTTCGGTTGCATAACCTTCGACGATGCTGCCCTTTGGCCGAGATCGATTCCGTACATATGACTTGAGAATTCCCATGAACCTCACGAATGGGTACATGCTACGTAGGAACACGGGCCCGCACATCTTTATCTCCCTCACAATATGAACAATGAGATGGACCATGATATCGAAAAACGACGGAGGGAAATCAAGATCACATAGAGTCGTCACCACCTCATCCTACAGAGCATCTAGTCCTTCGGGATCGATGACCTTCTGAGCAGCTGTGTTAAAGAAATAACACAGCCTCATGATTGTCTCTCGGACCTTGATTGGTAAAATACTTCTAATTGCAACAGGGAGCATTTGTGTCATCAACACATGACAATGATGATACTTCATGCCAATTAACTTCAAATCTTCCATCGAAACAAGTTTCTTCATGTTGGCGGAGTAACCTGATAGAACTTTCACACCATGCAAGCACCGCACATTCGGTTCTCTCGGCTTTGGACAGAGTGTAACAAGCGGGGAAGGTACGCTCGTCTTTATCGGTCTTTGTTGGTGCTAACTCAGTGTCCGATGTCCATATCAACCAAGTCAAGCCGCATGCGTTGACACCATCCTTTGTTTTGTCACGAATATTCAAGAAGAGACCAATCAAGTCATCACATACATTCTTCTCACGCATGACGTCGATGCAAAGGGCGAACTTCTAAGTGCTCCCAATAAGGTAAGTCCCAAAATATTGATCTCTTCTTCCACATATTCTTCTTACGGGTCCTCGATTTACATCCCTTTCCAAGCACAACATCTAAATCCTTAACCATATCATAGACCTCTTTTCCGCTTGAATGCCTTGGAGCTAAACTGTCCTCCTTCTCTGTGTCGAATTATTTCTTCATCCTGCGGTATGGGTGAGCCCTCCGAAAGAACCTACGATGACGCATTTACACGGTTTTGCGCGAGTGATTCAGCCACACACTCTCGGTATCATCTAAGCAGTGAGTACATGCTTTGGCCCCTTTTGTACTCTGGCCCGACAGATTAGCTAGGGCAGGATAATTATTTATGGTGCAGAACAACAAGGAACGTAAAGTGAAGTTTTCTCGTTTGTACGCATCCCATACATGTACCCCTTCAATCCACAGTATTTTTAGATCTTCCATCAATGGTGCTAGGTACACATCAATATCATTCTCAGGTTGCTTCGGCCCTTGGATAAGTATCGACAACAAAATATACTTCCGCTTCATACACAACCAAGGATGAAGGTTGTAGATACAAAGCGTCACGGGCCAAGTGCTATGTCGGCTGCTCATGTTACCGAAAGGATTCATTCCATCTGTACTCAATCCAAACCTTATATTCCTCGGTTCCGCACCGAAGTCTGCAAACCTCCTATCGATGTTTCTCCACTGGGCGGAATCAGCAGGGTGTCTTAACTTTCCGTCATTCTTACGCCCTCTCGAGTGCCAATACTGCAGCTTTTGCATTCTTTGGGTTTGCAAAACCGCTTCAAACGGAGAATTACAGAAGATACCACGCCACCTTAGCAGAGGTCCTTTCTTCACCTCGATTCCCTCGCCGTCATCCGATTGATTCTTACGCTTGTATCGGGATGCGTTGTACACCGGACATACATGCATGTTTGTATACTGCTACTAGAGAGGATACAATCGTTCGGACATGCATGTATTCTTTCTACTTCCATTCCCAATGGACAAAGAACCTTCTTGGCTTTGTAGGTGGTTTTGGGCAACTCGCTTCTCCGGAAGCATGTCCGCTAAGAGACCTAACAAATTGCGTGAAACTCTTGTCGACCAACCGCTGCTTGCCTTCAATTTCAGCAGCTTTAAGCACGGATGACAACCTTGTGTATTCCGACTTGCAAGACGGAACAAAGGTTTCTCCGAGTCCTCCATCAAGCCCGAATTGAACATACTCCTCTCATCACAGCTTCCTTCGCATCGCGAAGCATCTGATCTAGATTGTCATCATGCATCCTATCCGAATTGGAACCACAATCGACATCATTCGCACATATCGTTGACTTCAGATAATATGCATATCGTTGACTTCTCAGATAATATGTTCTTCATCGGATCGTCCAACATGTATAACCCTTTTTGAAACCCCTTCGAATCAAGTGTGCTTCGATCTGCGCTCGGTTGTTAAACATCTTCAGATTCTCGTAGTCAATGCATGGACAGTACATATATTCCGCCCCCTTATTCAACATATCCTCCTCGGTAGCTCTTGTAAAAGCAGACACACCATTAATGTACTCTTCACTCACACGGTTCTCAACGTACATCCAGCTTCGGTCCATCACACGGTTCATATTGAAAACCCTGAAAATAAATAAAAGGGTGACTTCGAAAGCGTATTTTCTGAGGCTTAATTACGCTTTTTTTATTTTTACATTTTTGTGGATTTTATTAACTTACATGTGGGCCCTACTTGTTAGTGACTCATTTTTTATTTCATGATTTTATTTATAAAATTTATGGCGGTCCCACATGTCATAGACTCGTTAGTTTATTAACTAAATGATTAAAAACAGTAGGATTTGAAGCTCAAACTGGGCTTAGGGTGACATCTCATTGCTAATAGTCGTGGCTCGGGGTCCTAAGGTCGCCTGAGGCGAACCGACGGTGATGTCTCGTGGCGGCGCCTGAAACTAGCGATTTCAGCGTAAACGCTTGAAACTACTCAAATTAAAGGATGCTTATGCTCAAAGAGCTCACCTCGATCACGAGGAAGGTGTCAATGAAGTCGGGAAGGTCCAAGGCGGTGGTCGTCGATCGGTGAACAGAGGCGACAAGGCAAGCTTCTCGGCGATAATAGTGAAATGGACCACACGAAGCGGGCGGCTCAAATGAGGTGAGGCGATACTCAAACCGCACGGAGTGGTGATGGACTCACCGGGTTTGGAGATCTCCCGTGGTTACCGTAGCGCCAGAGATGGAGATCAAGAAGACTCTGTTGGCCGGGGAGCTATATATGTACACTGCACCAAGTTAATTATCACGAATGGTTTTTAACAAAAACCATCTACGAAGAGGTCATATCATAGACGGTTCATGTTTAGAACCATCTGTGAAGTATCACAGACGGCTCGACCAAAACCGCTTGTGATATTGTAATATCACGATTTTGGTGTCGTAACCGCTCGTGATACTTCATGACGGTTCTAAACATGAACCGTCTCGTGATATGACCTCTTAATGCATTTTTTTAGCGCGAGAATAACCTGCACGGTGGGTAAACAAAATTGTCTCGAGATTAGAAGTTTATCTGATTTGGTTTCGATGAACCGTCGTGATCAAAGGCCCAAAGATAGCATTTCTGTAGTAGTGCTAAGCACAATACGCACCCAGGTTGGTATTACAATAATGTCCAACTAATAATTAACCATCCTATGGTGTCCAAGGATTTATGTCATTCGAGGATACATGTCATTCATAATTTATCAAGGAGGCATAATGGCAAATAGGTAATTAACTAATTCCTGAAACCATTTATTATAAAATTAGCAATGCATGTTTATATCAAACAATATACTTTTATAAATTGGGTTCAACATGATCAAAGGTCTATGACTTGCCTTCGTTGAAGAGTAGAGATGCTTTGGTCGTCGGGTCCAAGAATTCGTCCGAAACACCAGAATCTATACGTGCGAAGAAAGCCAAATAAATAAAACAATTTCAAATAAAATCCAAATAATTACTAAATAAATACAAAAAGGAAGATACCGCCTTTACATTAATTTAGGAACGAGAATCGACAGAATCAGACTTCGTATGAAGGAGAACGGACGTCCAGAAGTTTAAAAATCACATGAAATGATAGAAATGGAAATTGGATAGAATATTTGGAATTAGATTTGTTTGGAATGGATTGCAACAAGTGGCAATTTTTTGGACCCCACATGGAGGTGAGAGGGTTGGAAATAGAGAGAATGGGTGGTGTGTATGACAAGTGGGCCTAAAGGCCAAGGAATCAAAACAAAATGAATAAACAAATAAAAAAAGAAAAAGGGGGAGGAGGCTTTCTTCCTCCTGGAGCAGAACCAGGGGGAAGACGCGCAGGGGGTGCCTGCTGGTGCCGGCGAAGGGCGGCGGGGGAGGTGAGGCCGAGGAGCAAAATGGGACGCCCTGGAGATGAGGAAGGAGGGAGGTGGCGCAGCTGCTTAGGCGGTCGAGGCGGGCAGTGAAGGGGAGGCCGCATGGCGCAGGGCGGCCATGGAGGTGGCGGCGCTGGGCGGCGCAGGGAGGAGTGAGTCTGAGCACGAGGACCCAGTCACCCGAAGTCAAGGTGCAATGGAGAGGCCGGGAAGGGCCGAGGAGGCAGGCCCACTGGCAGCCATGGCTTCATGGAGGAAGCTCATGACGCAAGCCAAGACAAGTGGAGGGGAGAATGGAGGTGGGGGATTGGAAGAGGAGGCGCCGGGGCGCAAGGTGACGTTGCTCAGAGGGCACGGAGTGACCGTGCAAAGAGAGAAGAAGAGGAGAGCCTCGCCTCGGCAGCTCAAGGGAGGGGAGGAAGGAAAGTGGAAGAGAGGAGGTCATGCGCCCATTTATAGCCAACAATAGGGGGGAGAGGGAGCTGCAAGGGGAGGATTGGGAGGAACGGTCGACCGGGCATGGGGAGCTTGGAGCCATTGGGCTTTGAGGCGACAAGGCGAGGCCGGCCAAGACTTGGAGAGGACAGTAGCAAAGGAAGGGTGGCAGAGAGAGGAGCGATGACTTGCACAATGCCGACACGGGCACGTCGCAGGCAGACAATACAGGTGGCTCAGTTAGAAGCGCCAAGAGGCTCCAACGGGAAGAACGGCGCCAGGAGGAAGAGAAACAGCAGCGGGAGATAGAAAGGAGAGGAGAGAAAAGAAAGAGAAAAAGAAAAAAGAAAAGGGGAAAAGAAACAAATCCGGAAAATCCAAAAATATGAAAATTCAAGAAAATTTTATAAAATACTTTGGAACTTGAATAGACCAAATAAAATAGTTTTGGATTTTTTTTTGAAGTTTATTTTGGCCAAATAAAATAATTTTCCTTCGAAATCCAATTTTAAGCTTTCAATTAAATAAAAAATCCAAATAATTATTTTTATTTTTAAAGCTTCAAAAAGGCTCTGAAATATAATAATTTTTTTATTTAATTTAAGTTGATTTTACTCATGTTTAAATCATTTTTATTTTTGAAATATCAAATTAAGCTTTAATCTAATTAGGGAAAATCAAATGGTGATTTTTATTTGGAAAACTTCGAAAAGCCGTGAAAATCAAATAAATTAGCTTTAAAATAATTAAAATTACTCCCAACTTAAAGTTGGCTTTTTTATTTTGCACATAACTATTTTTAGTTTTTGAAAGACAGGAAAAACCATTTTTAAATCCGTAAAATCAAGAAATTAATTTAGTTTTTCTTTTTAACTTTAAATCCAAGAAAATCACAAAACTCAATAAATTTTATTTTTGACTTTTAAAATAAAGGAATTTTAGGAAAAGCAATTAAACTATTTTAAATTTCGTGAAAACCAATAAAATACTTAAAGTAATATTTTTTTGATTTTAAATTCAAATAAAATCCAAAAACTTAAATAAACCAATTTTTGAATTAATTGAAGTTTAATTAATTCAAATTAAATTGCTTTTAATCCGAAAATTTCAAGTTAAGCTTTAGCAAATTAATAAAATTAAATGGTTACTTTTAAATTTTGAAAATTTTCAAAAATCCGAAAAATTGGGATGTTACAACGGAGAAGGTTCTTTTTTCTACGGTTTGAAGGGTCGAGTGGTCCTACTTTCGGAGCGTGGGCGGTGCATTTTATAGCCCGTGGGGGGAGGCTAACAAAGCGGTTAATGTGGTAGCTTAAAGATGACAAGACTAAACAGCCTAGGCATGCGAGAGACAAGACCAAACAGAAGCTTTATGAGTGACAAGACCAAAGGAGACAAATTTGCGCAAAGGACAGACCACACTGCCACCTTTGCGCAAAGGACAAGACCAAACAGGGCGATTTTGTGCAAATGACAAGACCAAAGGAGACAGCTTATGCAATGACAAGTCCAAAGAACATCACTCCATGCCAACCATATGGCTTATAAAAGGGGTGGAAGAGATCCGAGAGAACACTACACAACCAAACCCAACACTACAACATCAGAGCTTCCTCTCCACGCCACAAAGCTACTACACCAAAGCTTCTTCACCACACCGGATGGACGACAGCAGAGGCAATGGATCGATCCGCGAACTAGCATGGGTCAGCTGGGAGGGACGACGAGCAAGGGCTGCTAGGGCCTGGGTCGAACAAGAGACGCGTGCCTACATGGCATCTTTCCGTAATGAAGCCCCCCGTAGCAGCAACCCCATATCGAATGTTCCAACCGAGTGTTCACCGCAACAACCGCCCAAGGGGGAGACGCCACCCCTCTGTTGGTGCAGGGACAGATGCAAGTTCTTCAAGCCCAAGCACCCGCTCAGCCTGGGCATGCGTTACTGGGGTTGCGCGAACTATTCCAGTGACTATCTCGACCGATGATGGGACACGAGCAGCTATCGACAGCTGGTAAGGACCAGTTATAGTTTGTTCTCGTACTATTTCTCTTTCAAAGTATGCACTAACAACCTCTCCCGTCCACCTGTAGTCCATGGATCCGCTATGTAATTACCGCAACTAGATCGACCACGAGATCCACCCATATGACCAGCAGTCTCTTGACTTCGACGAGTGGAGTGACAACAAAGACCGCGAGATACGGGAGGAGCGACGCCGCAATGACGAGCACAACGAGTGCATACATCGGGAGACGCAAGCTCATCTCGAGGCGTGCAGGCACAGGGAGCGCAAGGCTCGCAAGAGGGAGCACGAGAGGAAGAGGGAATTGGCAGCCAAGTCCAAAGAGGCCGGCGAGGAGTTCAACGACGAGCTAGCAAGGAAGGGAAAGTAGCCGCGGTCCACGCAGTAGGTCGGACCATTCTGTACTAGTCCCCCGTCGAAGGTCCAATCTATTTCCATTCCAAAAAGGCGCATATGTATCGTAGGAGTACTTCGGTTTGTTGCATCGTGTATGATGATGTTTGTTATGCACGTAACCAAGCCCTATGCGCCGTGTTATTCCCAGCTTCGTTATAAAGTCTAATTTAATTCGCAACATCAAATCTTCTCGTTTTTTCACATTCCATTCTTCCGTGTTATTCCCAGCATCATTATAAAGACATCCAACAATATGTATCACTTCTGGGCAAGATCTGAAAATATTATTTGTGAAGGATATGTACGCTGAAGTGTCAAAGGTTATCAATCCACAAAAAAAGGTGCCTCCAGCCACCTATCGCTCCGTGTTATTCCCTAGCGCATCGTAATATCACTTACCTTTCTACTTACAGCTCATTACTATCTCAATCGTCCTCACAAAATTCTACAGAAATTAAGTGCACTACAACAATATACAACGATCATAAAATGCTATTGCGAGTCTAACAAATTTCATATCCTTGATATTCTACAAAAATAACAAACAGACCAACCAACGTTATCACAACACTTTTAACTTTTCAAAAAATAACATCATACAATACGATTCGCTAAATGTAATACATAAAAAATGTAATATCTATGTTGATGGTGTAAAACTAAACACAAGTGAGAGGGTGGACGTTGGCCGTGCTACGGGCCGTCGTCCACGAGAGCGTCGCGTGACACGGGGGTTTATACAGGTTCGGGGGTCCGAAAGGACCGCCCTACTCCTGTCGGTGGCCTACGGGGGTTCGAGGGTTCCTCCCGGAGGCTCACCTAATGACTTCTCTTCATATAATGCTCAAGAGACCTCTCTCCAAATGAGAGGATACATGGGGTATTTATAGGCTCTCAAATTGCATAAATGACTAAAATACCCCTTGGGGTTTAGTTACACAATGAGTACAAGCGAGGGGTATTATAGTCTTTCATGAGTATAACTGCATTTCTATGACCTGTATGTGTGTGTTTCTGGTAGAGCGGGCCTGTTAATGGAAGGGTCAGATTATTCTTCCAACACTAGCCCCCCTGCCCCTTGGCGTTTAGTAGGAACGCCGAAAGGGGTAGTCTTTAAATGTGCCTTTTATGCGAAGGTCGACTTTTCAGAAGAGCTTTGATGTATTTGATAGAGCGTGTGCGTAGACCACTACAACAGAACTCCAACAGGACGCAGGGACACACTTAGCGTATGTGACCGTTTCTTTCCCTACATAGCTGTCCTTGTACTTGGATACAGATATACACAGATATACCATATCAACTGAGTTATCATCTTTTCCTTTTTGCCACTTGTAGCTGTCATATGTCTCCTTAATGGTGTGCCACTTGCAGCGACATCACAGATTACGCAGAGTTGCTGTACCTAGCAATAATGCTCTCTCCCTTGCAGGGAGAGATCTGCAGGAGACCTACTTAAAGGTGCTTCTTGGAAATAGTAGTCGAACCAGTGGTACCAATACATCAAGTTTAGTCACTAATTCACTACTATCTTCGCTCGTTTTAAACTTGTCTCCATCTGAAGCAGAAGATACAACAAAATCTTCTGCTCCTACTTTTATTTTTTCTTTTTTGCAGTGCACTTTTGCTTTTCTCCATGTGAGCCTGCGGCTAGTTGTCCTCATGTACAGCAATAATGGTGCTATTTGAATCCATAGGGCCAGGCTGTGGGGCCATCCACCGTGGGAATCCGAGACAGGCTATCAACTTTCTTGCTTTCTTCGGTTGATAGCCTGGTGGCAAGGCCCTTTTGCCCCTCAAAGCTGCAACGGTGCAGCCTGTTGGTGCCGCTCCCCTCCAAGCCACAGAAGTTCTTTTGGGGGCTTTTAAAGCACTGTTGGTGCTGCTGCCGATTCTCTCCAAAGCCCAGGAGATCCTCCCATGAGAGCGACGCGGGGTGGCTCCAGCCTGAGGCGAGCGGAAGGGCGCCGGCGGGTCCTTGCCTTCTCTACCTGCGCCGTGTCCATGGGCTCGGCCGTCTTCTTCTTGCTTTCTCTCTCTCAAGACTTTCCGACACCGGCGTTGGGCTCGCCACCGCCATCGCTCTCTCACCGATGGAGCGCTCCCGCTGCTCCTCCGCCTCCGTCCAAAAGCCGCGGCCGGGCGGCTTGACTTCGGGCGCCGCTGCGTGGAGCCCGGCTGAGCGCCGCCACTGCGCGTGGGGCTTAGCTCGAGCGCCAAGCTGCAGCGTTGTCGGCCGAGCCGGACGGCCGACCGGCCGTCGGGCGCCGACTGAAGAGCCGCAGCCCACCACGCAGTGCCTTTCTTGGGACCCTTGTAGCGCCGCTTTTCTTGCGGTCTTTTGTTTCTCCTTTCGGTGATTTCTTTATTTTGTGCGGCGGAGGCGGCGAGACGCATGAGGGCTTGAGCGTTGTTCGCGGTTGTTGAGGGCCGCTACGCGCCCGGGCGCTGCGGCGGCACGCCAAGAAGCTGCGGTGTCTGGGCGTCTTTGGTAGGTGGCATCGCTGGCGACGCCGCGACGCGTCGTGCACATACGGCCACACGAGTTGAGCGAGCGACCATCACGGCCGGTGCCGGGCCGATGGAAGATGTGCTACCGGGGTGTTGGTGTTGGGCGGCACCGGCCGGCCTCGAGCCATCGCCCTTCTGTTTAAGCTTTGCCGCGCCACTTCGATGAAATGCCTTCGCCGTTGTTGCGAGAGATTTTTTTTTCGTGTGTACGACCAAAGAATTGTGGATGTGCTTTGTCCATGTGTATATCGTCAAATTTGTTGGTTTATGGTGAACGATAACCTTCGGGAGCGAGGGCACGGGCGCGTGAGGGCATGCAACGACCTCGGACACGAGGGTATGTGCGAGGGCGCGTGAGGGTTTTGCGAGGGCCTCAGGCGCGAGGGTTTTGCGAAGGTTTCACGTGAGGGTTTTGCGAGGGCCTCAGGCGCGAGGGTTTTGCGAAGGCTTCGTGCCCGAGGGTTTTGCAAGGGCCTCGGGCGCGAGGGTTTTGCGAGGGCGTCGCGCCCGTGGGTTTTACGAGGGCCTCGGGCGTGAGGGTTTTGCAAAGGCCTCGGGCGCGAGGGCACGCGATGGTGCGCGAGGCACACGGGGCGCGTGGTCGTTCACGGCGTGCATGACGTCCTTCATGTCGAATCTATTAGCGAGATGTTATATTCCACATAATTTATGCGTCTACTGGTGTTCCTTTGCCAAGTACTTATCAATTTTTTGCATTGTTGTCATCGTAGGTTCCTCTCGCTTCGTCGCCGCGGCTAAGGACTACAGTCTCTTCCGCCGGGGGAACGGAGACAAGGATCGGGCTAAGGCAGCCGTCACGGATACGCCATGCGATGATCTTGATGAGGACGTCGAAATCCTCGACGACGTCCTCGGCAAGGAGGTTCTTGTGGGGGTCGAGCCATCCTCACTCACTAAGGCGGAGAAGGCGGCGTTGGTGGCCCCTGGGAGCCGCCTCACACTGGACGACGTCCGGTGGCCGGGGCCAGACGAGCGCCTCTGCCCCCCGAAAGGGTACACAGTTGAACCTGGGGCTTCCTATCCACCCCTTCATTCGGACCCTTGTGAGGCACTACCAGGTTGAGCTCTCGCACCTCTCACCCAACCTCCTTGCTAGGGTGAGAGTGTTCATGTGGCTGTGCGAGACGGCAGTCGAGGGCAAGCGTCTGAAGCCTACTATTGCAGCCTTCGACCACTTCTTTCGTCTCTAGCGGTCGAAAGGGAGGTTTGGACCGCTAGGCACGCTGACCTCGATTGCCCAGAACCAGGGTGAGTATCCAGTCCATGCCACCAAGTACAACTGGAATCGCCCCGGGAAGAAGTGGTTTTATCTGAAGGTAGAGGGCTTTCCATACACCGGCGGCCAACCTAAGATAACCTAGGATGGTTATCCTGAGATTCCTCCTCTCTGGGCGCGATTGGGAGCTTATTCGTTCCATATCGATGTCACTTGATGGAAGCGGCGTTCGATTTGATGGAGGAGATGACCCTTCGGATGCTAGCCCCCAGTTGCTTGAGAAGCGTGACTATTCTACATTCTCCAAGAAAAAAGGTGAGCCTGGTTTGGCTAGTTTTCTTCTTTACTTGTGGCTTGACTCTTGATTTGTGAATCTGAATCATCTTGTTTAACTTTGTGCAGGCAAGCCTGCTTTGTGAGGCGCTTGAGGAGGCCGACTGGATTCTCGGGGAGATGACCGTAACTGAGTATGAGGCTCTTGAAGAGGTCGGCATCTTTGATGGTCGAGGGTGGAACAGCGTTGCCAATAGCTTGAAGTTGATGATGCCTCCCTGAGGCAAGCTTGTCCCTGATCCGACGAAGAGGAAGAAGGCCAAGGTGTCGGATCCCGAGGGCATTGCCAGGGGCCCTTCTCGAAAGGGGTTAGCATGGCAACGGTTTTCTAGCGTGGGCGCGAGGCCTCCTCTGACAAGTAGTGGCCATCCTCGTGCTCCTGGTACCGCACGACCTCCCTCGGGGCATCCTATACATCCTCCTGCCTTTGGTCATGCTTCGCGTAGGGAGAAGGTTCAGGATCTCAAGGCACTTCAGACGTCGTCTTTGCAGAAGAGGAAGAGAGAGCCCTCTGGTGGAGATCACTCTTGTGTTCATGCCACTGAGCCCGAGCGCGGGGTTGCTGAGGAGCATCCTCAGAGCCGTGGGACTTCTCAGGCCACATCCGCTTCTTCGGGCTCTAGCTCTTCGTCTTCCACCGGCTCCAGCTATGTTGGGTCCCTTGCACGCAAGGTGGAGGAGCAGATGGAGGAGGGAGAGTTGGGCTCGACTCCTCGCGGTGGTTCGGAGGCACCCGTTATCCAGTATCGTGACACCTTTGATTCCCTTTTCAGGGATGAAGGTTAGGAGCATTTTATTTCTGTTTACCTTTGTTCATTTGTTGGTCATGGCCCATTAACGCTTTCCACTTGTCAGGAGTCGCTGAGGTAGGAGCACAAGCTGGAGATGCGGGGGATGTGATGCCCAAGGCTCAGAGCCCAAGAGGAGAGAAGGCCCTTCCTAGCCTCGAGATTCGGGTGCACGAGGATCGTGATGAGGCCGCGAGCCACTCCTCTAGTGTATTGCCTTCCTACGCCGTCCCGCTTATTGATGATGATGATGCGGCGGCACAGATCCGTCGTCTCACCGAGGGGCGTGTCAACAAGTACATGGCTCGCTTTCGTGATACGCGAGACGTTGGAGAGTTCTCCCAACTTCTCAAGGACCAGTTGGGTACTGCCGTAAACCTCTATTTCCAGGTACCCTCGTGGTTACTGCCTTCCTCTACTCAACACCCGCTTTACAATCATCTTCTAACGTTGGCATTTTGCATGTTCCTTGCAGGCCACTTCCATTTCTAACATCATTAGGGATGAAGCCCCCCGAATCATAGAGGAGATGTTTCAGGAGGCAGTAGCTGACGCTCGACAGAGTGCCCCACTGTCAGATGATGAAAAGCTAGCATCCGCAGAGGAGAAGCTAAAGGCTGCAGAGGATAAACTGCGGATTGCTGAAGACAAGCTGAAAGCTACTGAGGAGAAGTTGAAGGTTTCGGAGGAGAAGGCTAAGGTCATTCGACATGTGAACGTGAGCTTGGAGGAGGACGTGACTAAGTCTGGCAATGGTGAACTACTTCTTGAACTCCAGAGATCACCTAAGCCGCTCGAGAGGTCCTTGGAGAGCTTGGGAGGCGAAGGTTGCCCCGATCCCATCAGCGGTGACGCGCCAGAGGCGTGGGTTCCCCTCCTTGCGAGCGAGTCCATCTGTTTTCCCAGTCAGAAGGACCGTAGTCAATCGCCGCCATGCAGCGGCTTTTGACGGCAGGGCCTTTGCTATCTCCCACCACCGTGATTTATCTGCAAGGAGGCGGTGCACGAGGCCTCTGCGCTCCTTTACCCCAGAGTGAGGAAGGCGTCCCGAGGGAGCGAGTCTTTGAGGCCCCTTGGCGGCAGAGTTCGTGAAGAGCGCTTGCTTCATCCTTGGCACCGAGAGCTCACGTGCTCGCCCGCCCCAGAGCAAGCGTGGCGCCCACTAGCGTATGACTTCTGCCGACATGTTCTCGTTTGTATAGACTTTGTAGTGATATCATGCAAGGCTCCTTAGCGCTCTCTTTTTTGTAGATGAGTTAGGCCTGAGGGCTTATGCAGCCTCCCATGCAAGAGCATGGTTACATTTGCATTTATCATTATTATGAAAATGACATGACGATGTTACACTCCATTCAGGGCATGTTTAAGAAGGTGATTGGCATCAAATATAAGCGGTGTGCGCGGAGGGGCCGAGCGCCGGCCGATCGAACCCAAATTATGAGGATAGCCCACGAGAGGGTGGGCGGTTTAGCCTTGGGTATGATCGTCGCGAGGCGCTTCGATCCCCAGATAGGCTCCCTTTTCGCTCCAGCCTTAGCTGGGCGAGGTAATTGGGAGTTTCAAACACTTCCTAAAAAGTGTGGGTGCCTTGCTCGTGAGGCCTTTGGTACGCCAGATGTAATAAGGAAAGCGCTCTTGGGCCCACTGAGAGGGCATGCCTCTCAGGACCTGTAAATGTTGTTGGCTTGTATTATTGTTTTGCTCGTAGGTATATGTTCCCGAGGGATGTGAGCGTCTTAGGCACAGCTGGCCTTTGCTTGCGTTGGAGCAAGGCGAGAAGTGACCCGGGGGTCATTCGGCGCGTAGCCTGGAGGCTGAAGGGGGACTAATCCTTAGCACATCCATAGACTCGGGCGCTAGGCCCAAGCCGTCACTTGCGCCCTGGGTCCAGCAGGATGCAAGCCGCCAAGCAGAGGCGGCGGACGCCCAAGCTGCCTAGGACTTAGTTAGGGGAGACCACAGGGGTCGTGCGCCCTACACACCACGGGGGTGACACCCTTTGTAAGGGAAGGGTCAAGCAGGACTTATGAGATTACTGGGTAAGGACAGCTCCTTAACAGCAGCGTGTTAGGAGCAAGTCCTTACAATTGGTTGTAAGCGTGCTAGTTAGACGATCTCCTGAAACGGTGCAACCTCCTGACAACATTGTGTTAGAGGGTGGCCTTCCAACAGCAACGTGTTAGAAGGCAAACTTTTCAATCGTCGATGAGCATGTATTTGGGAACATACACACAAAACAGACATATCCCTTAACAGCAGCGTGTTAAGGAACTATCCCGGAATCGTGGCCCGCCCCTTAACAGCAGCATGTTAAGGGGCTATCACGAAATTGTAGCATAATTGCATACATAGAGGGATCATGCCGGAATCTCATGTCTTTATTTCATTGAGCAACATGGTGTTTACACTTTGATAGGTGCCACGGAGGGCATACAAGAGGGTTTTAAGCGTAAAACTTGCGGAGCTTATCTGCGTTCCATGCATGCTTCAGCTGATTGTCTTCCAGGGTAGCAAGTCGGTAAGCACCTGATCCTAGGACTGAGGAGACGCGGTAGGGCCCTTCCCACTTGGGGTGAAGCTTCCCTTGAGCCGTCGGGTCGGTGACCCTTTTGAGGACAAGGTCGCCAAGAAGAAAAGCACGTTCCTTCACCCTGCTGTTGTAGAACCGGGCAGCCTCCTGCCTGTAAGCGGCATGCTTAAGGAGGGCTTGGTCGCGGATCTCCTCAACGAAGTCCACCTCAATCCTATGGTTGTCCTCATTTTGGGTGAAGCTAACAGGTGATGGCCCTGAGAGCATTTCCACTCGGAGGGAGCGGTGGTGGATTTCAGCGGGAGGGCGGCACGCCTCAGACACCACACGAGAAGCGGAGTTCTCCCAGTGGCACGACTAGGAGTCGTGCGTAATCCCCATAGGACGCTGAGGAGCTCCTCCGCCCATGTTCCTCGCTTGAGGGCACTTGCCTCGAGACGACGTCGTATGCCTTGCAGAATTAGCCCATTAGCTCTTTCCACAGCCCCGTTGGTTTTTGGGTGAGCCACCGATGCGAAGCAAAGGGTGGTCCCGATGGAGTCACAGAAATCCCTGAAGGAGGAGGCATCAAACTGAGTACCGTTGTCCACTGTGAGTTCTTTGGGAACCCCGAAGCGACACACAACATTCTTCCAAAAGAACTTCTGTACGGAACGAGATGTGATGGAGGCCAAGGGTTCTACCTCCACCCACTTGGTGAAGTAATCCACTGATACCACCACATGCTTGTAGCCCCCCTTGCCTGGTGGGAATGGCCCGAGCAGGTCCATTCCCCACCACGCAAACGGCCAGGTGATCGGTATGGTGCGAAGAGGGTTAGCAGGAGTGTTGTGGTTGGCTGCTGTCCTTTGGCACCCCTTGCATGTCTTGAGGATGTCAAGGGCATCTTGCACCATCGTGGGCCAATAAAAGCCCCGACGAAGGGTTTTGGCTGCGGTTGCCCTTGGCGCAATGTGAGAGCCGCAGAGGCCCTCATGCACATCAAGGAGGAGAGAAATGCCTTCTTCTCTTGTGACACACTTGAGAAGGGCGGATGCTCCGCGCTTGTAGAGCTTTCCTTCAATGATCACATAAGCCTTGGCTTTGGAGTGTAGCCTAGAGGCCATTACTGCATCCTCAGGCTCCTCTTCTCCCTATATGCACTTGATGATGGGAGTCATCCAGGAGGGAGGAAGGAGCGAAGTCTCGTTGACCTCTGGGGGTAGCTCGGGATCAGTACTTCTTCCATCGATTTTTAATACTTCAAAGAAGACTTCGGAGGAAGGGGTTCTCGAGAACTCAAGGCACGAGCCAAAGATGCCTTTCGGTGATTATCTCCACGGGGGATCCGACGGGCTTCAAGTCCGGCAAAGTGGCATTCCATCTTCCTCACTTTGTCCAAGTATTTAGCCATTTTTTGATCGAGGCATTGATATGTTTTATCCATCTGATTGACAACCAACTGGGAATCCCCTAAGATGAGAAGGTGTCGGACACCCATGGCCTTAGCAAGGCGTAGACCCAAGAGTAATGCTTCATACTCGGCCACATTGTTGGTGGGGTTGAAGGATAAGTGGGCCGCGTACTCAAGTGCCTTCCCTTCCGGGCTTACTAAGACGACACCTGCACCCCCTCCTGCCAGACGCTTGGACCCATCGAAGTATAACGTCCAATGCTTGCTAGGGGTGTTGAGGGTGTTTGCTGGTGCTTCATGGTCGACTGGGGATGCAGCCCATTCAGCCACAAAATCGGCAAGGATCTGAGATTTGATAGAAGTCCTTCCCACGAGCTTGAGGGAAAAAGGTGCTAGCTCCGTGGCCCATTTTGCTATCCTTCTTGTGGCCTCTTTGTTCCCCATCACCTCATTGAGGGGGTAGCTTGTTGGAACAGTGATAGAATGTCCCAGAAAGTAGTGATGAAGCTTTCTTGAGGCCATGAGTAGAGCATAGCATATTTTCTCTATTTCTGTGTACCTTGTCTTTGCGCCTGCTAGGGCTTCGCTGACATAATATACTGGGTGTTGAATTCCTTCTTTTTCCTTGACTAGGACGGCGCTCACCGCAACAGGGGTTGCAGCAAGGTATAGGAGTAGCACATCTCCTGGTCTTGGACTTGTGAGGAGCGGAGGGGCCGCCAGGTAGGCTTTTAGGTTTTCGAAGGCCTTCTGGGTTTCGGCGGTCCATAGGAAGCCTTCAAGTCTACGGAGAATCTTGAAGAAGGGGAGGCCCTTTTTTGCCGAACGTGACAGGAAGCGTCCGAGCGCGGCCATACGCCCCATGAGGCGTTGGACGTCTTTGGTGGAGCGGGGTGGTTCCATGTCAAGGATTGCACGAATTTTTTCAGGATTTGCTTCGATCCCCCGCTGTGAGACAAGGAACCCTAGGAGCTTTCCTCCCCTCACCCCGAAGGCGCATTTTTCGGGGTTTAGCTTGACACCGAACTTGCGAAGGTTAACAAATGTCTCTTGGAAATCTTCAATATGTGACGAAGCTTGAAGGCTTTTTACAACAGCGTCATCGACATAAACCTCCACATTGCGACCTAGCTGGTCCTTGAGGATAAGGTAGACGAGACGCTGGAAGGTGGCTCCAGTATTCTTCAACCAAAAGGGCATACGCAGGTAGCAGAAAGCGCCTATGGGGGTGATGAAGCTTGTTTTTTCCTCGTCTTCTTTTGCCATGTGGACCTGATGATACCCTGAGTATGCATCCAAAAAAACTCATCAGCTCACACCCAGCGGTGGAGTCGACGAGTTGGTCGATGCGTGGGAGTGGGTAGTCATCCTTTGGACATGCTTTGTTGAGGTCGGTGAAGTCGATGCACATGCGCCACTTGCCGCTAGACTTTTTTACCAAAACAGGATTAGCTAGCCATTCCGGATGCCAAACCTCCCGAACGAGGCCGGCCCTTGAGAGCTTGTCAATTTCATCTTTAATTGCCTGACACCGCTCTAAAGAGAGTTTCCGAAGCTTTTGCTTTCTTGGAGGCACCAGTCTCTCTTTGCAAGGTGATCTTTGGATCACTCTCGAGGGCGCCAATCATGTCTGACGGTGTCCAAGCGAACACGTCAGCACTGGATTTTAAGAACTTGACGAGCTCTTTCTCCATTTCTCTTGGGAGATCGACCCCGACTCTAAGAGACCGCGGGTCGTCCTGGCCGAAGAGTCGTACTTCGCACAGGTCCCCTTCCGAGCGAGGCTTAAGACAGCATCTCGCTGGGGGGGATATGTCCTTGGCGTGCCCTGGTGAGAGAAGCGAGCGCGCTCCTCCGTTTGACTCCTCAGTCTCCAGAAAGTTGATGTCGCCGGAGTTAGTCGCCGCTTTGTGGTATAGACGGCGAGCTAAGTCTTGATCGCCCCTCATGGAGATGACCCCGCGAGGGCCTGGTATCTTTAAGCCGAGTAGTTTTGATGGATCGCCGCCGAAGCGGTTGAAGTTGCCCTTCCATGATAGCATTGAATGGGGACTCGATGTTAACGACATCGAACTGGCGGCTTCCGTCGGTGATTCTCCTGTGTTCCCAATGTCATGAGGAGTTCAATCCTCCCAAGGGGTTGAATGGATTTTCTGGTATGAAACGGTGAGAGGCGATCGGATGGCGGCGAGGATGCCATGATGATATCGGCCGTGACTCCCACGGTTCCTTGGCGCCTTGCAGTAGAGTATATCTGCGAGCTTCCTCCGTCGACAAGGATGCGGAGACCTCGCAATTGGATATTGTGGCGGTTAGCAAGAGGGCATCATCATGAGGAACCTTAAGCCTTTTGCATCCTCACCGTGAAGCTAAGGGGATGCTTGCCCACTTGGGAGGGACGCTTTGAGGAGCCACACCTACGACATTGACCTCCCGGGCGTACTCCTTTCGCTGGCGCTTTGACACATGCCTGGAGGCCGAGCCCCCTATTATGACGTTTACTTGTCTTTGCGGTGCTTGGAAAGGGAGTTCATGCTCGGCATCTTGCGTGTCTTTGCCGGGGTAGATCACCGGGGCTGTCTTTGAGGCGGTGGAATTGCCTGAAGAGGCATCGCCTCTGCAGCCGTGGGACGTGATGGCGACCCATGGCGCGGCTCAGGGCCGCGTTTGAGAAGCTTTGCTATTTCAGCGGCATACTGGCGGCACTCATTGTATCATGCCCACGCATCTTGTGGTAGGCACACCAGCGTCCGTCTCCTTGATTTGGGTCACCTCTTTTTTCATTGCGGCCTTCACCAGGGCGCCCTTCGATGGGCTTTAGGCCCCGATTCCTTCTTAGGTCCTCTAGTGGAGTTGCCCCCACGTTCTGCGAGTCGTCGGTCATAGCGAGGACTTTGGAGTCGCGTCTGCCACGGATTGATCCTTCCGGTCCTTGCCCTCTTCCGGAGGAGCCTTTGACCTCCTCCTGGGGAGATGCTTTCATCTTCTTGGCGAAGTCCCTTCTTAGCAAGGTCATCTTCCTCCCCCCGGGCGTATTTTTCCACGACGTCGAAGAGCTCATGGGTCGTCCTTGGGGGATCCATCCCAAGCGCGCGATTGAGTTCTCCCGGGAGCAGCCCTTCCTTGCAAGCATTGATGACCGTTGAGTCTGGGGCATCTGCGACTTGGCTTCTCACTTTGGAAAAGCGCTTAAGAAATTCTCTCGTGGATTCACCCTTTTGTTGCTTGACAGTAAAGAGCTGGTTGGGGAGCATGGGGCGCTTATAGCTTCCTTGGAAATTTGCGCTGAACTCTTCCCTCAGCTAGTCCCAAGAATAGATGGAGCCTTTCTTTTGGTTGAAGAACCAGGAACGTGCCATTCCGGAAAGGAACAGCGGGAGGCAGTTGCACATCTCTACTTCTCCACCTCCCCTGGCCCGAATCGCCGTGGAGTATACTTCCAAAAATTGTATGGGGTCAGAGTCCCAATCGTAAGGCCCGAGGTTAGGCTGACGGAACTTCGGTCGGAAAGGAGTTTTGCAAATGTCTCTTGTGAGAGGATTCGATCTCTGGGACCCCACATCCTTCGTGCGGGCGGTGATGGTGATCACCAGCAATCGACAACGGCGATGGCGGGGCTCTCTGGAGGAAAAGAGTTAGATGCCCCGGTGGCGCGATGGTTCAGCGCATTGGCGAGTTGGGCGCTTCGCCGACTTGCAACAATCCGTAGGAGATTAGTGATTGACATCCATTTCTTCGTCTTGCGGTGGTGACCGCGCTCCCAGCGGATCCGATTGGTGTACGGGGCACGCCTAGTGCCCGCAGAGTACATGCTCTTCGACGCCTCGGCCTGCCTCCTTGGCGTGAATCCTTACGGCAGCGAGTGCACTTGGGCCATGGCGGGTGGAATGGTCCTTCCACTTTGAAAGGTCTTTGGAGGGCACCGGGAGCAACTTTGGCCTCACGGGCTCCTAGTCGCCCGACCATGTAGCACCTTAAGGATGGAGCCAGCACTTCTTGGGGAGCCGACTCACCATCTCCGGGTGCAGGCACATTTGCCCAGGCGGAGGAGCTTGGAGGGGAGGTCATGGGCGCCTGTTCAGGGGTATGAACTCAGGTCTCGGAGGCTGGGGTGACGGGATGAATTGCAATGGAAAGGGCTGAGCTCCTCTGTAACATCCCAAATTTAGATTTGTGTTTCAAATGTAGGAAAATGAGTAGAAATTAAAACTTTTCCTTCAATTGGAAGTACTTGACCAAATCTGTAATTCTTGCAAAGGAATTATGGAAAATCAAAACCCAAAAATCAAAATCTCTAATTGACTCCTATCACAAACCTCCTTGTGAAAATCTTGTACCAAACCCTTGTAAATAATTTTCCTAAGTTCTTGGGGTGACTTTTGACCCCTCTGAATTTTCTCATAATTTTTAGAAATTATTTGTATAATTTTTGAGGCAAGTCAAACCAAGTCAAAGCTGGTCAAGCCCTATCTTGAAACCTTCTGGAATTTCTTGAGAAAGATGCAATGCACAAAAACCTCTAGAAATTTTATGGGAGGTTAATCCTAAAGTTAGCAAGCTCCTGTAAAAATTTCATAATTTTTGGAGCTGATTTGCTACCTCAAACAATTCCTCAAAGTCAGCTGTTTATTTTAAAAACCCTTGGGGTCACTGTTTGTTGGGTCCGAGTCAGACTCAGGCTCGAGCCAAGTGACTCGACCCAACCAACTATTGGTGCAGCGCCTTGGGCTGTTGGATCGGCATCGCACGGCCCACATTGCGTAACCCTTGGCCCCTCTCGATCTCCTCTCAGCCACACGATCAAAAATCGGACGGCCGCCGCGTCGTCGTCCTCCTCCCACCTCTCGCGCCTTGGCGCCATAAATGGGCGGCCCGGTGTGGGTAGCGCTCGTCGAGTCACCTCGGTGCAGGTTTCAGCAGGTCCTTTACGCGCATTTATTGCCGTCGTGCACCGCCCCGCAAGTCTTCGCTTCTGCTCCGTCGCTCTCGGTGCTCCCATGGCGGTCAAAGCATCCGAGGTTCCCGTGCCGTTGCCCTTCTCCCTCCTTGCTACTTAAGCACCCGATGCTCCTTCTTTGGTTTCCTTTAACCTTCCCGCAGCCCTAGCTAGCGCCCACCCCACTGGTTAGAGCTCAAGTCACCAAAATTGCTTCGGCCGCCATTGCCGAGCTTCAAGCTCACGGTGAAGGCGGTACCTCAGTGCATCCCCCTCTCCAATTTTTGCTCCCTCTGCTCCCTCTCACTTCGGTGAAGCTTAACCCTCAATCAATTTGGGATTATCTTTTCAGGGGAAGGCTAATTCGGAAAATCCCCATTTTCGGCCGTAAAGACCTATCTTCGTCTCCAGTGCCGGTGAGTCCTCCTCCTGTCGATTCCTCTCTCTGGTAGCATCAGTGGGAGGTTTAAAACTCGTTTGGATGACCCGGGCTCTCTCTGGTTGTCCAGGGTGGCTTCTCCACGTTGCCGCCATCGGCGCTGTCATGAGCTTCGTCATGCCGGCGCTCGAGCGTCCCGTCCCCTCCGCGTCATCGGGTTGGCCCTTGTAGCTTCTAGTAGCTCGGGCACCCGCCGAATAGCCCTTCGCGGAGCTTCCTTCGTTGTCATTGTTCGTGCGTAGCGCCGCCACACCTCGCCGCCGCCTAGCTCAAGCCCTCACCGGAGGTGTGGGTGGCTCTGAAACAAGCGCATTGTTATTGCGCTTTGTAGGTGCCCTCGGTTCGCTCTGGGGTGGCGTAAATCGCCGGCATTTCACCGTTGAACCTCATCGGGGTTTTGCCGGACGTTAATCAGCCCGTTGTCGCCGTTTAGACAAGTTAATGACAGTAATTAAGGCCTAATCTGTGATTAGCATTAAACCTGTCTTAAGCCGTGGCTAATGTGTCACCTACAGGTGGGCCCGCGGCTTAATTATAACCCATGTGCGCGTTTAACCCCCCTCGGGACTTTAGTCACTGATGGGTGGGCCTGCGTGCACTATGCACGTGCGTTAACCTCGCACGGGCGTGCTTACGTCGTGACGATGGGCCCCATTGTCGATCTTCCTGTTCTAATCCGGCGTTTAATTCGTTCTCAACCGTCGATCTCTGGATCGACGGCCCACTTTCACTGGGCTGTTCGGACCACTCCGAAGTCCCGCTCAATCTCAGCCTTTTGTCCTGGAACGAACGGCCCTGATCGTTGCGCCGTTCGGACCACCTCGTGGTAGTAGGATCGAGGATCAGACGGCTCCAGTCGTTAGCCGTCGGATTGGGTGTCTTGTTGTCGTGGAGTTCTTGGCGTGGGCGTGGGATGTGAAATCAACGGCCTAGGTTGCGCCACGCCATTTCCTTTTCGGTAAAGATTTATTAAATCCCGGAGATTTATTCCTGGCTGAAATTGCTATTAACTTTGAAAAGGTATAACTATTTCATATTAATTCTTTTCGGTTGATTCCACTTTTGATAAATCATTTATGAACTAAAGTTTAACCTAAAAATATTTTCAAGCATGTTATGACTTCAGAAAAATAGGAAAATAAGCTTTACTTCTTTTCAGCTTTATTAAATGGTATTAAAAATTCTTGATAAGTTCAAAATGCATAACAAATTCATTTTAACTCCTTTTCAGTTGAAATCAATTTTGTTAATTCTGGTAATACCTAAACTTAAATCTAAAAATGGTTTTAAGCATATTATAGTTACAAAAATGTCCAGAATTAACTTTATTGACATATAGGCTTAAATTGCTATATTAAAAATCCTTCTAACTTGTAAAATGCATAACTAATTCTCTGTAACTTATTTTTGAGTGAATCCAACTTTGTTGGATTCCTCTATTAATGAACTTACTGGGAAAATTAGTTTTGAACATGTTGCTGTTGTCAAAAAGAATACTTGTGCATTATAATTTTGTTCAAGTTCTTGTTTTTGAAAAATTATAGAAAATGCATAATAGCTCCAAATGAGGTGAACTCAATTGTGTTATTCATCTCATGAGGTGCTTGTTTTACTGTAAAAATCTCAGTATCACCACCATTCTAGAAAATGTTGCCACATAATTAAATTAGTGAATAGTGGCAGTTTGATATTTTTAGGCTGAGCAGATTTATTTTGCTCATATCTTTTGCATTAAGAATCCAAATCAATTGGTTCTTGTTGCTAAATTCCCTAAAAATCACCCTCTTGCTGCTTTAGAAATTTCAGAGCATTTGGAATTTGTTTGCTGTGCTGTCTTTGTCGTTTTCGTCGTTCTTATCGATTCTTTTCGCCTTTTTGATTAGGTGTTGACGAGTGGGTTGATCCCGTGAGTGATCCTCAGCAACAATTTGAGCAAAATCAGTAAGGCAAGTAGTTTGATCATATCCATATTGTCCCATTACTTTAAAGTCTAATATATTGTTTTACTTGTATGTATGCATTGCTACTTTGTGTTGAAATGTCGCTAGTGATCCTATAGATGCATAACCTGTAGGTAAATGTCATTTCTCTACTACTAAGCCTAGGATTACTTGCTGTGATGTAGAGTTCGTTGGATGAGCTCTCATCACTTAGTAGATCACGTTTCGGTATGCTTAGCAATGCTTAGATAACGGTAGAAATGGGCGGTTGTCGACATTATGTCGATGACCTTGATCACACTAAAATGATTTTTCCATCGTGTCCCTCTTGTGTTTTGTTACTCTGTAAACAAATAAAACAAAAATAAAAGTAAGACTGTCATTGACTTGGGTACAATGGATGTTGGTGTGATTTGTTGGGTGTGAACGGAATGGTGCCTAGGTCCCTAAGGACCGAGTTACTTGTGTCACTAAGCCAAGCGCTTATGCGTGCTAACCACACGAGGGTATTGGGAACCCCTCTTGGCTAAGTACTTTGGGAGGTGTTAGTTGGGGGTCGCGGTGAGTAAAAGCTGTTTTATAAGGAAAAGAGCACCCATGATTCTTTGTCTTTGCCGACCGTGTCTCCTACCTTCTGGGTTATCGTGACTTTTAACTAGCATCATTCATTGGAAATGCCTCGTAGGACTTAGCCGTGCCGGCATACCAAAGGAAGTGTGCTAAATAGTTTGGCGAAAAGGCGGTCTGACGTGTGGGTACATTGATACACCCCTGCAGGGTTAAAACTATTCGAATAGCCTCGTCCTAGGTTATGGACATGCTTGGTAAGGTCGTGCAAGAACTAGACTACAACATTTAATTAAAACTTGATGGGTTGGTATGAATGGATGTTCATGCTATTGTGGTGGCTATTGGGTTAGTCACTTCCAGGATTGTTGTTGTCACCTTTTGTTACCATGTTACTTGTCTCGTTGTTTTTGCAAATGTAAAATGAATTGCAAAATTGCTTTGGAATCTATTTAAATATTGCAAATGAAATCTTGCTTTATGCTAAAATAAGTCCAAAGCCTCATCCACTTAAATAAAGCTTGCATGTAATTAAACTATAGTTCTGTATACTACACGTCGGTCTTGCAGTACATTTTTGTACTCATTTGCTTTGCTTAATAACTTTGTTGCAGAGAGGTAGAGCCCAAAAGCTTTACTTTTGTGAGATGTGCATGGGCTGGGAATCGAGCTAAGCGTCTTGGTTGGTTGCCTTGTGGGCTAAAGGCAAACCTTGTGGCTCTTTTTTGTTTATCGCCATCTTATGGCATGTTGCTTCATTGTGTTATCTTTATTGTTGTATTTGGCGATCGGCCCTTTTGTAATAACTCTATATATTGTATGTCTTTTACTCTAGTCGTGCTTTGGTTCTATGTCTTGAATGGAATTGATGCATGATTTTGTAAAGGGGTGTGTATACTGCATTCTGGGAAGTATACATATCTCGAAGACACGGATTATTATGTTTGTGATGCTAGGGTCAATGGATGACTAAGTATTACAAGCCTAATAAATCGGGGTCCTCACATCCTCTCCATCCAGAGTTTGGCGGGTGCATTGGCCAGTAAGGAGCCCCGCTCATCACCGCCGCGTGGGCGAGTGGAGGGAGGTTGTAAGGATGCCCCCCTGGCCCTCCTTTGAGGAAAAATCCCCGCGCGGCCGGGTCAGTGGCCACTTGAAGGCGGTCTTTGGGAGGCTGAGAGGCGGGAGGCGTCTTGAGGGCAGCTGGGAGTGCGATCGTGGCCATCATGTAGTCCACCACCGCCTTGCAGTTGCCTCCACCATTGCTTTGAAATTAGCGGCGTCAGGCCCCCAGAGCGATGGATGGCCTGGAGCTTCAGCAACATTTGACCTCTTGCCTTGGGCCGACACCACGTCACCGGTGCAATGGAGGTGGGGAGGCTGGCGGCCGGGAATCGCGGGGCGTTATGCATCCGGGATGAATAGCTCCGATCTCCGAAGACAACCCATGCCTTGGGCTTCTTCGGGGAACGGACCGGTCGTCCGCGGGCTCCCTATGCTCTGGAGTGAGAGGGGGCCTCGTGAACTTGGAGTACTTCTTGGTAGGAGCCATAACCTTCTGTTGATCAGCTACGTCCCCACGGTCGGCGCCAATGTTGATGGTGTAAAACCAAACACAAGTGAGAGGGTGGACGTTGGCCGTGCTACGGGCCGTCGTCCACGAGAGCGTCGCGTGACACGGGGGTTTATACAGGTTTGGGGGTCCGAAAGGACCGCCCTACTCCTGTCGGTGACCTACGGGGGTTCGAGGGTTCCTCCCGGAGGCTCACCTAATGACTTCTCTTCATATAATGCTCAAGAGACCTCTCTCCAAATGAGAGGGATACATGGGGTATTTATAGGCTCCTCAGCCTGTACAAATGACTAAAATACCCCTTGGGGTTTAGTTACACAATGAGTACAAGCGAGGGGTATTATAGTATTTCATGAGTATAACTGCATTTCTATGACCTGTATGTGTGTGTTTCCGGTAGAGCGGGCCTGTTAATGGAAGGGTCAGATTATTCTTCCAACAATCTATTTTAACACAATTGTTCCAATTGGATTTGCATAATAGGAGGCCTATTAGCTAAAATCGTCTAGTGGTTGGGCGACTTCATCTAAGTCGCCCAACCATTGCATGACTTAGCCAACTCGCTCTACGCATGGGCGATTCCAACACATGTCGCACACCAGTTTGGCGACTAAGTCTAGCGACGCTAAAGTCGCCATTCCATTGAGCGACTTGGATATGTGTCGCACGTCGGCTGGGCGATTTGCCTGAGTCGCCACACCGTACGGCGACTTGAGATTATTTTTGAAAAAAAAAAATTAACCGGTATTATTTCTGTAATTCCGAATAAAAAATAGTTTATTTTAAAAAAATCCCAAAAATCAAGCCGCCAGTAAGCCCTAAATCACGTAATGCCCAAAGATTGTCTACAGCCGCCAGCAGCTACTTATATCCTACCGCTAATACACGTGAGCAATAAACCTAGAACCCCTATTGGGCCTTCTAGCGTTTGCACATAATCACTCACGTACGGTCCACTAAAGTTCTAGGGCCCAATACATGGGCATTTACACCAGACTACAAAATCAATTTTGGACACTCCAAAATTGTCACGTGTGGTGGCCTCCATACCGCACCTCCGTAACTCCAACCCGCATCACCCATCTTTGATCTCCACGTACCCCAATTCGAGTTCGATCGTCTCCTTCAGCATCCTCAACCCTCTGGACTATGACTTCACACCAAATCATCTCCCGGTCAAATCGCCTCCAAGTTACTCTGCACATGTAAAGACCAAAACAATTTCTTTTCCCGGCATAAGTTCTTTTCAACTTGACCGACCGACATAAGTCCACACAATACGTCTCACGTCTCAAATAACATCAATAAGTAACATTGTCAATTATTCATCAACTAAAATATTCTAGACTTAGCTACATGGTCTAACGATATTAAAAAAATTTATATTACCCTAACATTGTTGAGCCGTTGCCGTTGTTCTCGGCCTATGCAATGCAATCGACTCTCGCAGCGCCCAGTCAAGCTCCACCTGACCCATGCCGTGCTCCACCCCCAAACTCGGCATATACCGCCAGTATTATTAGTATATATTAAGCATGAGCTAAGCTTAACTAGTTTGAGAATATATCGTGTCCAATGATACTATAACTGTTAGCCTCCTTATGGACTCGCTACCACTATCAGCTTCCCAAAATGAATGGCCATGGCGCATTCTCACGTCGATATGGTGGCTCGTTGTAGAGTTGGCACATTAGCACACAGAGACTAGTTAGCACATGGTATGTATATACGCAGGATGTAAAACTAGGACAAGGTGGCAAATGTGACGCGAATAGATTGAACTAGCTAGGAATTCATATCCTCTGCCTTTGAACCAAAATCGATAAGAACGCCTAATGAGCGTTTGTCACTTTGTTGTTGCACAAGAGGTTACATGTTTTTTTTGTGATTACAAAGAAGACGTACACACACACATACCACCACACATGCACACTACACGCACACATACGTGAGTGCGCCTCTTTTAACATACGCCTAGACAGACGGAGGCTGAGGATAAAAGTGCATTTTCTTATATGCCATTGAATAATTTTGTATGTTCTTCTTGCAATGCGAAAGAATTGAGTGATGTCATATTGACGGCTATTTGGGTCTTCATGGCAAAGTTTTTCGCATTACACTGGATGATTCAGTAGCTTCAAATGTCAAAGCCCATCTCCAGAAATGGAACTCACCCTGTGCAAATCGGAGCTTGTTTGTGGTACGTTATGCAAGTCATTTACTTGATCAGGTTATTCCGGTGGGGCTGGAAAATCACGGAGAGGTCAGCAAAGTGTTCTAAATATACGAAGGATCTCACCCACTTCAGCAGTACAGTATCCGAACTACAGATAGCGCCATCACTGACAGACTGGAGCAGCGCACGGAATATTTGTGTGACCTTGGAAGATTTTCATCAGTACATGGACACAATGCGCATTCTTCCCGGCCCAGTTCACCACTTTGACAAGTTGTGGGACATGAAGAATGATTTGCGTCGTATAGTTAATATCTACAAGGATGGAACATTTTGCAATGAAGTTCAATAAACACTGGAAACTCTGTTGCTTACATCTCTGCATGCTTATTGTCATGGATCCTTCGTACCGTCTGGAACACATCAGGTTTCGTGTTGAATATGATGACAGAGAAGCTTAGTCATGGAGTGCATGATATATTGTTCAGACTCTTCAATGAATATTCTGATCATGTGGAAGATCTCAACTGCACTTCCGGGTCTAAAACTAGCAAGGAAACTGTTGTGAATGGAAATGATACACTTGGAATATTATCATCATTCTGAACATCCATATAATGAGCGACCAGTGACTGAACTTGATCAGTACTTGCAAGAACCACGTCTACGTCTCTCAACAGGTGAGCTTAGTGTTCTCCAAAGGTGGAAGGGACATAACCTGACATATCCTACAATTGCTCGGATAGCACGTGATGTATTGGCAATACCACGCAGTACTGACTGCAAGGTAGCAACAAGGACTGCGAGACAAGCAATTTGTGAGTTAGGTGGTACACACGGGATAGAAGAGCTTGTCTGTACTCAGGATTGGCTCAGATCAGATGGTATGACCTATGCCCTTGCTTCTCATTGTTATCCCATTACATTCTTGTAGTAACTGTAGTTTTCATGTTTTCATAGGTTCTGCGAGCGACATGTCAAGCTGTGATCTTTTTTAGTGGATACTTCAACCTTCATAATGTTCAATGTAAGCTGCTTTCCTAATTTACACTGTAATATTTGCTACTAGCAATGTCTCATTAGTTACCTTTCTGACGCAGGATCCAAAGACGAGAAACTGTGCACACAAGGACTTCAGTTTAGATAATTTTGGGGGCAGTATGCTAAGTTCATTTGCTAACTACGATGAACAGTACTACTGTTCCTCGTAAAATTAACAGTAGATTTAGTTACTAATGGTGGTGTGCAATGTGGCTTTGGTATATATGTGTATACTGTGTAGTGGGAAGCTTGCCAGTAGCAGTTCCTAGTAGTTTCAGATACTTTAACCTTATCAACATTTCATCTGATGATCCTTGATCGTTATCTTTAGATGTTCACTTATATTATCTTTTAGTGCATTGAGTTCATTTTTCTACTCTCCAGTCCTATTATGATTTCCTTGGTCTAGAATATACACTTTGCTAATCCCTATGCCGGATTAATTTGTTGGTCTAAAAAGTTCAGACTTCTCTGAACAACGATACACGATTTTCTTTTTGAAATAATATTATTTTAAAAGAAATTTGCAAAAATAAATAGTTAATTTTTTTAATTATAAAACTAGACTACTGTCGCCATTTGAAATGACGAAATATTTATGTCGTCATTCCAAATGGCGACAATAGCCTAGGCACTGGCGATAGGGACCAGAACAGTGTAGGGAGATTCTTGTTGCTATTTCAACTGGCGACAGGGATCCCGTAAGGCTCTAAATTTTTTTTAATATTAAAATTTAGGAAAACCGCTATTTCAAATTGCGACAGAGATCCTGCAAGTCCATGTCGCCATTCCAAATGATGGCACGGTATACCATATAAAAGACTCTAAAATTCTGGCATAACTCACTTTTATTCAGAAAAAAAAGAGAAAGATGTGAGGGAAGGAAGAGGAGCAGAGGGAAGGAGAGAAACTAACGAAGCGCTGCTCGTCTGGCCATCCACCTTTCAGGTAATTTTTTAACTGAATAGATTACATAGTTTTAGATGTACGGTTACGTAGTGTAGTATGTTGTATATAATCCTTTTCAGTGGGTTGTTTAGTTTTAGATATGTGGTTATAGTATAAATCTTGTTTACGGTGCAGTACGTCAAATATGTCGGATGCCACCAACTTCAAAATTTACTATGGTCAGGGGACTATTCTTTAGGGTCCTGAGAGGAATGATTTGTGTTATTTCCAATCGGCGACCGTGCCCTAACAAGACCAGAGCAGCGTACATGAGGCACTGTGATGCGGTGGTTGTTCCACGCATTTGATTTGGACTATGCTGTGTATGATCTAAGATTGAGTTGTCTTGCCAATTGAGCACCACAGGGCACATATTAAGAGTTAGCGTAGCTTAAGGGAATAAGGCCATGGTAGTCATATGTATGCAGGGCGAGGGATGAACAGTGGGATTTGGTCCTTCTTGCCTAGGCATATGCCAAGTCCACTCCTGCATTGGCGGTTGAACAAGAAGGGGGTGGTGACACCGAAGAAGTCGGGGACTCCAGCCACAGCGCGGCGCACACAATGGCCTAAGGTCTGGGAGTTGCTGATGTTGTTGATGAAAACCCTGTGAAAGGAGCTCTTTCAGTCAGGCAAGCTAGTGGGCTTGTTGACGAGAGTGAGGAGCTGGAAGCCCTAGTCCAAAGGATGGATCTCGAAGACCAGGACTACATGACATTGCAAAAAGATGAAGGATCCAACGACGAGGATGCTGTGGAACAACAGACAGTTCCATCCGAGTGGAACATATACCAGTTCGACAACCACATCGTTAACAAAGGCTCCTATGTGCCGTGGGAGTACGACTAGGGAGAGATCAAGCAAGGAGCTATATACAAATGCAAGGAGGTCGTGCAGGAGGCAGTCAAATTCTGAGCCTTGTCGGTGTGGCGTACATTCACATTCGTCAAGTCTAACCCAAAATGCTACAACGCGAAGTGTGACATAGAGGGATGCCCTTGGCGACTACATGCATTTCAGCTTAAGTGGGACTCCTACTGGAAATGCTCTATAGTGGTCCCTCACACATGTATCGAAGCTAAGTCAGTGTAGTCCCACAGGAACTTGTTATCAGGCTTCATCGCGAACATCATGTACGGTGAGATCGTGGATAATTTAGATTTTGAGCCAATGTCCATCATTCGGGCGATTGAGGCAAGGTTCCAGTACATAATTAGCTATGCCAAGGCACGGAGGGCAAAATAGAAGGTATTGGAATCAAGGTTCGGTACGTTCGAGGACTCCTACCATAACCACGTCGGCCAACTCCGAGTCATACAAGACAGGAATCCTGGCACTTATGTCGACATTCAAGATTCCACGCATCCAAAGTGGGGCAATATGACGGTACTGAAGCGAGCATTCTACGCCTTTGGTCCATACATCAATGCATTCCGGTACTGTCGTCTAATATTGTGCGTGGATGGCACATTCCTCACTGGCAAAGTACAAGAACCAGATACTGAGGACGGGAACAATCAAGTTCTTCCCGTGGCATTCACATTCGTTAAAAGTGAGAACACGGACAACTGGTTGTGGTTCTTGAGGAATTTGAGGATTTATGTTGTACAGGGTCGTCCTAACGTATGTATCATACATGACTGACATACGGGCCTACTGAGTGTAATAACTCAGCTACAACATGGAGAGAACGCAATCGGCTGGGTAGCACGATCTAGTTCTTCACGATTATTGAAGTCGTGGGGCATCGAACTATGAGGGCGATGAAGCCCTTTAACCCCATAGGCGGGTTTTTTGTGGTGATTGGGAATGCATGAGAATGGTTAACCCTTGTCAAGCAATAGAGCTAGGCATGCGGGGACCCCGGAGGTTGTTCTGCGCATGGCCTGGAGTCTAAGGGGGACAAGTCCTCACTACATCCATCAACTTGGTACTGGGCCTAAGTTATCACTCATGACCTAGGTCTAGTAGGACACGAGCCGCCATGGTGGAGGCGACGGACGCCCAAGCCACCATGGACTTTTGCTAGGGGAAATTGCGTAGGTCGTACGCCGTATGCACCACGAGGGTGGTCTCTCATGCCCTAGGTCTAGTAGGACACGAGCCGCCATGGCGAGGGCCCGCTGCAGGGCGCTTCCACGGTAGGGCGAGGGTGCACAACTGCAGGGCGCTCAGGAGCGAGGCGCTCCATTTAGACCAAGAGTTGACAGGTTTGATTTTTCTTCTGCTTGTGGCGGGGCGCTTCCATGGCAGGGCGAGGAGCGCACAACTGCGGGGCGCTCTATTTAGACCAAGAGTTGACAGGTTTGAATTTTCTTCTACTTGTGGCAGGGCACTTCCATGGCAGGGCGAGGGGACCTCGGGCGTTAAAGCCAGAGGCAGCGCTGACGGGCCACTGCTAGGCCGGAGCGATCTCAGGTGCCGAAGCTGGAGGCGGCGCTGTCAAGCCAACACGAGGTCGGAGCAACCTCGGGTGCCGAAGCCGGAGGCGGAGCAGGCGAGGTGCCCCGAGGGGGATGAAGGCTTGCCAAGGCCAGGGTCTCCGCTGAGCCAGAGGCAGAGCAGGCGAGGTGGCGGCCCTTTGGCAGCTGCACAAGGTCGCTCCGGAGGGATTAGAGCCACGCGCCTCTCTCCGAAGGGTGTCACTCATCCCATGCCGTGTGGGATGGGCTTCGGCAGGGTGCTTCTACCGAAGGTGGGCCTCGGCAGGGGTGCTTTGATATTGCGTGTTTGAGTTGTTCTATTGTTCTAAACTTCTCTGAAGTTGCTCTTCTAAATTGCTATGTCGATTCACTGTAGCTTGTACGAAAAGATTCGAAAGTCTGAACTTCTCTCCAGTTCAGCAGAGCTCTGTCAACCATGAGGCCGGGGCTCGGGCAGAGGCGAGGTGGCACGAGGCCGATGGAGGCGTGGTGGGCGCTTGGCTCCGTGGCACAAAAGTGCCCCGAAGCCAGGGCTCGGGCGGAGGCAAGGTGGCCCTACGTGTTGAGCATGGCAGGACGCGTAGAACCTTAGGATCCCTACGTGAGGATTAAAGGCAATTTACCGGAACGCACAGGGCGCTTGGAGCGGTGAGGTGCGTGGGCACGCGGGCGCACAGGGCGCTGCCGCACAAGGCACGCGTGGTGCGTGGGGCACGCGGGCGCACAAGGCACGCGGAGTGGCGACAGGATCTTGCGAACATCAAGGCCTGAGAATGCTGGCGAGGACATGCACGCAACATGAGCATGTAGCGTGTGAGTATCCAGCAGGCCTCGAACCACTCCCAGTGGGCTAGTGGCCAAGCGCTCGGGGCAAGGGGCTTACGTAATCCCCTTGTGTAGACTCGTCGAAGTATATAGTGTTTTAGATGGGAGGTGGTAGGATTCCTCAACACTAGCCCCCTGTCCCTTGGGCATCTACAAGGGTGCCTGAGGGGCAAAGAAGAGTGCTGAGGTCTTGTATCTTGTTGACGAATATGCTTGCTGTGGTATGTTGGTAACATTTTTGATGTGCACTTAGCAAGGTGTTTTTTCAGAGCGCTAAAGACTTGGCCAAATTTCGGCTTGACAGTAATGCAAACGCACGAGATTTAGCCAAATTTTGAGTCGATGCAGCGCAAGACATGAGGACATAGCCTTCGAGATAGGCGGTGCATCGGAGCGAAGCCTGTGAAGGCGACGTAGCGGACGCCAGACCGGCCAGCCGAGGCACAGCCTTCGAGGCGGACGGCACGCCGGAGAGAAGCCTATGAAGGCAAAGTCGTGGATGCGGGGCCACCCCACCAAGACATAGCCTTCGAGGCGGGAGGCGCGTTGGCGCGAAGCTGTGGTCGAAGTCGTCCTTATCTTGCTCTGTGGTTTGATAAGAGTCATCGAAGTAGAACTCATTAGAATTGTCGCAGTTCGAGCTAGAAACGTTGCGAGGACAAGTAGATAACACGAGCGTCTCTACGTAAAAGAGAGAATGATCAACACTTGTTTATTGTAGCAAGATAACATTCATTCAACATGACAGATAATCGAAGTCATTGCCATCGGACAAGTAGAGTCCCATCACTCTAGATACTAAGATCTCCGAGGTGACAGCCTTATGTAGGCATGATAGTCTTTGATCGACATTCGAGCTAGGTCGATGGTAGATTATTCGAGTTGCCTAGAAGAGGTGTACATGTGTTGTTGGAGAGCAATACAAAGCTATTAGGGGTTGTATTTTCAGTAGGCTTGAGAGTGCCCATGAGACTAAATCATAGGGCCCCTTTGAGGTGCATCTATGAGATTGAGTCATGGACATATCGGAGGGGTGCCCACGAGGCTAAGTCATGGGGCACCAAATGGCCAGCAGGGGTGGTAGCTCCCCAGTGGACTTGGAGTCGCTCATGAGGCTAACTCATGGGCATCCTAGATGTGTGCCCTCGATAGTAAGTCATGGGCACATCGGTGGTGCCCACGAGGCTAAGTCGTTGGGCACCGAATGGCCACTACAGGTGGTAGCCCCTAGTGGACTTGGAGGTGCCCACGAGGCTAACTCATGAGCACCTTGGACGTGTGCCCTTGATAATAAGTCACGGGCACACCGGAGGCGCCCACAAGGCTAAGTCGTGGGGCACCAAATGGCCACTAGGGGTGGTAGCCCCTAGTGGATTTGGAGATGCCCATGAGGCTAACTCATAGGCACCTTGGATGGGTGCCCCCGACAGTAAGTTACGGGAACACCGGTGGTGCCCACGAGGCTAAGTCGTCAAGCACCGAATGACCACTAGGGGTGGTAGCCCCTAGTGGACTTGGAGATGCCCATGAGGCTAACTCATGGGCACCTTGGACGTGTGCCCCCAACAGTAAGTCACGGGCACACCGGTGGCGCCCATGAGGCTAAGTTGTGGGGCACCGAACTATGAGGGCGATGGAGCCCTTTCACCCCATAAGCGGGTTTTTTGTGGTGATCGAGAATGCATGAGAACGGTTAACCCTTGCCAATAAATAGAGCTAGGCGTGCGGGGACCCAGAGGTCGTTCTACGCGTGGCCTGGAGTCCAAGGGGGACGAGTCCTCAGTACATCCATCAACTTGGTACTGGTCCTAAGTTGTCGCTCATGCCCTAGGTCTAGTAGGACACGAGCCGCCATAGTGGAGGCGGCAGACGCCCAAGCCACCATGGACTTTTGCTATGGGAGGCCGGTGTGGGTCGTGCGCCCTATGCACCATGAGGGTGGTCGCTCATGCCCTAGGTCGATGGGACACGAGCCGCCATGGTGGGCGTGTATGACCCAAAATTTCATAAAGGCAAAAATATGGGATTTTTTAAACTTTTTGTATAACAACTATTGTTGTGTGTCTTGATCACCCCTTTTTTATTCATATTGGACTTTATTGTGTTTTCTCATTTGGACTGCATCTTCTCAATTCTTATTTTTGGATGTCATTCGGCATTTAATGCCCGTCACCCAAGCCACACGACCTCTACACTGTGTTGGCCATATCATCAACAACCCCAACCACTCTGACCACTCACCCTAGTCAGGTCGTTCATATACATATATGGGACACAAGACCTTGGGATCTCCTAGTTACTTTTCTTCGCCAATTCCAGTGCTAGCCCCATTCTCTTCTTTCTCCAGGAGAGCTTGAGCTCCAATCCAGCTCGAGCCCTCGTCTTTGTCAAACGCCCCCCACACCACCGCCTTGCCGTAGGCAACCATCGCCTTGGAAACCACTCTCCTTTCACCTCCGACCAGGACATTCCAAGACATCCGAGTAGGCCAAGCACCAGCTTCCAGAAAGCAACCTTGAAGACCGAAGACCGCCCTCATTTCCCTCAAGCCACTTGTGGCACGGAGCTTCTTCCATTGCTGTGATCCATCGTCACCCATTTCGACCCGCTAACCATCCCCGATTCCATCTTGGTAAGTTCTAGTGAATGAAACTCTTCCTAGTTCGAGCTTGCCTTGTTTCTTCTTCTAATGTTCTCTGGTTCTTCCTCTAGCTGTTTCACTGGTTTGATCGATCGCGTGAAGAAGTCGAACCTGGTTTTCTTCAATCACCGTTGTGTAGTCGAAGACCTCTCTCGATCAACTACGCACGGTTAACACTCCCACGACCTCCTTCCTTGCACATACCTTCCACTTTGCAAAGACAACCCTCGCAGTCGCAACCACCCATTTTACAAAGACCACCCTCTAGCCCATGACCTCTCCTCTTGCAAAGACCACCCTCTTGGTCGTACACCTCCACGACCACCGCTCGCTTAGATCTAAGGGCCCAGAACTCCTTCGCTTAGATCTAAGGTGCAGACTCTCCTTCATTTAGATCTATGACCCAGACCTCCCTTGGCTTAGATCTAGCAGTGCAGACCTCCCTTCATTTAGATCTAATGGCCCAGACCTCCCTTTATTTAGATCTAACGGCCCAGACCTCCCCTTCGCTTAGATCTAATGGTACAGACTTCCCATCATTTAGATCTAACGGTCCAGACCTCCCCATGATTGGATCTAGCGATCCAGACCTTCCCTCGATTGGATCTAACAATCCAGACATCCCCCCGATTGGATCTAACGATCCAGACCCCCCCCGATTGGATCTAACGATCCAGACCTCCCCCCGATTGGGTCTAACGATCCATACCTCCTCTCGATTGGATTTAACGATCCAGACCTTCCCTCGAGTGGATTTAACGATCCAGACCTCCCCTCGATTCAATCTAACGATCCAGACCTCCCCTCGATTGGATCTAACGACCCAGACCTCCCCTCGTTTGGATCTAAGGGTCCAGATCTCTACTCTTTTAGATCTAAGATTCCAGATCTCCTTTCATTTAGATCAAAGGGTCCAGACCTCCTCTCATTGGATCTAAGGGTTCAGACCTCTTCTTGTTTTGATCTAACGATTCAGATCTCTCCTCGATTAGATCTGAGGGCTCAGACCTCTGTCTCGCTAGATCTCTCTAATTATCTTTTTTTACAAAAGACCACCCTCTTGATGTTTTTATAAAGACCACCCTCATGGTCCACTACCTTTCTTAGTCTTAGCACTCGCACGACCTTCCCTAGAACAGTAATTCCAGGACCTCCTCTGTTCTGAGTGATTCGGGACTTCCACAGTGCAGTAAATCGGGACCTCCACAGAGCAGTAATTCCAAGACCTCCCTCGCAACAGTAATTCCAGGACCTCCCCTGACTACAGTGACTCTAGGACCTCTCTTAATCACAGTACCTCCAGAACCACCCCAAATCATAGGACTTCTACGACCTCTTTGCCGTATCCTTCTTGAAACAAAGTAGTTGCTGCGACCACCACAGATCCAACGACCACTGAGTTTTCATCTATGTTGGTCTCATATTTCTGAATCTACGCTTTTGCATTATTTGGAATTCGTTGCACATTTGAAATCAATTTGAGTTGGAATAGTTGCTTATTTGCCTTTTCAATTGTTTTGCGATTATAGAAGCCGAGGCGACTGAAGAACCGTTCGTTGAACAAGATCCTGATCAGCAGCACCCTAAGCAAGGTGAGTCAATCCTTTGACCATCTTTGCACCTACCCTTCATAAATTATGTAAGCTTTAAATTATGAAACTGCATTGCTATGTTTTATCAACCTAAATTGGTCTAGGTCATAGCTAATGCCCTAACATATACTTGTGTATAAACTTCCAACCCTTGAACTTGTACATTATCCTTTGTCACCCTAGACTTAATGGATTATATACTAGATGATAGGTTTGTATCTAAGTGTCATGCTTAGCCTTGCTTAGATACATCGTCATCGAGGGCATTAAGTTGCCCAACCACAATCATAAAAACTTTGGAAAATGATTTGGGTTTGTAAAAATTTGGGAACTTTGGTGGTATGTTGAAGTAAATGATATTTTCAAAAACAATATGTTGTTGGTGTAAAACCGAACACAAGTAAAAAGGGTGGGCGTCGGTAGTGCTCTGACCCCTTAGATCCTGAGCCAGCGTAACATGAGGATTTATCTGAGTTCGAGGGTCAGAGGACCGCCTACTCTGTCGGTGGCTGCGGGGGTTCGAGGTTCCTCAGGGCTCACTAAGCGTCTTCCTTTCATGTATTGCTCAAGAGACCTCCCCTTGAGAGGAGGAATACATGGGGTATTTATAGGCTCCTCAGCCTGTACAAATGACGAAAATACCCCTTAGGGGATAGCTATCTTATGAGTACAATCGAGGGGTATTACAATCTTTTATTAGTACAACAATATTTCTTCGATCTGTTTGTGCATCTTCTGCAAAGTGGGCCCCCGATCTGAGGGATGAATTATTCTCCAACAGTAGCCCCCCTGCCCCTTGGCGTTTCGAGAAGAACGCCAAAAGGGGTAGTTTGGAATTGTGCTTTTCGTGGAGAGGTCGATATTTCGGAGGAGTCCTGTCGGATTTGAGCGGTGTCTGTGTCCGAAAATGTGCTCCGAAAGCCCATGCCCAATTGGATTACCGTTTTTAGATTCCATTCAACAGTTCTGGCCATTTATCCGTCTCTTTGACTGCCTTGATTATCTTGGACTGGCTAGTTGGCCTCGTATTCGGCTGCACATGGGGCAGTTGGTTTTTAATGGTGTCAGCTAGGCAACGTGTAAAGGTGACCTGCCACTTCCTAATCTTCTTGCTGTGAGGAAAAGAAACCGAGCTTCCTTTTGCTTTATAGCCCCCATGGCCGAACACCACCAGGCTTCCACTCTTTCTTGGCTCTTTATTCTGTAACTGCTCCATTCCAATGAAGCATTAGATAGGAAGTACCTACGCCACGCGACAATAACCCTAAATCATACTGCGTTGGACTCCCTCTTTATTTTTTCCACACAAGCTAGAAGCATACTACATAGTCGGTTGCATGTTCACAAGGCTGCACGGGCGGTCCTGGCGTTTAATGGTAGTGCACTGGTCTACACCAACTGCCGAACCCTCCCACTGACTGCTCTGTAGCTTGCTTTCTTCTTTTTACTTTTTCTTGTCACGTGACCTTGCAGGCTGCAAGCATCTCTATGCAGCTGGTCCTTTCTTCTATCTAGCCAGCCTCGGCTGTTCCCCCGAAAGCAGAGAAAAAACAGGAGCGCAGGAGGGACACAGGTGAAGGGAGAAGCCTGAGCCCTTTTCTTCCTTCGGCCATAGTGGGAGCGCCAGGAATCCAAAGCTCCCTTCTCCTTCTTAGTCCGTCCGTTTCTCCACCAGCTGCTACTCTATTTGTTCTTGGGGAGCAGGCGCGCTGTTTCTTGCTCGGGTCACCGCGCTCGTCCAGCTCGACACGCTCCTCCCGGTCGGTGTTCTTCGGCCTTGCTCCTTGCGCCTGCTGACACCGGTGTTGTAGCATGCCCTCGCCACCGCGCCTTCCACTGATGGAGCACCCCCGTGCCGCTCCTCCGGCTCCCCTCCGCCCGAAGCCACCAGTCGGTAGTCAGCCTGACTTGGAGCGTCGCCCGCGCGGGGAGCCCGGCTTGGAGCAGCGCCCACGCGGGGAGCCCGGCTTGGAGCGTCGCCCGCGCGTGGAGCCCGGCTTGGAGCGGCGCCCATGCGGGGAGCCCGGCTTGGAGCGTCGCCCACACGTGGAGCCTGGATTGGAGCGCCACCAGGGCGTTGGCGTAGTCGGAGCCTCGGACAGCCGCCGACCGGCCGGTCGCCGACCTGAAGAGCCGCAGCGCCACCACGCAGGTGCCCTTGTAACGCCCTTTTTGTTGTTGTTGTCTCTTGCATCTCCTTTTCAGCATTTCTTCGTTTTGCGCTGGTGGAGGCGGCGAGGCACGCTGAGGGCAACGGCGGCTGTTCGGCGGGAGCACTGCATCGACGGGCACGTGGGCGACACGTGAAGGTGTGGCGGCTCGGGCGCGTGCGCTGGTGGCGCGTTGCAGAGCAGCCGCGCATGGCGGTTGTGCACAGCGGTGGCCACACGGAGGCGGCGCGGAGCTGCCAGCAGGGCCGACGGCGGGTTGAGGGCGTGCTGCTCGGGAGGTGCCGGCCTCCGCGTGGCACAGCCTCGGTGTGGTGACGGTGGTCGGCGTCAGGCCGGCACCAGCGACATCAGGGCGTCCTCCTTCCCATTTCGGCGTTGCACGCCGCCTGTTTGATGAAATGCCTCCACCTTTGTTGCAGTAGATTTTTTGCCGTGTGTATGAACAGTCATTGCGGTTGTGCTTTGCCCGTGTATACGTGCAGTTTGCTTGTTTATGGTGAACAATAAGGCTCGGGCGCGAGGGTTTCGTGAAGGTCTCGGGCGTGAGGGTTTCGCGAAGGCCTCGGGCGCGAGAGTTTTGCGAAGGCCTCGGGGGCGAGGGTTCGCGAAGGCTTCGGGCGCGAGGGTTTCGCGAAGGCCTCGGATGCGGGGGTTTTGCGAAGTCCTCGGGCGCGAGAGTTTCGCGAAGGCCTCGGGGGCGAGGGTTCGTGAAGGCCTCGGGCGCGAGGGTTTTGCGAAGGCCTCACAAAACGAGGGTTTCGCGAAGGTTTCGGGCGCAAGGGTTTCGCGAAGGCCTCGGGTGCGAGGGTTTTGCGAAGGCCTCGCAAAACAAGGGCACGTGGAGCGCTCGAGCGCACGGGGCATGCTTGATGCGAGTGCGAGGGCACGTGATGGTCTTGCGAGCGCGTGGGGTCTTGTGATGCATTACCTGGCGTGCATGATGTCCTTCATGTCGAATCTATTAGCAAGATGTTACGTTCCATATAATCTATGCGTCTACCGGTGTTCTTTTGCCAAGCACTTATCAATTTTTGCATTGTTGTCATCGTAGGTTCCTCTCGCCCGTTCTGTGACTAAGGACTCTGATCTTCCGTAGAAGCGGAGACAAGGATCGGGCTAAAGCGGTAGTGGCGGATCGCCATGCGATGATCTTGACGAGGGCGTCGAGATCCTCGGCGACGTCCTCGGCAAGGAGGCTCTGTGGGTCGAGCCATCCTTACTCGCTAAAGCGGAGAAAGCGGTGTTGGTGGCCTGAGAGTCGCCTCGCACCGGGCGACGTCCGGTGGCGGGCGAACAGCGCCCCTTGCCTCGAAAGGTACAGTTGCACTCAAAGCTTGGTTTGAGGTCGGCTGGGGGCTTCCTATCCACCCCTTCATTCGGACCCTCGTGAGGCACCGCGAGTTGAGCTCTCGCCTCTCTCCCTAACCTCCTTGCTAGGGTGAGAGTGTTCATGTGGTTTGTCTTGAGGCGGCGATCGAGGGCAAGCATCTGAAAGCCTACCATTGCGACCTTCGACCACTTCTTTTCGTCTCCGGTGATCGAGCAGGAGGTTTGGACCGCTAAACGCGCCGACCTCGATTGCCCGTAACCGGGGTGAGTATCCATCCATGCCACCAAGTACAACTGGAATCGCCCCGGGAAGAAGTGGTTTTATTTGAAGGTAGAGGGCTTTCCATACACCGGTGGCCAACCTAAGATAACCTAGGATGGTTATCCTGAGATTCCTCCTCTCTCGGACGCCGATTGGGAGCTTATTCGTGCCATATCTGATGTCCGCCAGTGGAGCGGCGTTTGGGATTTGATGGAGGAGATGACCCTTCTGGATGCTAGCCCCCTGGTTGCCGAGAAGCGTGACTATTCTACATTCTCCAAGAAAAAAGGTGGGCATGGTTTGGCTAGTTCTCTTCTTTACTTGTGGCTTGACTCTTGATCTGTGAATCTAAATCATCTTGTTTAACTTTGTGCGGTCTTGACTCGAGGGCGATTGAGGAGGCCGACTGGATTCTCGGGGAGATGACCGTGACTGAGTATGAGGCTATTGAGGAGGTCGGCATCTTTGATGGTCAAGGGTGGAACAGCGTTGCCAATAGCTTGAAGTTGATGATGCCTTCCCGAGGCAAGCTTGTCCCTGATCCGACGAAGAGGAAGAAGGCCAAGGTGTCGGATCCCGAGAGCGCTGCCAGGGGCCCTTCTCGGAAGGGTCAGTTGACAACGAAGCCTTCTGCTGTGGGCACGAGGCCTCCTCTGACAGGTGGTGGCCATCCTCGTGCTCCTAGTACCGCACGACCTCCCTCGGGGCATCCTATACATCCTCCTGCCTTTGGTCATGCTTCGTGTAGGGAGAAGATTCAGGATCCCAAGGCACTTCAGACGTCGTCTTTGCAGAAGAGGAAGAGAGAGCTCTCTAGTGGTGATCACTCTTGTGTTCATGCCCTCGAGCCCGAGCTGGGTTCTTGAGAGCATCCTCGAGCCGTGGGACTTCTCGAGCCACATCCTCTTCTTGGGCTCTAGCTCTTCATCTTCCACCCTCGGCTCTGTCGGGTCCCTTGCACGCAAGGTGGAGGAAGCGAGATGGAGGAGGAGAGTTGGGCTCGACTCCTCGAATGGTTCGGAGGCACCCGTTATCGATGTCGTGGCGCTTTGATTCCTTTTCGGGGATGAAGGTTAGGAGCATTTTATTTCATTTACCTTTGTTCATTTGTTGGTCATGGCCCATTAATGCTTTCCACTTGTCGAAGTCGTGAGGTAGGAGCACAAGTTTGGAGATCTTGGGATGTGATGCCCAAGGCTCGGAGCCCAAGAGGAGAGAAGGCCCTTCCTAGCCTTGAGATTCAGGTGCACGAGGATCGCGATGAGGCAGTGAGCCATTCCTCCAGTGTATTGCCTTCCTACGCTGTCCCGCTTATTGATGATGATGATGCGGCAGCGCAGATCCGCCGTCTCACCGAGGGGCGTGTCAACAAGTACATGGCTCGCTTTTGTGATACGCGAGACGTTGGAGAGTTCTCCCAGCTTCTCAAGGACCGGCTGGGTACTGCCGTAAACCTCTACTTCCAGGTACCCTTGCGGTTATTGCCTTCCTCTACTCAATACCTGCTTTACAATCATCCTCTAACGCTGGCATTTTGCATGCTCCTTGTAGGCCACTTCCATCTCTAACATCATTAGGGATGAAGCCCCCCGAATCATAGAGGAGATGTTTCAGAGGCGATGGCGACGCCGACGGAGTGCCCCACCGTCAGATGATGAAAGGCTGGCATCCGCAGAGGAGAAGCTAAAGGTCAGAGGGATAAATCTGCGGATTCTTGAAGACAAGCCGAAAGCTCTTGAGGAGAAGTTGAAGGTTTGGAGGAGAAGGCTAAGGTCATTCGACATGTGAATGTGAGCTTGGAGGAGGGCGTGACTAAGTCTGGCGTGGTGAACTACTTCTTGAACTCGAGAGATCACCTAAATAGCTCGAGAGGTCCTTGGAGAGCTTGGGAGGCGAAGGTTGCCCAGTCCCATCGGGGTGATGCGGCAGAGGCGTGGGTTCCCCTCCTTGCGGAGTGAGTCCATCTGTTCTCCCAGTATGAGGGACGAGTCAATCCCGCCACAAAGCGGTTTTGTGGCGAGGGCCCTTGCTATCTCCCACCAGTGGATTGAGCAAGGAGGCGGTGTCACGAGGCCTCGTGGCTCCTTTACCCCAGAGTGAGGAAGGCGTCCCAGGGAGCGAGTCTGCCGAGACCCCTTGGCGAGTTCGTGAAGAGCGTTGCTTCGCCCTGGCACCGAGAGCTCATCGCTTTGCCCTATGAGACGGAGAGCGTGCGCCTGTGACTAGCGTATGACTTCTGCCAACATGTTCTCGTTTGTATAGACTTTGTAGTGATATCATGCAAGGCTGCTTAGCACTCTCTTTTTTGTAGATGAGTTAGGCCTGAGGGCTTGCGTAGCCTCCCATGCAAGAGCATGGTTGCATTTGCATTTCTCTCTATTATAAAAATGACATGACGATGTTATACTCCATTCAGGGCATGTTTAAGAAGGTGATTGGCATCAAATATAAGCGGTGTGCGCGGAGGGGCCGAGCGCCTAGCCGATCGAACCTAGCCTTATGAGGATAGCCCGCAGAGGGCGGGCGGTTTAGCCTTGGGTATGGTCATCGCGAGGCGCTTCGATCCCCAGATAGGCTCCCTTTTTTGCTCCAGCCTTAGCTGGGCGAGGTAACTGGGAGTTTTAAACACTTTCTAAAAAGTGTGGGCACCTTGCTTGTGAGGCCTTTAGTATGCCAGATGTAATAAGGGAACACTCCTGTGCCCACGGAGAGGGGATGCCTCTCAGGACCTATAAATGTTCTTGGCTTGTATGACTGTTTTGTTCATAGATATGTATTCCCACGGGATGTGAGTGCCTTAGGCTCGGTTGGCTTTTGCTTGCATTAGAGCAAGGCGAGGAGTGACCCAGAGGTTGTTCGGCGTGTAGCCTAGAGGCTGAAGGGGGACTAATCCTTAGCACATCCATAGACTCGGGCACTAGGCCCAAGCCGTCACTTGCGCCCTGGGTCCAGCAGGACACAAGCCGCCATAGCAGAGGCGGTGGACGCCCAAGCTGCTTAGGTCTTTGTTAGGGGAGACCACGGGGGTCGTGCGCCCTGCATATCACGAGGGTGACACCCTTTGTAAGGGAAGGGTTAATTATAACTTGAGTGTGTCAAGCGAGACTTATGAGATTAGTAGGTAGAGACAACTCCTCGACAGCAGCGTGTTAGGAGCAAGTGTTAGAAGGCAAGCCTTTCAAATTGTCGATGAGCGTGTATTTGGGAACACACTCTCAAAACAG